>CM054114.1:61111452-61711452 GCA_028673005.1 Tanypteryx hageni | reverse complement strand
AAATTACCTTAATAAGAGAAAACTTGCCTGTTGGCGTGCCAGTATCATAAAAAAATCTTATTCGTAGAATATAGCATATAGTATGTCTTTTTCAACACATGAAGATAAATATACATCTACATCTACAAGTTACCCTGCAATTCACCAAAATGGTGGGTGGCAGGGGGTGCAATGCACCAAATCCTACCTAAAGATTGTCTAACGCAATTCGAAATTTCCTATTGTGATCTCTTATTGACCTGGGAAAGAACGAGCCTAGATAACGCTCCGTCCTACAATCGATCTCACGTATTTTATCGTCTCGATCATTTCTACCTATATACGTTGGTGCCACAATTATTCCCACTACCTCCTCTGTTAGACATTCTGACCTATATTTCTCTAGAAGTTTCAACCTTGAGTGCAATCTACGGTCCTCCAGTGATACCCAGTTCAAATCGCTCAATAAAGAGGTGACGCTTTCCTTATGTTCGTACTTTTGTTTTACAAATCTGGCTGCTCTGCGCTGTACTCTTTCTAGTTGAATTATGTGTCCCTTCTCGTACGGATCCCATATGCTCGCTGCGTATTCCACTTGTGGTCTTACCAGTGATAAGTAGCATGTTTCGCGTACTTTCTCTGTAGTGTTCCGTACTATTCTACCTATGAATGCCAGTTTCTTGTTGGCCGCGCCTATAACTCGACGAATGTGCATGTCCCACGAAAGATCTCGACAAATGGTTACTCCTAAATATTTTACATACTCAGCTTGTCGAATATTCATTTCATCTATTTTATATTCGAAACCTAAATCCTTGTTCTTACTTTTCCAGAACGTGACTGCGGCACATTTAGTATAATTAATTTCGATTTGCCATTCTTTGCACCACGCTGAAATGGCTCTTAAGTCTTCACGCAGAGACTGATGGTCCTCCTGATTTTTTATTTCTTTATATAGAACGGTGTCATCGGCGAAAAGCCTAATTTTACTACGAACAACCGAGCACATATCATTTACATAGATTAAGCAGAGCAGAGGGCCCAATACACTTCCCTGAGGAACACCCGAAGCAACTTTAACGGGGGACGAGTATTTCCCATCGATGACAACTATCTGTTTCCTATTCGAGAGGAAGTCTCTCACCCAACCGACAACTTTCGAATTGATACCACATTGTCCTAACTTCGCAATTAATTTCCTATGAGATACTTTATCGAACGCCTTCCTGAAATCAATGAATATGGCATTGACCTGAGTATTTTTCTCTACGCATCGCAACAAATCGTCCACGAACAGGCCGAGCTGCGTTTCGCATGATCTACCTCTCCGGAATCCGTGTTGGCATCCGCTAAGCAATGAATGACTATCTAAATAGCGCATTATAGAGCTAAAGACTATGTGCTCAAGTATCTTGCACGATAATGAAGTTAAGGATATCGGCCTATAATTTTACGACATACGATACGATACGATATACGACATGATTCAAATGATATATCGAAAACAAAGTAAGAAATATAGTTTTTTCGTTATTTATCGAATTTTTCAAGACTTTACAAATAATATTAAATGCTAACGAAAAATAGGTTACATTAATAGATAATGTTATCTTATGTTATCTATTGAGAAGAAAAAATAGGTATCCCGTGAAAAGTCATTATACGTAAAAACGAATCAATAAATGACGTAACTGAAGTAATGAAGAAGATGCATGACGTGAACGGAGTGATCCAAGGGCTCAACTTCCGTTTGACAAATTCCAATTAAAAACGTCGGATATTAACGATATAATAAAAATGTCAAATACTAAATTTTGTGCTGATCCCAAAGGCGTAATGAGCCGCCGGCGCGTAATCGTAATATAACTGATGGTACCTCTGGTATACGAAGCCTCTCTTTCGCATCCTTTAAATACCTACATTTATTAGATTTCTGGGGTCACTTTTGTCATGTCGCTGTATTAGCGAGTGGCACATTTTATTTCTTATATCATTTTGTGGCGTGCTAACCAAAATCGTCCCCTGTGCCACAGGTAAGCCATTACTGTGTTAGCCATTCCAAGGTATTCTCATACCATAAATATCATTTGTAATCCATAGTTTATCAATGATAGAGAAAAATTGGAAAACAAATTAATAGAGCATTATCAGGTTTAAAATACTAAAAGCAATGTCAAAACTCTTTCTGACATTATATTTTGCATGTAATTTTTTAAATAAACGAATTTAATTAATAAATGTTACTGTTTATACGCTAATATATATGAATCAACTGTACATTGCTGAAGAGTAGTAGAGTGAAAAATAAAATAACTCATTTGTTCATTCGTCTATGCCCAGACCGAGTTTGGTAATTATCGTTTCCATGACAACATTCCGATAAAATGCGATTTAAACGTAAAAACGCTGTTCTAGTACAAATTCAAGAAAATACGATCAACGATCAAAATTCTGTGATATGAATTAGAATCTACATTCTTTTCCCCTTAGAACAGTACAAACCAGGCTCCGATATCACAATTTTAAAATATTTTAAAGTATTAAAGAAAACGGAAAAAATTGGGTAGGGTGTGCCCAAAACCTAACGCAAGGTAGAATTATCGTGAACGTATGTTTACTAATTAATTTAATTATTTTATTTTATGGTACCTTCACTAATTTACATTCTTGGGATTTAAAAAAATATTTCTGATATGTATGAAGATGTACTCATTTTCACAATAATTATATCAACATTTCTCAAAAAAGCGCATTTTATCGCTATGGCGTGTAATTTTTTTCGTGGATTAGTAATAGCATTTTTGTGTCAGATGGATCAAGATTAGTGATAAGTCAGCTTAATTGATTACTCAGGGAAATGCTAACGAATATACGGGCTAAGCAACTTAATATCAGCATTAAAGCTCGGCTGACTTATATGGCTCATTTGCCGGCCATTTTATTACAAAAGCAAAATATACAGTGCCATCTACAGAGATTTTAATAAGTTTAAAGTACCTGAAAAAAAATCAAAACGTTTCTGCATTTCATGCCGAGTCAGATAAACTTAATGAACTAGAATTTTAGATTAGCGCAGCTAGAAACACCTTCAATAACATAAGCGAAAGGGTTATTGTTGTAAATATTAGTATTTTTCTCTCGAGAGAATTCTCGCGCTCCCGAAAATTCGACATCGGTCGACCTTTTAGAAATATTTACTCGTGCAAAAGGAAAATTTTCCGCATAAATTATTCGACGAAGAACTAAATATTTTTATTCATAATTTATTCCCTCCACAATGGGGCTGTCTGTCAAGTGACTGAGAGCGAAAAATAATTAATTAAAAGAAAGATAGCATAAAATTCGTCATATTTACAAATAAATACATGGATTTGAAAAACAAAACGTGATATCAAGGTGTCCTGATTTATTGGATGCTAAAATTAACATAACCGAAGGTTAAAAATAAAATACTTGAGATATTACCGTTACAAAAGGCTAGCAACATTCTAATTTTTTCCTATCGATTCCAACTTCATACTGAAATTTTTGCGAGATAAATAAAAGATAGCTTGGCTTATAAAGGAGTTAGATATTTATCGCAGTCAGGAAGCGTTTGTGTAAAGGATTAATATTAGATTAGAATACTGATAAAGTACGACTGAAGGTGTGGGTGCTTCATTTATCCGTGATGTAGCTAAAGGAGCAAACCCGCACCACGAAATAAACGACAATCAGAACTCGATAGATTATTTTTTTAATTACGCACGCACCTACTAAAATCTGTTTCCTTAATGCTGAATGGCTTCAATCTCATATCTATAAAAATAGCAACAGCATTGCGAAGAAAGAGGTTACCAATTCCCAAAGAAAATATCTGGGCATACATTCATCGAAAAATCAACGTATTCTTATATTAATTCGCGAACGTGCGGGCACAAAAAATTACGTGGAAATTAGGTATAAAGAAAGAATCACTTCTTAAGTACAACTCAATATTGCTACTAAAAAACTATCACGTCTAAAGAGCTAATTTTTACCAATTTTTATAGTTCATTGCTCACTAAGGAGAACATTTCCGAAACGAAATACAAATACAATTAAAAAAAAACATGATGGCTACCAAACACCAAAAAAATTTCTGAAAAAGTAATCATCCGTTTTCTTATGAATGCACCACGTAAGGCCTATGTCACACCATCTTCCTGCTTAATCAATATTAAGGTTAGTATTCGTAGTTTTTAAATTTACCAACCGTTGCGAACCGCACTATAACAAAGATTAGATTGCATGCGCGAAATTTATGTTTTTAAGCTGTCTCTCCTCCAAAACATTCCCGATCAAGAAAAAATTTAACAACGGAATTCGAATTTTCGCTTCAAAAAGGGTGAGGACAAAATTAATAGAAGCAGGATGAATTTCACATTCCATAATATCCGTCTTTTTAAATCGTTTCTCTTTTGTTTACGACCACCACCCGCAAAAACGAAAATAACGAGAACAATCGCTCTTGCTTAATTGGTCGAAATCTGCGGCCAATAAATTCGACCCATTCATTTTTTAATTCTTTTTTCTTCTCATTTTGGAGATGACGCAATTCCCTTCCCCTCGCTGTAAAAGAACCGCGCTACATCAGAGACATCTGGGTCCTGCGCGGCGTTGATTACATTCGCCCAGGAACTTAATAACGCAGGTATGGAAAATATGAAGACTCCATTGTTGCACGACAACGACAATTAGAGGGAACATAAGTAAAACGGTCTACTATTTCGATAAACCAGCAATAACTTAGAGAACTATGTTTTATAATAAAATAGAATTACAGTCTTTGGAAAAGGAGCATTAGTACGTATTCTTTAAAAAATGCATTCTCACGATGCTGCGTCGACGTCCTGCTGAATGTTTAACTATCAACCATTTCAAATAATACAGATTTTTTAATATAAATCGATTAATTTCAGTCTTTCATATACATTCGCATTTTACAACATATCTAACAGTAAATCAGAGGTACGACCATCTTAGATTCAAATAAAAGCATTAAAACCAATTATAACGATATGCATGTTATAGTTTCAGCAATAAATTATTTTCATTTCAAATCATACGAGAACATAGTCTGGGTAGAAACCTCATGTGCTTATGTAAGCGTAACAAAAGACCTGTGACCTAATGTATAAGAAATTAAAACTCCTCTCTGTGTTCTGGATGGAGCGAATATTGTCTTATGGATGTTATTAACCCATTCATTTGCAACTAATACATCAATAAACTAGCTATAAAACGATCCTATAATCATGATATCTCAAGCGTATTCGGATCGTCGTAGCTAAGGGGTGTATTCTAGCATAAAATGATTCCTTGCTCTTTCGTAACTGGCACGATTTAGTTTCACCTCAAATAAAATAGGAGTAAGGACTGTATTTCGCAGCAACACTAATATTCAAAAGCGCTTCGTCAAGTACTGGCCATCTCTTAAATAGCTTAAATTGAGCAAGAGCAGCTAAAAAGACATAACTTTTCAGTTGTTCTTATTAATTAAGTTTTGATATAAAAAAACAATGGAAAATGAATGAATGAAAAAATGAAAATGCATTCTTAATATCTATATCACTAACTATGAAGTAATGTTTCGAAGTTTTTCAGGACTGCGTAGCTAAATTCAACCATGATAAATGGTAAACTACGTAGGTCCTCATCCAACGGCGTATATTTGTTTCACACTGATAGTCGCATTTACGCGTTTCGTCTTTGAAAGAAGAGTTTGCTTTAAATGTTACTTTGCATCTGCTCTCTGGACGCTAACAACGCTAGAGGCCTGCTGCTCATCCAACAGGGCATATGTGTCTCAGACATTGATAGTCACTTTTTTGTTCCGTCTTTGAAAGTTTTATCCATAAATTTATCAAGCGTGTTTCTACGTTTTGGCATACGATTGAGTATATATAATATCTATATTTAATAGTTTATATTATAATTTGATTTTGGTTTCATTATATTTTAACGCATTTCTATATAAACCAATGTTCAGTATGAGTGAGAATCAGAGGCGTAGCCAAGGAGGGTTTTTTGGTGTTTAAACACCCCCCTCTGGCCCTCTTTATTATAAAATATCTACAAACATTACTGCACTGAAATTGTGTTGAATGTCTACCACCATGACCAGTCACAGTCTGCCACCCCCGCTGTACATATGGATATTGGATTTTGATGATGATGCCAACCAAGAATGAAGGAAATTTTCGCGGAATTCTCAAATTTCGCACAAAAAACGATGAATTTCGTGATAATGATTTAACTACGCCAAGAAATGCTCAATTCACGAGTCCTCAAATACAGAACGAAATAATTTCAGCTTTCAATGAAGTTATTTTATCTAAAACGGTAAATAAAATAAACAACGCTAAATGTTTTACCGTGCTTGGCGACAAAACCGCCGATATAGGCGGAATAGAAAAATTATCTATATGCGCAAGATATTTGGATATTGAAGAGAACAAAATAAAAGAAGGTTTTCTACAATTTTTGTCTGTTGTCGACGTAACTGGCAATGGCCTTGGTACTACTTTAATAGAAGGATTACCGGAGATGATTTGATTTGAAATATCTACGTGGTTAAGGATATGATAGAGTAGAAACCATGAGAGGACAATTTAATGGAGTTCAGGCAGTGGTAAAAGAACATTATCACACTGCAATTTATGTTCAATGCGCAGCACATAGCTTAAACCTATCGATTTCCAGCTCATGTGATATTTCATCAATAAGAAATTGCATGGTACAATTGAAAAAAATTACAATTTTTTCAATACATCAAAAAGTCAAAACGTTCTACAAAAAGTAATAAAAACAAGTTCTCACGAAACAAAAAAAGAACGTTTAATTACATTGTGTCTAACAAGATGGGTTGAGCGCCATAATTTTGCTGAAGCGTTTTATGAGCTTAAAGAATTTGTTTTATTAGCCGTATACGAGATTTCAGAATGACGTGATAGAGAAACTTCAAGTGGAGCGAACATTCTGATCTGGGGTATTAAATAAGCAGATTTTTCCATTTCTTTGATGATTCTTCAAAAGGTATTTCTGTATACAACGAAGCTTTGTTAAGCATTATAAAGTGTAAATATTTATCTGGTTTCTGCGCTGATATACGCAAAAGATATTAAAGAAGAATTGAACCATATGCGAAGTACCAGCGAGGCAGTGTTTGAGGATATATTTTCTGAAGTTTCAGAATTTGCTACAAAAATGGATTTTGTAATTAATACGCCAAGGATAAATAAAAAAAATTAATCGTTTCAATGTAACAGGTCAATCTGTAAAATATTACTATCGTTTATCCATTTTGAATCCTTTATTGGATAATATCATTATGCAACTACATAAACGGTTCTTAAATCATAATGATATATTAAACAATTTTTCTTGCCTATGGCCTGAAATTTATAATGATGTTGGAGCGACAGACTAAGATATTCAGTCTTTTAAAACTTCACTATATTTTACAAATACGATATGGAGGATGAGGATTTTGCATAGATATCTGAATATCGGCTGTGGTGCAGGAATTTAAAGAATCAAAATTTACCAAAGGCAAAAGATGCGCTGTCAATGATTTCCTTATCCAAACATTTTTAAGCCAATGCAAATTCTCGCAACCCTCCCAATCTCTACCTGCACACCTGAACGTTCGTTTTCGACTATGAAGAGGTTAAAAACATATTTACGAAATAGTGCCGGAAATGAACACTTAAATGGGATTGCCATGCTTGATATCCACAGAGAAGTAACAATTCGCTGTGATGAAGATTTGCAACAACTGGAAAAGAGCAAACATAGAAGATTTATGTATTAACATAATAAAGTATTGTTATATTTTTTCATTCAAATACTCTCCTTTCAAAAATCCTGGCTACATCACTGGTGAGACTAAGCCTACCAGAAAGCGCAAAATTTGTGATGAAGGACGTGTCTTTCAAGAACAATGGGGAAGTTGATATTTTTTTTACAAAAACAAAATAACCATGTCCCATGTTTGAATTGTAACCAGTCTATTTCCGTGCTTAAGGAATATAATTTGCGACGGCATTATAACACGATGCATGAGGAAGAATACAATTCTCTTGAAGGTGTGGTACGTGATGATACTGTTCGACGGCATAAACGTCAGGTGGAAAATCAGCAGTGTATGTTCAAGAAAGTGCTATAAACCAATGAATCCTTTGTAAAAGCAAGTTTTGTAGTGTCAGAATTGATAGCTAGGAATTCTATGCCTTTTACATCCCGTCAGATGATAAAAGAATGTATGCTAAAAGTAGCGGAAATCATTTGTCCGAAAAAAGGACCGAATTTGAAAACATTAGCCAGTCGCCGAAAGAATTAACGAAATGGCTGGCAATATTAGTAGACAAATACTAGAGTGTTCAAAAGAATTCATAGCCTATTCTTTAGCAATTGACGAGAGTTTAGACGTGTAATCATGTAATGTATGTTGTTTTAAAAATCGTGAATTTCATTCGCTCAAAGGGGCTCAATCATCACCAATTTGTATCTTTTCTTATTAAAATGGATAGCGAATATGGTGAAATATTGTATCACTCAGAAGCGAGATGGTTGAGTCGGGGTAACGTGTTGAAAAGATTATTTTCTATCTGAAATGAAATTGGAAAACAAAGTCATTCATGAATTATCTGACCCAGTTTGGTTGACTGATTTAGCGTTTTAAGTAGATATAACTGACAATCTAAATTCCCTCAACACAATACTTCAAGGCAAAAACTTGATTATCACACACATGTATGATAATCTGCGTGCATTCATTGTGAAACTTTGTTTATGGTCAACTCAAATGGAACTAGGCAGTTTGCTAAATTTTTCTTCTTGTAGATCACTTGAATTACAACCTGGTTCTTCATTGAAGTTTTCTTTCAAATTCTTTTTTAATGAGAGAAGAATTTGAAAAGCGATTTCAAGATTTTTAAAGATCTTGAAAATCACTTTTCTCTTTTTTCGACTACTTTTTCAATATAAATAAAGTTGAAGAATCTCTATAGATGGAATTAATTTAGATGCAGTGCGACACCATGATGAAGCAAAAATACACCGATTTAGATTTGCCAGAATTTTATAAGCGCCTGTCTGGGAATCGCTTTCAGAAGTTAAGGCAATTTTCCATTAGAATTTTGTCAATGTTTGGAAGTACTTATGCCTGAGGGTGATGGAATACGAGAGAGATAGAATAGCAACCTTAGGTATGGGACGCGGAGGAAGAAAGAAGGATTGAGATGGAAATGGATGTGGAGTTGAGAGAGAGTGAGAAAAAGGTAGAAAGGGAGAGGAATTGAGAAAAAGAGACAAAGTGGGAAAGAAAAAGGGAGAACGAAAGAGGTATAAATAAATAGAAAGGGGAGAGAAAAGGGGGGAGAGAGAGGGAGAGAGAGAAAGAGAGAGAGGGAGAGAGAGAGAGGGAGAGAGAGAGAGGGAGAGAGAAAGGGAGAGAGAAGGGGAGAGAGGAGAGAGGGGGAAAGGGAGAGAGAGAGAAAGGGAGAGAGAGAGAGGGAGGGAGAGAGAGAGATAGAGAGGGAGAGGGGGACGGAGAGGGGGAGACTTAGCGCTAAAGAGAAAAGGAGGAAGAAGAGAGGAATAGGGAGAGGAGGAGGGGCGGGCGTGTTGGGACGTGGGCGAGATAATGGCAGAGAGGTCGCCAAAATTACCAGCTGGCGTCCGCATGGGGTTTAGTTTCACAGGGGCAGGAGGCTTTGAACAAGGCCGACACTTGCGGAAAGCGGAATAGAGTGAAAGGTGCCGAGTGGAAGGAAGTGAAGGGACAATAAGCAAAAGGTAAGAGCAGGGTAGAATGAAAAGAGAAAGAGAGGTAAACATACCGTTGGAAAGAGAATGAGGAAGAAAGGTTAGTAATAAATATATATATATATATATATATATATATATATATATATATATAAGAAAAATGTGAAAAATAGAAGAATTGGGAGAGGGGAATAATTTGTAAATAGATATAGGATATAGGTTGAAAAACGAGGAGGTACTCAGAAGAGTAGGGTAAAAGCTAATGATTCTCATCATCATCATGCTTCTGTCCGAAGACAGGTTTTAACTGAATCGCTGCCTCCATTTCTCTCTCTCCCTGGAAGCCTCTTTTATACCTCTATAAGTAGTATATCCCTGCTTTATATTATCTAATATTCCTATTCTTTTTCTCCCTCTTCCTCTTCTTCCACTAATTTAATGATTCTATAGATTGCAATAAAGGAGAAGGCAAACTGGATCGCATATTATCCGAGGAGAGAAAGATTAAAGACGTGTAAGACGGAAATCTGAAAGGAAAAAGAGAAAGGAATACGATTCACGGCGGTGGGCGTAATCGTTTGGAACTGTTCCACAATGAGCCAATAAATTAACTACATTGTATTTTCCACGTTTAATATTTCAACACGATCCCGGTTTCTGTTTGATACATCATCTTCAAGATCGGGTAGTAATGAAGTATTAAAAAAGTGGAAAATACAAAGTTGTTAATTTATTTGTTCGTCGAAAGGAACAGGTAACGGCAGATAGACGACTTAAAAGAGAAAGAGAGCTGTCGAGAAATGAAGAGTGCGGAAAAACAAGTTAATCTAAAATTATCACGGGCCTGTCTACGGACAGACTACATATGATATACATATCATAGAGATACCAAATGAGGAAGAGAAAAGAGGAGAGATATAAAAAGCTACAAAAGGAGAGAATAATAAAAAGATTCTAATAAAATTGATATTGCAATCTAATCCTTTCCTGCTTAAAAACCGGAATGACAAACACAAACATTCGTGAAATTGGCGGGATTTGAAGCCATGACGTTGGTATCAGACGCCGTATACTCGTCTTTCCAGTAAGACCGAAGGGAGAGGGGGTAAAAGAAGAAGCGAAATCGATTGGAGCAGAGAAAGATAATAAAGAGAAAGACATATGCAAATACGGGAAAAGTAAATGATAAATACGGGAAAAAATATTCGTGAGAAATATGTAGAGAAGTGGTCAGTAAAGGGAAAGAAATAAGACATAGAAAGGTAAACAGACGAATTAGGGAGATGACAGACTAAGAGAGTAATAACAAGAGAGACGCGTAGGATTGCCAACTTAAAAACCTTCATGACCCGGCGATTTTAATCTGAAATCCGGAGACTTTGGAGGGGACCCTTTTCTTTTGATTTTCACTGGTTTTCTGTTAATCTTGAATTGCCTGATTAAAAAGTATTCTAAGTCAAAGAAATATAAACTGTAAAAACCATTATTCGTATGACATTCGAATAAATGTGATTAATAATAAAAATATTACAATGAAAATTAGAACTTTCATTCTTTTATGCTGATAATAATAAAAATGCCGTTTCGATGTATAAATTATAAGATATTTTACTGAGCAAAAGACAAAAACCTTATATGGCAGATTTAAAAATTCCCATATAAATCAAATGTGAAAGAAAGTTCCTGGAATAGAACTCGGGCCTTCAATCTTCGCAAAATAAATTATCCGCGGAAAATTTTGGGCAAATTCATTGATTTAGAGTACAATATATCATCTATAAATCTCTGTTTAGCTATTACAAGTCTCTAGTTCATTTATACTTTAGGACGAGATTCCATTTCGCATTTACTAATTGAATGCTCTGACCCGGAGAAACATTACATCACCCTGTGTCTCAGGGTGAAAATGACACAGATGGCTACCCTAGAGCCGCGTGTAATCAGAGGTAACAACATAGCGAAATGGAGAAAAATAGAGGGAAAGATTCCAAAAGGTCAACACGAAGCGATGACATCCGACTTACCGGCGTTCGACTCAGATAATTATTCCGTTTTATAGGATACGGTTAAAGGGACGGATTAAAATATCTCCTACGGTTTAAGGAAGCTGGAATTGCCGGGATTTGAACGTTTCATATGAGGATGGATGGAATTTGAAACGAAAGGCGAGGATGCGAGTGGATGAAATAAACGAACTAGGGTATGGAAAAATGGGAGTGATGCGTTTGAAGCTAAGTAAGTGATACTTGCAATGAAGTGGTACCGAACAAACGCGCCTTTTAAGCGAAATCCAAACTTTCGCTCAATCATCCCTTTACTACCTCTCTGAGAACTTGGGTTTGCATTTATCCGTCCGAGTTCCTCATTTTCCCGTTCGGACAGATGCGGCGCGACTGATACAAAAACTGATAAAAAACGCCAACACAAAATCGACCAACGGCACCCGAGAAGGAACGAAACGATTTTAAAAGATCGTTCGGTGGTCATTTAGACTCGCCACAAGATTGCTTCCGATTCAGAATTTACGGGTGAGATTTGAATTGGGAAGCTTTCAAAGGGAATATATGATTAAATGCGCTTAAGAAACAATTGATTGAAAATTCCGCAAGTAAAAATACCGCCTGTCATTCGTTAAATGGTTTATTCAACTCTTATGAAAGAAACTACTTTTTTACTGATAAAATAAAACGGTTTCTGAGAACCGCTAGTGTTTACATGGCTTATTTCACGCAAGCTAATGGGCGAACTCGTTAATTCAGCTTTAAACTGCACCTTTAACTGTGCTATTGATTCTGATTTAACACGATGATAGACTTCAAACAGTAACGATATATTAACATTATGAATAAACGTACAGGTAAAGTTCCTCTAAATTAAAAAAGATATAGAAAAATAACCGATATTCGTGAGTCGTCTGATGTTCTAAGAAACTTATCGCTACAAAAACCTTCCCCGAGTCAACCGTATGTTGAGTTAAATTCCAAACAAAATATATAGAAAAAGTTGATCTCATTTTGTAAACCAGACGTAAATTCTCAAGAAATAAACACGAGAAAATTGAAAGCTGATTTACGCCATTGCAAGGAGGAGGTAGGTAAACGTTAGTACCATAAAGGATGACCATATACCTAAAAACGATATTATTTAAAAAGGAGGTAAATACTATGTCGCGCGCGTTTGCGCAGAGCCTCACAAATATTTACATTGTTTAATTTCCGAGTTTATAATTCCGAAAATGTTTTCTTTCTCAACGCTTGAGTAAACGAGCGTGATAATTAAAAAAACTCGAGAAAAGAGACGAATCCCTTTAAAAAACTTCAAATGAAGCTGCAACTTAACTCCAATAAAAAACGCGGAATTTGAAAAAGATGAAACAACATCGAATCCACGCAAAGCTTTACCAAAATGTATGACGAGGGATAAAAAATTAACTTTGCCAAAAAATGCGAAACTGGTAGGTTAACTTTAAAACTCCTGCGCTGAAAATAACCTGAGCATAACAGAGGCTACGAAGGAGTCTATATATATATATATATATATATTCCATCGCCATAATTCAAACAGGAAGCGTTCAGCGTTACATAAGTCGGCGGACATGATTTATTAAGCAGTGCATAATTACGCTTCTTATTTTTTTTCCCTCGGAAACAAAAAACGGAAAAGCGTCTCTTTCCCCTTGTTCTCGCATCCGCCCATCCCCATGTCTCGCTCTTAATATGTGAGCGCATGAAGCAGCGGTAATAACGCTGAAAACTGGTCCTTCTCCCTTAATAATTGGGAAGGGAAGGCCAAGGAACGCAGCACGTGTTGTCATGGCGATGCAAGCTGGGTTATGCCATGCAGTGCACTCGCTGCTTCCTCTTCCCCTTGCAACTCCCCATCTCTCCTCAGCCGCTCTCGGCACCCTCCCCACCACCTCCATTTTAACGATCTCTACTCATTTTCCTAGCAGTCATACGATGCACTCATCCCCTTTAATATTCGCGACAAACACGGCCTAGTCATTTATTCAGAGGGGTGAGGAATGAAAAAATGAAGAACGGAACGAGGTTCGAGTGGATAACGTTGGTGTTTTTTTTTCTCTCTCTCTCTATCTGTTTCTCTCTCTAGCCACCAGGCCGCGGAGAAATCTGACCAAAACTGCGCTTCTCTGTATATTACACAGAAATGAAAGCGGCTAACACACACACACACATTCAGGCAAACTCGATCGAAACGCCGTGACCAAATATTCGAAATAAAGGGAGTCTACTCAGAGATGATTACGGTGTTTTACTGCTGGTTAGCAAAAAAAAATGAAAAAAGAGAGACTTCATTTAATCTTTGGGGAAGCAGCGGACGGACGGAATAACATGAAAAACGTTCGCGTGGATGTTTTTTTTTCCGACCGTGATGAACGTTGCATGTCGATGAGTTTTTTCCGGTTTTTTAAAAAACATTTTTATCAATTGCAACGGAAAGTTTAAAAACTCTATCTGCAGTATAAAATGGCGCAATGAGTTCAACATAGGATTGGCAATTAAGGATTTTTCTAGTGTGTTTAAATTTGAAACAATATGTCTGAAAACCGCAATATATACACATATCAATTTGTATGATGGTGTCTATTCACAAAATCATTTCGTTCGATTATTTAAATGCGTTTTTTACTTTCTCCATATACGTAGTATAGGGGAAAGTACTGTTTTCATGAAAAAAATCGACTTCGAGGTTTCAACGGAAATACACGTTTTGACCATTTTCTCGATGATGTCCGTGTGTGTGTGTATGTGATAGCTTTTTTGTGGGTGCTCTAACTAAAAAAACATTTATCAGGTCAACGCGAAATTTTATATTTAACATTTTTATAAAAGTCACAAGAACTGATTAGCTTTTGGTAAAAATCGGTTACCGGAAGTGGGTGTTTACTCTTGTCACTTATCCGTTATTTTGAAATATTTGCTTTAATATTTGATAAATATAAAAATGTATCGGAATAAAAGTTGTAGGAAATTTAAGTTCCTACAACCTTAGTTTGAAACATTTTTCCATATAATGCATTGTTTAAGAGATATCTTATATTTTTAGCTGCCACCACCACGCCACCTACCGACGACTGTTGTTAGCAATTTACGCTTAGTTACGTCTTACAATTAGTCAGGCTCCTTTTTCTTTTCTTAATTGTCGGAGCTTTGTGGCTATATCCAATATCAGAAGGTTTGAGCTTATTTCTGTTCTTTGTAAAGTCTAAAATTTTTCGGTTTCTTAAAATATTCGTTATTATGTAACCTATTTGGAATTTTTAGAAATATTACAGGTATGGAGAAAGTCATGTGGTGGCCACATCAGATTTTTACGCTTTGCTGTCACTTTAACGAATCGGTCGATAATTTGCGCTGATGCGTGACATTTTCGTTTTTGGGTCATGCAAGAGGGAAGGGATGGATTTAAACATAATCTTCAAGGAGAGCCCAAGGCGTCTACGCTGTATAAATGCAAGTGCGAAGGAAGAGAGACAAACGTTCGCGCGAGATTTTAGGTTGAGAAATTACACGAATGATACAGCTAGAGGAGCAGGAAAAAATGTTTTCAAATCAACTCTTGAGAGGCACTTAACCGCAAAAGACAAAAAAGCAGAAATCGAAGGAGCAGGCTATTTATTAAGAAATTCTAAATCTTCAACATGCAGAGTATAACTTAGAGGTGACTTACACATGCCACATTCATTTCTCAGGATGGAATGCTCGGAGAAATAATTACTATGCATGAGCGCTAAACATAAACGTGAATTCCGAGAAGAAAAATTCGCATTCATGTACATTTTGCTACAAGATTTAAAATAATCCATAAAAATTTAGAAAAGTACTGTAAACTTTTAGAAGACTGGTACAAATATAGAATTTCTGAGTATTAGCGCGAATCATCTGCTTCTGCTTTTAGTTTTTCTTTCAGTGCGTGTTTAAAGTTGATTTATAAAAATTTTGTTTTATTATGCTTTTTATTTAGCAATACAAATGATTTTTTTCGTACCAATATTGCAAAAAATAAATTTTTTCGCTGTGCATTATTCAATTTGATTAAAGGGTTAAATATTCAATTGCATTTCTGACGAGCCAACTACGTGATTGTGGAGTTGTTTGATTAAGCTATTGACCTATAAATACGCTGGAGGTCGAATTTTTTTAATCGAGAAAATAGAATTCAGAATTTGTCTAGACAGTTGAAGTTCATTACCAAACTAAAAAGATGAATGTAGATGGAATTTCGTAAAATGCACCTCCAATTGTACGGAACCAACTTCGGTTTGGCTGTTTTTAAAGTAACAGAAATTGCGCAGCACAAAAGCTGTTATGCTGCGAAATGATAGAAAGAAATTTTCATAAATACCTCAGTGTTAAACTTTGTTCCTCTTACTTTTTATAGTTATACTGACGCCTAACTCAAAATTTATTAATATATATCATTAATGGCTAGTACTAAATTAATATTACGAGATAAATTACAGAAATAGCACAACGCATGTATTTTTTATTTACCGCATGAAATCGTTACGAAAGGCTTATAAAATCCGGGATTCCGAAGCATATTTCATATGTCTATCCTCTATAAAAACCTAGGATGGAATAAAGTTATTATTGAGTTGCATTATCGATTTAACAGTTTAAAAACAAATTCAACAGTCATAAACGCCGTGCATCTTTCGTGAGGTCTCGAATACATTTGTTATTCCTTAGTTCAATTCCTTGTTTCTTTTTTTTAGCAGCGGGCAGTACAATTTGCGTATCCCATTTTTTTCTTCGCTTTTTGCTGAAAAATATCCCTAAAAAACATACGTAGGCTTTAAATACTACACTGTACCTAAACAAAATAACCATCGCTAATGCTTCTCTATTTCATAAAGTTAATAAATATCTTCTCCATTTCACTCCCTATCATCATTTTTCTTCAATGTCCCAAAAAGTAAATCTATCCTCCACAACCACTTTTTCGCGTGATATTTTCAACCATTCTCCCAAGCTGAATTCAACCGGCCCACCCCTATCCCTTATTGCTCCCTTAAATGAAAATATTATTTCCTCATTATCATGTCATTTTTTCTTTAATCTCCCTCGGATGAAAAAACGAAACCCTCCACCTATGGAACATCTCTCAATCCTTCCGCGCAACGAAAAAAAAGAAAAGAACAGAGCACCTTATCCTTTCCTCCCACTACCATTAAAGCCCCTCCTTGATTCACTACCCCCTCTCGACTTTTCACGCGTAGTTAAGGGGAAAAGGAGTCTGAGAAGAGGGAAGCAGACCCCTGGTTTCCCGAAGATAAAGAAAATAAATTTAAAAAAATACACCCGAAGAAACAAACTTATACAATTTTTCGTAAATATAAAAATCCGACTATTCCCGCTGGAGGAGGTGAAAGAGGGTGAGTGGAGGAGGGAAAGAGCGTGAAGAGGTGTAGGAAGTTGGGTTGTAGGAGGCTCTTCCACTTCCGGAAGAGGAGGAGGAGGCTTTTGGGAGTAGAATGGAGAGGGATAAGAGAAAGAGAGAGGGAATCGCAAACAAATAAACAGCAAAAGGATGGGGTAGACGGCGAAATGGGGCACGGTGGACGGCTTTTTAAGTCGTAGCGGGGGAGATTGTAGGGGGTTTAGAGGAGTTGGGGATTAATCCACAATTACGGCTTAAAGAGACGAGGGGGAGATAAAGAGGGAAAGAGAGAGGATGAGAGGAGGAAAGAGGCGAATGGAGAAGAGGATCGTGACGGTGGGAAAGGAGGGCCGTGAATGAGGAGGAAACGGAAGGAGCGCACGAAATATGAGCAAAAAAGATGAAAGGAAGAGAGACAACCCTTCTCATTAAGTAGGGATTGAGCACGTGACTCAATTTTCGGAAATGATCGCGTGAGCGGATTAAAATTTCTGGATAATTCTTCGTAATAAATTTCCTTGAGCACCGTTCTTTATAATATCCACCCACTCAAACATTTTCTCGAGGGAGGCACTTTTTAATTCGTAACATGCTTCCAATGTGCTCGAGTTGGGCGTGTCGTCACAAATCCGAAGAATTTCATTCCTTACTATGTAACAAAATTTTATGGTAAAATACCTTTTTATACATATTATTATAGAAAAGAGACTACACTTGAGCTAAGATCCATGCAAATCTGTTGCAAAAGTGAAACCTGCGCGAAGAAAAATATTGCTCTAATAGAAAATTAGCAGGTAAATCGCCTTCATTCAAACAAAAAAAAAAGAATAATTCGGAGGATGTATCAGCCAATAGCTAAGCAACTATTATAATTTTAAGTTCCAGAAACAAATGCACAGTTTCACTTCATTATCCTAGTCTAAGAAAATTAAGTGAAAGAAATAAAACCATAAGGACTGAAGAGGTATGGGAGGGGGTAGAAATAAAATGAATCTTGCTGTAAAAATATAACGGAGGATGATAACGTCCATAATTTGCCGAGTGAGCGCAGGACTTTGCACAAGTGCCCTTCCGCCTGAAAGGGTATTTATGTTTTCGTTGTCCTAGACGAGGACGGGTAAGCGGTGCATGACTTGGGAGTAGAAAAATATAGCGGAAGTAGGGAAAGGGATTCCATTGCGGAGGCGACATTAGTGGGAATAAAAAGCCGCTGCAAGAAAGATAAGGAGATAAGAGGGCATTTTTGTTCGCGTGGGGTGCAGAAAAAGTTGGCGACAGAAAAACAAGCAAGAAAACATAGGAGCGGCAGTAGAATGATGTCTTGAAGTACTCTCTCGAAAAGAATGGGGATTCATGCCTATTGTCGACGCAAACGGGAAAAAAAACTGGGAAAAATTACGCTTATTATAACACTCTCTTCGTTTTTACGTTTCTAAGAGGATTTACATCGAAAGTTATGGTACTTGAAGAAACTCGTGGTGAGGTAAAAATTTCACGATAATAGGACAGCATTAAAGGGCTACAAACCAGACGTATGATTATGAGACTTAAGTAGCACGCGACCTAAAAAAGGTAATCTTTCTCAGCTCGTATTAATGCCCCAAGAACTTATATTATTATACTTTTAAGTCGGATAAAATATTATTGTGTGAGCTACTTACATAATGCTTAAGTTAATGTGAGAAACATTAACTTCATACACACTGAAATTTTCAGCTTTATAAGTTAACAAAAAGTATAATTTTTATCTTGATAGAGGTTTAAAAAAAGATTGCTTAAGTAAAAATACATAAAACACAAGCACTATAATCTGATAATATATATTTCTTCAGAGTAACAGAAGGTATAACATAAGTAATAATTATAGCGTTGCACCTTCTGATATTCTTACATAGAGAACTATACGCGTAATATCGGAAGTGATTATCTTGATACGTAATAATATAATATATTTCATAATGTGCGTATATAAACATTTATATCATTGAATCTAAATTGAACCTCCTGTCTTCGGCAGCATTAAAATAGATGTATAACGTAGAAATATAATACAAATTTTAAATAGGAATTATTGAGCTTGAATTAATTTGACTATAGAGAAGTATTATATTTCCGAAATTAGCAATGGATGATCTTTATTTATTTCAATTTTAACATAGTGAAATTCGGCAACAGACCACCTCAAGTAAGTTTGATTATTCAGGACATGTCACATGAAATTCGATATAAAAAGAAATAATATGCACGGAAATATTTAACATGGACCAAAGCGAACTTAACTTCTAAAAAAATACCCTGGTTTCTGTGCCAGTTTAAATATGGCCTGGAACCCACCATATATCCTCATATCAACAACATAACTTAGAAATAAATCCCTTTCTATTTTAGAACAGGACCAAAGGGAAACGTTTGATGCTACGGAACTACTTGTGAGGTTTGGCAGAGATTTGGACAATTTAACGAAACTGATGAAAACTTAAGGCAGCTGTTAAAAGGCAGGAATTCGAAGAGCGCAATGAATGCGTGCATGAGGAATGCATCAACTGATTTAAAACCACATCTTAGATTGTAGTGTTTAATCTCTGACCTCAAAATAAAACTGTGTTCTATCTTTAATGGAGCGAGAATATATTGCAACCGTATCTGAATAAATATGTGGACTCGACTGATTGAAGAATATTTACAAGCAAAAAGGTATTTATTTACACGAGAGGTTCCACTCTCACAAAAACATCGTACCCTAAACGACACGAAGGTGGTCTAACATCAAAGGCGATCGCTCAAATAAAAATGTTTCTATTCGAAGTAAAAAATGTTTTATCGTAGATGAATATGCGCGTATTTTTTTCGTGATCGGTAAGATAAAACCACAATAACGTAACCCAGAGACTGTCTTAAAATATTATAAATTATAATTTATAACATACGCTGGATTGATGAAAGCCTTCTCTGCAATTTAGAAAGAGAATTTGGCAAGGTGTATAACATTCGATCGGAAAAATTTGTGATTTCTTGACGAAATTCGTCGCAACATATTAAACTGGGGAAGAAATCAGAATTTTATCAAATTATACTTTACCGTGCATCCAACAAATGTTCTATCTCCACGGCCCCAATGAAAGAAGGTGCACTAAATGTCATATTTAATTGATCCAGATATTAGAAAGCGAAACTCTAACATGAGGAAAAACCACCAGGACAATTTTGTATTGGTAGGAATAAACAAAAGGTGCACTATAATAACGTCTTAATGTCTAGGTAACCAAACGCGGAAGTTCCCGAATTTCGTTGAGAAAACTTCGATGGATAAATTTTTGGAATATGATTTTAAAAAAGCAACTTTAAACATGTAGTTCTTTAAATAAAACAACAAAGTTAATAAATATTGCGTCTCTCACGAGAAAATTGCGTTACATTTCATGCCACTACGCGATTTATGAGCACCAAAGATTTTTTCTTTTTTTGCCAAGAAGTTCCATATAGCGTCCCACTTTCCGCCTTTGAGCAAGTGATAAATAACGAGTGGAAACCATGTAGAGAGTGAAAAAAACTGCTCGGAAATATTCTCAAGGTTATCGTTTCAAAAAAGTCTACTGCGAAAAGACTGTCAGAATCTATTTTTTAAACTTATTGAACGCTTCACATTTATGCGTTTATTTTTTTACGTTTCCTTGGTTACAACTTTGTTCCCTCGCGAATGTAGACATCACCGGCGTTACGAAACAAAATAAATCTACGCGAGAAGCGCATGAAAAAGCTCCATATTATTCAGAATAAAAAAGAGCATGACTTCTGAATTTATGCATTTTTTTCCTTCTGCCTTCATTGAACGTGCCTCTAAATTGTTATCTAAGGAAGGCATCAACGCACACAGGCAAATGCAGAGTAAAATCACACTTGAGGAAAAGTAATATATATTCCTGGATCTTCGTTTGTCGAACGAAGATCCTGGTAGATTCACTTTAAGTGCTTTTCCCATTAGCGGAAACTAAAAGTTAATGAATTAATATCTTCAGTTCAGAGACAGCAAGCGTTAATATCGTGATCTAAGCAGTTCATTTCACGAGCAAAAATTTTATTCTCAACAAATGTTTCTTGAGGATTCATACTCTAAGCTCCACTGATGCGTTTTTTATGAACCGATAAATTTTAAAACTGAAAATGTCGTTCGCTAATCGGCTTGGCTCTTTAAAAGTACATGAATTTAATTATCTTAATTTTTTAATTGGATTAAACAGCGGTGTAAATACGACTTCTTGGAGTAATAAACATCTTTAGGATTTATTTCGATTTGCTTAAATTTATGACAAGTGTACTAAAATGCACTCCCCAACGAGTCGTACTATACCAACCACTCTTTGGGTTGCTCCGACAATATTTAAGTTATTCGAATACATTCGAAGTATGAAAACAAAAGGTTCGTACCATCGCTAAAAATATACAACGTCTCGCTCGATTAAATGACTTGGCGAGAAGACTCTTTAGCCTATTAATGTTGCTCTAATCACGGCGAACTATTTTGCACAACGCTCCATTTTAATTAAAGAATAACAAATATATTCAACGTGCATAAGAAAAGGAGAAACGTTTTTTTTTTTTAAGGAACCGGTTTCGCATAATCAAAAGTCGCTTTTTTCTCCCCAACAGTTAAGCCCTTCGCAACCGGAATCGCTTAGGGAGTGGTCAACGACCTTGAGAACCGTTAGAGGAGCGAGTTTTTATTCCGTTTCCCAGAAGGTTGAAAAAAAGAGACAGAATGACTACTAGATGGCGTCCTTTCACTTTCACGTCACCTCCGGAGCATGTGATTATCCTATAACGGTAAAAGGATAAGATTATACCTCACTTCACTAGCTGACGCCCAAGTTCTCCTTGGACCTTGCAGTAAACCTCGTGACTCAAACACGCAGCAGCTGACCACTTTTAGAGGTTTTGGTCCGGCATGTTTATCTACTGAACCGAAGAACGCAAGCTATTTCCCATGTCGGGGAACACAGGGTTGAGAGGCGTTTTACTTTCTCACAAATAAACCCTTTATGTAAATGTAACAAGAAACGAAGTTAGTTCTCAACAAACCTATCTGTTTTAGTTTAAAGAATGTAATCAATACCTAATCATACTGCGGCTACGGACATTCTTTTCCTTGTGGCATGAAGTAATTTTATGATTTCGACCAAATAAACATCGGAGTCCAAAACTTGACTAGTATTGCTTGAAGAAGAGTACTCCAGCACCTGTTGAAAAGCTATAATATTTATGATCAACTTTATACTTGTTAAAGTTTTAAAAAAGACAGGAAAAGTAACAAAATAGATGCTAATATACGTTCTAAGGAAATATAGCCCGATGTATTCCCAATTAAAATTAAGGAGCCAAGTTATTTTTTTGCAGGAAATATTTAAAAAACCACAATTTTCCTACCTGTCTAAAAATATATCTAAATTATGTGGGGTGAATCTAACAATAAGTGGAATAGATAAAATCAATTTGTCGAAATGAACTACAGATACATATACGTAGTGGTTTTTATATTCAAAATGTCATTTGAAGAAGGGAACAATATTT
The DNA here is from genome assembly GCA_028673005.1 of Tanypteryx hageni. Lineage (NCBI taxonomy): Eukaryota > Metazoa > Arthropoda > Insecta > Odonata > Petaluridae > Tanypteryx > Tanypteryx hageni. The sequence continues at coordinate 61,688,715 of CM054114.1, read as the reverse complement.
TACGAGCTATTGTGGACTATTTTTAACTTGTAAAAGCTTCAATATTGCATTTATTACAAATATATAATCAATCAGTTAACCCAAGTAAACCTTCAAATAAATTTTTAAATGGATAGTTGTAGCTGCAAATATCCAAATGCGAATATCTAAAGCTCGTATTCTGCACATGGCATGGAGGTATGTGCTCATTGTCACCGTTTGTGAAACGCTGAATATGATCGGCCTCTGCCCAATTATTGACTCATCGATAGGAAAATAAATTAGTGATACGCCACAGAATATAATTTGCATCGTGTGAGAGCATAAAAATAAAATTTTCGCTCTGTTCCGCCTACACAATGAAGCTATTCTCTGTTCCAGATATGAACGGCGCACGTACATCGTCAGGTCATCTTCAGCTTTCCTTTATGGCGCACCAAAATGGAAAATCCAATTTTCCAATCGCAGCCTAATCAGCATCGATTTGCATAACCATTGAAGGTGCATCCCTGGACATGATGTGGAGATCGATGCTTTATCATCGATCCACAGCGTTATGCATACATTATCCATGCGGATGGCCCGCCGTAATAATATACCTATGCTTTCATAGATGAACAAAGAACTGTTGATTGTGAAAAATATTGCTCGATGATTTTACTTTCTGATGATTTACTCCTGTGATAAACAAGTGTATTTCCTTTCCGACGCATTTTTAATTACATTATTTTTTCTTCCGCGTTATATACACGACATATAGCAAGTTTTAATTTTTAACCCATCAAGACATGTTGTATTAGATGCGTGGAAAATTACATCAAATCCCGAAATAATCATTCACTAAAGTTTAGTGCATACATTTTCTATATTTCATAAAGTATAAAAACGCCAACATTATCGACCGGTAACTTGTTTATCTCATCAATTCACTTGGCCACGTCTAATCAGTGACATGATTAGGAAAACGATTCATTCAGCTCGAGCGACCCTCGAGAAAACGTTTCGGCTGTGAAAATTCGTAGCAACGAATTTCGCTTTGAAAAGTCGATCAGTTCTCCCGTGGCGAAGTGGCGAGGGGTATGATCGATCTTAAATAACGCCAGGTGAATTACGCGAAAAAGCGTCGCTTGAAATTCTCTCGGCGCAGTGCAGACCAATTTATCATCGGAGATGGTGGAATGGCAACGAGAGAGGGGGAGGGGAAGAGTTTGAGAGGGGGGAAGAGATGGGCAGTTAGCGGGAGATAAATAACAAATGCTTTAGGTTGGGAATCATTAGAAGGAACCGTGCTGTAATTTTCAACTAAAGCACATAGACGTATGCAGATTGGGAGGTTTCCGGAGCAACACATCGCGAAAAAAGTATCGATCAAATTAATTTTGCATAGGAAAGAGAGAGAGAGAGGGAGGTAGAGAGAGAAAGAGAGAGGGAGCGTGAGGGGCAGGAGAGATAATAGTGAAATCTAATCTCACGGAGTCGCTCTCCAGAGTAATTACTTCGCGTTCCACCCAAGCCAGCAATTTTTGACTTCTTTGTTCGATTTGAAAGCAGTTGGGTTTTTTTTAAGAACTGGCAATGAGCCGTTTTTAAAAATTGCTTTCTTTCACGTCCTAGAAATATGGTCCTACGATTTGGGAGATTAAGATTCTGGATGTCAGCATCATAATCTTCACCTTTGTACTGTAATTCCGTCTAATTCAACATGCATGGTTTTTGTGCATAGTTATATTCTTCCTTTTTAATTATAATTATGCAATAAAATTATAAACCTCGAATTTACATGCCTTTTTAATCTTGTTTCCTGTCTTAAAAAGTTTGAAAAATATAGCTTGACACCAAGTCATAATGGAGCAGAAGAAGTTCTCCTGTTAACGGAGTAGGACTAATAGCTAAACCATTGAAATAAATTCGTGTAACTTTACAATGTTTCGTGTTTTCAAGTTAATAAAATGTAAGTCCAAGCAAATAGCATGATAATAAATCAAAGATCTCTTCACCCATAAAAAAGCTTCCAACATACATATATTTGTGAATTTACATACACTTGAACAAACATACAGATATTTTTGTAAAATGCTACATAACTCGTGTTTGAAACCGAATTAAAAAAGTAATCTGGCATATCTATAGATGGCTTTGCTTTCAAGTACACGTGAATGTCAATTTGAGACTCGACAAGTTTTATTAATAAACTTAACGAAATATCAACAAACGTATAGCTATAAACACATGACACTGGCAGAACATTTGTATTTTTTTATAATTAAAGCAATATATAACACAATACCTGATATACCCCATTATATAGTGCCTACAAATTATCGTACTTTAGGCCTGATAATAACGACCGAAATTCAAGTTAGTTGCAAGGCTTGTAAGAAGCAAGCAAATAAAAAAGAGTATGAAAACATTACATATTTGATATCGAATAAAAACATAAATTGAAAGGTGCCCATAAAAATATTCTTTATACGCATAAATTTCGTCTTTCAGAAGTGAATTTAAAAGTAATTTAAGAATAGCATTACATTACCTCCTCTCTATTACCACAGAATAGAGAAAGTATAAAATTCTTAAAATTGCAAGGTTTGGGGATTGTTTTAATCTATTATTTTTTCATAAGGGAAAAACGAAAATTGCTGCGGAGGTGAAATCTTTAGAATTAAAAAAGTATTTGTAATGATGAAATATCTGTCTGAAAAATGAATGTTTTTTCCAAGTGAGATGATATGCTTGCAGAATGCAAGCACCTTCTACTAGTGTGTGTGTGTATATATATATATATATATATCACTGAATTAGTAGATATGGCATAGGTAACTCCTGTATTCATAAAACGGACACGTAAACCAGACGCGCACGTTCGTCATGCTCATCATTATCCGGTTTACTCAACTACTTAGCGCCACAAGAATTGTCTATATCAGCTATGGAATAAACTTCACAACGTGAGCTTTTTTTTATAGATTTTTACATGTCGTTTATTAACTCCAGCATATTCGATTCGTTATACTTCTACAACATACCGCACCTTCATGCTCTCCTTAGAGTTGCCTTCCTAAGAAAAACATCGTATGATAAGCATATGGCGCGCTGATCCTCACCGTTTAGATACTTTCGTCGTGTTTTATCCACCAAAATTCTCAGCATTGTCCCCAACCTCTTGAAATTCTAAGATCTGTCGACGAAGGACTCACATTCAGCGTATATAAATCAAGTCTTCCTCCTCATCCTCTCTCTCTCATCTCACACCTCTCTTCCCCCTCTCCCACCCATCTCCCGAAGAATCCCTCCCTCCCGCAACTCTAGGGATAATATGATTTCGAACTCAAATCCTCTCTGTGGATGATAAACACGCCACTGGGACGCACTCTGCCGACGAATTCAAATATTACAAAACGAAGAGGCGGAATGTAAATACGGGTGACTCGGTTCTAATACTGGCCCGCGTTTCTCCTCTCCCTCTCCATCCAAATCTCTCTCTTTTTTCTAGCATATTCCAGCATCAGGGACGGCAAACCTCCCCACCCCACCCACCATCCATACTACCGCATTCCGCGCCGATCGAGAAACTTCCCTAAAATAGAGAGAGACCGAGAGAGAGAGAGAGAGAAAGAAATTCGCGACCAGAAAGGAAGGAATTTTGTGAGTTTGTTGATTAGTCCAACAAAAGGAGCACGTTTGAAGTTGGGCTTAAAAGAAAAAAATTTCCGAGAATTTAGATTTGCGTTTCGTTCATTCGAAGACGTGAAGGAAAGTTAGGAACGCCTGCGTTCGGTAAACAAACTAATCCAAAACGTTTAACTGATTATGAATTTTGAAATCCACGCAATTACATAAGGAAGGTAACAAAAACATTTGCATTTCTTCAATTTTTTAACAAATTCTGTTCAGTTTGTTAACGAATTCTACAAAGCTTTTTCTACAAAAGGTTAAAGATTCATATTTCTCTAAAAATAGACAGTCTTCAATAATAACACAGAAAAGGTAACGGTGAAATTAAAATAAAATTGTGCAAGTAAATACTAAACGATACATTCTGTTCAAGATGACTGAAGAGAAGTTAAAAGCATTTCAAAGTGCAAATGACGTAATAAGTACTTTCTCATTTCAGAACATGAGATTGGTTATGAATTGATGGAAAGAATAGATCCGAAGATCACTATGCTGATGGGCATAAGCTGTAAAGTTGTGAATAATTTCGACACATGAGAACAATTACAATATGACCGGGAATCGAACCCGGATCTTACACTTTCCGGGAGTACGGGCGATATTCTACAACTGAACTATCGTCGCAGATTAACCCCCCCGTTTCTGTACGGCGACTTTCTATATCAGGAGAATTACTCTGCTACTGATAGTTTAGTGGTAAAATATCCACTCAGGTAGACCCAGGTTCGATTGCAGCTCAGGGTATAATTTTTCTCTTGTTGTTTGTTATTGAAATCAATCCGCGTTTCCGAATGCATTTTTTCGTCGACTAAAGCTTCCAAAGAAAGATGCAACAGAAAGAGAAATACATAAATAGATAAAGAGAGTAAGCTACACAAATAATCCAGGAAGCAAATTTCAAAACTTCCAGAGGCCATTTCCCACGCGCGCGCGACAATCAGCAGGAACCGCACACCTACGTTGCGTCGGAACATTTCAGAGGCAAAAAAATGATACAAATATAAACACTCTTCTATAAAAATATGCTTTGCTCTTTCGAACTACCTCTGCCCCCCTTCTCTCTCTAGCTAACGCTCACTAACTCCCAGCTTGCAACTCATCCAAAAATGTCCTCCGATTTGAAACTCCCTCTTCCCCATATTCCTCCTCCCTTCAACTCATTCCAAAACCACACAAAACTGACACTCTACAACCCCTTCTACGCCTACGATCCGCTTATCCATCAAGCACGTCAGTTTTAAAACTCTCCTTCCAACCTCCAACGGGATATGGCATTATGCTCCTTTTCGTTCTTGCTTTACCCCACCCATCTCCGCGCCCTCCCTCCCCCTTACTTCCCACTCCAACTCACCATTCCCGCCCACCCACGCTCCTCTCAACCCATCTCGTCCACCATATTTCACTCACTGTGGCACGGCGCCAACGAGCAGTCACGTTCGACATATAAGCAGAATAAAGACCTTGGTACAGGAGGCGGTGGTGGTGTTGGAGATGAGAGGGAGCCTCCTATCTCGTCGGGGGTTTTGGAGGACAGGAAACGGGAGGGGGCGTGGTTGACGGGTATGGAGAGAGGAGGAATTTTTGGGAATGCTGGAAGGAGTAATATGGGAACGGTCTTGTCCGGGAGGGCGTTAGGAAGTAGGAGGGTGGAGGCTTGCGACGCGGGAGACGATAACGCGATCTGAATAAATAAATTGGAATATTTTTCGGAGTCTTCCATTTTTTTCTTCCCTATCTTGCCGTTTTCTTTCATCCTCTGGCCGTCTCTTACTCTCATCCCTTCTCTATTCGTGTTTTTTCCCCTCCGCTAGTCTCCCGATATTTTGTTGCCGGGCGACAGGGCAGGCCTGTCTTACTTTCTCTTTCTTTCTCGCGCTATTTCCTCTCTTGCCGATGCGGTTTTGTTTTTAATTTTTTCTTCTTCTTCTTCTTACCTCCCTTTTTTCTGCTTACATCATCCGAAAATGTGCCGCAGTATTTTTTTGGAAGACTTTCCGTGATCTTGGAGGCGACGAGGGACGGATTTTGCGCGGTTGGGATTGTGTTAAGATTCAACGACGTCATCGAAATACCCATTTTAAATTACGGACGTTCCAAGAAATCTTTGCGGCACCTGTTTCGCTCTGGCAAATTTTGAACAACGCAAGAAAATAAAAAATCCGAAATGAAATCGGTAAACATGTTAACTGAATGTTAACGAAACCATATGGTAAAGCAAATAAATGGATCATGTAAATCGAATCAATAATTCGAATTCAATTTAGTTAAAAGAACTTACGCCATATGTAACAAAGCCTGATCGAAAGTTTCCAAATTAAAGTCTATTCGACATCAAATAAAGACCGGTATATTGTGGATGACATAAATTATTACAAGCATTGGAATCGTTTGTTTCTACGCTACGCATTTCATTTGTTTTATATTTACGCACAAATTTTCAATCGGTTATTTTCCTTGATGCGTTTGTTTCATTGTAGGCTTAGTGCAAATGCACTTGAAAGCCCGAGTCCAACAATGCAAAAATCCGGGGTCAACAACTGAAATGTTGAAAAATCGGAGAAAATCGAATAAAAACTTAATATATGAACAAACACGAATTAAATAACAGAATCGAAAGTAAGAATATGAATATTCATTTCTTTTTACGTAAAATAGTGTAAATATCGAGTCAAAGTCTCGATCGTAAGATATTTTAAAATGTTAAAGACTTCGTATTCCAGCCGATTATGTGATAATGAAATGTAAAAACGAAAACTTTCCTGATATCGTAACCATGCCTTTTCGGGAGAAAACTACCGGCTTAATTCCTGCAAGAGTTCACACCGAGTATTTAGGCAAAAGATTTGTCGAAATCGAGCCGACCGTTTTTGATTTATTTGCGTTTATGCCGGAAGGCTTCAGAGGCAGGCAGACAGGGACGCACGCAAAGACACAGAGACGCAGGCAGAGAGAGAGAGACAGCGGTTATAACATATTAGATTTTTTCAAGCATAAAATATTGTATTTACTTTTATTCAGGTGGATGCATTTAAAATCATTTTAATACTACGTATATCTACGCAAGATTTCTAATTAGAAATCACGCTAAGCCTGCATTTTTAATTCATAAAGATAAAGCAGGTTATTGTGAAAAAACTCCCACGAGTAACGAAAAAATCGCGAAAAACAAGTATCACCGGAAACGAAATAAATTTCGGCATCGAGGCCATCTCCTTTATATCCGATAGAGACGCCGACAAAAGGTGAAAACGGAAGGAGAGGAACAGAGATGGGGAGGGGGTTGAAACGCGGAGGAAAAGAATACGCTAATGCCAGGAGATCGTAATGCGACGAAAACAAAAGAAGCGCGATAAAGAATTCTCCCCTCTATCTCTCCCCACCGAGATCCTTCCTCATCCTATCTTTCACTTTCTCTCTCTCTCTTTTAACTCCTCCACTTCCCAGTGGAACCCTTCTTGGGGGCCTTAGCGGAACCACGTGCTTGAGACGCAAATGTCTGCGAGAGGAGGAGGGGGGAGAGGGGGGGGGGGGGAGAGAGAGAGAGATATATAGAGGGAGAGAGAGAGAGATATAGAGGGAAAGAGAGAAAGAGAGGGAAAGAGAGGGAGAGAGATGGAAGAGAAAAGGAATACAGAAAAAGAGAAAGACTTAATGCGTCGGAGAACACACCAACGTCGACGGAGCGTGATAGCTTTGTTTGCACGCGTGCCAGGGCGACGAGAAAGAGGGAGAGAGCACACCAAAGCGGCGAAGGGACAAGGCGTTCTTCGAATTCTTCACAAAAAGGAGGATACCGAGGAGTAGTATAAATCACTCTCCCTAGGAATACGACACCGGCAGGACGTGTGTGTTTTTTTTTTACTCGTTAGGGATTCGCTTGGGGTTGAGTCCCCTCTTAATTGGAAGGTCAGAAACAAAAAAATGTTCCTGTTGATGAGTGCATTGGTTTTATAATCGACAGAGGTCGGTTCTGAATTCAAAGTTCACGTTCAATTTTCTGTTCCGTTAAGCACAAAGCGAAATTTGATGTGATAAACCTTTGTTGACCAAAATAAGAAAAACGTCCAGCATGATTCTAAAAAATAGGCAAAGTTAATTGCTATTTTAAAGTATAATTGCGTGATATCCCTTTAACTAACCATTTTAACTAATTTTCCGTATATTATCAATAGTTCGCAAATTTAGGCTAAATTTATTTTGTATCTCATAGTTTTCGAGAAACTAAATAGTTAACATTATTGCTGATTTTATTTGATAAAAATCAGTTATTTACGAAAATTTTATTTTTCTTGTTGCAAATCCATGGATTAAAACGGCAAAAGAGATCATGAAACAGACAAAAATGACAAAAAAATCCATCGGAGCATTGGCGGGATTTTCAAAGTTGACCCCTTCACTTTGCTTTCGATCCAAACATCTATGCATTAAAAATCCCTCGAAATACGCGGTAGTATAAAAGAAAAAAACCGTGGAAAGAAACAAAAAAGCATCACCGTTCCCGAAAAACAGCCTCAATTCCCGAAAACAAACAAAGCGCGAAACTTTTGGGCGACGACAGCGCACTCCGCGGAGGTCGCGGGGAAATAATAATGCGCGAGAACGAAAACCGACCGCAAGACGGAGTATAACTACAAACGGAAAAAAGTTCATTTACGTCTTTTACCAAAATGGAAGGAAGAGAGAAAAAAACACCTTTTTATTACACAGCCAAAAGGTCCCAGAGAAAGGAAAAAGAGGCGCAAAGAGGCAGCGAGAGGGAGAGAAAAAGAGATTTTGTGAATAAAAAAGGAGATACTACTCCAACAAAAAAAACACAACAAGCATACTTATACAGACCGCTAGGCCTTACTCTTCGTTCCCGAGAGTATAAGACACTCCCCATAACCTTTCCTCCACCTCCTATCCCACTCAACATCCACCGTCTCCTCCCTCCATGAAAAGCTCACTCCTTTTCTCAGTCCAACTCGGACTCGCAAATCTCTCTTACTCTCTCCCTCCATTTCTCTCTCCCTCCATCTCTCTCTCCCTCCATCTCTCTCTCCCTCCATCTCTCTCTCTCTCCCTCTCTCTCTTGACTCGAGTCTCAAAAAGGAAAGGGAAAGAAAAAACGGAGCTTATAGAGAATAATTGAGGCGACCACTCGTGCCTTTGCAAAACCGCTCTTTGTATGCTCATAAGCCACCGCGCTGAAGATGGACATCATTATTAGTTCGGTTATTTTATTTTTTCGCACGAAGTTTAATACTTCCAGGAAATTAGGAGGGCAAAATGTGTGGGAGGGAAAAGCAAAGAGCCAGATAAATTTTTCATCAAAAGTCTCCGATGAATAATTCCACAGTTTGATGTTTATTTTTTCAATTAAACTCCGCTATTTTTCATGGATCCAAATAAAAATTATCGAGCTCAATTTGTATTATAGATGACCTGGGTAATTCCTGTATATATGAAACAATTTCATAATACAGACGCACGATGATATTATTGGGATGAAAACCGAGAGAAAGCGCTCTTTAGATAAAATAAAATAATCCCAAACGTATCATTTTGTAGCTGTTATTAGAAACGGAAAATTATCGCTGAGGTAGACTAATTTGTTAGTGATAGAAAGGTCGTTAAATTACTAATGAGGATAGCTATTTAGTAGCTTAAATGCTTGTAAGAGTTTCCCTTTTCGTTGTTAATTAAGCATAGTAATAAAATAAATAAACTTGGAAGTATTGTGTGTCTTCAATAACGTACTCGTATTCTTCATAAGACTCAATAAATAACATAAATAATAACTTGATGGAGCATTTTTGTCAGTCTTGCTTACTACGATACCGTATACTATTTAAGCTAATTACTAATGTGACTACAGATTACCTTTTAAGTCAAACTATATACGTCGATTTACCTTAAAACTTTAATATTGTAGACCACTCAAGCTAACTAAAATGTGAACCGGAATTAAAAGTAAAAATTTGATGGTGTAGGCAAACAGAAAGGAAAAAATTCAGTTGTTATTTAGAATTATATTTTAGAGGCGAAAGGTTTCCAGCGAAAAACATCACAAGCAAATCAATTGGAATGTTCTTGTAACTTTGAAAACATTCTGCCTCTCAAATCAATAAGGTTGTCTTCGAATTCATCTCCCAGAGCGGATTTTACCATCCTTCGCTGTCATTGTTAATGCCCGCAAAATTTAAATAACTTTAGTGAAAAGCAGCAATTTTCTTTTGAATTTATGATGAATATCCCTATTATTTACATTAAATTCCTATTTGATTTATGCAGTCAAATGAAACATTCGAAGCTACTTCAAACGCTGATTAAAGAGATTTTATCGATATTTTCAATGGCAATTCCAAAATCAATTTGGATAAAGGGGTAAAAACGTTAATCGGCCTTATTTTAATAACTAATGGGTCACGTGCAAGCACGTGTCGACAAACACACCGCCATTAATTAGAAGAAAGCAATGGGAAAATTTCGAAATCAGTGAATTTAGCGAGAGAATTATCTCTCGTTCTTTTTGATTAACAATTTAAGCTTCATTTACCTCGTGTTTCCTTCGAACAAGGCGGCGCATGATAGAAAGAGGAACCAAAAGGAATAAAAAAGTACGTATAGCAATTTCTTCCGCCGTTCTTGAGTACCGCACAGTCGGCAGTTACCCGGAATGAGTGGGGGCTTTGACCCACTGGATGGCGTCACAAGGACCGAAATAAGCTCACAATTAGGGAGGACCGAAAAAAATGGAAAATAAAGAAACCGAACTCGGGGGGTGGTGCCGGCAAAAGCAATAGTGGTGGCAGATAGGAGCTCTTTCAAAACTTTATATGCCGGAAATGTTCATTTCGTTTAAGTACGACCACCCAAAAAGAGGATTTACGAAATACAGCGCGATGGAAAAATTAAAAGGCCCTCCTGATCGAGTAAACAATTGAAGGCTAACGCATTCAAAATAGGAGGAAAACAAACCCTCGTCAAAAGAGAAATTATCCCTTTATAACATGTAATTTTCTTCATATAAAGCGCAATGAATTTGCTCAATGACTCGTGCCAAGTATGAGTGGTGGAGATCATCCAATATTTAGCCGAAATGCAAGGTAATAGCAGGTAATAGATAGAGGTAGATCCAGGTGATTCCTTAGCTTCATAAGCCTCCGGTCTCAACTGTATGGTTATTAGCTGGGAAGTATGGATGGTCAACAACATTTTATATTGATATGTACGCATGTGTGTAAATGAGTATGCTCGTATAGGTATGTATTTGTATATACACAGAAATCCACAAAGCATATCAGTTAATCACTTAGATAAAAGATTTCGAAAACATTCACGTTTCGAAGGCCCTATAAAGACACTTCTCTTGCTCCGATAAAAGATTTGCTTTGTGTTTGAGTCACTGCAGCCCAATTTTTCCCAGTTTTATCTTAATAGTACCAAAGAAAACCCTGCGCTAATTGTGCGAACATCCACTACCGCAGAAGCGTCAAGAGTTGGGTATAAAGAGATAGATAATTGCGGCCCTTAAATCACTCCCGAAAAGGGAGAGGAGGTAGAGAGAGATGAGGAAGTGGTGAAAGGATCGTAAGGTATCTAGGAGGCCGGGATTTTTGAACGCCAGGAATCTAAGCAATTAGTCCTCGAGTTCCAGGAAAGTGACGCCGTAAAATACAATTACTTCTCACCGCAATGAGCCCATTTGCAGTCCCCGCGGACGGCGTGTCGAAAAGAGCTCTTCGGTTAGAGTGCGCGGGAATCGATGCGGGGAGAGAAAGAGGCGAGAGGGAGAAAGGTGGGAGAGAGGGAGAAAATGGTGGGTGGGAGAGGAGGAAGGGGGAGGGTGAGGGTAGAAAGAAAGGAGAAATGGGCTGAGGGAGAGAAAAAGCCAAATAAACGGGATGATATAAATATATGGAGAGGGAAAGAGAGGGAGTGAAGAAAGATTTAGGAAGGCAGAAAAAAGAGGGAGTGGTGGAAAGAATAAAGGAGAGGAATGAGAGACATAGAGTTGGAAGAGAGATGAGAGGGAAGAAAAGTTAGAAGAGATAGGAGAATGGCTGAGGATGCAAGGAAAGAGGAAGAAAGAGTATTGAAAGCGGGGGTAAGAAAGAATGGGTCAAATATGTAGAAAAAAGGGAAATGAGGAAAAGAAAAATAGACGAAAAGATGAGACGGAGATAAAGAGTACAATATAAGAAGTTAAGATGACGGTAGTAAACAGAGAGATTTACGAAAGCTGGCGGTGAAACAATGGAAAGAAGAGGGGCAGAAACTGCAAGAAAATAAAAGATTTACTTGGAAGAGGAGCGAGAATTGAGATATAGAAAGGGAAGAAGACAGAATTACAAAAATATGAAGGCAGGAAAATAAACGAGAGTAAAAATCGATAACTGTAGGGAACACGTTAAAAATAAGAGGGAAAGGTAAGGAAATAAGAGAGGGTTATAAGGCGGAAAGAGTATAGATAAACGGAGATATAACTGCAGGGAAGGATGGAGGCCGAATGAAAGATATCGAGGGGAAAAAACGAGGTCCCTCCTTCAAAAAAAATTGCTGAGTGCCAATTTCCCAAAATAGGAGACTATATAGATTGGTTTTTCTTCGGTGGTCGGAAAGTCGAGAAAAAATAAAATGACTCGAAAAATGTAAGTGCCGGAAGAAGGTTAGGTAGGAGAATGGATGAAGCAGACGTGCGTGGAATATTATGAGAGAAAGATAAGGGCGATGACGAAGGAATAAAAAGAGGGAAGGGGAAGTGCCTTGAGGGTTGTAAGGAGTGGGATAAGAGGAGAGGGAGATGGAAGTGGATGGGGTTTTACCCCGTTATCAACTGCGGGAAGGGATGAGTTCGGACCTGCAGCATCGAGGATGCCGTGATTTTTGTCAATAAGAAGTTCCTACCACTTTCTCCTATCGTCCTTTATAAATTTTTTAATCGTTAGAGATGCAGTGCTTTGACACAGGCATAACAACAGGCAGACGAAGTAATTTATGAATAATGAAGCATGATTCAATAATTCGTTGCAATAACTTTTATATTTCAGTTACCTATTCATGAGTAAGAAGGACTTCCTTGTTATGAAAATTTTCTTAAATTACTGTGTTATATAGTTCGGCTATATGTTACTCTGTTTCATGAACTCATCTTTATAAGGATTAATTCATATAAAACTAGCTTTATAAATTAATCCACAGGTCAGTGGGTTTTCCTTGCAGCAACTTTGGAAATTTGATGCCCTCCCCAACCATCATCCATCGTGTCAACCAGAGTGACTTAATTCCCAAATCTAAATATTAAAAACTAGAGCATAATCGATGTGATTAAGATAACGGAATATTCTTCAACTCCTGTGAAACATGAGTTGCTTTAGATTTAGTGCGACATTTTACTACGAAAATCGATAAAATATATCAATAACAATTTTTAAAATAATATTTTTATCGTTTCATTCAGTATCTGCAGATCCATAACCATAAAAACAACTATTGAATAAATATAAGCATAGACGATCTTTGTAATTATCCTATGTGCAAGGCGCTTTTGGTTTGAGCAACTACTGCATATTTATATCCACCACATAATCGGTAACTGCATAAAATTCATTGCTGAGTAGCTAATTAATTTCCTTATGCATCTCCTATCTACAAAAGCCATCTTGGATGTTTGTAAACGTTTACTTTGTGTCCTTCCTTTACTTTATCACCTCTCCTCTCTCTAATCGCTAAATCACGACGCGGACGAGAATTATAGCAATCTATTACGCACGGTTGATCACGCAAATATTTTCAACCTCGGAGGCGGGAATCTCGAAAGTTTTAAATGCCCAACTTTCTCCATCCTAGAACCTATGCACGCCGCTTAAAGCCTTAAAGAACTTTCTGGGAAGGGATCCGTAGCGCCATAATTTACGCAAACTTATGAGGGGAGAGGTAGATAGAGAGAGAAAATAGAGGAGAAATTTATTTAAGAAACGAGGAGGAAAATTCGATTACTAACATGGCAAATTAAAAACTCTTCTAGAGGTGATGGATACATGTGTGTGTATAGGTGTGTGTGTGTGTTGAGATAGAGAGAGAGAGAGAGAGAGTAATAAAAATGCTTTCCTCGAAATGAGATATGAGAATTAAATAAATCCGATTGGCGGATAAATCGCGGAAACACACGCGCTGAAAATTTTGAGAAATTTTTACCCGCCTCACTTAATATTCAAGGCTATACATCACGTTGCAATTGCCTGACTTTATTTGAGATTGGTGTCGGCGATAGGAGGAGAAAGATTGAGGGAGAGAGGAGCGAGAGATAGAGCTGTAGGGAGAAAGAGCAGGAGATGCAAAACAGCATACGAATGAGAGTAAATTTACGTTCGATTCTCAAAGAAAAGGCGGGAACTACACGAACGAGTAATTGCCGTTTCGCGCAACAGATAGCGCTATAACCTTTGATTATTTTAGTCTCTGAAAACCACTTGAATGCTGCGACTCTTGCATTAGAAACGCGATTCTTAGCTCGCGAGTAATAATCAGCGACACAGTGTACGAATACGTACGATCCATGAATTAAGGGAATCGCAAGAATCGCGCTTAGTTCGCTTATGAGATAAACAGGGCAAAACTGCTGAAACTCGCATTTTTTTATCATCCAACGAGCTACTTAAAATTTATCATTTTTTTATTATATTAGTAACGGGAAGTCACCTATCTTCCTAAAAATTTTTAACTGACCAGCTATTCATTGCACTACCTCTCAGATACCCATTGCACGTAGGCCAGAGAGATTCAGCAGGTCGTTAAAAAAAATTATTTAAAGCGAAGTTTTTAAATCTGTTGTCGAGTTCGGGTCATATTCATATCAGATCGAAGTTGAACCCCTTAAGTGGGCTAAGCGCATATACGCGCGCAACGGAGTCGCTCGCCAGGTGGGGAGCGCCCATATATGCGCGCTACGAAAAAAAATCGTCTCTCTGTGGGTTAAGCACAATTATGCACGCCATCTCTGTTATGCTAGGAGGAAGTGTCCTGCCATCTAGTGATTTTTTTTCAAGATGGTGGTCACTCTCTGAGATGCAGTGTATGCATTAAAAAAAGAAACGTTTTGATGAAGTTTTGGCGTAGTTTACAAGCAATAAAACCTCTAACGGCACTTTTGGCTTGAGTTTCCATTTGGTGAGTTCAGAGCTCGGATGCGAGTATTTTGCCCTAGTGAGAAAGCCAGATTAGTCGGAAATACGTTTTATGCTATTCTTCGTCTATGCTTAGCTAAAACAATTTTCTCGGACGATATTTTTCCGTGCTGCGACTTCGCTAATTATGCGGTTGAACTTTTGTTTATAGAGATAATTTTAGGAAAAAGAAACTTTCGAAAAAATTAGGAGCTTCATATTGGTGCTAAAATGTCCTAAGGTTACATGACGTAACTTTAGAATTTTAACCAGGAATGTAACTTACATAAGTACAATATGTCAAATTTATCCACACAATCACAAATAAATTTCAATTAACAACTTAAAATATGCGCTCAAAAGATCCAACAAGACAAGAAAAAAAATTACGAGGAAATATTCCGTCATATACAATGGGAATAGCGAATGAAAATACGTGATGAAAAATTAAAAAATCAATTTCAAATTGTTAATAAAATTGTTCATTGTTCAACAGAATCGATTTCATGATTTACACATCATATAACATTATGTTTTCGATGATATATTCAAATTTCACCCCTTAATTTAATGACATAAAAATGCCCCACCTGGTGAGCGATTGTGAAAATTTAGCGCCCACTTAAGGGGTCAAGAAAAAGCATCATTTGGCACCCATAAACCTGCCTTCAATGAGTAAAGTAAGCAAAGTTCAAATTATTTTAAGTGAAAAATCAACGGAAATTCTTAAAAAGGGCGAAAAAGCAGTTGTCTTTGTTCGGTCAGGTCCCGGGAACCAAACATCCAATACATAGCTGAATAAGGTATTCTGAAGTAATTTTTCGCTCTTAAAAATTATTGCCGAGAAATTTTACGGAATCATTTTTGCAGTTTAAGAAAGTAACATTAACAAGTTGATCCAAAAAGAACTAATAATGCCTACTTTCCATTGAATCATTTATTTAATACTTATATTGGCTTTAATAGCTTTAAAGTCATCGCGGATATGTAGCTCTTTGTGTTCCCAAATTTTATAATTAGGCGTTATAAAATACTATAAATACATTCGAACGGAATATTAAATTGATCACGCGTATTTGTGCGGCAAAAATAACGCGTGTGCGTATTAGAATACTAGTAGAAGGTGCTTGCATACTGCAAGCATTTCATCTCACCTTGAAAAAACATTAATTTTTCAGAGATATATTTCATCATAAGAAATATTTCTTTATTTCTAAAGATTTCACTTCTGGACCGGTTTTCGTTTTTCACTATGGAACAATAATGGAGTAAAACAATTACTAATTTTTGCAATTTTCGAAATATTATACGTTTTCGTTTTTTCATTATTGAACAATAATGGAGTTAAACATTCACTAATTTTTACAATTTTAGGAATATTATATTTTTTCTACATAGGGTTAATAATGCCACACATTTCTGCAAAATTTTAAATTTATAGCATAATTAAAAGTGAAATTACATTTTCCTAAATGTTTAAATTTAAATAATTTTTAACGGCCGCAATAACAAATTTATGGATACCTTGAAATGTTTATTCGTTTACATAGAAAAATGTCTAATTCATTTAAAAATTTCAGCTTCCTAACTCGCGGCGTAGTGTCTAAGCATTTACCTATTTGTTTAAACTTTAAGATTTTTTAACTGCCAAACAAATTAAAATACCAAAATTTCTATATTTCGTATTTCGTTATTTAACAAATCCTACCTCCAGAAATAATTTCAATTCCGTAGCACTTAAGGAAATACATAATCCTTGAAAATTTGTTTAAACAATTGCGAACCGTTGTACTTTTTCAAGATTTTCGTTTTTTTAGTCGGTTTTGCACAAAATCCCACCTAAGAAAAAATTTCGAATCTCCAGTTCACCTGGAAGTGCCTAAACATTAGTATCCTCCTATATCCTCCTCCCTCTCTGTAAGAAACGTCGATATATAATGATACCGAATCCGAGTCCAACAATAGTTGTTGCTATGGCAACACTCCCATAATGAGTGATAAAAACTACAGTATTTACGCAAAATTCTAAGAAATACGATCGATAAGCAAAATTCTACAATAAAAATTCGAATCTTCATTCCTTTCCTCAGAGAATAGTACTAAACTCTCTCCAATATTACAATTCTAAGATATTTTAATATGCAAGAGAAAATTACCCTGCACGATGGATTTCAGATTTCACATGCAAATCAAATGGGAAGGATAATTCCTGGAATCGAACCTGGGACTTCAAACTTCGCACAAAAACTATCCTCTGGAACTCAGCCCAAGTAGCAAGAGATTTCCACCAAGTTTCATTAAAATCAGTCTCTTGGTTCAAAAGTTAAAAGTGAGGGACGGACAGACAGACACAACGACAAAACTATAAGCCTGTTTCCATTCTGAAAAGTAGGCTCAAAATGACGATATCGAGAAATGACCTGTCCAGGCGTGGGTATAGCAATTTATCAATAATTAGTTTTCAACTGAGATTTTTTTTAATACGCTCCAATGCAAAATTGAAGTGATTTATAGAGACCGCGAAATTTTTGTTAGGACTTTTTGGGAAGCGATATTTTTTCCGAATTCGGATGCGATAAATCACTTTCCGCAGATTCGAAATGAATATGTTTTATTAAAATGACAGGAGTTAAAAAAGTTACTTTTTAGTATTCATTAAATTCACTTTTAAAAATTTCATCCCCTCCATTTTCGAACGATAGCAGACGAGGTTTATCGGAATTAAAATAAATACAAGAAAAGAAGATATTAAGTCACAATTTAACGATTGGAGAACTTTTTTAACGAGATAGTTATGCCATTAAAATTGTATGTACACCTTGAATATTTACACAAATGCTAGCAGTAGAATCTTTTCTAGCGTCAAAACTATTCACGCTTGATTTCTGCATTAAAATATACAAATTCCAAAATTATTATATAATTACGCATGTAATCCTGTAAGAGACCTCCTATCTCATACCCTTGACACGATAATTCAAATCTTGCTTAGCAATACTTATGATCAAATGGTTACCCTCTGTACCACTATTTTAACTTAGCGCTCGCTTGGTAAGTTAGGCAGCCGTTATATACATGAAAAGGTTGACAGAACCAAATGCGCATTTCGGCTACGAAGCAGCTGTCATCATTAGTGATGATCTAGTTTTTCTAAACTTTTTGTCTATTGGATTCAAGCCATACGGCTAGCTCGTTAAATATTTTGAATCTATTGTCAGGGAAGACCTTGATCCAGCGAGCGCAAACAAATCTAGACGCGATGAATTCCCTCTTACAGAAATAGGATGGCATGGAAAATTAATAAAACAAGAACGAGAGGATTGGCGGTATAACCTAGCGAGAAAAGAATCGCCGTGAAAGTTCGCCGATATAATCACCCACAGAAATTTGGAAACAAGAAAAAAATCTGATATGACGGGGAATTCGAGCCCGGGACTTCCACTTGACGGGCGGATATTCCACCACTGAACTATCGTAGAATAGTAATTTCCTGCTTCAGAAGGGGTATGTTCTCTAAGGTTAGGACAGGACTAACCAAGCTAGTATCAACCAGCCCAAAATTTTCCATTATTCCAGCTTATGCCTGAAGCATAGGGATCATATGGTCCATTAATTCCACTGTCCCGGGATTTACCAGAATTTTGTGGCATGACCATGTGAGGCAACAAAAAAATCTGCTCTTCGTCAAAACAGCGGAAAAAACTTCAGGCAGTATCCACGCCTCTTTTTCCTCTTTCTCTCAATCCTTCTGCAAACGTAGTCCTCAGAAAAAGACGCAACCCAGGATCACGGTGCCGGATGCGACGCATCTGAGCGGGTAGGCAGGGAAAAAACGCGAAATTTCTCGAACGGAGAAATAAGATAAAAAACACGAACCGGCAGGAGGAGACGAAAATACGATAACGGAAAATCGGAAAAAGCACGAAACCAAAGGTTACGGGAATGTGCTCTTCTTCCTCTTACTCTTCGCAGCCAAACGTCTTCAGCGGCATGTTAACCTGGATGTAGCGAGTGAGAACGAAAAAATATATGAAACGAGGTAATAAGGATTTTTGAATCGCCGTAATTTTTTTACAGTGGAAAATAAGACCTTCCTGAAGGAAGCTCGAGAGAGGAAATGTTTACGAGAAGGAGAAGTGATATTTCTATTTCCTTCAGCGTGGAAATGCCAGTCGCTGCGGCCTTAGCGTGGCGTTAATTGGCCCGCTAGACGCTTCTATTTTTGCCTCTCTCTTTACCGTAATCTCTTTACTACAACAGAGGAAGAACTCTTCTGTAGTTGAGAGAAAATGTTATGGTTTAAAAAATATAATTATAGTTCTAATTCTCAAAAAAAAAACAGGATAGGATAAAATAATAAAATGGAGGAATCTTTTCAATTAATGCGAGGGGTGAAGTTTAAAGTTTGACCTCGGCACAGCAAAAAAGCAATGCTAAATTTCTAAATGAAAACTTCGAAGGACTTATCAGTGATTCGACTAAAATCGACGAACTCTTCCTCCTATAATACAACTTGACGCATAATTTAAGGATTCTAAAACTAACAAAACTGAGCCTTCAACGAAATGGTCCCGCGAATTTAATCGTGTCAATAAATAATAAAATAACGCTAGATAACCTCATGAGTAGGAATTTAATATCGGAATCGAAATGAATGAAAAAGTATTGCCAGGGAATGCGAAACATAAGTAGGGCGACGTCGGAACCAAGAAAAACGGGATAAAAACTGAAGAACGTTTTCAGATTCCTTAACAACCAAATTGCACGCCATCCAAAAGGTATCGGTATTATTGAGCTATTTTTATCTACGGCCGACGTAATAAGGATCTCGGGGGATGGGACCGTATGGCAGGAGAAATAAAGGGAACGAAGGCTAGGCCGGCCGAAATAAAAATAAAAACAAAAGCTAGAAGAGAGGAGGGAGAAAATGGTGACCTCGGATGGAAGACTTAGGAGGAGATTGTAAAAAAAAACGAAGAAAAGGAAAATATCGACCACAGCAGTAATCGCCATGTGGAAAAATAAACTAAACTAGAGCAACCCGAATGAAAGAAAATCCAGTCGAATAGAACCTTCCTGCACGGAACGCGAATGTATGCGTTTGTATGTTATTCTATCAACGTATTTTCAATTGCATGTGGCATTTCGGATTGCAAGTACATATTATTTAATTGTCCAACGAATACAAAGAAGACCTACTTGGCAAGCTGGACCAATGAAATTTCATCGCAGTTTACCAGGGCACCTAAACATCTTTATAAAACACATATACTTTAAGGCCTACGCCGTAATAAAATATCTCTAAAGAAGTAATAAATAATAAAGTTAAATTTTTTTATAGATTTCTTTGGCACATAAAACGAGGTGGTAAATCACCATAGATCATTCATTTATGTAACCTTAATCAATGCAATTTCTATTCAAATGGGAAAAACAACGAAAAATATAATTTAACGTATTACATAACATTTTAAAAAGACTATAATAATATGCCAAAATCACTCTTCAGTTTATGTGATTAAAACGCCTGAAACAAAACTCAAAAACCTAATTATCACAAAAATTTAATAATTAATGACTGTATCTGGGTGATAATCAAGAGAATTTCGAACATTCCGTCACTTTAATTAAAGCTTGAGTATCATCACTATGCTTAAAAATGTTGGCGAAGAATCTTCATCTTGGATTCCATGATAACGTAATCAGTATTCAAAAGCTGTACCATGATTGCCTGAAAACTTTTAAGACTCGAAAAGTCTCTACTAGAGCGTGCCCTCGTTTCGTTACAGAAAACTTTTAAACGCATTATAATTGGAAATAATAAAACTATATATAAATTTTTAAAACGATAACGAGTACTTAAAACTATTGTCGTAAAAGTTAGGCAAATACAACCCTTCCTTGATTCAAAAGAATTTACGTGCTGACATAGCATAAGCCGTACCCGCTGCATGATCTATGAATAAACAAAAGTTTTTTTAAATGATAAAAATAGGAGTTTTTTCATTAGCTCTACTATAAACATGCACTGTTGAGCGTGGTAAGCCGTTGGCAACCAAGATAAATCCCTTAGCTATAAAACGCTTGAGTAAACCAGATGCGCATTTCAGCTAGAAAGCCCCGCCACCCTCGTCAGTAAATCACGGATCGTTGATTTTATGGCTGAAGGAGTTATCTTGATCATAAATTGGAATCCAACCATTAAGGAATTCATTTCATTTCACAGCAGTATGTCACATTTGATTAGTAATCCTCTAGGAACTTAGGTTTCACTATGATAGAGTGCAAAACGACCCATCGAGCAGATAATATTACGGCGGCGAATAAAACGACAAACGCGAATCTTACGAATACGCGAGAGGTATAGTAAATTAGCCATTCATAACATCCCCTCGTTAATACGAGCTTTGCTCGGATTAAAAAACTCGGCATTCTTACCGAAAAATATTCCATTGCTCTCGCGGTGCGAACGAAAATAAAAACCCTGAAATCCATGGCTCGAAAGATTAACAAACCCGGAAATATCGGACTTTCTTTTTCTTTTTTGAGTTGAAAAAATAAAATACCATCCAGTAAAACAACGATTGGTAGAACGACTCGTAAGGTCTCGGAAACAAAAAGGAGAAACGCCGAAGAGAAAAAGACAGTGAGAGAGATAAATGCGCTAGGTGAAAAGAGAGAAGAGTAAAAGAGAAAGAGAACAGAATGGGGCTAGAGTAGACGAGTGAAAAGAATGAGGATAAATGAAGAGAAAGATAGGAGAGGGAAAAAAGAAAAGAAAGGAAGACTGACAAAAGCGTTTCATCCAGGCGAAAAAAAGAGGAAGAAAGGAAGAGAAAGTAATAGATTGCAAGCGAGAGAATAGAAGATAAATAGAAAGAAATATAGAATAGAGAGGATACGTATGGAGGAGAAAGAATGGAGAACATAAAAGGGCAGAGAAAGAGAACGGAAAAAAGAAAAAGCGAGAGTGGAATAGAGAATGAGTAGAGAAAGGCAGAGAGGAAGAATGGTAGGAGAGACGAAGAAAGAAATAAAAATATGAAAAGATAAAGATGAAAGATCTGATGCATGAAGGCGACCGCAACGGACTAGGAGTAGGGAAGAAAATTAGAAAAAGAGAAAAAACAACAAATTGCTGCCACGGAAGATATGAAGGGGAAGGAGGAGACGTGAGAGAGTGTGTGTGTATGTTGAGAAGCGTGGGAGGAAGAGGGAAGGGCGGAGGAGATGGAGACGTGGGAGGCGGGAAAACTCGGATAGAGGGGATCCAAGTGGAGTGAAGAGAAACGGGAGAAGGGAGAGGGAGATAGAGAGAGGAAATGAAATAGGATGGAGTGAGAGAGAGAGAGAAGGAATGGGAGAAGCAAAAGTCAGACGCGTGGTGGGCTATATTCGTTTCAGTTGAGAGGCATGGGAGGGGGGGAGAGATGGTTGGGAGAAGGGTTAAGGGGAAAGGGATAGGGCGGAGGAGTGCAGCGAATGGAGAAGGGGGGAGGCAAAGGGAGGGAGTGGGAAGGTTTTTAAGAGGCCAAGGACCTGGAACGACTATCTTCACCCGAAGATGTACCCGATTGGGAGGAGAGGAAGCGGAGAAAAAAATTCGTTTGATTTTTCGTATAGAGAGGGCCCGATTGCAGGGCAGAGGAAGGAAAAGGAAGGGACGAGGTTGTGTGATCGAATTTATTTTATTTTCCTTACGCGCCACGATCACGTGACCCGAGCGCAAGGATTTTTATTGACAAAATAAATGTTCATGCCCGCCAGACCGGCGCCTCTTATGAGTCCCGCACCGCCGGCGTTATTAACGGCAAAATTGTATGAGTCATCGCAATAAACGGATGATTTGCGCGCATCTCCTTTTTATAAACGGGTTTATCTTCCATAAGTCACGTTATAAAACGGAGATTATCCACCATGTGTTGTAATTTCGGGATAGATATTACTTCCGCTGGAATTTTCTGGTAGACGGATTAAGTTGAGAACATTATAAAGAATAAGAAAGCAAAACAGCACACAGGCGAGCTAACAAGAGACAACTTATGAGTTTAAAAGTATTATCTAAATGATACAGTACTTGAAATACAACTCAAACCATAAAGTAATGCAAAAATTAAAATGATGCTGTAAGAATAAAAGGGACGAGTCATTTGCACAATGATAATTCCGTCAATCATCAGAATCTAATGGAAAATTTGTTTTTATGCAAAAATTGGCAGTTAGTTAATTTAAAAAAATAAAACAGTTTAACTTTTCTCTGGTTCTAACTTGTAAAAATACTGGAAATATTACTCGAATTAATAAAATCGCAAATAGTATTTAAGCACTCGCACAAATAAAGTCAGTAATATGTTGCATATATATATATATATATATATATATATATATATATATATATATATATATATATATATATATATATATATATATTAAAGTAGCTGAGTAAGACCAAATAATGACTTAAGTTACCATTCATAATTATAACTTTAATAAAGGTATCCTAGACTTCGGTATTTATAAATTTAAGCATAGCTGGATAACAACGCACCTGATTTTCGTCGATTATTTCAATGCTCTACTCAGGCTAACGCTAATATCAATCACGAAAGTGTCGTAAGGTACATCAAGTAAAAAATACTTGAGTATTACATATGAACAGGTTAAGAAAACAATCCGCTTTCTGACAAAAACGCTGCGTAGAAAAGATATGCTAGCTCTAAACGCTGGGGTAGAACCGAAAAAACTTCACAGCGAGAGAGGAGATGGGATATCTTACACAATAATGGAATAAAGACACAATTAGCGGACGGTGGTAATTCCTCATCGAAACTTACGGAATGTGTTTTTCTAGAAAATCCTCCCCTAATTTTCTCCCACCCGAAAGGATCCGTTTCATGGCGGCTAGGCTTATTAGCGAGTCTATTTTACTGTCCATAAATCTTGATTGGGATGCTATTAAACACTTGGAAAGGAGCCAGAAAAATAGCGAGCGGCCCGGATCGTAGCCAGGGCGCCCTTACACCATGCAACCTCATAAAGGTTTGGCTGGGTTATCACTTGGACCCTATAGAGGAGGATTTTCGATATTCCGGCACTAAGCAACGATACGCCTCATAGATTGGAAACGGTAAGGTGAATTTTCCTTCTCGCACCGTTGCGGTAATGTTTGCCAGCTTTGGAACGGCGTGCGCTTTTGAATCGAGATAGAGCATCATAGGAAACATCCCTCGCTTTCTACTACTTCCCAAGCTGTAAATAAACTTGTATTGCTGTCGATGGGAAATGCTTATTTCGAAAGCGCGTAGATCAAGTATTCGGAATGAAAATGCATTGCTTTGATCGTCCGAGGGAGTTAAAGTCGATAGAAAACTTTCATTTAATTTTTTTAATTAATATTTTTAACCATAAACTTTGAAAAGAAAAACAGTGATATCAGAATCAAGTAGATGCAGCATTACAAAACAGCACTGTTTTATAACTCATGAGACGAGGATATTTGATGTGTTGAAGACTGCTACTAATAAACCACATTGCAAGGTGTTACATACGACTTAAGGGTATCTATCGATATAATATGGGAATTATACTTTACAACACGATCGACATGACGATTCTATGAATACTTCAGAACATGTACAGAACTTTTTCATTTATTCTCTATGTGTATATGCTCGGCAGATGATTTTTTCCAGCGAAAATAAAACATTTAATCACGGCTGAGGCAATGGGTTTAAAACCCGGGAGTATGATCCACCGATAGAAAAGAAAAAACTCTAAACGTACGTACATAGATTTGACGCTCTCTGAGAACGCCTTTATCCTCCCCGACGAAGCCTCAGGTTGCAAAAATCGAAAAAGAACGGCGGCGTGTACACACTTTTTTCTGAACAGTCGCAAAGTATTTCTGCCTTTGGTAGGTGAAGCGATGAGAACATCCGCCACACTAGATCCGACTGCAGCCCGCGAGGCTAATGCACACACGGGAGAGAGAGAAAGAGAGCGCGCCTCGTTCTACGCTCCGAGGGGTACAAATGGATTCAGCCAACAAAGCACGTAAACAGTCTCTCATAGCAGCTTATCTGACGTCATTACCGCCCAACCTCTTCCCTCTACATTATATTTAGCGTGCACTAATAAATGCCATTTAGCAATGGACGGGTTTTCTGGGATCCAAAACTTATGCACTAACCAGAGCCTTACAATATCAAAGTAAAATCTCAGCTTTATTGAATAAATAATAGGTGCAATCGTTCTTTTAAGAAGTGACCTGATAATTTTCTTCATCAACCAAGAACGGTCATAAACAAGGTAAATATGTGTTAACTCATTATGACGTTTGAAAATCTGGCAATTAAAATAGCTAAAATACCTTAATTTACTAAAAAAATCCACAAAATATTAGTAATAGTAAATTTTGTTTTAATTATCTATTCTAATAATGTAACACTAATTCTAAAAAATACATTCAATTTAGATTATCCGGTTTTTATTATCCGGGTCCCGGTTCCGCCAATTACCACGGATAATCGGCGCTTTACTGTAATAGCAAAATCTGCGATGTTACCCTAGTGATATGAAACTAGTTTCACGTAAAAATACTAAATCGCCTTTAACAGAACTTACTAATTTCATAAGTCAACAAGGCTGCAGAATATACATAATGAATTCGTACCCGAGATCAAAGGCACATAAACCATTTCAAGTGGTAAACAACAAAAAATACAAGGTAAAAGCTCAAACAAAACGTACCGAATATGGTAGAACAGGAAGACATTGAATAGCAAATTGTTACGAGTAACTTCTTTTCGATAAAATTCGTATAGGAACGAATAAAAATAAAATATGACAACATGCATGCATGGCAGAAAATTTGCGCCTTGTTTCCGCATTTATATTGAATGCCTACCAGAAGTTGACAACCCGGAAGGAATTGAAGCAGCGAATGGAAGAACCGGAAGATAAATTGCCATCATCCAAATTGACTACAAAAATAAATACGAGGTAAACATTTGAAAACACCAAAATATGGAGAAAATCTGAAGTGGCGGTTGCATGCGAGTGGAAAAGGCTGGTTGAAATGAAGTTAGATATTGCGAACCTCAAGGGAAGAGAGAAAACAATTGCATATATTAAAAAATTGCTATATTTAATTACTTTAATACAGACAAATGTGGGCAGAGAAAATATCTCCTCAAAACATCTCAAGTAACATAAAGTTTGAATAACTATTTATACGTGTACAGTCCTTCATCTAAGCATGAGAGAACACAACAAAACTTTTGCTCATTTTGTGTTTGAAAAACAAATGTCTATGCGACTGAATGTTAACTCTCTCATACTTAAAATTATTTTCTCTTTCCTCTTCATTAAGCCTTTGTGTCAGTGTGTGTTTGTATGTATGCATGAGTGCGCGCGTACTATGGATAAGAGAATTGGAGAGGCTATTTGAAAGCGAATAACATTGAAGCGACAGTTGAATATCGCCCAAAAAACGTGGAGGCCTGGAGCAGTAAGAAGGTTTGAACAGATTTAGGAGATGGGCTTAGGATCTTCGCTCAACGAGGTGGGGAGGCGCCATTCATTGGTGCGTAGATGAAACACATTCCTTTTCTTAGTATTTAAAAACGCCACGCGTTCCGGAGCGAGAGAGGGAAAGAGGAAAAAAAAAGACGATCGCTCTTTCCGAGATTTTTTTAAGAACATACAGCGGGGATGAGAAAGAGAGAGTGAGGGGAAAGAAGATGGGAGAGGAAAGGCGAGACATCATGAATGAGTGGGAGGAAGGAGATGGGATGGGGTCTGGGGAAAAATATGTGGAGCGGAGAAAAGATGAAGAAAAAGTGTGTGGGTAGAAGAGGGGAGGTAGTGAGAGAGGAAAAACATCTGGAAATGGATTTGAAAGATGGGGAGAGTGGATTAGAGCGTTTAGGTGCTAAGGAATTTGGGTTTAAGTAGCCTAAGTTAGGATCTAAATGGGGTGGGGGCGCTACACAGAGGGGTTGAAAACTAAAAGCACGGAATAACAGAGAAAGGGTTCTTTCAGGTGAAACATTAATCTCAAAACCATGCATTTGCCTAATTATACTAAAAATCTAATAGTAATTTGACGCAAAATAATTTGTTTTTGACTAATGAATATCTTATAATTAAAACATCTGGTTTATAGACCGTTTCACTTATAATGTAAAAAACGTAGCATTGATACAGGCTATGCTGAAATATTTTGACATAATTCACGTTCTCATGAAATGGCCGCTTTAACATGAGAGTTAGGATAGTGATGCAAGAAAGATAAATAAGAAAATCTTCGGAGATGAAACTGGGAAATAAAAGTCGAATGAAATAAATGTTCAAAAGTCAAAATATAACTTACTCAAGTATATCCAACAGTCATATACCTCAGTAAGTATTTATTTTTAGCCATAAAACGAAATCGATAATTCTGTTGGGAAATACAGCGATTAGAGGAAAGGATCGCGTCGGTGAGTGCGTGAATTTCTTTGCGTAGAACTCATGCGTTTTTAGTGTTATCGATTGCTTTAATGCATGGATTTATACAACTGTAAATTTAAACATTTTTTGGTAATCTAACCCTTGCACATCACTTTATTTACGCGCGTGAGTGCGTGCACATGCGTGACTTTCGAGAAAAATAAGCATCAGGATATAGGAAAGGGGGCGAAAACTTTGTTCGGTAAAGTCACTCATTACCCATATGATAAATTCATTATCCCCGCACATGCGGCCGTTAAATTTACGTTATCCTTAACGTTTAAGAAGAGCTACCATTTCGAAATGACGCATAGTGGATACGAAGCGGGAAAGTAAAACGCACAGAGGAAAATTAAATAAAAGTTAAAATTGTTTTTAAAATGCACGTTTTCTGTAATTTTACCATCGATGAGCTTGCCTCGTAAAATCTATTCGCGTGCCACTTAGGGCACGCGTGTCATAGGTTGCCGACCCTCGATGTAGGATTTAGTTTCGGTTTCTTGTAGCGCTCGTTCTCCCCCCCTATGAGAAGAATTTGGAAACGCCCAACTAGAGGGGGGGAGGCAGAGAGAAAGAGAGAGGATGGAAGGAGAAGAGAGAGGGGGAGATATGGAGACGGCAAAAAAGTATTTTTAACACGCGTTATGAGCAGTTTTTAAACGCGCTAGAAAACCCTCCTCGACAACTTCCCACTCCACCTATCCCCTAGGCTTATTTATTTCCGACGAGATACCAAGGCTTTATAATTCATTTGTTTTATATAAAAAAGAAAAGGAGCTCCTTTTCGAAAAAAGGCGCTTACATTGCCGTGTCATATTTTTCGGCTCTCCTCTCCTCACTCCCTCTCTCTCTTTCCTCCTCTGTTTTTTAAGTCGAACACATTTCGACCAACAACGTGGACCGCTCTCTCTTTTCCTATTTCTATCTATAAAAGACTGTACTATGTAATAAACGCTTGCTCTGACGTGTGGATTGATTTACGGCCAGTTGACTTGTGAGGTTTATTTTAGCCGCGTCGTGTACAAACAGCAATAGCAAGAGGACAAGCCAGCAAACGCTTCAATAAAATAATTTTGATCCTTTGAAACCTCGCGACCGTTTCGACCCATTCATTAACTAGAACTCTTTTTGGATGCTGCTGCGAGGAAATCTCGTGTATTTCCATTTGAACGTTCGCGCAGAATTTGCTCGGAAAAATTGTGTTCGCCATACTTCACGCGTTTTAATTTACACGACTTCTCTCCTTGTGTAATTTTTTCTATGTTCGTCGATGGTCATGGCGATCAATTACTCATAACAAAATTGTAGGAGCTCGATAAGTATATATATATATCTCTCATTTTATTCGCGAGATTTAGATAGAACACTATATCAAAGCCACGTGCTACATTTACTCATTTAATGCACAAGATACAGAAGAGACAGCGATAAGTTATCTTCATGGTGTTAGTGTATTCGGTTCATAAAATGTACAGAGGCGTCCCAAGCGTAAATCTCATGTTCTTGAAGATAATACTGAGTCACAGCAAAAACATTCTTTGGAGGAAAAACTTAGAAATTAGCGCATCTCGTAGGAATATCCAGATATCTGAACCACATTTTAAAACCCTTTCGTGATGAAGACCATGTGCATGTGCGATTGTTATGGAACAGACCTTATTAAGGGAAAATGTGGACGTTCCGGCGTCTCAAGAGTATAATTAGTAAAAATGATAGCCGTCTGATAAAAAATGTTTCCAAATACGGCGCAATACCCAAGAATAGCTCTTTAAAGGACTGAGGTGTCACGTTTCATCGTCAAAGGGGCATTATCGGGGAGGAATGCATCACACTGAGGTGAAATACCTCTGTGCTCAGTTATAAATAAAGAAAAGAGAGGGGAAATAATGGTTTAGAGAAGATTGAAAATTCCAGCCATGTGATTAAAGACACGCAGAAGAATTTTTTTGGATAGGTTTTGAGGAGGAGGAATTTTCGAAGCAACAATTTCAGCTAAAAAAGAAAGTTGAATGAAGGTTATTGATTTAAATAAAATCGGCCAGAGAAAAATGTTAAAACTTGGTAATGATTACTTTTCATGCAAAATACACACGAGTTTCACCCATTAATAAGCAATCTTTAATTTAAAAATGTAATCAATTTTTTAAGGAAAATATCCATTACTCGAATTATAATTTCACTGATTAATCGTACTATTAATTTCATCTCTCTTACTCATTGGTTGAAATGAGCTTGTTTTCCAATTTACGAAAAATGTTTCAGAAAATCATAGAAATAATTTATCCTGTTATCATCACTAAATTACTTGACAAATTTTATCGAAGAGAGGGTCTTTTAAATTTGGTTAACAAGGCTAAAGTGGCAATCTTCCTTGATCGGGAAAATTTAACGCCTCGTAATTTATGCATCCATATCGTTTTATTCCGTCAGAGCACGCTATTTTTAAATTCAACAAAAAATGAAAAAATAAAGATTTTTCTGAAAAAAATGTCACGTCTATACTATTGATCTCTAGTGAATAAAATACCGAGCCTTTCTGGGGATTTATTTATTCAAATTCCCTCTTTCATCGAAGTCAGTGAAATAAGTTCGGCGGCCGATAAATTAAATAATACCAATTTTAGCTTATTTCATATTCCTTCTTTTCTCCTGTGCTTTCTTCACACGAACAGATTTTCCGAACTTTCTACTAATTGAACGTTTCTAGTTTGGTAATTTCTTTGCACGAACTAGAAACTAGCTTGCACGTCTAATTGTATGGTTCACTGAAAACACCGAATGTCATGAAAGTTGTGCTTCACCTTTTAAAACTTATGAAACTAATTACCTGCTTAAAATGCAAGGTTATTATAAAGTAGCTTTACAACTTTGTGTGCTGATAGCAGCTTGCTGATAATGGGAGTGGGAGTAGTATTGGCACCGGATGAGAGCCATGCCTGTCAAGTTTTTTCCTACCAGTTTTCAGTCTGTCAGCACTTCTGTTACATTGGCAGAAATGGAGGAATTTCACCGGTGCTGAGAAAGCACAATGTGTCATTAGGTTTGAGGAGACCAAGTCTGCAACACAAGTGCAGAGAAGGTTTCGCACTCGTTACAACAGACAGCCTCCGAGCAGACTCATTTTATACGAATGGCACAGAAGTTTCATGAATACGGATTTCTGTGTGCGTCATGCACCACGGTCACCCGACTTGACACCAATGGACTTCTTTCTTTGGGGTTACAACAAGGACAGTGTTTATCAACCACCATTACCAGCGAATGCGAATGAACTGAAGATCAGAATCACTACTGCAGTATCACAAGTCACCCCTGAAACACTGCTATGGGGGGAGCTGGAGTTACGCTGGGATGTTTGTCGAATAACCTTTGGGGTACATATTGATAATTTGTAGCCCATCAAAACCTTCATGAGTTACTCTTTAATGTGATGTATTGCATTACTTCATTTTCTTAAGTATACAGGAGAAATACATTTTTGTAGTTGTAAAGCTACTTTATAATAAGCCTGTATAATTAAACCACTAAATATAATTTTACAGCTTATATAAGTATAAAGTATTAAGTTATTCATAAAAGATTAGCAATTACAATTTGGATAACAGCAATCCCAGCCAATTCCACAGTTGTATTCATGCTGAGTTCACACTTTATAGCATATACAGACTCGTGCTTACTACCATTTTCTAAAGCCTATGATTCTCCTTCCTTTGAACATATGGAAATCACGAATTCCTTCCAATATCCTTTGTTACAGATAGCTCATCTCGTTTATTAATCGAAATGCTCCATAAATAACATTGATTACGTCCGTGTGGATAAAAGCACATGCGCTAATCGTCATTTTCGTAGAAAATTTCCATAAACCTATAATTATTTAGCGAATTATATATATATATATATATATATATATATATATATATATATATATGGATGTCAACAAGGTGTTGGGATGAGGAAACCCAGTGAGCACTCACCAATCAGACGACTTCAGGTTGGCGAGGCCCCGGGGATGTCGAAGCGACACACGTAAAATAACACAAAAACACAGAAACATCACAAACGTAAAGCTTTCGGAACTACTCAATAGCGTAATTGCCCGTCAAATATGACGGGTATACGTGAATTAAGTACAAAGTTCAAACTGAAATGAAAATTAATGAAACCAACTTTTATAGGCATTAAAAAGTAAACAATAAATATAAAATACAAATAATAGAGTGCTCCAGAGAGTAAAAATAGTTTTGGGCAAATAGAAATTGTATGACAAATAAATATATTACGCTATACAATTCTTATACCCCCAAAATTTTTAATTTATGGAACAATTAATTTTGTCTCTCTCTCCTTTTTTCTTTCTTCCTGTCTCTCTGTCTCTCGTATTAAAGCATTCCAAGCACGCATTACTCACTCATAAAATAGTAGAGAGAGGTTCCATTTTTAAGTGTACTAAATTTTAAATCTCTAAGTTTCTTGGTTTCCGAGATATGCTGTTCACACACACACACATTTATTAATACAGATAGGTAGATTAAGTTTTAGTTATTGTTTATAACAGTTGACACGTAAATTGTTAATCCAACAATCCGCTCAATCCCATGATATTTAAATGAAAAAAAGAGAAAAACATTTTAAAATGAAAAATGTAGTTCAAATCGCTTTAAAAACCTTCCCATTTTGCTAACTTTTTATTGCAGCTAAAGTGGCACATTCTTATTGCTTCTATGTTCTGTTGTTCTTGCTTTATAAATGCACAAACATACAAACAAATTCTTCAAAACATTTATGGTAGAGATTATCAAGGTATATTTAGTAAATCACTATAGAAACAAAATTAGACATATCGCTTTTGCCTATTGCTCGATTTGAAAGAGGCAATTAACAAATACTTGACCAAATTATAAAAATCGGTCAATACAAGGTAGTGTTTATATTTACAGAGAACCAATTTCAAAGCTAGATCTGAATTATGTTCGATTTTTTTCCGTCCAAAATTTGCTTACTGTAGTTTAAAGGCAGTGCATTTTGTGCAGGTGGCGATAATGAGTCCTAATTTTTACAATTTGTTTGAGCAACCATCTATCAAATATCACAACTTTTGTAGCAATGCGAGTTTTATTTTTCATCGAACTCGAACTTTCAATTACTCAATTTCAGTCTGACCATCTCCGGAGAAAAAAACGAGCCAAATCGACTATTATGCAGCCGTTCTCAAGAGGAAAAGAAAAACTCGAATAAAGGCGGAAGGTAGTGGGGGAAAAGAGAATCGCAAAGCGCTCAAAAACGTGTAAACGACTGGTAATAGTCCAATTAAAGACAATATCCCATCCGCCCCGCGGAGCACTTTAATAAACAACGCGTATTTTGATCGCCTTTCGAGCGAGCGTAACCCGCTTCTCTATCTCTCTCTCCCAATAACAAAACTTTCCACGGCGTTCATAATCTCGTGCATATCTCGTCTCTATCTGGGTCACGCCGAGATTATGCGTCGAAGCGAAGAGCGGTGGAAAAGGAGGGTGGGATGAGAGGAGGGTGTGTGGGTAGAGAGTGGGAGGGAGGGAGAGCGGAGTCGAGGGAGATTCTGTGAGAGGTCAGAAAGGGGGGAGAAAGGAGGGAGGAGGTTATTCCTAAAGTGGCGTGGGAGAACGGAAGGTCAAATTCGGTTGGGGACGAAAGAGAGGTGGGGGAATGGGAAGGGAGGGATCTGGAGCAGGGCAAAAGACCGCGAAGGTGTACTAAGGGGATCTATGGACAGGGGTCGGCTGAATAGAAATACGGTTGATTCTTCCCTTGGAGAGAGATTATCACGGCGGGAGTGGGATTCACGAATAGTTTGTTGCAGAGGTGGTGACTAAATGAGGAGACGGTATGACGTGACGCGCGCGTTTCTTTCCTGCATCCCCGAGAAAAAGAAGCTCTCTTTCAGAAAGGCTGATTGCCTCATACATGCAAAAACCAATGGGAAGAAAAAAACCAGGGCGCGGATCAGGTGTGCGAATGCGTGAGTGTGTGTTCGAACGTGACTACGTCCATCGTGTGACCGCATGCTAAAAAAATCCTCCTGTGATGCAATTGAAAATTCGGACGGTGCGGAGTTAAAAGACGTGACACGTGACGTGAATTTATCGGGCCGACCGGCTCATTTCGCAGGAGGGGAGAAAATTTGAGATCTCCGCGAATATATCTATTTCTGCCACCGGGGTGTCCTCTCTCCTCTCCTAGCACTTAACGCCTCCGGCATCGTGTCTTGTCCACACGCGATACCTGTTCAAATATTTTTCGATTTATTTTTGCAACGAATTTAGCGGGCGAGAATAGAACCCCCTTGAATGAAAGGTTAAATTTATAAAATGAGTTCAGAAATATATCTAAGGCGCGGAATGGGCGGAGGGAGACACTCTTGCTCTAAGAGATGTAGTTATATATATTTTATTCGAAGGTTTTTGTTTCTCTTCTAGCTCAATGTTGCGATGAATTTGACCGGAGAAAATAAATTGCGAAGATAAACTTTTCAATGAAATTGCTTATGTGGGCGAGGGGTATTTTAAATTAGGAACTGCAAAAAATATAACGCGCTTAAAAGATTTTTGAGAGTTAAAGCTGCAGTTTCTACGCAGTAGTTTTATTACGGGCGTGAGGATTTACTGTGGGTCTTCACTGATTTAAAAAATATTATTATATTTTTACATCCTGAACATCTGTATATATCTCACACTTTTGCAACTAATATGAAACAGCAAATTTTTTATGAAAGTTTCATAATCGAAGCTGTGACCTGGTTTTATAAGCGAATAAATTCGCGTTTAACTTGTAACATTAAACCAAGGGTGTCCAATACGATCGCCACTAGCCAGATCTGGTGTATTATCCGTATTTTCTTCCTTCTAATTTTAAACAAAATATTCGAAATTTATGTTTTTATGGCCTGTGGAACATTTTTCTCTTTAGAAACCATTTGAAGTCTAACATTAGCCTCCTTTGATTATACTCCTGTGACGGAGGTATAAGGGGTGGAAAATATTACTTTTATGACAACATGCAAAACATTATACGTTACTCAATTTCAGCGTTGTTTGCTGTGTCTGCAATTCCAAACCTATTTTCTAAATATCTTTATACCCAATCCATTTAAGATGAATATATTTTGCATCGTGAGACGAATATGATGACCTGACATGTTCGGCGAACATCGAAATCCTATTGGACGCTCCAACTTTAAACGCTATAAGCTGATATCTGCTGTTTTTAGGGAAAAGTATGCATTTGAAACCACGCGTTTATACAAATTATTTAACCGAATAAGCGATGAATAAATCTTTTTTACGATATACGATAGTGAACAGGCTAATATACTTGAGCAACGTTGTTGTATCTATTAAGAAATACAGTCAAACTCGTTTATAACGAGCACGGTTGTAACGAGTTCACGGGTATAGTGAGCAAACGCTACCTCCAAGATAAGTTTACGAGTATTTAAATACAAATATTTCACGTATATAACGAGCACGCTTCACGGATATATCGAGCAAACTTTGACGTCTTCTCACTGTCTCAAACGCGGCGGCGGTCAGCCCCTTCAATCCTCATAGTGACCCAAAATATGTAACCTTGTGTTCTTGAGTCCAGCCTCTACACCCTATCCCTCGGGGAGGTTAAAGACCGCGGCGTCGTTGTTAAAAAATAATCCCTTCGTCCAAACCAAGAATTCTCAACTTGCAGATACAGTGGCACTCGCGGAGGTCCTTTGTCCTCTCCTCCCAACCCCCAGCTCTTTTACAGCCAGGAGGTTGTGTTTGGAAGGGGGTAAGGGGTTAGGGCATGTACAATGGCGCCCACCCCCGTCGCTCAGCCGAATGCACCCAACACCCTTTCCCACGTAAAGATGGGAAATCCCACGTTTAATCCGTCTCCTCATTAACTCTTCCTGGAATTGGTATGCTCACAGTTTGCAAAGAAAGTTCGTAGCGTTGATCACAAAAATCAGTTGAGATTTTGCCCTTGAACGAGTAACATGTCCGTACATAAAAGGAAGTGTTTGTCTATTCGGGAAAAGGTTGATATTATTCGAGAGTTAGAACGTGGTAAAAGAAATGTTGAAGTGTGTAAAAAATTTAATTTATCGTCGTCTACGGTTTCAACCTTATGGAAAAACAAAGAAGCATTTTATCTGCACTAGAGAACAACCTAACAACGAACAAGAAAATGAGGAAGTGTGACTTGGGTACTGTTGATCAAGCACTTCTGGAGTGGTTTAAGAGGCAGAGAAATGCTGGTTTCCACCTCAAGGTACAGGCAGATAAATTTGCAAAACAGTTAGGACACGAGAACTTCACATGCAATAACGGGTGGCTTGATCGTTTTAAAAATCGGCATAACATTGTTTATGCGAAAGGCCCTGTCAGCAGATTCAAAAACGCCAGGTGAATGGGTGAAAAGTGTTTGGGAGGAATGTCAAAAAGGTTACAGAGAAGAAGACATCTACAATGCCGACGAAACTGGACTGTTTTACAACATGATGCCTGATGCAACGTTTAAATTCAAAGGTGACAAATGTGTTGGTGGCAAAAGACCTTAGAATCGTTTAACAGTTTTGATGTGCGCAAACATAAACGGGACTGACAAAAAAACTTTTTGTTATTGGTAAGTCACAAAAGCCACGTTGTTTCAAAAATGTAAAGAAGCTTCCCGTTGAATATGCAGCTAATAAAAAGGCATGGATGACTTCCAATATTTTTCAGAAATTTGTAAGTCAGTGGAACAACGAGTTACGGAGGAAAAATAGAAACATTCTACTCCTTGTCGATAACTGTCCTGCGCACCCATATATGCAGGAGTTATCCAATATAAAACTGGTGTTTTGCCTCCAAATTCGACTTCTATTTTGCAGCCAATGGACATGGGGATAATTAAAAGTTTTAAATGCGATTTCAAGCGATTTTTTGTTCTACAGTTGATTGAAAGGAGGGAAAGAAGTTTAGATGGCAACGACTCTGTATTGGATGCAATTCATTTGATGACAGATGCATGTTTCACCTACAACGATCATTTCGAATGTCTGGTTTAATATCGGGAGAATTTTCGATTGATAACCATAACGTTGATGAAGATCAGAATGGCTTAAAGAAAATGGAATTGCGAATGTTTACCATGTAAATGACATTGACAATATTGTTCATGTTGATGATGATTTCATTACCAGTGGAATTCCAACGGAGTGTGAAATAATAGAGACAGTATAAAGCACAGCAGACAGTGATGAAGACAATGTTGAATGTGTCGAAGACACAATCCTTACTCAGGATGCAGTGGAAACATTAAATGATTTTTTTGAAAATATTGACATTTTCGATGGTGTTTTTAGTGCACTAAGTGTAATAAGAGGAAACTTCAAAGTGAAATCTATGAAACAGGATACTATTCAAAGTTATTTTTGTAAAAAGGGGAGTGATTAAGGATGCAGCTGTGAGTAAATTTTATATGTACGAATGTTTACTTTAAATTTTCTAGTTTATTCTCATTTTTAGGTTTTTTCATAAATATACTAAATAACCTTTGTTTATACATTCACTTTTACTTCTTATGTCTTATTTCACCATACGCATGCATGCTTTTGCCTTCACGGATATTAAGTTTAACTGCTATAACGAGCAAAACTAAACGGTCCCGTGGCGCTCGTTATAGCCGAGTTTGACTGTAGTTATATAAAAACAGAATAAACAAAATGCAAAATCGGTCTAGGTTGAGTCAAAAGCTATGGTTCTGAACGTTTTTCAATTTAAAATTCGATTGTATACTCTTTCTCTATAAATAATAAAGAAAAACCGTATTACTTGAATAAATATTTCTTAAAACGCAGATAATAAATAGAAACAAAATCTTGGCCTAACGATAATGTTACTATTCAAACAACAACCTTAAGCATTAAGTACACATGCCGAAATATTTAAGTGGATAATTTTACATAAACACCAAATGAATATTTTTCCCTTTTGAGTTCATAAATATTTCACTAAGCTACCACTGTTTCAATGCTAAAACACTACCATGAATTAAAATTAATGCTAAGTATGTATTGATTCGCTAAACTTAATACGCAACTGCTAGAATTCGATAAATCATATTCTACACTCGGCATATCTACCTACAAGTGTGAGATTGATAGAATGTGCATTACGTGGCTTGTATAGCGCTATTGTCATTGAGGTGTGCGTGAGACTGGTTACGGTTTTTAGAAATCCATAAATAAAGCAGCCATTTCTCTAGCTTGTGTGGATTCCACTTTAGTTATATAGAAACGCACTTCTTTCATTAAGAGACACTATTCGTGGGCATACCGAATAATTCTTTTTTGCGCAGTAATATCGTGGCCTAGATCAAACTTTCAACTGTCGCGGCCCCATTGAATATCTTGCGGTCCCTTTTATGTAACTATTAATAATTTTTATCACAACGTTTTACCAGAAATGCTCTGAGGAAATTATATTATTTGTGAAAACTTTACTTTTCGACATTTCACCTTGCATCTGAAATAATTTTGCGGCCCCCATTTTGGTCCAGACAGAAAGATAAAAAAATGATCATTTAAAAAATGTGCAAATTGAAATAATCGTAGTGCAATTAAATCATATTGATTTCATCAAAACATTAACATTTCAATTCGACATAATTTAATGAAATTGCAAATAAATGTTAAAAATTAGACAAACATTTATGAGAAAATTAATTTAACCCGCCAATTCAGCGCTGCTGAGGATTTTCATGTTTAAAGTAATTTTGGACGGGCAATAAATACGTTATGCAAATCAGTGCGGCCATAAAAAGACAGCGCGGGATAAAAATCGCAACCGTAGTCGCTGGGAAAGTTACCTTTCGAAATTCCTAACTCGCGAACCAGCCCTTCCTTTATTTTTTCTGGGCTAGACCACGCAAAAATTAACTCCAAGGAATATCGCATTAGAGCATGAACGAACTTCGAGCTTAGGAAACAAGGGAAAAATAAAGGGAGCAGTTACCGAGAGGAAAGAATATTCGGAAAAAAGAATCTTTTCATCTTGGCGAGCAAATTTTCGGAGCCAAGGTGGAAAGGAACTCATCTGCGAGAGGAAAAAATCGAGCGAAAAAAGAATATAATACCCCCTCCCTCGTAATCGCAGCCAGCTCATGGTAGGTCGAAATTTCTCTAATTAGAAGTTGGGGAGGGTTGTTCACGAGAGACCAAACTTTTAATACGGGAAACGTAGGCGGAGAGTTCTATCGGGGCAAAGAGTGCTCGCCGAGAGAGAGATAGAGAGGGAAATTCGGAAGGAGGGAGGAATGGGGAGATTTTCTTAGCCACCGTCAGGTTGGCAAGAGAGACCAAATTATATTTTCCATGCTGCATTGTTGAGATGAATGAGAGTGCTTTAAAAGTGAGTGAGAAATATTAGTCAATATGAATAACCGTGCTTTGTCTTGTACCTATAAAGTTTTATATATATATATATATATATATATATATATATATATATATATATATATATATATATATATATATATATATATACACACACACACAGAAAAACAGAGACGCACGGACGCATTCCAGATCCAATCCAAAAAAAAGTACTCATTGTCGTTTGTAGGAATACTTTCACTTTGCACCCGTGCGCCCGTAAAAGCACGCCGCGTGCATTCTGCATTTTCGCCACTTATAGCCATATATTCGCCCTAAATTGCGCTATCTCCATGGCAACGGATTTACGCGGGCTTCGCCCGTTTTTCGATGCTCTTTTGTCCACGCTCAGCGGTTGCGTGATTCGACCGAGCGGACTCATCGTGCTTTGACGACGGCTTTCACGTTGGAGAAACCGGGCAACAAAAATAAATTAATTAATTAATCTGTTGGAAAACGAATGCAAACGTGACCCCGATCGCGTCGTTCCATGCCTAAAACGTCACGAAGGAATGCAAAATCGTATTTTATAGCAGATTTATTTCCTTAACATGTCGCAGAGGGGGTAATTTCTCGTAATTAATTTTACCTTTCTCTGTTTGCTCGAATAAAAATCTTTCCACTTATCTATTTATGAGTACATTCGAGGTAAAGAATCTCTCATATGCACTACATACTCTATCCGTAAGTTATTCTGCCGAGGAAATTTCAACATATTGTTTACATATTCATTTACTCATCTTCGCAACTGAGAGAGAAAACATCTATCTCGTTCGAACCTGCGCCATTTATACACCTGTCAAAAGCCCCTTTGTGTCTCCCTCAACGAATACCATCAAAGTCGCAAGTTCGATTATTTCTTTTTTTAATCTCTTCCTTCGTCCGTAAGGAAAAAAAACCGCCGCTCACCCTTCTCCCTTTTCGCAAAACACAAACGACGTGACGGCAGAAGAAAGAAAAAATAGAAACACGGACGTTAAACGCGCAAAGAAGAGTGCCGCATCTCCACCCCGCCAAAGTGACAGCCTATGACGTCAAAGAGGGAGGGAAGCATGTGCGTAGTAAATCGACGTGCATGTTCACCGCGAAGTAGGCTGCCGCATCGACAAAAAGGGGAGTCGTCGGTGGAGATGCAGGCCTCATATTTTTAATTGATCGAAAAAGTGGAGAGACGAGGCGAGGGAGAGAGAGAGAGAGAGAAAAGGGAGAGAGAGAAAGAGAGGACGGCACGCATTTGAACGCGTGTAACAAAAACACCTTCCCGCCCAGGAAAAGAGAGAGAGAGAGAGGGCTAATATCGATTTCCCCGGCGCCGCGTGAGAGGAAAATAGTTTATGGCCAACGAACCGAGCACCAGACTTCATCGATTCGCAAACCCTGATGGTTTCTCTTGACGGACGAAACCATTGTACGCCTATCTCCCCACTCACCGTCGAAAGGTAACTATCAGGCGCTGTGGGGTGCCCCGCATATCTATTTTTTCCGAAAACGCTCATCGTTTGTTTCCGACCCCCACGGTTACGCGCGTTCGCACATACACGCGGGTCGATACGCTTTACGTAACCATAAGGTTGCACACACGTCGCCAAGTGGAGATAAAACAGTTAACCTTCAGCGAAGGACACAAGGTGGCTTGGTCCGAGTGTGTGAGAGAGAGAGAGAAGCAGAAAGAGAGAGAAAACGGGGAACGTCATAAAATATTTCTACGTTGCCGGCGGATCCTCGAATGCTACGTCATCGTCTTTAACGGAGTCGATAGTCACGTTAACACGACAGAATATTCGACGCTTTCGGGGGCGCACAAGGCCGAAAAAGGGGACGATAATAACTCAACGCGCGCATCGTGCTATTCATCTATTCGACCGGTCGAAAAAAAATCGAATCGGGAAAAGATGTCAACCATCTGACGTGACCGGAAACGGCTTGTTTTTTCCCTCCTCCGATCGAGCGAGCCTTACGCGTGTAAGACACCTGAGCTCAAAAAAGCCGCCGCGGTTTCGTGCGACACCATTCTCCCACCATCACACAGCCAATGACGTATATTACGGAAGAGATGCTGCACGGAGATATATCTCATTTATTTTTTTATTTTAACCGACTCCCTCGTGCGGTAGGATGGGGAGTGTTTTCGTCCGTAGCACGCACGCACGCGAAAATACAGGCGCGAGTCGAAACGGCGAATCAATCCGCGCACTTTCCCCACTCCGATCTTTCCGTACAACAACCCTCCCTCCGTCCCTCGCTCCCCCTATCTTGGTCTATCCCTTATATTTCCCTCCCTCCTCTCCTCTTCCCCCTTCTCCTCCCCACTCTTCCTTAAAACTCTCCCTCCTGGCCGACTAAAAAGCCCCTCCCACCGGTCTATGGGGAATACTTTTACAGAGTCAGCGTAACGAGAAACACCACCACAAAATAACCGCGTCCGGAACGCACGTACAAGGAGACAGAAGACAGGCAAGGCATCATGCACACGCTAACAACTAACCATTTACACTAACACATAACACGAACAATGTGTTCCAGAGAGAGGACACCAAAATAAGAGGTTAAAAAAAGAAGAATGGCGTGGATAGGGATATAACAGAAGCCACCGAAATTATTCATAAATAGGGGAGCTTCGTTTCTAAGAGGATTGGAAAAATAATACAAAATAGGCAAAAACACGAGGGATGTTTTCATACATATACATATATGTGTGTGTATATATATATATATATATATATATATATATATATATATATATATATATATATATATATATATAAAGATACACAAGCGGTCATACACGGACGGTAGTTTTATTGGGCACATACCTGCAGTTATAAAAAACAAGTAAGAAGCGTTAAGGCGTGTTGATGTCAGGGTTGAGGAGAAGTTCCTGCACAACGAGGACGTGGAAGCAGACGACGAAAGGAGTGGCAGGCTTAAGAGATTTGCCGGCTAAGAGGGAT
Source organism: Tanypteryx hageni (assembly GCA_028673005.1). Classification (NCBI taxonomy): domain Eukaryota; kingdom Metazoa; phylum Arthropoda; class Insecta; order Odonata; family Petaluridae; genus Tanypteryx; species Tanypteryx hageni. The sequence continues at coordinate 61,647,040 of CM054114.1, read as the reverse complement.
GGGGAGGAAGATGAGAGAGAGGGAGGGAGAGGTGGAGAGAGTGTGAGAGGGGGAGGGGCAAGTCTTGCCAGAGAGAGAGAGTAAAGAAGGTGAGTGAAGGGAGAGGAGGAAATCGGCTGCTGCTTCCTTTCTCCCCTGGTAAAAGAGACGATTTTTCGAACACAGAATCTCCCAAAAGAATCTTCAGTAAGGCGTCACCCGTAGAAGATTAAAATGTGTTGCGAGATGGAGCGCTGAGACTACAGTGACGTTACTGGGGGCAACGAGTTGAGACGAGCATGTAAAAAGAGTGGTTTGAAAAAAGCTTTTTTTCTTAACACGCTACGGCAGCGGTAAGCTCGAAGCAGGAATCCGCCATAACTGACTGTGGTGCGCAGGCAACGTATAGAGCTTGGTCTACCCTTCTGTCCCAGCGCTTTTCTCGCTATCCCTCCGACGGGAAAGGGGGCTCTTAGGCTCGCCGACCAGCCGCCTGACACAGCCCCGGAGAGCGGTTGGAAAGCCAAGAGCGAGTTTATGGATTGTTGTCAATGACGCAATACCGCACGGCGCATCTGAGCAGAGAATAAGCGCGCGGGGCGCTGAGGGGGCTCGGCGGAAGACGACGGGGAGCCGAGGGCTGTGTGGGGGTCACTCGGCCGACTTCGCCAACGCCCAATACTTTGCATGTCGTTCTCAGATGGCGCTCTCATTCCGTCCTGGTTTTGCAAGTCTGAACAAGAGCAGCGCGGTTCGAGCTCTCCCTGGCGGCACGAGAGGCCGAAAAAGGGAGGTAAATTGGCCGAACGTTATGAGACCCCGCGGTTGTCCTTTTTTGCGGGATTTTCTCGTGTATCAAAAGGGCTCCCCATAGAAAAAACTCGGGAGTGCGATTTAATAAATCAAACGAGCTATGATATCGAAATATATTTTCAATTAAAGCGATGATAAACTGCGAGCCAAAACGCCACACGCGGCCACGTACAAAAATTTCAAATTTGCCACCTAATACTTATGTCACCAGTAACAAATTCTCACCGCAATTTTATGCAACTCACGATGCATGCCCTCCTAGATGCACTTGAATACGACGGAAAATCGAAACTTCACCGTCATATCAATTCAAAAATAAATTTAGTAAATAAATTAAACTGAGTGAATAAAAATCCACCAAAACCATTAGGTTAACTATTATGGCTCACTAACCGCCTTTGTACAAGCGTTCCTTCTCCTATAATTTAACTTACAGACCATGCAAAATGTTTGGCTATTTTTATTCTGGGAGGTAATTCAACTACACAATTCATTCGGTTTTCAACCATTGATTCAAAAGAAGAGAAAGACGAAGAGCTTTTTGTGCATTAGTTATGTGCTATTCCAAAAAACAAAAACTTCAACCCTGATTTATATACAATTTTGATTAATTGAAACGTGCTAACGTTTTAATTCTGAGAAGCATATTCATTTTGTTTGGATGAAACGGAAATGAAACCGCAGTTTCAATATTTTCGCTCGCATTTTTTTAGAACAGGTGCGCTTATGAACGAGAAAGAGGGAGAGAGAGAGAGAGGGAGAGCGAAAGGAGGGGAGGGGATAGAGTGAAAAATTAAAACGGGTAGAAAGGTTTTATTCCACCTTTCTCCCTTCCCCTCTCTCTCTTTCTCACTCTGTAGCCAATGTTTTCGTAGAATCGCGTGTTTTCTGGTCGAGCCGAAGAAGAAAAAACGACTTCAAAAACCATAATGCTTTCGAATGCGGCAAGAATGAAAAATTGAGAATGGAGAAAATAACGCTTTGAATTGATAATGGAGAATAAAGGTTATAAAAATAGACGCCGACGTATTTCCAATTAAACAACAATCTTTATCACTTCCGTTCATGGTCCGCGAAAAATAGCTATAGAAATTTTAGTTCATTAAAAATATTGTCGCTTTAATTTACTCCATGGAATAAAATAATAATTACACTTCCTGAATGATGAAATTACTGTCGAACTCAACAAAACGAAATCGCCGATTCCTCCATTTGAATCGCCCTTTTCGTTAAGTTAACGAGACCGAATAAAACGAATGAATTGAACCTTTTTGGGCAATAAAAAACTACCTCGCTGCAGGAAAAAAAAAAATTCCGTACGTCTCAACATTAACAAAAAAAATCGAAAATGCGCAGTTGGCATTTTTGCCCGCTGCTTCCCGTCAAGATTCTTTCGAAAAAAAAATATATACACACACACGGACGACCTAATTGATCTTCCTCTTCTTTACTGCATTAGCTCTTGTTGGTAATTAAGGTCACGCGTTAAAGGAAAAAATAAGGGACAAACAAAAAGCAGCGGAGGGAAAATGAAGAAAATCGAAAATGCCTCTCTCGTTCATTTTTTTACACGCGCATAGCTCCATTTTTATCGGGTCTGTTCGGCTCGTGACTGCAGAGGGCAGTCGCAACAGAAGGAGACGCTGAGGCGGCGCCTGTGCCAGTCGACAAACCGGCGCCAGGCGGTCGGGCAGAGAGAAAGAGAGTGGGAGGAGAGGAGGGGGGAGAGAGGGGGGAGAGAGGGAGGTGCTCCCTCACGGAACCCGGGGCGTAGCGTAGCGCGTGACGTCTATCCGGCGCTAACAAACGCGTGACAGAGCCTGCATAGAAAGAGGAGGAGCCCACCTCCCTCCCACACCCTTTCTGCTCAAGACACCTGCATAGGATGTTGCGTGCGCATTATTTTTTTGCGCTCCAAGACGACGCCGCGTTGTTGCAAAACGGGCTAGAATCAGATGTTGGCTTTCCAAAAACAAAAACAGCTGTCTTATCGATAAATCTTTATCCGAACTTACTCCGATGCTGGATATCTTCTTTTGTAAAACCGAGGGGTTGTTTTATGTATATATTAAATATGTTTCATTTTAAGAAAAATAAGTAATCGAGAGTAATAAAAGGTAGTTTGGTCGATATCAAAAAGTTCCGGTCTCTATCGAAAACATGAACTTGCGAAGTAATGATAATACAAGTTAATGAAAACGTTTCATATTGAGTGATATAAGATAATTATAAACACACACACACACCACAAAACAGTTTACAGAAGAAAACCCAAAGATTAAATGCATTTCCATTAGGTCTTAAAACGATTAATCTAGTAAACAACTCCCCAAACAGTTTTCTGAGGCTAAAATCATAAAGATTTTAATTAAATTGGTTAAATTTCCCTTCGTATGATTCCATACGAGTGCCAATTAATTTCAACTAGATTACATGTGAAACTATTTAACTAACGTTCGATTTGAAGTTTAATTTACTGGATATTTTGGCATTGAAAACGTAATCGTGGGTCTGGATAGAAGAGTTGATGGGCTGAATTGTAATAACGATCTAGTTTCCGATGACATAAAAAGCACACCACAATACTTCAGAGCGGATCACATACATTTGATTTTATCGTAACAATAATTTTGTTTAAATCAAACGCTAAAAAAATAAACAAATAAAATAACGCATTCCCTTTTGATTTATTTGAAAATCCGGATTAAAAATTCACACATTCAGGTTTCAATTCATCGTTGCTGCTCTACTGAAACTCGATTGATTTAAAAAAATTAAAATCTTTTTAATCGTAGAAGGAATATAATTTAATGGTAAAGCAATGTGGACATCCTACATAAGTAATTTTAAGCTAACGTTGTTAATAATTTGTGCACTGATAACATGAAGTTCTAGTCGTTCTCCCATAATTCAAGGCAAACAAAAAGTTAAGCCATGAAAAGTAAAAGATATTCAAGTTTACACTAATTATATAAATCTCACGACCTGTGCGCATCAAAATAAATTTATTCAATTCGATATCATGGCTATGGCATATCAGGGACTGTTATTAATTCGTCCTATATGGGCACTACATATTTGAATGATCAAACCGCTGCACTTAAATTTTTATGAGAAGATAAGAAATGGCCAAATTACCTATATCATAATTTTTATTAACTATCACGATTTTGTCAAATGAAAGTAATTTATAGCTCTGCATGCTATTATTCTCGATTTATGATGATACACCAAATACAAATTTCTACATTATCAAAACGTAAAGATTTGGCTACTTTTTCCAAAGTGGGAATTATTTTCTCTCGCGAAGTAAACTAGAAATCAAAATGCAGGAAAGTCAAATAATTGAAGAATCAAAACTTCAGAATAATTGGAATATAAGTTCCTATTTAATGCATTAAAAAAAACATACAATAACTATTTCAGTCGCAGCTCATATATATGTGTGTATATATATATATATATATATATATATATATATATATATATATATATGTGTGTGTGTGTGTGTGTGTGTGTGTGTGTAATCTTAGTAACCTACATATATAGAGATAGAAGGATAAATAAAAGCATACAAACTGATAGAAAACGAGTTGCAGAAAGAGATGGAAACGATAGATTGCTAAAAGACAAAGGAAAAGGAGTTAAGAATGGTGTTTGCTGGGTTGTTTCATCCCTGGACAGAGGAAAGAGGAGTGGGGGAAGGTAGGAGTTTTGTGAGGACGCAGTGGCGCCGAAATATTCAAAGGTTCGCGTGTTGGGCGATCGTTATGGGGAGGCGGTGGCTGCCTCGAGATGTGGTGATATTGTAGGGCAGAAGGGGGCGGAGAAAGAGAGAGAAGGGTGAGGAGAAGATATGGTGGAAGGAAGGAAAACCTTGCAGGGAGAGGAGAAAGCACCCATTCCACTTCACCTCTTCACCGCCACATCCTACCCATTTCTATCTCAAGACTTTTGGCCGCTGGGGAGAGTTGATAGGAGAATTGCCTTATAAAGGATTATGAAAACAATATGTGTACGTATATTGGGTCGCCTACTTGTCTACCACACTACTTTAAGAAGGTGCTCATCGTACGAAGTCAATCGATTGAAAACCTCAATGACCAAAAAATAAAGGTTAATTCGAATATACACATTAACTAGGATTTTTATAGTCTTCAACCTGAACTGTAAACAAGGGGTACATTTTGGCTACTGACCTTCAATTCTCAACGGCAACATAAAGATCTTGAATTCTTACATTCAATTTATTACTAGCGCAATTGTCTGGCAAAATTACGGATATGCATGAATAAAATAAAAGTTAAAATAAAATTCAAACAAAAAATAATGAAACCAACTTTTATATGCAGTAAATTAACAATAAATATAAAATTTATATAATTAAATGATTTGAAAAGTAAGAAAGAATGCAAAAGCGACAAAGAAACATTAATAGAAGATTAGTTTGTTAAACATTGCGCTAGATAACCTTTTTAATTTCTGGAGCATTCAATTATGTTTATTTCCGATTTATTTTCTATTTGTAGCGCACATTACATGCGATTTCAGCAAAATAAATTTATATAAACTTTATTTTTCTGTGTTTAGACAAATTCGCAGAAATTATCCTCAAAGACCTTAAAAAATACAAAAATTTTAATATTTGTTTATTTTCCTAAACGTCGTATTATTCACCGCAACTACGGATTGTTTAAATTTCAAAACAGAAATATAAAAGAAAACTTGTCAACGTGTCATTTATCGTCAGAGTAATAAACGCTGCAACGTCAGTCAAAGCGTTTCATTATATTAGAATAGAGAATTTGACAGCAAAAAAGTCGTAGAAATAATACTTATGCATTTCTAAATTGAAGATCAAGTATAATTGTTTGAAATGAAGTTCACGCCAGAAGTATTTCAAAGTTGAAACAGTAATTCAGCAGAAGAATCCGGTTTTACAAATTCATTCTTCTATTCAAAGAGAAAAAGCGTCAGAAAAAACAGAAGAACGAAATTAAAATAAAATAAAAAATTTCAAACGAATCAAAGAAGGCGAACCTGCAACCACTACGCCACCTGTCCGCCAAAATGTGGAACTAGGAGGACGGAGCTTAACCGAAAATAAAAATTAGGGAAAAATTAAAAAAAAAAGAAATACCAACTCCCTTGGCGGTTTGGAGAGACGACGAGGTGACATTTCAAAAAGAATTTTAACTCGACTCAAGCACCCAGTCATTTAACCCTACGAGTCTCCTATCCTATCTCCTCTCTCCGTTTTGTCTTTCTCGTCCTTCTTGGTCCCGTTGTTTATTCCATCCACCTTTTCTCCTCTCTCTCCCTCTCCATAATTCTTTACGCTGCCTCCTCGCGCATTCTCCCATACCCCTCACCACTCGACCAGGACACTAGCTCCTCCTCTCTTCAGCATCCTCAACTTTCCTCCTCTACTTCCCTTGTGTCTCTCTCTCCTAAACCCTCTTTCCATCCTCCGGCCTCACCCAACTCTCTCTCTCTCTCTCTCTCTTCCACTTTCTCCCATTCTCCCTTTGAGAATCCTTCATATCGGCCACCCTTTACATCCTCGTGGAATCCTCTTCTCCTGCCGTTGCTTTTTCCAACCCCCCTTCACCACCACCACCACCCCCGCCCACTTCTCCGTCACTCCAACCCACTAACTCCTCTTCATCCTTCCCGTTGTTAAAAGGCGAATCTCTTTCTCCCTCTCTCTTATGGAACGTTTTCTCTCGCAGCCAGACGACTGATGGGACGGCTGCGTTTCTAAACGGGACACTGTTTCGTCGTTTTTGAGTTCATATTATCTCGTTCTAGTCTTTTAATTACACGGCAAAATGGGGGAGTTGAAACGCGGGATGAGAAAGGAGGGAGGTGGAGTGGGTGTTTGCGTAGAGGGAGAGAGGAGTTTGTTTCCAATTAACTCGATATCGATAATATTATCAACTCCATCGAACTTCGTTATATGGGTTCGTATAAAAGAAGTAAGAGTGCAGATTTTGAATGGGAAACATACATACTCGCTTTAAATTACATTTACATGCTTTATAAATTGAAAATGTTGTTTATCGATGCTTGTTACAGATTTTCGGATTCCGATAAGTAATATAATATAGTTATTTTTTAATCTGATGTATTCAAGTTTTTTTCGTCGCGGCATCTTAATTTTTTAATAATTTGTGTACTTAATACTTAAATATTTGCATTGAATCTGATGATTAATTATGTTCTTGCGCGTCCTGCATCGCTTTATATATTTCATAACTATATATCCCTTTGCTCCTTTCAGTGGGTCCAAGGTTCAACAACCTAAATTATCTGTATTCAAATGGCTATCTTTCTTCTTCTAATAACGATACTAATACTATAGAATGCGTATAAACTCCGTTGCCTTTCCTGGTATGACGAGCTACACTTACTATCTTGTTCATACAAGTGCATAACTTATTAAACAATATAATTTACTGTAATCAAACAATCAGGAGTACTTCTTTACACTTCGGTTACAATAAAGGATTCGTAATGCAGAGATAGTAAATCATTGTTTTTGATAAGTTTATCGCTCAGTATAACAGGTTTAGTGGCTATGTAAATTTTCAAATATATTTATTCCGTGAGATACAACGCTGCGCATACAAATTCCTTGTGCGTCCTACATTCTGACGCGCTTCAAACGTTTCTCGGTGTAATACGATACACAGTAATCCTCCTTCATCTTCTCGCACATCACGACAAATCGTGAAATGCCTAACTCCTTCCTTCATTGGAAGGGTCAGTTTGTATCTGCCTGAAAATACGCCATGTTTTAGAGCTAGCAGAACCCAATGATGAAAAATTTAATTTTTGTGCCAGAGCAGAATTGCTTTATCTATATTTCCTAATTTCTTATGAAATATACGAAGAACCTATTCGTAATGACTAAACGGCAGAAAAATAATCATTTTCTTCAATAAAGAACTTTAAGGTGATAAACATGTTAAACATTTTTATCATGGACACAACCTCCTAGCAGAGTCATATTCCTCCCTTCTATTTTTTTAGATTCGGAAATTATTTTTAGTTTTGCTGCCTGCTTCAATCATCAGTAGCAGAATTAAATAGCTGCGACTAGACAATCCTTGGATTTTGTTTGAGTGCCAATTTTCCTGGCATGAGGGAAGTTTTATAGCATTGTATCCGTAATAAGAACTAAAACAATCAATCTTTCAAGCTGCGTTTCTTCAACGTTATTATTTCAGCTGAGGCGTTAATGAGATGGATTGCATTTTCATGGTCCAAATAGTCGAGATAAAGAACTTATTTATTTACTCTTCAATTAACTATTTATTTTTTCTTAGGACTTAAAATATGACATAGGCTCCATTCAGAAAGCAACTATACATGTAAAACTTTTAATCTAACTGGATAACTCTACATACAGAATTTCATAAATATTAAATGAGGGAAGATATTTAAAATAAACAAAAAATCTTATGTGTCTAGCATATGACGTTCTCCAGACACAGCAATGAATATGATTGCTCTCGATATCAATATTCTTAAGAATAATTACCGACAGTTACACTTGCGAGTAATTTTTATACACTGAATAATTTTTATAGTGAAATATACTTTGAATCTCTTTTCAAAGGGAAAAAAACAATAAGTAAATAAAACTGTTATCTGTTACTATGGCTAAACAATATCGATGTTTTTCTTCACACAAAAATAAAAGCTTATGAAATTATACTAGATAAAATACCGAAATGTTTTGTTATTTGGATTATGTATCTCTGTATGCAAAATATTTAATCACAAATGGAATTAATTGACGCATAAAACTGTATAAGATAAATCTCTCATCTTAAGGATTGGATTTTATAAAGAAAATTATAAAAGGCTTCTGAGAATAACTGTGGGAATGACGGAATCAAAACAATGAATATCTGCTTTTATCAAATGGCACTTAAATGGTCTGCAACTCCAGGAATTTCGCAGGTTTATAGGCTACGTTTAAATATCTGGTAAGAATATGCACAAACGAACTGTGTCTCGGCTTTAGAAATAGAATTTTTCAAATTGTGATGAATGCACACTTTTAGTTCTCCCAGTTAAAAGTGAAAGTTGCTCGCATTCCATTTATTATAACTGTTTATCAGAAATATTTTCCGTTTCACAAATGAATCAAGAAAAAGCACCAAGGAGTTTATTAAAGCCTGAAATCGAATGGAATATCAAGAAATTATTTAAATTGTCAAAGATTTCTCTTAGAGAAAAAAATTCTGTGCTATTTTAATAAAAGTTTTTGATAGAAGATACGATATTATTTTCAGACATTATTTATCACCGCTAATGAAAAAATAAGAGAACGTTCAATCTTTAGATTAATGTTTCGGAATTTTTACCATCGTCTGAATAGCTAAAACTGTCCATTTAATACACTTCGGATACTTTCATCTGAGTAATGCTTATCGTCTTTGAATCTTTTTGCCGAATTATTTAATTCATAATAATCCATCGAAAGGTAACACAACTGATCAAATCAGACGACCTTTCACGCACATTCAATTTCTCGTATGGAAATAAAACAACCAAATTTTATCATTTGCAGAAACGAAGCTGCAAAATTATGCCGCATTCCAATTAATAACCCGATTATTTGAGCAAAAACCTCAGATATTTCGGGAAAATTATGAGAGAAAGTATGATGAGGAGAAACATATCGAAAAATCTTTCTGGCGTATCGGTGTTTCCAGATGGAATTCAATGCATGTCGTGCCTTGAGGTCATGCAGCCTTTTTTACACTACTGATTTGTGGGTTGCATACAAGATACGGGGCAGCGCCGCGAAGTGAGAGGGATGGAGGTAGATCTGAAGAGAAGCTCTGGCGGTTTGGGAATGGTAGGAGTTTTCAAGAGGTAAGCGGCCCTCTTTGAAGTGTAGACGAGCCAGTTAAAGGGCGCGCACGCAGAGAGTCCAGGAGTGGCAGCACCAGCACTCGTTCGGATGAGAAACTCACGGTAGTGACCTTTTTAATCATTCGGAGGGAAAAGTAGGCGGAGATGTCTTTTTGCAGCTTTGGAATGGCTGATGGGAACATCTTTTGGAACGCGAGTTTATTCTAAATTTGGCTTGAGCGACGAAATAAATATAAAAATATGTTCGTTGAAAAGCTTTTTAACGGTCATGTCGCTAGACATACAGGATAAATAAATATATTAAAGATATATACGCTGACAATCCAACAAACGTAATAAATTTTTCGTTTGAATGCGGAAAAGGCGCATTTTGCTTTTTAATCATGTTTTAGTTTGAAATAGATCGATACTTGACTGGTAAATTGACTAGTAGATTTCTTTACCTTCCAACTTCAGCAACTGAACATATTATTACAAAGCCCCCTCATTTACCTGCCGCAAGGAATTTAACGCTATATATTATTAATCGAGTTTAAATCTCATAATTATTTACATAACGCAAAGGGTGTCGTAAAGTAAGGTTCCCTAATTATTTTACTCAGATTTGTATATTTCAGCAACCGGTAAATAACATGATCAGATGACCATATACGTACATAAACTATTTTTCAACATAATTTCCAAAATAATACATGTACTTCTTATACAATTCATTCATTTTCTCTAACGCAGGGGTCCCCCAACATTTTGAGAGGAGGGTCACATAGGAATATTGAAAGTGCTAGGCGGGCCGGATCGAAAAAAAAAACGTTTCAAAATTTAAAATATTTCATTCTATAATTACCTAAGCATATATACTATAAGTAAACGTGAATAAATGTAAGAAAAAATTCTAATGCGAACAATGCACCAGTTTTTAAATTGGAAAAACTGATTTTATGATGTTTAATAAAATTTCCGCGGGCCGGATAAAACCCTTTCGCGGGCCGTAGTTTGGGGACACCTGCTTTAAATCGCTGCGATAAAATGTTACTTCCTACTGCCTAGTCATGTCTTTACTACCACTTTAATTTCTCGTCCGACTGAAAGCTCTCGCCTCGTGGATGGAAGTCGGAGGGAACAATATCAGGACTGTAGGTTGGACCTTCCAAATTCGAGTGTTCAGAAGTGCTGTGGTCTGTTGTGATGTTTGCGCCCACGGATTGTGGTTCAGCAACAAGACACCTTTCAAAAGCAAAGATAGCCTCTTGCTGAGATTTAGTTCAGTGGTAGACTGTCCGCCCAGCAAGTGGAAGATCCGGGTTCGATTCCCGGTCAAGACAGATTTTCTTCTCCAGTTTTCAAATTAAAAAAAATCCCAATTATGCTTATCTGCATATTGCTTCTTGAACAATTCATTCCTTCAATTTATAAATAGGCAATCTCACTATTTGAGAGGGAGGGGTTTTACTTCGATGGACCTCTAGGAGGACCTTAGGGTTGATACTGTTTTAGCTAGCCTGGCCAAAACGGAGGAAACATCCACGTTCAAAAACAGGAGAATGTCTGCCAGGATAGTTCTGTGGTAGAATATCCTCCCTGGAAGTGGATACCCCGAATTCGAATGCTGTTCATGGATGATTTGTTTTCATCTGTTTTCAAATTTTCCTGATAAGTATGACGGCAATCTCTCAATATAGGTTGAATCAGTAAGCTATAGAGATTTCTAGTATCCGACCGATGATAAGGACGTTATAGCAATGATTCACATATTTTTACATAGTGTTTCAGCTAGCGCTATCCAAGTCTTCGAGATATCATCACTGTATGTTTGGTGGTCGCTCTCTTTATTTTACTGAACATAAAACCAAGTAACACTCTTCAAACATAAACTTACATTACAATTTTGTACAAAATATACGCACAGGCTATACTTTTTCCACTATTTTAACTTGAATTTATTCAAGGAAAATGTAGCGTTAAATTAAAAAATATAGCTTCTTAGGATGACCTCTCGGGCGTCCAGGATTGAAAACGCTGGCTGAAGCCATTGAGTTCGCAAAAATAGTTTAGAAACTTCATCTTTGTGAGTGAGAAATTATGATTGAATATCTCAGATGTTCACATACAAAATAGTTCTTTTTTCCAAGCTAATAGGCAATAGGTTACATGAAAGGTGTTCCGATGAGCGATCGCTGGTAAAACAAAAGATGTTTGTACAATGCAAATTGATAGGCATGATGATGGGGTATGGTTCGGCAGGTTGTTATCCAGGAGAAAAAACATCCGAAGTGGATGTTTGCGTGGCAACGTGATGTGTGAAAACAAAAGGTGGCGATGAAGGGTATACTTTTCCATTAATTTGGTTATACCTATCGAGTTGCCACAGTTCATCCGTCCGACGTCTATCTTCTCTTTGTCTGCTCTGTTTACTATTAATTAGCGTATAGAGGGCCTAATTGGTGAGGAAAGTTATATAGACTACGCTGTACGGCCAATTAGATGAAAATTCTACTCACGTAATATGCGGATGAAGGTTATTAGTTACGTACAACCTGTATGATTGTAGATATAGTAATAGTTTGCACATGTTGATAGTTTGACTAATCTATGAATATGGAAACTTGTAATACACATTAAAAATAACAATAATATATAGTAATAACTTTGTTTTCTTATGAATTTTCGCCACGACAAATCTACATCACAGGTCAAAAGTACATAATGTTTAGGAAAGCTTTGCTTGCGTTTAGAAATCTCTATACGCCCTAATCCACAACAATTTCTCGAAATTAGACTTTGATGGAAGATTTAACGAACAGTGATATTTCATAATTCATGAATTAAGTGCGAGAGAAAACAGAAAATGATGAAATTAGGCTTATTTTAATTTTGAGAGACATTTTTAATGCGGCTGACAGATAAGATTAGGTGGTCAATGAATGTTGTGAAAACATACTCAAAAGTAATTTAACATTGCATTCAATCATTAGATATCCTTACAAATTATTCAAATTATGTTGAAATTAATTTTTTTCTAACAAAGAACTAAATTTCATAATTGTACTAAAACAGAAGTCGGCAAATAATACACATAGGAAATTAATGCGATTATTTCACGACCATTCGTAGACTCGAACGAAACGTATGCGAATTAAAACGTATACAAAGAATACCCCAGTTAGCATCTCCAAAATTAAGGCTCGGTAAACATTGAAATAAGGCGTATGTACATGACAAATTTATACATATTTACTACTTTTAGAAGAAAATGAAAATATTTCGTTGGTATATTTCAGAAGATAAAATGACGAACGATAAATAAAAATCAATAAATCTACCTCAATTAAAACTGGCCATTCTCAGACCAGCGGAAATTCCTTTCGAATAATTAAGAACCGGGTGGTTTAATTCAGAAGAGATTGAATCATTATACATTTAAATTCCATATTCACATCGTCGCTCTCTTTTTTGCAATCATATTGTTAACACATGCTATACTTTCAGTATTTTTGCTATGGTGTCCTCCTTCTACATCTGATTTCGCCCAATCGTCAATTATTATAGCTAAGTTAAGCGTTCTAAATGACGATATGCCACGATAGCGGACACTACTAATAAAGCGGAAAAAAGACGCCATAACGTCAACGCATTTAAAACTCATTTTCTCGATTCATTTTCCGAGACGCTCCACTTTTCCGCAGCGCTGCAGTCGTACAAACCGCTGGTGGCAGGAGCGAGACTCTCGAAAGGGCCCTTGAGGATGAGCACAGAAAGAAATGGAAAAGAGAGAGATAAGAGTGGAATAGGAGTGAAGGGAGTGATGAAACGTGTATTGCAGGATGAGGAGAGGAGAAGGGACGACGTTCCGGGAAAGGGGTTTTTTGTAAGGAGAGGAAGAGATTTGGAAAGAGAGAAAGGTTGTGAAAGTTAAAAGAGAAAGAGGGAAAAAGGCACACTGGCAAAGGGAATATAGAGGGGAAAAAGCAAGGAAGAGATTAAGGAGGGAAAGATAAGAACGCGTACTACAAAGATGGAGAGAGAGGGAAAGAGAAAAAGAGGGAGATGGGGATATGATGAGGAAGATGGGTAGGAGAGGTGGAAGGGTAGAGGGAGAGAGAGGAAGCGAGAGAAAGAGGCGGCGAGGAAAGAGGTGAAGGGTTGAGGGAGAGATAGAGAGAAGTAGGGAGGTGTGTGTGTATTTTTGGCTAATCAACCTCTTGGATTATGATAGCCATAACTCCTTCCACACCGGACACGCACAGAATAGAGGAGGGAAATCCGGTGCCGGCATTAGTCTACACTTTACGAAGAGGACCAAGGGTGCCAACGGTTTAACGTCCCTTTGAAGGATGGAACGCTGACTTCCCGCGGTCTCCTCATACCACACAAACAGGGAGCCGGGCGTCTTCGGAAAAATCCTACTTTTGCCCATTCGTGCCCGCTGTCCTTTCCAGCAGCAGGCGAGTAGCAGCCTGTCCTAACCACTGCACCGCCGGCACCCCCAGAGAAGTAGGGAGGAAAGAGAGAGCGGGGAGAGGAAGAGAAAGAGGCGAAATGAAGGGAATGAAGAGAAAGAGATGTATGGGGAGAGAGGGAGAGATATAAATAGCAGATAGAAGGAAAGTCAATGAAAGAGATAATGAAGAGGAGAGAGACGCGGCGCTTTCTAGACTACTATATCGAAAGGAAGAGAGATATTTTAAACTCTTTCGAGGCTGAAGATGAGCATAGGGAAAAACATCGAGAAAGAGGGAGACTCATAAAGATAAGGAAGGAGAGAACCAAAAAATATTAATAAAATAAATCAAAACTCTCTACCGCCCGCTTCGTATTTTATCTTTCTCTCCAACCTTACTCCACGTCTTGAGAAACTTTAGGTGGTAAAATCAGCTGTTTACGGCAAAGGAGAAAGGAGAAGAGGTTGACAACACCACTCGTCCAAAAGAAAGAAAGGTACGTGGTAGAGAGTTAAAAGAAGTGAAGAGGGAAGAGCGGTGGGATGAAACGTGGCAACGTTGCAATCCAACGAAAAGAGAGAGAGAGAGAGAAACGCTACTAAAAATGTATGGAGGGAGCGGAATAAGATGGGGAAGGAGGGAGAGAGGGAGAACGAAGGATAAACATTCGAGAGAGTTCGGGAGGTGACGAAAAAGAACGGGTGGTGTCTTTGGAGTTAAGAGGGAGAGTGTTTCTTTGGGCTGGTAGGAGGGAGGGAAAGAGAGGGAGACAGAAAGAGAGGAACGGTTGAAGCGAGCGAGTGGGGTGAGGTAATGAATGGGATAACATGACGTCCCGAAAAGGGGAAAGAAAGAAGTAGTACGGGGAAGGAGGAGAATGTTAGAGTGTTGAAGGGGTGGAGGTTGAATTTGGCAGAGGAAAGGGAAATTAAATTTCCAAGAAAGACACTGGCTGCTCTTGAGAGAGGGGGGAAGGAAAGAGAAAAGAGTGGATAGAAGGAAGGAGAATGGGAGGAGAGAGAAAGAAAGAACGAACTGTAAAAAGGAAAGGAAGTGGATTAAGGATTGTGAATAAGATGGAGGAGACTAATAGAAGAGATACGAACTCGTAAACTCGAGAGAGAAGTGGGATAAAGATAAAAGGAGTTGAATAAAATAAGAATTGTGAGATCAAAAAACAACGATTACGAGAAAAATTAAGAAATTAAAGCCAAAATTCGTGTAATACGTCATTTTTCAATTATTTATGGACAAATATAACCTGTCAAACGTGAAAATTTAGACTATATTAGTTGGTTCAACAGGTAATTCATGAGTATGGTACTTTAAAAAACTTAAACTTCTTTTCACCCAGATTATATTTCCTCAAAGGAGATTAAATGTATTTAAGCAATAGTGTTTTATTAATAAAACTAAATAACGCAATATAATCGAAAAATATTTCTAACTTTTATCAAAGCAAGTTACTGTTTTCCGTGAGCGAATGCTATGAAAAACAACAAATTCAAAGCCGAAAGCGTTAAATAAGGCGATGTTGTAATAATTTATAATAGATTTTAACAAAGAACAAACAAAGAAACAAAAACATTTAAGTCGCTACTATAAGAAACTCAACTGAGAAGAAGTACAAATTCCTCTTATACATATTTAGGTTTTGGACCAAATTAACTATATGGAAGCACTATAAAAGTTCAGAAAAATAAGATATGAGCTTTCGTTAGGTGATGTGTCATGAAATATGATAGAGAGCAAGTAATAGAAGTAATGTACAGAAGTAGTACGCAAGAGGGCGAAAACAAAGATGAAAGAATTGTTAAAAGCATAAGGAGGGAGAAGAGAACAACAAATGAATAGGGAGAGGGGAGAGCATACGAGAGATGGGGAAGATAAATTTGGAAGAGACGATGGTAAAGAAGGTACGAGAAGAGGCAGCCGGTTAGGGTCGGATATGAATTGAGAAGCAGACGAGATAAAAGGTTTAAAGCAATGAAAAGATAAGTAGCATCGATCGAAAACAGGTGTAATGATGCGAAATTCAGAATGAGATTTGGGAAATTTGACATCGTGTTCAGAAAATTGGACCCGTCGAGAAAGTTGCTGAAGGTGAATCAACGGAAAGACCGAATTTTCGTCGCTTCCGCGGAAAACTCTTGCGCCTTATGATTCTGAATTGCGCCGTAAGACAACTATCGGATTTGGCGGCGGAGTCATTTCATCATAGTAAATAATTCTACGGATAAAATTGAAAACTATGGTAAGCAAAGTAGATTCGTTAAAAATGAAACCTAGGAATATAAGGAAAAACATATTTGAATACACAACTTTTCATTTATTATACAGTGTAACCTCTATAATCCTAACTAAATAATGCAAGGTAGTGTTTAGATTATCGAGGTGTTCGGATTACTGGATTGATGTAAAATAACGAGGAAAAAATCTATAATGTATTAAATTTCTGTAATATAAAACACCAATTAATATACTTACAGTTCACTAAAATGACTGTGAGAGATCCGCGTTGATGGACGGGAAAATTGTAAACCACACTTGGCCGCTACAGTACTAATGAGGGATATCGGCACGGCCGGCCGTGCCGATATCGCTCATTCCTTTTAAAACAATGTTTCCAAGAATCATCTATTCAGCCGCAAGGCGCGTTAATAGTGGACATCTGTGCCCGGCTTTGTTACAAAATAAAAACTTCAAATTTAACTTTATATAACTATTATAAATAAATAAATAAATAAATAAATATATATAATACGTTCTTAGTTATCAAACTTTTATCGCCAAGGAAGCGATAAAAAATTAAATTTGTCATGGTTAAATGTGAAAATCGCACTCTTGATAAATATGCAAAAGCAAAAAAGTATCAGGATACTCTTTCATTTTGCGTCCTAATAAAAGTTAAATTAAAGATTTTACTATCGTTTACGCATGTTAGCTTAATCTTTACATCTGGTCGAACGAAATAAATAAATTAATATCTCGTAGAAGACCTTTTTACCGGAAAAATAACTCTTCGTCCCACGCTCTTATCTACGAAATGTATTCACATCGCAAACATCGCGTTAGCCATTTAGCGTCTTCGTTCTTAACGTTGTCATTCGCCGCTCTTTAATTAAGGTTTAAGGACGCGTGAAATTCAAATTCACTCGCTCCGTCACGGTCGCGAAAGACGACTACATAACCGCGTAAACACAAATGTACGACGACGAATCCTCGGTAACATAAAATGAAATAGCATAAGGGTGTGTGTTCGGGTGGTCGCCGTCTTCCTGGAGCCTCCAGAAGGCTACATCGATTCGCCAAAATAGTTCAATTCCCCCCACGTTTCGAGTATTTTACTAAAACGGTATTCGATGATTGATTTATCAGGAATTAGTTCCAACAGTACCTGATAGATATTCTATGGAAAGAATATCGGTCCTTGGTTCGAGTCCAAACGATGGCTCCTTTTTCCATCTTGAGCATTGAAAATTACGAATTCGGCGAAAGAAGGACACTCAAAAGAAACACGAACTTCATGTTGACGCTAAGAATCAAAGTTTTATGACTGAACGAAATGACATGCGAATTATACTCCATTTCGCTCATAGCTAAAGGAAACTAAGGAGTAAAGATAACCAAATTGTGCCGTTGGAACAGCAGATAAGATAGACAATATGGATTTTTAAAATAACCTCTTACAGACGCTAATAGCACAATATTTGATGCAACCATAAACTTCAAAACAAAAATTCAAATTATAATGAAAAGTTACGAATATGCATGTGTGTGTGTATAAGTGAAACTACCATCCGGATATCTCATCGAAAAGGTTTTACCTCAAACTAAACAGCTGTTTTTGTTTACATATAAAATCACCTGCGCATGCACTTGCGTAAATAACTTGGAGGCGAATTTGCATATAAATGTAAGGAAACGAGTAATAAATAAGACGATAAATACCCGTGATGTATATGATACTTCAGGCAGCATAAATCATGAAAATCCTTTTATTTTCGCTATAATTTGATTTATTACCTATAACTAGTGATGCGCCTTCCAGTATGAACGAGTATTCGCTAAAATAAATAACATTAGTGTCCTAAGCTCAGCCTACTAAATTAAGATCTCTACTTTATGGATGCTCTAACAGACTTACTAGTTTAACGAATAAATGTTTTCGCTCGGTTATATTTCAGTGCGCTAGGGAAATATCCTCGGCACTAAGGATTCTTTTATCCTCACGAAGATGAATAAATATAGCACTATTCACCGAAAGTGTTATTTTTACACTTTGAATAATGATCCGATGGCTTTATGGATAAAATTAAGAACGATGGTCCAAACATCTTCGAAATGACTATTATTAGTGCTAGAACGTCTTCGATTCTATGAACATAGTTATTACTTCACAAAAAGTGCTCATTTCAATGACCTGCACCTCGTATGTTGTATAGAATTTGAAATTTACTTTGATATACTTTGCCTTAAAGATAATAATACATTACAATTACATCGAAAACCAAATAAATTTCTCACCAAAAAGCTCATGTCCTTTTGATGATAGAGGTAATTCCAATGTCCGTAAAATGACAGAGAAAACACTTCACATAAACTGCAAAGCAGCCATCCTCAGTTGTGATGACCGATCGTTTAGTCTAATGTGTGTGTGTATGTGTGTGTGTATGTGTGTGTGTATGTGTGTGTGTGTATATATATATATATATATATATATATATATATATATATAAAAGGGTGGTCCTTATTTTTAAGTTTTGGAAAAGTGGAGGGGGCACGTTTTGAATCTGTTCCATTACGAAAAAATAATTTTGGTAAAATTAGGTTAGTTTTGAATAAATTTTAGGGGTCGCTACCAAGATCTGAAAAATCGCAATATAACATAATGCTAAACATAGGTGCACTCATTTTTAAATTAGTTTAAATTTTAAACTTATTTGAATTGAATTGTGAATTGTAGATACTTAGTATTGAAAATTGTGATGCAGCACCCATTGGTCAATGTTACGCAATACTGCAATAGATATAACCTTTCAGATGTACCCCTCAGTAATCCTGCGTAAGTCCACTTGCAGGAGCACTCTTTGTGTTATGTAATAGTCCATATCAGGCCTTTTGGTACAATCTAGAACTGTCCAGAACGTTATAGAACCTTCATAAACAATCGTAAATCGTTCCTCAATTCGTTTAAGTCGCATTCAGCAAAAGGAAGCAACAGCTAAACAAATAATCTCTCAATTTAATCCAACAGTTCCGCTAGTTGTGCATTGGGATGGCAAGCTGCTGCCAGATCTTACTGGAAAGGAAGTAGTTGATCGTCTTCCTATTTTAGTCACAGGTGATGGAGTAGAACAACTGCTCGGTGTTTCAAAAATTGCGGCTGGAACTGGATTGGAAATGGGCAAGGCTGTTGTTGAAACTTTGAAACTGTGGAATCTAGCAGAGAAAGTGAAAGGAACATGTTTTGAAACTACTGCGTCAAATACTGTAAGAAAAAATGGAGCATGTCTTTGGATTGAACAGAAATTAGACAAAAACCTTCTCTACATTCCCTGCAGGCACCACATATTGGAGCTGGTACTGGAAGCTGTCTTTTCTGTCATCCCAAGTTATCAGCGAGCCCAGAAATATTAATCTTCAAGCGATTTCTAGCTCATTGGGTGTCACTGGATAAGTCCGAATGCAGAACTGCACTTGATGATGAGTTCACTACCAGTGATGTTGCCGATATTAAAGACGAAATAATCAATTTTGCTGCAGACCTACTGAACCAGCAGCAACCTCGCAATGATTGCAGAGAACTCCTGGAAATCTCTATCACCTTTCTTGGAAGTGAACCTTCTCGTGGAATTAGATTTCTTGCTCCTGGTACAATGCATAAGGATCGTTGGATGGCCAAAGCCATTTATGCTACCAAACTGTGGATGTTCAAAGGATAGTTTCCATTGAAGACAAAAGAGGAAGCTGGAATAAGGGACATAGCAAAAAACACCAAAAAACATGGAAGTTTTCGGGGGTGATCCCTTCGTCAGCACAGAAGAGAGATAACTGATGGCAGACACTGGGGATGGGAATGGAAGGGTAGTGCAGAAAAGTCGGGGATTGGAGGATGCGAAGGGGCGGGGGAATGGGCGAATAGGAGTGAAATGCTAGCGAAGGTTGAGGCCAGGCGGAGTGAAGGAGTTTAGAAGATGGATATGGACAAGCTCCCACGGACGGAGGTGGGGAGTCGAAGCATTATAGGGGAGAGCGCGAATGGCTCTCACCGTGAAGCTGTCATTAAATTTTAGGTTGTAATTGTTCGCATGAACGGCCACAGGCAGCGGTCGTTTAAGAATGACGCTGCTGCGGTGACCGTTCATGCGAATGTTGAGGGGATTGCTGGTGAGGCCAACATAAAAAGCGGAACATTGAGTGCATCTCAGGAGGTAAATGATATTGCGAGTGGTGCAGTTGGTAGGAGAAGTTATGGGATAGGTGACGTTAGGTGTGAGTCTGGAGATGGATTTGCAGGGGGGGGGTTATTGGGTATGTGAGACTTCGGGGTCTACCGCCGGGGTGAGATTCGGCAGAGTGCAGGGGAATGGCTGGTGGGGGTTCTTTTTTCCATAAAATGTTTGCCAGATTAGGGGGTCGGCGGAAGGAGAGGATCGGTGGATAGGAAATGAAACCTGTTGAGGGGAGGATGTGAGGATTGGGTGGGAGGCTTTTAGGATATTCCTCAAAATATCGTGGATGCTGGAGAAAAAAGGTGGTTAGGCTGAGCTGGGGGATTGAATCGGTGATGGCGGGTGCGACTGCCAGATTTGGTCCCGGATTAGATCCGGCGGGTATCCGCGCTGAAGAAATGCATGTTCTAGGGTGGAGCAATACTCGGACAGCGAGTATGTCCGAGTATGTTCGCGCTCTCCCCTATAATGCTTCGGCTCCCCAACTCTGTCAGTGGGAGCTTGTCCATATCCATCATCTAAACTCCTTCACTCCCCCTGGTCTCAATATTCGCTAGCATTTCACTCATTTTCGTCCATTCCCTCACCCTCTTAACATCCTTCAATCGCCGACTTTTCCGCACTACCATTCCGTCCCCATGCCTCCACCCAGTGTCACTGCCATCAGTTGTCTCTCTCCTGTGCTGACGAAGGGATCACCTTCGAAAGCTTCCGTTTTTTCTTGTGTTTGCTTTGCGTGTTTCTTCAACACTCCCAGCAGTTCGCCAACCTAAAGTCATCTTATTGGTGAGTGCTCAATTGGCATCCCAACAACTTGTTGCCATCCATTTATTCCATTTACCTTTCCTCTTCCGTAAGCAGATATATCCTTATGGGGAAGGAAAGGTTGTGATGATGGTGGCCACAAGGTGTTGAAGGAAGCACAGTGGACACTTACCAAGTTTAGGACCAAGTTGGCAAGCTGCTGGGGGCGTCGAAGAGACAAAAAAACAAAAACGAAAGTTTTTCGGGAACATGCACTTCGTCAGCGATGGAAAGAGTAACTGAAGATGACACACTGGGCGGGGAATGACAGGGTGATGTGAGAAAGTTGATGATTGGAGGAGACGGGGAGTGTGAAGGGTGGATGGCCAATAAGGAGGGAGTGTTGTAAGGTAAGGCGCGAATAGCTAAATTGTAAATATAGGAGACATTGTGGGCATTGTAGGATGGCCAATAGGCTTAGCGGAGGTAATGTGGTAGGTGATGTTAGTGGAGGGACAGGAGGAAGAAGATGAGTGTAGGTGGATAAAACAAGTGATTCAGTGAGGTTTGCTGCAGGGATGAGACCCTATAGCAAGAGACGTGGTGGATGTTGGGAGTTTCTTCATCCACAAGATATTTCCCAAATTGAGGGGCCGGCGGAAGGAGAGGAGCGGAGGATGGTAAAAAGGTTGGTAAAGAGCGACTGGTAGGATGTAGAGGTAAGAATTGGTTGGGCAGCGTGGAGGATTGTTTTGAGGGCCTCGTGGATACCAGGATGAAAAAGTGTAGTTAGAGTGAGTGGAGGGGTTGATGCAAGGATGGGATCTATTGGTGGTAGGCGTGATCGCCCTATAGATCTGTACAATATATACTATATATATTTGGTTCAAGATGTTTATCTCTATGGAATATGGGCTATGATAAAATACATAAATGTATTGTCGATATAATTAAACTGATGCGCAACAGTAAAAAAGCGGTTGGGAAAATTAGAGACTCGTTTTGACTAAAAAGTAGCCGCCTTCATTCCTGATCCTCGACGGTAGATTCTAACACGGAATTTGTTTTTATAGAATCAACGGCCTATTTATACCGCTCCTTTGTATGCTCGATGCGCGATAGATTTTTCTCAAATCGTTTTGTGCCTATTGCACTTATCCTCGTCAACTTCATGATTATTCAAGCTCAACGCGCAATTTACATAAATAAGAAAAAATAATTATCTTCTTATAAAAACATTAAATAACTCAATCAGTGAATGGAACAGATTTCAAAACGTCCCCGCGAGGCTAACGTTAACCGATACGCGCGATTACACTGATTAAAAAAAAACAGGAATACGCCAAGTAAATCCCTTTAATTTGCAATCCTGATCCAAACTTCAGACATTACCATCTGGAAAACATCCCAGCATCCTTTGTAGGCTCACAATACCCCATCGACATGCAAACGCTGATGGAGATTAATTACTCTTGATTATATCCCCTTAAGCAAAGCGTTATTTCCTGGAGAGGACGGGGAAAAACTTTAAGAGGATAAGAAGCGTAGGCGTGAAGTGAGTACACGAGATACACGGGAATGAGAGATAAGGAAAGGGGACAGAGACAGAGGGTGAATGGATAATGAAGAGGAGAGTAAGAGAAAACCGGAGTGTAACAGGGAAAAAGGGAAGAATGGAAAAGAGGAGAGAATAATTAATAGAAAGAACGGTAAAATGAGAGAGGAAGAGAGTGAAAATGGGAGATGAAAAATGATAAGATAGTGGGATAAGGAGAAAGGAAAATTAAGAAATGGACAATTAAACAAAGGAAGAGATAGATAGTAGAAAGGGATACAGAGGAAAAGAGAAGCTAAAACATCTAAATACCGCTACATTATTAAAACAGTGGAATTTAACTCAGCCTTCGTTTTTGTATTTTATCATGGATCAGTTCCAAAAGCTACGCCCAGCTACTGTTAACCATAAACGAGAGAATACCAGAGAAAGGAATGTCGAGGGGAAAACAGAAAGAGATGGAGAGGAAAAAAGCAAGACGAAGAAAAAGAGGTGAAAGATAAACATGAAAGATCTTATGCGGGAGAAAGACGACGACCGCACTCGACGGAATGAAATTAGGAAAGAAAAGAAAAATAAAATTTTTTGTGGCATAAATGAGCAGCGAAGGGGGAGATTGAGGGATAGATCGGGAGAGGAAGACAGAAAGATGGAACGTAGAATAAGGAGAGAAGTTTTTTAGGGAAGGGAGACGAGAAAGACAGCAAGAGAAGAGGACAAGGAAGGACTAGAAGCAGGAGGGATAAAAGATGAGGAAAAATGGAATCACGGAGGACACAAAAGAATTAGGGGCGGAGACAAATAGAGAGACGTTGAGATACTCGGGAGGACGCGCGCGCGGAGGCGAGATAGGGGAAGGAGAGGGAGGGGGAGGAGAGGGAGGGGGAAAGGAGGGAGGGGGAGGGAGGGAGGGGGGGAGGGTGTGGGAAGGGAGGGAGGGAGGGGGGAGGGTGTGGGAAGGGAGGGAGGGGGAAGGGAGGGAGGGGGAAGGGAGGGAGGAGAAGGGAGGGAAGGGGCGGCAGATAAGAGTTCTGGGATAAAAAAGTCTGCAGGAAGAAGGAAGTGATGGAGTGTGTTTCGATGTGGGTGTATGTGCGATGGAGAGAGATGAAAGGGATGAGAGAGTAAGGTGTTCATGAGCTCTCCGAAATGAAGAAAACGGGGGGGAGAGAGGTGTCGGGCAGACGGAGAAGGATAGGGGAAAAGGGAAGGTGCGAGCCGTTGCCATGTGACAAGAAGAATTGTTGCCCGGCGAAAGACTAAGCTTATATCGCGTGGGTAGGAGCTTGGAGCGGAAGAATGGGAAAGAGGGATTGGGAGAGGGAAATAAGAGAGTTGGGGGAGGATTTCGGGTGGATGTTTTTGAGTGTGGTTGCGAGAGGGATGATCCGCGGAAAGCAGAGGAACTGGGTGTGAGAACAAGGTTCTATATGCATCCGTTATGAGTTTATGACAGCATGCGAATAAGAGGGAACCGAAAGAGAATGAAGAATGGAAGGGGAGAGAGATGAGATAAGCGCAACGAGGGATAAAGGCTCACAGAGGATGAGGCATGCAAAGACGCGAGGGTAGGTAGAGGGAAGAGAGAGGGATGTAAGACGGACAGAGAAATGAGAAGGGAGAAGAAAACGATAAGATGGGTGACGAAAAGAGGGGATAGGATATAGGATAAAATGATGAAGAGAAAGGAGTAAAGGAGACAGGGGAAGGCAAGGGTAGGCATATAGAAGCATAAAGATGAATATAAAGCCATAGGTAAGTATATTGAGGACACATGAGGCATAATAATTCACAAGGAGGTACTACGGGGAATAGGGACGCTTATAAAAGCATAGGAAAGCTTTTAAAAGTACAGCCAAGGCTAAAAAATTTCGGAATTAAAAAACCTGAATAATTCATAAAATCCGTACGGTCTCGTATGGCTGTAAAAGTGTTTGGCGGTTCTCAAATTACCACGTTTATATATGTATCCGCACATTTACTATAAGAAA
Source organism: Tanypteryx hageni (assembly GCA_028673005.1). NCBI lineage: Eukaryota > Metazoa > Arthropoda > Insecta > Odonata > Petaluridae > Tanypteryx > Tanypteryx hageni. The sequence goes on along the minus strand of CM054114.1, from coordinate 61,622,172 downwards.
ATATTTTAAATGAAATTAGGTTATACCGCAATATTCCATACCACTCAAGAACTAGTAATTTTCAGAAACCCGTACAACGCTTGGTCCCAATGTTTTCGATTTATTTAGCTTTGAGCTGTATAGGAAAGGATTGGGAGAGAAAGGGAAGGAGGAGGCAGGGAAAGAAAGGAAAATGGAGTCAGAAAGAAAGGGTGAAGGTGAGGGATGAAAGCGGTATGAAAATGGTATGAGAATGAGATGGATGAGAGTATGTTAATGATAAGCGAGGAAGGTGAAAAGGGCGGTTGAGATAGGTAGGAAGTTGCAGATGGATTGGATTATCTCGTTAAATATATATATATATATATATATATATATATATATATATATATATATATATATATATACGTCCAAATCGTCATCATTTTATTCATGTACTTCATTTAATCCTTTTCTTTTCTCAGCATATATATATATATATATATATATATATATATATATTAACTAAAGGAAAAGAAAAGGTAATGATGAGGGTGGCAACAAGGTGTTGAGGGAAGCCCAGCGGACACTCACCAAGTTGAGGACCAAGCTGGCAGGCTGCTGGGGGCGTCGAAGAGACACGTAAAACACACGAACACAAAAACACACGCAAGCTTATCGGGCCTAAGCCCTTCTTCAGCGAAAGAGTAACATAAAGTGACACACTGGGCGGGGAATGACAGGGTGATGTGGGAAGGTTGATGATTGGAGGAGGTGGGGAGTAGGAGGGGTGGATAGCCAATAAAGAGGGAGTGTGATGAGGTAGAGTTCGAATAGTTACAAAGTAACAAGGAAACATTGTAAGGGGGCTAATAGGGTTAGCGGAGGTTGAGGCCAGGCGGAGAGAAAGAGTCGAGAAGATGGATATGTGCTAGTTCCCAGTGTCGGAGAAGGGGGGCAGGAGTGTCATAGGGTAAAACGCGAATAATCCTAACATTGTAGCAACTATTAAAGGGAACATTGTGGGTATTAGCATGTAATGCAACTGGGAGGGGGCGTCTGAGAGAAACGCTATTCCGGTGACCGTTCATTCGGATGTTTAACGGATTGCTGGTGAGGCCTACGTAAAACGCGGGACAAAGGGTGCAGGTAAGGAGGTAAATGACGTTACGGGTGGTGCAGTTGCTTCTGGAGGTGATGGGGTAGGTGATGTTGGTGGAGGGACTCGAGAAAGAAGATGATGGTAGGTGGATAGGGCAAGTGAGGCAGCGAGGTTTTCCGCAGGGGTGGGAACCTATTGCAAGAAGCGTGGTAGAAGTGGGAAGATCCTTCCTCCACAAGATATTTCCCAAATTTGGGGGCCGGCGGAAGGAGAGGAGCGGAGGATTGGCAAAAAGGTTGATAAAGAGGGACTGATGGGAGGAAGAGGTAAGAATTGGGTGGGCAGCATGAAGGATTGTTTTGAGAGCTTCGTGGATACCAGGATGGAAAAGTGTCGTAAGAGTGAGTGGAGGGGTAGATGCAGGAATAGTGGGTGTGTGAGGATGAGATCCAATGTGGGTAGGCGTCATCGCCCTATGGATCTGTTCGCGGACCAAGACTGGAGGGTAACCACGTTTGAGAAGAGCATCCTCGAGGACAGAGTAATACTCTAGAAGGGATGCTCTATCGGAACAAAGCCTCCATCCTCGACGAGCAAGGGCATAGGGGATAGAGGTTTTGGTATGAAGGGGATGGCAGCTATCAAAGTGGAGGTATTGGAGGCTGTTGGTGGGTTTGATGTGAACACAGGTGCGGATTTGGCTGTCTTGAAGGTAAAGATCGACATCCAGGAATGTGATGTGGGAGGTAGAGGATTGGTGGGTGAAGGACAGTGAAGGATGGGAGGAGAGACGCGAGAGAAAGGAAAGGAGAGAGTCAGGTCCATGCGTCCAAATGAGGAAGACATCGTCGATGTATCTCAGCCACAAAAGTGGTCTGAGTGGAACGTTGAGGAAGAGTCTTTATATATATATATATATATATATATATATATATATATATATATATATATATATATATATATATATATGTGCTGAGAAAAGAAAAGGATTAAATGAAGTACATGAATAAAATGATGACGTTTTGGACGTAAGCAAAGATGGATAATAAAATAGGCATGGATAAGGAGGCGGAAGATGCGAATGGTGAAGTGATGAAATATTGCCTGAAAAAGATGAGCGTGAAAGAGAGATATTTCAAGAGAGTTTTGTTAAATTCCTAATCTGACCTGCACGGGACGAAAGGAGGGAACATGGACAAGGAATTAAAAGTTTGAAAGAGATGCACAAAATAAAAACAGAAGGCAGAAATAAATAGTGGCTAATGGAGTTTATCGTTTGATATTTTCGCGTATAGTTTAAAAGAGATAAGGGAAGAATTTTGTCCAGGCAATAATACATTAAAATGTTAAATTTATAAAAAACCTTAGCATTAAAACCCAAAATTGTTGTGACTTACTATAACTGTCGTTACGGATTCATTTCAAATCCTAAACAAACTGCCAGTCGTTTTTAAGTAAAAATTTTATACGCCCACTTCAATGCACATCCCTGGAGATATTAACTCATTTACCTTACAAAACAGAAATTTTTATCTAAACCCAAAAAAAAACTCATTTATAATCAACATTGATTGCTAAAATCACCATAAAATTAATTAAAATAATAATTATGATACATTTTGACAACACTTTCCACAATCAAGTAGCAGCTGGAATTATAAAAACCCCAGGCTCGTATTTCGATTTGCTCTAGATGAAAAGTGATTTAACGAATTTTAGCATAAAGGGGAAAGGAATAACGATGAAGGTGGGTGTATTGTTCGATAAATGTCACTGCTTTTCATAAATATTTCCCTGCAGGATTCAAAAATTCAATTTAAAAATGATAATCTAGTATTTGCTAAAAAATTAGGAAAAAATTGAATTGATCTTTCAAATTATCTAAAATTACCATCAAATATACATTTATTGAGGAAATGATAACAAAGAAATCTTAAGTACCGGTTAAATTAATTTGGAAGTGTCCTGCTTAAATCGACGATTCGACAGTAAAATGACAAAGAAATATTAAAATATATATATATATCTGTGGCATAACTTTCTCTCGCGCTCACACTGAAGAATTTGTCAAACAAGCGTCTGACAATGACCGTAGTAGCTGGGAAGATTGTGAAGGAGTCCTGAATAGCGTTAGAGCTGTAGAACAAGGTGGGATGAATGGAAAGAGGGAGAGAATTGGGTAAGGATGGGGAAAAGAAAGGGTGAGAAAACGAGGGGAGGAGATGTCAAGATAAGGATAGAAGGGGAGGAGATGAGGGATAAAAGAAAGCATGAGAGGAAAGGGGAGGAAGGATCCGTTAGGAGCAAGATGGAGACTAAGACGTTTCCTTACAACGATGCTAAAGGACATTCTAGCACAAGAGTTCACTTACGGAAGAGCTTGGAAGATTAAAGAGACGTTTCAAAAGACGTGAGAACGAGTTCAGAAGGGTGAGAATAGAATTCTGAGGAATGGAGTTAAGGGAAGAGTAAAGTGGGAAGACGTGCCGTTTTGTCCCGAACTACATTGGAAGTAATCAACGGGAAATATAAATAATTACCTTGAGAATGTTTAAGCGTTTCGCGCTACAGTTACCGCATCATCGGTGATTATTCCCCAATCCAATATCGAATTTGACGCACATGAATTTAATTCTTAAAAAAATTGATAAAAACTAGTCTTCCCGTTGCTTGCATTTTGGAGAAAGGGAGAGGGGAAAGGGAATGGCACTAAAAAGATTCATTTTTACAGGTAATCTCACAATATCTCTCAACGCTTCTTCTGTCATTCTGTGTACCGCGTTTTAAACGTGTTTAAAACAAACAGCCGGACTAGGTAGAAGATTGGCATTCGGCAGGAAAGCTTCAATCACGCATTAAAAATCAATAACGAAAAAAGACTCGGGTTTGACTCCAGGATATAATTTCTTATTCCCATGAGATAACACGTAAAAAGTTATTTTTACACGTGAAGGTTTTCATTCTTTTGCTAATTAAAATTAAAAAAAATTGAACAACGATCTTCGGACCGGGACTGTTGTAAACAAGGATGAGTCAAGTTTTTTATTCATATCGTCAAACTTTGTACTCAAGTCGGAAACGCTCAAATTTATCGTTTAAATAACATATTTTGGAAAAAATTGCCTTTAACAGTTTATTGGCTTGGCATCCACGTAGCAGTCAAAACTCTAGCTTGAATTGTTGTCTCAATCCTAACATAAGAAAGAGTACATTATCATTTACCAGAAGAACATTTAAATTCATACTATCAGAATTAGCTCGTTTAAAACGGGATTTGTAATCAAACAATATGAAACACAAATTAAACCTTTTTACTAAAAAATTCTGAATATAAAATTTGTCTTGCTTGTGCATCTCTCCTTTCTATATTTCATAAATTAAATTGAATTATCGAAAGAAATCTTGGTAGGAACCGGTTTGGCGTAGAGTGCACCCCGGTTATGACGCAGCTTGTTATTGCGCGGTGTCGGATAAAACGCGGGTTATATACATGCCCTCGACAAAAGTTTTTTTCGCCAGATAGGCCCTATTTCTCACTTTAACCCTTATTTGGATTCATGATTTTACTAACGTAGTTGCATTTTCGGTGCCGCTACGGCGCCAATTCATATTGATTTTATTTCTCGCAGCAGTCGGTTGTCATGATAAACAAATTTTGAGGTTAAGAGGAGGGGAAAATATTTAGCCTTGAGACAACAGTCTGAGCTCAAGTTTTGACAAGTACGTTGTCGTCAAATCTATTGTCGTTAAAATGGAAATATTATCCCAAAATAAGTGATTTAAATTTTTACTATGAGCAATTTCGAAGTGTATGCGGATAAAGATTAATAGAATAAGGAACTTGATTAAATGCTCTTTAAAATAGTTCAAATCGTATGATCGTAGGTCAGTTTTTTCCAATTTTAACTTCCTAAAGAATAAAAGCCTGGATGTCCAAAAGTCAACTTTTGCGTGTTACTTTATGAGAAATAGAATTATTCTTAGAAACAATTTATTCGTATCTTTCAAATATCAAAATTGTATTACGCATTGTAATTGTAACGCATAAAATGCCGCGAAAAATAATAACTGAAAATTAGGTCGGCAATTTAATGATCCTCCATAATAATACATCTTTAACTTGTAAATTACGTTACATGAATTAATGTTCTACTTAAATTTTACTAGACAGCATAAAACAAGTCAATTAATTTTCAGAGAACATAAAACGTAATTTTCATGAATGATGAAAGAAAAATGAAAAAAAAAACGCGGAAATACGCGGAATAAGGACTATTTCATGATTAAAGATGCATGCAGGCGTGCAGCTTAGCCTGTTATCACCACCTACTACCTAATTCAGGAGTGGTCAACCGGCGGCTCTTTGAAAGTTAGACTGCCTTACATATACTATAATTTTCCGATTATAATACGTAAGGGAATTGTTAAAGTCAAAGATTGTCACAAGTCCCTCTAAATAAAAGATTAATTTTATATTATTATTAAATGCAACTGCATTAGATCATCCAATGTTACTGCGGCTCTTCGCTGGTCTCCATTGCAGTATTATGGCTCCTGCACAGGCCCAGGTTGGCCACCCCTGACGTAATGCATTAAATGCATATGCGAGTACAGTAAACATTCTAACACCGTCATCTCAAGATCAGTTGGTTAAAAATAAATATTTATAAGAATTAATTTGATATTAAGTAAATCTTCCTCTTTAAATAAAATTTTAACTACTAAATATCACACGAACTATTTATTCCGGCGATTAAAAAGCTATTGATATTTTTTCTTCCTTTTTAAGAAGAAATCAAACGAGAATGTGGCCAGTCTTATTTATGAAGTAATATAATGCCGAGACCCAATTAAACAAATACACAGCGCTTGAGTGTATTTATATGTAGAAAACTAAGGATGTTTTCATTTATGATTGTGCAGTTTTATTTGTATTTCTTGTCATTAGTTTCAAATAAAAAAATTCCAAATGCATGTTTTTACGTTAAGGACCTAAAAATTACTTCCATTACATGAAAATATCTTTATTTGCGACATTTGTTTGAGAACTTCCATGTCTGGATGACTTTTAGAATTGTTCTCTCTCTCTCTCTCTCTTTGATTCTGTTAATTTGAATCCTCCGCAGCTGTCACATTTTTGTGTCGCATTTGCGATTTATAACGTAAAGCTATTTATAGTAAAGTTGTACTTCAAATGTAAAGCGAACAGGCAGTTCACATTATATATACATGATACTTTGGTGATGGCAAAACTTTAAATTACAAAGAGGCAACAGTAGAGAATTATGTTATCAGTTGCGCTCTTACAAAAGGCGAATGTGAAGTCACAGAAACTTTTACACTCTCCTCAGAGCAGGAGGAATTATATTGCGTTTTTGCCCCGCCTCTTAAAACGTCTTAGAGGAAATGCGATAGCAAACACGCCGAAGAAAATGGCGGACGTTTTTGCAGCGTAACTTGGCGGGGAAGTAGGTAGGAGCTCGTCAAATAAAATATCAACAATGCCAAAGTTTGAAAACGGGAAAAAGCAAACCTTGGGATAGATAAACGGAAAGTTTAACTCGGAGAGATTCATGAAGGAATGGCATCAATGGAAAATTTCCGGGAGAAATGTTTCGCCGGAGTGATATATCCTCCTGGATATGTAAAAGATATAAGGGAACGTTAAAGAAGTTTTACGCATTGGTTGGACTCAAGACGATAGTAAACAAGGCAATTTGAGAAGTCACAGCCATTGTTCGAGGAGACGGGAGGTATGAGGGCAGAAAAAGTAGGAGGGAGAGACGGAACAAAAGGAGTAAAAGAGAAATTGCGCGCTAGGATGAGAGATCAAATAGAGGGAGAAGAAGAAAGGGGAAGAGAGAGAGAAGATGAAGAGAGAGATGAAGAGATTGAGAGTGAGAGAATTTCGCAGGCACAGATTGGGACCAATCAAGTAAGGTGCGGAATGGAGAGGAAACGAAGGGCGAAGATTTTTTGTAGGGGCCAGAATGCAAGATGATATTGAGGGAGGTTGGGAGAGGGGAAGGAAATATCGAGGGATGTAGGGGGTTAGGAGTCTGGCGGGTTGACTAAAGTGAAGGGGAGAGATTCGGTAACAAGAGAGAGAGGGGAAGGATGGGGGAGAGGAATAGGGGAAAGGGGTGTAACGTCGAGAGGTGGAAAGAGATACAGAGAGAGAGAAGCAAGGCACGACCTCTTCTTACAGGGAGAGGCAGAAATGAGGCCGAATACGTAATACATGGCTTTCTGCTTCAATCCCAGGCCCGTATTACGCATCCCCTTCTCCCGTCCTGTTCTTATCCTTGAAGCCTTATCCGGAGCCTCTCATATACCATCCCATCATCGCTTCTTCCTACCACCCCCTATCCCGCACTCTTCTCCCTCGCCACTTTTCTATCCCTCCCTCCGCTCTCTTCCCTCACCCCTCTAATACCCACTTGCGCACTTCAAAACTCCACTCGCAATCTACACATTACGTACTTTTTGGCAGGACCAGATTTTTTTCTGACTCCCTCGTTCGGGCTCAAAATTGCCCACTCGGGGAGAGAAGGAAAGAGGGAGTAGGGAAAGAGGGAGTAGGGGAAGAGGGAGGAGGGAAAGAGGGAGTAGGGGAAGAGGGAGGAGGGAAAGAGGGAGGAGGAGATGGGGTGTAGTCGAAATTTTAATAAGGCCGCGAAAAAAAAATAAACAGTAGCGTAAGCTTTCATTTACGGATTTAATTATTTCGTATATATCAGCTAGATTATTTATTTTCTTCCATCCTCCATGGCCTTATTAATGATATTTTTTACGCCCTCTTAGAGTACAAAATTTTGTAAACTATCAACCACTTCTAATAAACAATATAAATTGTGGTGTATTTATATTCGAAATTCCATACGAGTGTTATTATTTAAGCGCGAGATTTCTGTGTATAGTCTTCAATCAGCATTTTCTAATTATATTGATAAATAAATAAACATATCCTTGTAGAGAAGCCCTCCCACTCATCCTTATTTAAAAAAAAAATTCCATCATTCAGAATTAATGAGTCATTATTACATCATTCATTTATTACTATTAGCATGATTCTCTGGTTGGTATTTACACACGAGTATATTGAACAAGAGATAAATATTAATCTTTCATAGTTTTACCTAATTCTTACTAAGCTTTTGGAGATCCGTTTATTTTGTTCACGTCTCCTTCGGAATATATTATATTTGCAATGGCGGTTGAAACTGGACCTGGCCGATTCCAAATCGATGCAATAACAACATCTCTTTACGTGAAATCACTCTTCTTTGGAATACGTCAGCTTATTTTGTAGCTTGGAATGAAAGGAAGTGGATTTGATGTTGCCTAAAATATATTTTATCGCTCCAAATGATGAACTTTATCATCGACTATTATCTCTAAAAATTACGCGTGGATATTTATTTAGGACGTTTTGCTTCGTCTCTCAAATTTTCTGTCGGCATGAATAGAGTTTCCAGGTACCAAATGGATTTTTTCCACAACGTTTAGGATCACATTATTCAATTAAATGAAAAAATATCTTCATTTATTGAGATCAATCAAACTCAACGAATACTTTAAAGTTGTATTATGGACGAAGAGCGTCCAAAAGTCATTTGCCTATATTACGAAATATTAGCGATTCCTGACGTTTTCCTTGATCTATAGAGATAAAAGTTTTGATAATGAATTCCACAAAATTTTCTTTATCGGTAACCTTAAATTTGAAATATTTTTTTACGTTTCAGTTAGCACTTACTTAGGCACTTAGTCCATTAATCATTCAAAAATTATTGTTGCAGTTTGCTGTGTTAGCGCAAAGTAAATTTCAATTATTCGTTTCCATTTACCGCGTCACAAACTGCTCGTTCACTAAATCTCTTGAAACGCACCCTCGATAACAAAACGGGCATATAGTGCACGCCTACTACAAAAGCAGTGACGGTGAGACGCACGCGAAGAAAAACTGTGGGATTCCAAAACGGAAAGTAAGTGTAATGAGTGATAAGAAATGCGTGAGAAGAGCGAAATAGGTTTATTCCTCTAGTCCCATTTTTATCATAATTTCTAAAAATCCACATTCACGAATATAACTCCCAAGAATATGGTGAGAAAACTGCATAGTCTTATATCACGTAATTCTTCTTTGTTAATGGAATCATTTGCAGCTCCTCATTCTAAAATTAATTTACATCTTTCGCTCAAATCTTTCAGCTTAAATTATCCAAAACCTAGCGCATTTCTATTATATTTCCATGAATGACAGGAATCGTCATTTGAGATAATTTCAAACAAATTTTAAATCCTTATTACACTTCTTTATTAGAAAATTGTTAGAGGTATGCGCAAGTATGATTATCCATTAGTTAAAATTTAGACGTTCACATCAAAGTATTTTAAACTGGTTAAAATATTAATTTTATAGGAAAATAAAATTTTCAAACAAAACTGGGCGTTTCGAGTGAACACAGATATTAAATTAAAGAAGCGATAAATACCGTGGTGAGAAAATTTATACACCTGCAGAAATATTCTAGATAACATTAATACCCATTAATCTGTAAAACTATTCCATAAAAGCGAAATATCAGCGAAACATCGTTCACCCTTTGAAAAAATCCTATAGTTAACAAAATAACACGGAAGAGTTCCGTAGATTTGAAATTCTCCGAATGTAATTTCGAACGCCGAATGAAATTCCAGATATCCCTATATTCCATCACACACACATCCCCACCCACGTTCACTACCATAGAATTCTCTCGATTTTACCCTAATTAAGCGATTTGTCGAGCGAGGGATGAGGGAGGATGAAGTTTCCCCCTTGGGTTTCATTGCCTTCCAACTATTTGATGATTCATTGGCGGAAGGCAGGAGAGAGAGAGAGAGAGCCTGGGTTGACAGGTGACGTAAGATTAAGCGGAATATGACATCGTCTTGAGATGCCTAAGGCCTTTTCTCTCTCCCACCATCCAAGGTTTAGAGTTCAAGGACTCGAGGGTTGTTGATGACTTCAAAAGGAAGGTTTCTGGGGGATATTGGAAGAGAAGACCCTTTTTGGGTTAAAGAAAGACAAATCAGAAGCCTGGCACAGCGTAATTTCTTTTGCTTTAGTCGGCGTGTTACACAGGCGGATGAATAATCGGATTCCCTAATGTTGTCAGCGAATGGTGTAGACGTGATCAACTCTCGCTAAAGATTATTTCTGCTTTCTTCAGTCATTTTTTTGACACTAACATAAAACGGAATAATATTAATTCTTAAATGTGTTCATTTCAAGCGAAGCCTTTAAAAAGAATTTCCATTTTAAATAAAAATAATGTGTAATCTGAAATAAATGAACATATATAATAATGAAAACACTATATACGCAATTAGACGGATAGCTTTGTGTTGTGAAGGAAAATTGTTACCAATTGCTTCCCAAGTAATTAATAGTATGTGTTAATTTGGATAAAAGTTTCATTCTCGCCTTTAACAATTCCTACATCGCATCATTTAATTTTCCGTAATAAAACGTTTATTCTTTCAGTTCGGAGCTCTCTGATTTGTTGATTCACTAAGGGGTTATTTCATTCAATTTTAAGCGTTGAAAACCCTTTTATTTCTGACAAGTGCTAATAGTTGATTTTCTGGGTTTTAATTTTAAGAGCGTAAAAAGTTGGCAAACAATATGAGAATGAAATTAGAAATTGCAAACTCGATTCTCGAATATGTCCATTATGGATTATTAAAATTTGCTTTATTACTGCACTTATTAATGAAAAAGAAACACTCCTCAAAAGCAAAATTTTAGAATATTTACAAAAAAATTTAAAGTAACTAAAAACCGTAAAGCGCCTATTGCTGTGACAGAAGGAGATAAAGTAACTAAAGATAAAATGAACCGGCCGAAGAAAGACAACTTTTATAAGTTGTTCGAACATGACACCAATGAACTGAGCAACAACAAAGGTGCTTAGAAACCGATAGAATTATAATTTAACCTTGAACAGAAAAAAATCACTACGAAAGTATAAATATAAATTCATTTCATTTCTAGAAAAAGTTTACATAGACTGAGTTAAGATCAATGGTATGTTGCTGTTGATGGTGTTACAGAATGACAGTCCAAACGCTACCAAATACTTCGGTTTGCAGATTTGGTTTCCTAATAAACGGAGAAATTTTATAATAACTCACCGTTGGTGATAAATCCTAGGTGGCCAAAGTAATACCTTAAAATGCCATTTATAATAGCCGATTCAATTGTTATTTTCCGAAAGTCATTATTTTTTAGTGCACAAATGGTGTAGAACAAAAAGTAGAAATGTTTCAAGAAATTAGGTATAAAAGGATAAGTACTAGAAAGAATTTTTTTCGAATTTGCATCAAGTAAATACGTTATATATAAATAAATATTTGGAATAACTTTTAGCTAACGTGTTATATCGCTATCGTAGCAAAGGTTTCATTAAGTCATATTACCTAAAAGCGAATCATATTCATCGCATCATCATAGTTAGTCTGTCCGTAGACAGGTTCCTGATTATTCTTAGCTAAACCTCCTCCTCCTTGATAGCTCTTTTCCTTTCAAGTCGTCTATTAGCTGAAGCCCTGTCCACACCTTTCTCTTTTTCCTTACAGATTTCCATATAATACGTCTATGTCCAATCCTGTTCGTCTTCCTCATCCTTGTAGTTGGTATAACCATTCGTTTCTCTCCTATTCTTCTTAGTACTTCCTCGTTTTTCATTCTATCGGTCCATTTTATCTACAGCATTCTTCTCCATGCCACATTTCGAAGCTTTCCTTGTATTTATATCATTTTTCCTTATCGTCCATATTTCTGCCCCACACAAAGCCATACTCCTTACCTATCATTTTATCAACTCATTGCGGATATCCTCCATCATATTTTCCGTTAGTAGGAGTTTATTTCTTATGAAGGCTCTTTTCGCATTCGCCATTCTAGTCCTTATTTCATCAGTACGTTTTGCTTCTCTAGTTATGATGCTTCCAAGGAATTTATATTCTTAAATTTGATCTAACGGCTTACCAATACTTATGTTCAAGTTTTTTTCTTTACTCGTTTTTCGCATGATCTTAGATTTTTCTGTATTTATTTCCATTCTGCATTTCGTACCTGTTATTACCAGTCCATTTATCATTTATGGAGTTCCTTTTCCTTTATTGCTAGAAGTACTTGATCAGCAGCGTATTTTTCTGTTATAATCCCTCTTCCAATCTTGAAATCTCTTGTGTCTTCTAGCGCTTCTTGCAAGAAGAAATGCGAATATATATTTGAAAAATGTTAAATGAAAGAAGCACTTTTGTTTCATGCATTTCCTTTCTCCTCCCAACAGTGCATAAGAATGTGGCAGACTCTCCTTCGGTTATTGCATAGCTGCGTAACAATTGAAATCACGGAGTATATTTCGGGTAGGATAAAATCGTCCGATGAATCAATTGCAAACATTTGCCGCCATCTGGAAATCATGCTATTAGTAACGCCATGTCTCAAATTTTGATTAAGTCTTCGAAATTTAATCGTATTCGATATACCGCTGACAGAGCTGATGAATTTCAAATCTTCGTCGCAAAAGTATTTACAAAAGACAGAAGAAACAGCATGGGCGTTTAAAAATCTTGCTCAGCCTCAATTTTGGATCGCCCTGAAAATATACATTCATTAGCAGATATCATATACCAAGACTAAAGAACCAACCGAAAATATTTGTTTTACCCAAGCAACGAAACGGGTGTTGATTTAATTGAATGAACCAGAAATTTTATTTCGGAATCTTTTTTTGTGCTACAGACGGTATAATTTTAATCCCAAGGAAGTGGGAAAAGGAAAATATGATAAGGAAATTCAAAGGAAAAGAACGTCAAGAATCGAAGATGCGGCTTTCAGGATGCGACAGAGAAATAGACGAAAAAGCAAAGGATTTGAGACAAAGAAAAATGTATTTATAGGAAGGTACAAAGACAGACAGAGAGGAAAAGCGACAGAGCATGGAAGAGAGTGACTGCAGAGCGAATGGAAAGATGAAGAGACAATGGGAGAAGGAAAGGGAGGAGACAGGCGGGGAGCGGAGATGAAGCAGTAGCGACAAAAGCAGAAGCACCAGCAGCGGTGGCGGTAGCAGGAGTAAGAGATGTGTCTGCTTAAAATGCAGATGGGTTCCGATGTCGGATGGCATAGGGACGTTAGAGGCACGAGGTAAGGCGAGTGGGAGGGGAGAGATAAGTTGGGAGGGATAGGAGGAGTTAAGGGTTAAAAGGCTTTGATAGAGGTAAAAGGTGAGGCGTAGTTGGAGGGGATCAACGGAACGGGATTTTAGCTTAGTGGAAAGAGGGAAAGGGGGCGAGAGAGGGGAGGAAGCAGGAGAGGGCAGGTAGAGAGAAGAGAAGGCAAGGAAGAGAGATAGGAAGAGATGGAGAGAGAGAGAGAGAGAGAGAGAGAGTGAGGTTATAGAGAGTGTCAAGCTTGATGGAGCGAAGACCTTCTTTTAAGACGTTTGAGAGATACCATTGTTCCCGCAACTCTCTCTCTCTCTCTCTCCGTATCTCTTCGCCCTCTGAAACTCTGATTCACCGGGGTCTTTTCATTTCCGCTTCCTCCGAATTGTATGAATGCGTGTGTACACTACTTTAAATTCTTATGCGTCCTTCGAGCGAATCGATACCATCGTGCCGAGGGCTCCGGTGGCGGCGATGCCCGAGTTCGAGGATATAGGGATAACTGCGAAACGTCACTTTGGCAAGGAGTCTTATGTGTATCGAAAAGTGATTCCATTTTCGCCAAAGCGCGAGCAATTCATCGATTTTGAACAGCATGGATTTATGAGCGCTGTTTACTGAATGGGTCCCACGGACTCATATGTTTGCTTTTCTCTATGCTATAAAAGTTTAACGAAATTCTAATTTTATCATAGAACCAATCAAAGACCAGAGATGCATCCGAAGCGAATAATTCTTCGGATATCACAATAATTCGAGCCAGTATGTTGCTATTTGAAAATTTATCGAACATATAAATTGAAATATAAGCAGGTAGGTAACTTCTAAATAGCGGATAGAATATTGGTAAAGACATTGGTATAATGGTACAAATATCGGAGATTATTTGGTAGACCGCTTAGCAAAGAAATTGCTGTTTACAGCTGTTATGATTTGAAATAAAAATGAAACAAATACAATTCATATTTGAAATCCATAAACTGACGGTCAAACAATCGATATTTATGCTATGCTCAAAAACTAAACTGACTTGAATTAAGACTAAATGCTATTCATTTATAATTTCTACGGAATTCTTGTAAATTTACGTAATCGGAATAGCCCATTGAAAATTCCCTCCTGAGATATACGGTAATCAAGAGAAAACCGCTTTCATATGCTATCAAAAATCCCAAAAATAATGCAGCTTCATAAATAAAGACTATTAAATTTTCTAAAATATCCGTAATTATCGATCTCAAGAACGAGAGAAGTATTCTTAGTAAAACATTCAATTTGCAAAAACAGATAGCATTTGAATTGATTAATGAATAAACACTGGTATCATTATCAAATCAGGCATATTTTCTCCCATCTGTAATGATTTTCACAAACATCTTCAGGAAGTCTTTCTTCTTTCAAAAAGCATGACACCAACTCATATAAAATGAATCCGTAGTATGAAAGTCAAAATATTCATGAAACCACCAAATTTTCATTATTTTGCTCAAGATAAAAGCCAATCATCAATCTTGGGTTTTCAGACGTGAATCACTGTTCGTGAACTGCAACTAGCCTCCGCTAGAAAAATCTTTATCATATATAAATTGGTCTCGAGAGAAGAATAAAAATCCTTTCAACTACTTCGCCATTCGGCGTCAGACACCATTAGATCGAGACGATTTCGAATCGCGACAAAAAAATAAAGCATTTTTTTACTACGTCCACTCGTGCAACCGTTTACAGCGCGGAGAAAAATGGCCGCGCAGTCGGAATGCAGATTTCGATCCGGGACGCAATTTTCCCTCGCACTTGGAAGTGACAGAGAGTCACGGCAGGACGGTGACGGAAAGCGTGATAACAAAAAGTCGTCCAAGAGAGAAATGAAAGAAAGGAATACAATAATGGAAGTGGGAGTCCTTAAGAGAGTGTTTTTGCCGAATTGTACGTGATAAATGGAATTAAAGCGCAAGAGGTAAAAAAATTGTTTAAATTAAAATAGCAATATTTGCCGAGAAAATAACGGTAATTATTAAAGAGGTTGGATCGTGAAAGTTTTGATATATTTACGGAAATTTCAGAACTTAAACATTAACATGGATCTGTGAGCAAAATTAAATTGTTGAAAGATCTCGATTTATTTTATAAGAACAGAAATTTTAGTTCGAAATTAAAATAATCGAAGGATATTGAAAGTTTATTACAGATTGTATGATGATACTAGCCTCAGTGTGCTCGGTGATCCCACACTCAACTTCATCCTTATTGCGGATGCCAACTATTTACGGCATAATATATATTTTTTGGAATCGCAAGAGCCTTTGTCCACGAGTTTATGAATATTAACAGTTACGTTAAAAACGTTAAAATTCGTTCTAATCTTCCCCCCATTTATTTGTTTCGTGGCTTCGAGCATAATATCTATATTAATTTTGTAATGTACCTGCGGTTGCCACGCCGGTATGGAAGAGGTGGATCCATTATAGGCAAGAATTTAAAACTTGGCGTGTATGTAGATATGAACGTCAAAGCATCATACAAAATCTAAAAAAAGCAAAGGCTCGTGGATTTTTGTTGCTAATTTTAAAAGACCATCAAGGTTTGCCCACTATCGGTGGTGCAGGCACCGTTAAATATAATAATCACCCATGGAAGAGGGAGGGAGATAGAGAAAAGGAGAGGGGCTGATATGTACGCACAGGAGAAGAGAGATGTAATTACTGGTAGCCGTCAAAAAACTGATTTGAGGTAAGAAACTTAAATATTTGTATCTGAAGTACGTGTGTGTGTAAATTTTGATATCTAAAGGTCACTGTGGCTGTCAGACGACATAAAATACGGGATTCAGGGTAGAATTTCATCTCTTGAACTCAAAGTGTGTAGTAGATACCTATCGAGATAAAAAAATTGAAAACCTCTTGCTACCCTTGGCAAGACCCTGGAGAGGAATAATTACGTGTAAAAATTAACGTTGTTTAGCATGTCTTCTCATCTCCTTCCACCGTCACATCTAAATTACAAGCAACAATGCAACAGACAGACGTGAATCTATTATTTAAGTAGCAAAGTGCCTCGCCATCCGGCGAAAGTGAGATGCTCTTAAGGTTTACAAATGTCTCGTCATTAAGTGGTGATATGCTTTTAAATGGAGAATAAGAGGGAGGAGAGATAGACAGTGAGAGAGGAGAAAAGAAAACGCATTTTATACCGTGAAATGCACAAACGAGAAGAGTTAGATTTCTCATTTAATAAGACGAGAAGAAGGATGGAAAGCTATTTTTATTGCGATTTTAAAACATCATTCGATTATTTTAATATCTACAAGGTTCTTTTAATTAAATTTCTTAAATAATAAATATTAACTGTATAAATTAATATTTTAGTCCTTTTCTTATCTCATTTCACTGAATTCGAATTGCAATCAATAGTCCAGCGGTTTGAGGAGACCGCGCAAGTCAGCGCTCCATCCTTAGGAAGGGACGTTAAGCAGTTGCCCTCCTTGGTTTTATTCGTAAAGAGTAGGCGAATGCCGGCACCGGGTTTCCCTCCTCCATTGTGTGTGTGTGTGTGTGTATGTATGTTCGGTGTGGAAGGGGTATAATGGTTATATCCAGGAGGTTGATTAGCCAGAAATTCCATACAAACAAACAAATAGTCGAATGGGTAGATTTGTATGTAATTTAATCACGAAAGAAGGAATTTTTCTCAGAGCCGATTTCTAAACAAATCTGCTCTATTGTTGATATCCGACAAATGTAAACACAGAATAGGCAATTTATTACCTTTAATGTATGGATAGTCAATCTAACTTCAAATTGAGCCGATAGATTTAACAAAACGGGTGAGAAAATCATATTCCTTTCACATTATCACTCCAACTCTGAGTGCATTTATATTTTCAACTGAAACAGCGACAATTACTTAGTTGATTTTAGATCTGCAAAGGCTGGTTTTGTTTGAAATTTTGGACCACAAGTTCTAGAAAAAATTAGCCTGTTAAATGTCTCTAGGACACGCGATATTAGGACATTTACTAGTGGAAAATTAAGAATCCATTCCTCTTTATGATACGATATCATATGTTGGTGTGTGTTTGTCATTTACCGACATATTGGCATGAACGGGGTTGTGAAGTATTTTTAAAGAGCAAAAGGCGTCTTAATAAACGAGACTGAGACTAAAAATAACAAAAATAAGGATGAATGTATGATTTACCGAGATGGTTAACTTGAGCAAAAAAACACGAAGAGAAAGAAAGATAAACTCACTTTGCGATATTTTCGCGACACAGAGTGAAAGAAAGAGAGTGAGATGGAAGAGGAAAAAAAAGGTTTATGCTTGCATGCGGTGGGGTAGGTTTCAAAAGGGGTTAAAAGTTGACGACGCCGACCGTTAGTAAGGGGAATGGGGGTGCAAATAAAACAGGTGAGTCAGCAACTGCGTATTCTGATATGGCTCGGGGGAGTATGGGATGTGGTGGGTGTTGGCGACGTGGGTGGTTTATACAAAAGTGACGGAAGATCGAGATGAGAAGAGAGCGAGAGAGAGAAAGAGCGAGAGAAAGAGAGAGAGGGAGAGAGAGAGAGGGGGAGAGAGAGAAAGAGAGAGGGAAGGAGGAAAAGTGGATGGTTGAAATAGGGGAGGTTGACGGGTAGGCTGGATTGAATCGGAGGCGAGTGGAAATAATGGAGAGAAAGGAAGGAGTAGGAAGAGAGGGAAGGAGGGAGAGGGCGAGGGAGGGAGGACGGGAGAGAGTCAAGGAGGGAGGAAGATGAGGAGGGAGGGGAAGGCAGAGCCGGACAGAGCGACGCCACCGCCGGCTGATTCACAGCGGCGTCTCGACGCGAAGTATCCGCACTATATATCTCTCCCACTCGCCTCCCTCTATATATTCTCTCTCTCTCTCTTCCTCTTCACTATCTCCACATTTTCTCTTTCTCTTTCCCTATACATCTTTCTTAATCGCCACCTTTTTATAATCTCTCGTCACCCTATCATCCTTTCTGTTTCTTTTTAGATATTCACCTAACGCTATCTCTCCTCTCTTATCTCAGCGATTTTTCTCCGATCTATTTTTTCTACTCACTCCCGACTTGTTAGAACTTAGTTCTTGTTACGTCTCTTTCTTCTTCATCTAGTAGCATAGCTGTTTCTTATCGCCATTACATTTTCATTCTTTATCCTCTTTCCATTTATTTCTCTTCCATTACTTTCGTTATCCTCTTATTTTTCTTCTCTATCTTAACAGTTTTTTCATTTATTCTCCTCTTATGCCTCTTCATGGATTTCATAAGCCCATTTCTATCTTAGGTAATGTTATACGTGCGGGTGGTTTTGATTGAACATGGAAAATTTTCAATCTGGCAATCATTATAGACATCGTGATATTGAATATAACTTATACTTTGAATTAGTCTACTGCTGCATAACATACATATGATATGATCTTTATTTAGCGTATAACGTTCTTACTATCAGCAGCTGCGAGTGCAAAATGTGGCTTTTTTATTAAAAAGCAGGAAAAATGCAAAACAATATTATTTCTTGTGCCAAAATCGTTATCTTTAAAAATTAAGCACGCAATTTTATTATATCACTTTCAATACTATATTGCAGGCGTATTTTCCAGACAAAACAAGATAAATTTAATGGAAGCCTGCTTCAACATGTTTATATACGTAAATTTACATATGCTTATGTAAATGTTTGCGCAACGCGATGTATTTTGCAAAGGTTGGATGCAGAATTACATCGTTGTCTCATGAAAGGAAGTTTAAGCAATGCAGTAACACGCTGTAAGTTAATTGGGGTATCTCCTTTCTACCTTTGACCATGTTTTTGAATGGGCCAATGCATAAATGAAATAGGCAACCAATGTTGCCATAAAACATTTCATTAACTCAAAAGTGCGTTTCAAATAGAGGGGTAATTGACTAACTGAGCATCCAAATGAGCGTCAGCCAAGAAAATCATTTTGATGTGCTGCATAAATTGCTCCCTTAGATTCGGTTGTAGTGAAAATGACCGGAAAGGTTATGAAAATAATAAAAAAAATCAAAAAATAAAATTTGATTCTTCATTACGGGGAACAATGGTGAAATTACGTGTATTTCTTAGCAAAATCTGTATCATTTTCTTTCGTCTGCCATAAAATTCTAGACACAAGAACAAAAGCATTAATCGATTTATACTCCGCTTACGAAACAGATGATATTTAGTTCGTTATTATTCTCATTAAATTTTATCCTAAACTCTAATAAAAATGTTTGTAATAAGAGAAATTTTAGATGCACCTTGGAACGCCTGCTTCGTCAAAACAAGAATTATATCGATCAAATAGCATTTCACACTGAAGCAGCCTTTATAATATGTGGCTTCAAATGTTTTTTTCCTTACCAAGAGCATTTCCATAGCATTACTAATGGCTATGGATTTTTCGAATATATTACTATTTTTATTGCTACCCTGGTTACTTTATACTTATGATTTTGGCGTCATTCCTAGCGACATTTGAAGTATCGATGGCATACAAAGGTGAATGATTCTTATTTTCTTTGAGCTGTACTTACATTTATCGAAGATATTTTCATTTTTCTTACCTACTCCAAATTTCGTTATTTTTCTTAGCATAATTATTCTTTATCTTCAAAATGGCTTCATTCCATTTCCACCTTCAACGGTTTCTTTCCTGCTTTAACACATTTTCTCCTCCCGCTTATGCGCACTTCGCGTGTCATTTGTGCATATTCTTTCGTTTATCAGTCGATTGCTTCCTCAATCGCAACTTTATTGTTTCCCGTGGCAACTATTTTTATGAGGGTAACGTTTAAAAAATGTATACGTTATATATATTTGTCGCGACTAAAACCAAATTCACTCAAACGTTAAATACAAATACTTTAGTCACGACAAAAATGTAATCGTTTTTATGGAATGAAAAAAAATCTCTGAAATTTGCTGAGTTGATTTTTTACAACCGAGACGAAAATTTGTATGATTTTAGCCTTTTCATTCCAGCTGTACCAAAAAGTTGGGTTTGAAAAAGACCAAGCTCGAGGAAAGCCGATTTTCATTAGATAAATGTATGTCTAAAGTAACAAGACAAACGACTTTTTAAATTTCATTAACTAAACCGATAAAACAAAACTGATGGTAACCAAATTAAGCAGGTTATTTGAAAAACCCAACGCTGATTCATGAATAAACGGTGATATTTAAAAGGAAAATATAAGTAATTAATGACGACTTGAGTATACCGTCGAATTTCATAAAAAAAACTCTAGCCCACTTTATGATAAAAATGTTATTAGGTACATGACCTTTATTTTAACGCCAAGCAAAGTAATAAATATCTTTTCACTTTAGATTATATGGCCGTCAAATGAGGAAATACGAGATATTTTTCAAATAAATTCTAATCAATAAATGTATTTTTCATACATATTACATTTGAATCTTTTGTTAGGTGAACATTTATTAATTGATAACAATTTCATAAGAGCTGCTAAATTATCCTCTGCACCAATTGCTACCATTGTATCGGAACATTTTGAATGTAGATATTATTTCATAATAAAATATTTTGTTTAGTTTTTGTATTCCATTACATAACAAAACTTTAGTTTTGTCAGCAATCATACAATGCGCTGCAATACTGCTTTGCCATTGATTTATTCAGGAAGCATTTTTGAATAAAAATATTAGGACAGCAATGAGGAAACATTATTTTCTTAAACTTTAATAATTCTATAATAAAAGAAGGTAACTGATGATTCGCACTCAACTACATACAGTATTCCACACGGATAAATCATTCTTAGAAAATTTTAAAATCATTTCGCGTCATTTGGACCACGTGCATTTCAAAGAATCCGTGAGCGAAATCTTATCTTTTTTCCGATTCTACGAAAGACGTTTCAGTCATGAGGACACAAACCCGTTCTCTCGTAGAAGCAGGGTGATTCAACATGTGACGTCGGTTATCTGCGGTTAGGCATCGGTAGTTCCCGGATATTCCGCCTCTAAAGCCATTGCACTTAATTTACCCGTGTCTCCAGCGAGGGCCACTATCCTCCGACAACTCCATGTATTTCTGTGTATGCGTGTGTGCCTGCATGCGTGTGTGCTCGCACAATGCATTCCCAACGACGGTTCCACGTGACATTTCGCTGTCGGTTCGTTAAAGTATTGTCAGTCAATTGCGTCCCTATCCCATTTTACCACTTCTGCGTGCACCGCAACCACTCAGAGTACACATTGGGATTCCAATTTCAACAGAAGGGAAGGGAAACGAACCTTTCTAAGCCGCCATTCCACGAACAAGTTGAAGTAGGTGAAGATTTTCCTTAAGAGTTCCGCATTATATCACGCACGCTTTTTTAGTGTTTATATGCGTTAATGCTTAAAACTAAATTTATGGCTTTAGACATGAACATGCATACGTGGACAATAAAAACCCGGTGACGCGAACTACAACTCGAATTTTCGAGATTTCGAATAATATTCTTCGATTTCGAGAACTCAATGTTTTATAATGACCTTAAATTAAAATATTTTTCGTAGTCCTCAGGAGTTTCTATGAAGATTCTATAGCCAACTGCAATATCCGTAACCATTTGTAATTTTAGGGACATGAAATTGTAATGAGGTTTTTTATGATAAGTCGCTGAAATTCAGAAGAACAATCTTGCACTTTTCAAGCTTATTAAAAGACGTTAACTCCGCCACTACAGGGAAAGTATCCTTAAGATTTAAAATTATATGTCCCCCCTAAACCCCTACACAAATTCATCGCGTCCATTCATCACTTTCTTCCGACACAAATCGCACACACCGCCAATCCGCAAGCGAGCGTGCATGAAATTCTGCTTGTTTACGCCGTTTATACATTCTCCTCCCCTTCTCCCTCTCTTTTCCACAATAACTCACTCGCCGAGCAAGGACTCAATGTCGCCGTCTCTCTGGAAACCAAACTCAACACTTTCCGTGTCCCGACGAATTAGCAAGTGCGGAATGGGCGATGCGAACACGCTGTCACACATTTCTGCGAAACGGGGAAAGAACGGCTTTCTTTCAGTTGATATTGTTCAAAACATTTCGCCAGCATGGATATTGATTTCCCGTTTTCGTTACTACCGAGGATCATAAGAACTTGAATCGGATATCATCGAAGGAATGATGTACTCTACGTAAATGTTAAGCACTTGGTGTAAACAAGTTAGTCACGTACAGCAAATACCACATTATACGAATTATTATTTGCAATAAACCACCGCCAAAAAATCTTTGTTGCTATAAACCTGCTCCATAATGAAACTAAAAAAATACAATCATAGGTGGTATTTATCCGACTTTGCCCCATGTCACTTCCTATTCGCAAAGGCGACACAATTTGAGTCAGTGGAACAAAATCAAACAAAAACCTTGAGGAAATGTATTTATTCTTCCAAGCGTGACAACACAGCCTTTTAGCTACAGTATTCTTGGTGCAGTGGCATTGCCAAACGTTTTGGCGGTTTGTATGGTAGTAATGTAAATGTAAACGAGCGTATATGGTTCGGCAAGGAGACTATTTTGTTGGGGGCCGCGTCAAGATCCTTTTATATCAAATTTAATAAATCAAGAGTTAGAGAACTTATGGGGTACACCTCGTAACTTGAAGGAGTAAAAAAATATCGCCTAAGAAGAGCTAACAACTTCCAAAGGGCAAAAATCGGCAAGATTAATTTTTAAATATTTACCAAAGGCTTCAGAAAAAAACCCTATTCCGAATCTACCGGTAATAATAATAAAAACCGCGTAGAGGATGGCAGATATTTTTGCGGCGGCACTTAGCTCCTCTGGCCCGACAAATTTTCTCGTAATCCCCTTTACGTGAATGGGACAATTTATGCCCCCGGCGCTCAGGTCCCGGAATTCCGTCCATCGCCCTTAGGAAACCGCCGACACTCCAACCGCTCCTCTCGCAAAAGTGGGAATTCGAGGAATATCGGGAGCTGAGAGAGAGAGAGAGATATTTCCTCCGAAATAGAGAGGAATTAGTGCCAAGGGTAAGCGAAAGGGAGAGACCCTGTCCTTGGAGATAGATGCACGGTAATGGCCGCGAAAGACGCGAGCGGCTCGAAGATGGTCGATTTTTGCGATAGTAAAATTAAAATAAATTTAAACGGTCCGCGAAAAAAATGCACTCTGTTGAAGATTTAAATATTACCATACCGAATTCACGTTTTGTTATATACATGAAACTTATCTATATAAAGTTTGCGCAGTTTAATTCTAGACCTATTTTTATAGATAATAATACCGATGATTTATTTATTAATTTTTATTGGTCATAGGAGAAAATTTTATCTTTTGCGAAAGGTGTTAATATCTACTACAAATTATTCACCCAACAAGTGTCGTATGCATTGTAACAGGTGCTGGAGAATGATATACGTATATGCTGACGTGTTCTAGAAATATATGTAATTGTGAGTTCGATGTATTGATTAGATACTTTTTACAATAATACGACCTCACGCCAAGATAACTTTGTGGAAATATATCATTGGTGAGAAAAAAATATTGTTAAAAAGGAGTTTTTCGAGTAAATGCAAAATGCATAATGTATTTCAGGAAATTTAATATTCTGTTATGAGAAAAATAACTTCTTAACTTTCTTTCGAGTTCGGATATCAAACTAAGAATTTCGAAATGAAATAACCAAAACACATACGGTTTACTAGAACTCATATAATAGCATATTCTTAGTTACATCGGAATCCGGTTTAATACTTCGATGGATATTTTTACGCAATAAAAACCACCTTCGTGTATTACTGCAAAAAACAAGTTAGGAAAGTCTAGGTATCACAAACAGGCGCGGTTCGTGCGATGGATTGTTTGAAAGAAAAGGATATAATTTGAGCGAACGCACACTAAAAAACAACAAAAAAAACGGTCATAGTATGTCTTTTGTCTACTAAATTCTTCTTCTCCCCGTAAGTTGGTGCATTAATGAATGTATTTACGTAGTTTTAGTATAAAGGCTAAATACGGCAACATGGCATACCGGAAATGATTCCAGGAAAACATTAAATTCTTATTTACCGATTTATTTTACAATAAGTAATTATTAATAAAACAATCTAAAATCATCTTAAAAGTATCTCAATTGAATTCAGTAGTTTCTACATTTACCTTTATGTTCTTTTCTTCGTCGTAGATGATCCATTTCCTTCCGCTCACCAAGTGCTGCATAAACACGTAATGACATTAAAGTTATTTTTGTAATTATACCAGGTCTTATTTACTTCAGTTACTGCTAAAATTGTTTTCGTTAAGTATCCACGTAAGAATGTTCAGAGCGAATTAAAATTTTCTTATTTTGACTTTCTTGAAAACGGCTACTTCTACGATAAAAGTGTCTGGAAAAAATATTCTATTTGGTTAGTTATACAAATTCCATTTTAAGACATTTTCGGTGTAACTAACATTTTACGAGTTATGAAATAAAGTTCGTTATTTGTCAAGTGGCATCACCGATTGGGTTAGGCGAAACATTTATGCCACTTTCATGTTGTCTTTGACTATAGGTCATTAACACCAAAATTCATCAAAATCCGTGCGGTAGAAGTGGAGAACGAACGTGTGCACGGACTGATGGGCGAACGGACAGACCGAAGCTAATAGGCGCTTACGTTGGAAACGAAACGCGCCAAAAAACGTCGATGCAATTCTCTACAAAAACGTTTATTTTGAAATGTAGGAAAGGCGCCTTCAAACAAAGCTAAATACTATGCACATTTTAAAAATATGGGAGCCCTGGGATTACCCTTGAATATTTTATCTACTTTTATTTTCTAAATTTGATGCGAAACTACGAAAAATAATAAAAATCTCGGCATTATACTAATCCTTTTGCCAATTTTCATACTATAGTGCAAAAAGTACACAAATTACACATAAGGCGCGTAATTTTGCGGTAATTTGTTTACTACACCCAACCCCAATTGATTTTTTCGCGCGGCCCGAAATTCATATTTCATACGATGGGGGACCTCTCTGACGGCCACAAAGACAATACGTAAACGTTTTTCTCAGATACAACTCGAGATGCCTATCTAATGCACAGCTGCGGAAAATATGCAACTTCGTCCGTTTCAAATCGCCATTACCTCTCATTTCGCGAGCTTGCAACGACCTCAAATAATAATTACCCAAAACGCGATTAAATTTCGGCAATCACCACGTCATCTAGCGGTCACAGTCTTTAAAAGTGTTTATCCGGTCAGACCTAACCGTTGCCAATGTTAACTGACGCGATGCCGAAATTGAAACGACGGATATATACAGATTACGAGACTTTTTCCGTGATCACAGCGATAGCACGCATAAGAGATTGGCTTTTAATGCCTCGAGACGTCTGTCTCCTCTATTCCTTCTTTCACGCGCCAAAACATTCCGTACCAGACGCGTTAATAGTAGCCAGTCACGTCAAAACAGAGAGAGGCGGCCATATTTGTCCGCGCATGCGCGAGAAATGCGGGACTTAATTATGCAAATGGTTCGCGATAGTAATCGGTCGGGAGAGAAGACTTTTTTATTGCGGGCGTGGGAGATGTTGAAGCCTTCCGATATAAAACTAGAAAATTACGAGTTTCGGATTCTCGCCACACACTTCTTTCCCCCATATTACGGCGTTGTATGCGTTTCGCAAGACTAAAACTCTCGCCATTTTAAGCCGGGATCGAATTCTGCTGGCCGACCGGAAGTCGCGAAATAGTGATCCTTGTCGCTGCTATCCGCACGTCATGAAAGGGCAGTCCACCTCGCATACCAGACAGCTTCCGCCCTCAATGATGTACGGGTGTCTACCATGCGAAAGGAGGCATGGCGACGTGGTTAAGTGATCGATTTAGCCAGAAATTCCTAGGCAACCGGACGGTATTGTCACCTTGTATTCAAACCTATTCGAGAATACAAACTTATCTTCCAAATTTTTATTGCATTATTATTGTATAACGAACAGGTATAATGAACCCCATTCGAGAATTATTACCATCTTCTTTACATATAACAGTTTTTATCTGAATGAATATATAAAAGTTGTAATTTTGCATGTATGGATGAGTATGTAATTAAAAATATATCAATTTTTACAAATATTTATTTTTATCATAAGTATAAGTACTGTAACAGAACGAGGTGTCGTTGTTCGAATATGTCATTATTCTCCATAAAGTATACTTTGAAAGCCTAAAATATAAAAGATGATCTACATAGATTTCAGCATAAAATGCTTTTTATGCTTCCTACCGGAAACAACAAACCATAGAATTACTGTAGTACAATTTCTTAACAATATATTTAAAAACGTATTTTACTCTAATTACTAAAGATTTATTTGCTGAAATATGTTTTCTTTTCTTATCATAGTATCGCATTCGATTTACGATTCAAGAAATTCAAAAAATTACTTTATAAATTCATCTCGATAGGTTTTTCCAACACAGGTGGATAAAATTTTTAAACTATAAGTCCTTACCAGCCAAAGACCTTCAGAAACCTACCATAAAAATTGTTTTTATGCTCTTGACCTTTGAATAATAACAATAATTTATTAAGTAATTATTAAATACGACTGAGAATTTCATATTAATTTCAATGCTCTGACGCTACTTATTATTACAAATACAAAATACATGATATATACATCACATTTATTGGTTTATGCCGTTATATTCTAGCTAAATTACAAAGTTATATAAAAAGCTTTGATCATTTAAAATGAGTCTTTTTATGACTGAATCTCTTCAACTTTGGTGAGCACCTTAGTTTTGCGCATTGACAAGAGTCAATTGTCATTATTAGGCATTTAAGAATCTAACAGGTTCCCCGTGTCAAAAGTTCGAGAAACTTCGAGAGAAAACATATCAACTACGCTCTATGATAAGAGATATGTACCATTGCGGCACCGCGAGCACTTGCATAGACTAACAGGGCACATTTTGCGGATTCCTAGGAGTAAAACGCCGATAAAACAATTTGCATTTGCATCGCGCAAACTTCGCTTGCATTCAGTTACATTACAAAGCTAGTTCACGCTTCGGTTACACACCAAGTATTGCG
This sequence comes from Tanypteryx hageni, assembly GCA_028673005.1. Classification (NCBI taxonomy): domain Eukaryota; kingdom Metazoa; phylum Arthropoda; class Insecta; order Odonata; family Petaluridae; genus Tanypteryx; species Tanypteryx hageni. Next base: position 61,594,796 of record CM054114.1, on the reverse strand, counting down.
AACAAGAACGAAACTCCTGTTGCTGAAACGGATTATCATGACGAAACTTCTTGCCGAGATTTCGTTGCGAGACTATGAAGCTCAAGGTCATTATATATGTGTGATTACCGCATGGAAAACCTCGTCGCGAAGGATTTTACGGCGTACGCAGACTTTTAATTTACCAACTGGTTTCATCAAATAACTTATGCGTCTGCTTTTAAAACTGCCCTTTGCTAAATTTACAACTCGAGTAATAAACTCTACAACTAGATCAATTCTATCGAAACATAAAAAACATTTTATATTAAATTAATTCGCGCATTTTATTTCGAGCATAATTTAATTACTCTGTAAAATGAAATTAATATTTTATACCTAATTGAGTGAAACTTGGGCAAATTTTCATGAAAAGACTAATAGACAATATAAAAATAATACGCTTCATCAATGTTATAATGACGACTAGATCCATTATCTATGTCGCAACTCACTAGTGGGTCGCAAAGGAACCGGAGGTGGGAAAGATTTCCAATTAGTTAATTTTGATAACTTTTTCTATTTTTTAATGAATTTGGGATAAAATAGTCGAAGAAGAACTCATGATAGGACAGTTTGCGATCTCTTTGGATACATAGGTACTATCCACTGCTTGAAAAATAGTATATAGATAATAGGTGGGTTCCAGGTAAATTATATAAGCATAGGTGGGTCGTGCTATTAAAAAGTTTGGGAAACACTGCATCCGGAATCAAAAATTTACAAAGTATTAATGAAAAATATTATGTGTTTAAGTTTTCTGAGCTAATTTGAGAAAAATACATCATTAGGTCAAATATTTATAAACGTCTTTTTAAATATTCTTTTTATAAATATAATTCTGTTTGTCCGTCTGTGTAGGCCAGTGGTACCCAAGCTGCTGCCCGCAAAGCATTTTTATTTACCTATTAAAAATATATTATTTTTATCTAGAAACATCTATTAAAATATCTACAATTAATTTGGGACCCCTTATACATTTCTCAATTCAAATAAGTTCTTTTTGATCTTTTCTCAGAGGGATTTATAAAGTAGGATCCCATCATGACTTTTAATATTGACATTTTAACCCCAAAAAACAGCTTAACTCATGTTAACTCATGTGATGCCTAAGAACCTAGAAGTAACTCCCGATTTAATTTTAATCCAGTCCGCCAAAGCATTGGAAATTTCTAACACGGCACATTGAAGGATTAACTGCCATCAATGCAGCCACCCTCACCATGCAGAAAAGGTTACCCTCACCCCTGGTGTAGACTTTATAGGTCGAACTAAAGAAGCAAGACCGAATATTGAAGGATCTGATCCTCTGCCGTAGAGTAAGTCACCCCAACATTTGAGCAATCACAGCGACTGACGTCACAACCTCTTTAACTCTACTTGAGGAATTATATTGAGGCCCGCCTGTTACACTTTTAGATGAAAAACTAATGCGATATTTTTCAAAACACCTACACGATGGCCACATTCAGATCGATTCCGAGAAACTGACGAATCAGACGACGGAAGGGTCCGATTCTTAACAGGGTGATTAGACGCCCTTCCGTGCTCCATTCCAAACCTCCCAGCCAACCTTCCCGATATCGCATTCACGTCACGTTGTCAAAAAGGACTACGATTTGCGTGCAATTTCGCACGTGCGCTGCGTTTTCGGGGGACCCCATCAAATCCACTCGGCACGGCGAACGGTAAAAAAAGAAGGAAAGAGCCATCGATAAACAACTCCGGCGATACATGTGGCGACGCGTACGAACCATATACAGAGCCATTAAAAGGACTTTAGCGAGTCGTTTCATTCCAACCTGTAAGACTACCTTTTTTCTCTCCTAATTTTTTTTTCTCCGTTCGACAACGCTTCCTGCTTTCGGCGGGAGGTGAGTCACTACCACTTTTATTTCTGAATCCGGGAGGATAATAGGTCTGTTATTGCAAGTTTTAATGTTCAATTGACCGAAACAGGAGTCTTAACAATCACGCGATGCCGTTCCTGTTCCCATGGCGATCGGATCGTGCGGAAGAGTGTGTAGTGGGGCGTGCCACGAGTAAAAGAATTGCGAAGCTATAAAGGGCTAGCGAGTGAAAACCCACGCGCGGTAATAATTTTTTTTTAAATCGCCGGCGGTCTGATTGCTCCAGTTTTGGTGCGATCGGATATGCTTGATTATTTTAAGTGCATCTGTAAGTTGCAATAAAGGGGCAAGATTATAATTTTGAACTTTGTGTTTGGTTTTAATGGCATGGGAGACAGATACAATGTCGATAATGTCACTTGAATGGAAATTGTTTTGTGATGCGTCTTCAAAGAAAATCTGCCATCATGAGCTGGGCTGCCCGTGGAACCGGGGAGCAGGGCGACATATTTTTGGAAGAATTTTCCGCACGTTTTCTTTGTACATTATTTGCAAATAGATAACATTTTGGAATGCAAAGGATATCGCTCAATGAGCAGGTATCTTCAATGGCATTTATTGTTTTATTTTAAGCGAAAGAAAATAAAATGCTTTCGTAAATATATTCTGGAGTACGTATAGAGGGGACTGGAAAGGATTCTTGTCCGGGACGCCAAACTATTTCGCGCCGGAACTAATCAGTTAGCGTTAGGGTATACTTCAAGTTACGAAAATTCCCTTTAAATTTTTACATTCATAAGACTGTAACTTTTTTCACTGTGCCTAAACTTATAATTTTCGAATGATAATGTATTTCTGGTTTGTGAACGACAATTTTTTTGATTAATAAGATTGGTGGCTCAAATATCCTTTCGGGATTCGTCTATCAAAGTCATTCTGAGATTTAATGAATAATCTTGATGATATTTTTTAGTTTCACCCATAAAAAAGTTAATGCAAACCATAAATTTTATTGCGAGTTGAAAATATCTACTCGAAGATTTGTTAAATGTTTTAATAAATAACGTGAAATGTCAATTTAACATAATTGAAGCCTAGTATTAATCAAGAACGCGAAGAACCTTGGACGATCTCTCATACTTGTTTTTTCATAAATGAATAATTATTATAATAGAAGGATAATAATAATAGAATAATACCTGCCACTACCAAGTGCTATTCTTTAGTTGTGTCACATACGTACAACATTTTCCGTTAAAATATTTAAAGATTAGATGAAAAATCCAGTGCTTGAAAACTTAAATAAAAAAAAATAGATGGTTTGTTGCCTGATGGAGTTCTTTTTTGAAGATACGTCCTAACATATTCTGAAGATTATAATTTAATAATGGTATTTACTTTTACGTAACATGAATTTTTCGCTCTTTGCGTTCATAAAGATGGCTATAACAAATCGAACGACGAATTACCGTATGGATGTCCTCTTAATATTGATACGCCATTATCGTTCTGAATCTAATTGTTGATACAGAGGAACTTCAAAATTCCTCAGGATCCAGAATTTTCACCTTGATGCGAGTGCTTAGTTGGCCGCTATGCTTAGGTTAGCTGGTTTAGCACACGCCATTTCTTTGTCTCTCTTTGCCGATGCATGTTAAACTCCCTACATATGAGCTAGGTAAGTTATTATGCAATTATTATTCACCATCGATCTTAGTAATCGACCATGGTTCTATGGTTCTGAAGAATATAAGCAATACCTTTGAGAGAACTCAATAATAATTATTTATTTTGAATTTCTCGTTTTTCTTTTATTCAGCATTCACAAAATTAGCTCAATTTCTAACCAAAGACACTCATGCATCGATAGCAGTCAGATTTGCGAATATCGATACACACTAGAATACGTTCATCAATTCAAAAAGAAAAAGAATTGTTATTTTCCTGGCCATATAATATAGTTAAGAGGCTAGGGATATTTTGCAGTACTTTATTTACATTCATCACACTCAAACTGGGCACAAAAACTTAGCGAGGTTCTACGCATCCAAAATTAGATTTTCTTCTATAAAACGCATTGGTGCAAGCACTGCAGATTTCCAAGATCCCACTTTATCGATTGAAAAATGGCTATATTCTTTTAAGATGTGACGAAACAGACAATATCGGAAAAAAGTGACATCACTGTCCGTGAAATATTGAAACAGAAATAGCAAGCACACCGCTTACTTTATTAATATCTCGCAGCATTTAATGCATGTTTTCCCTAGACTAAATTATAATTGTCAAAAATGATGCACGCTTAAGCTCAGACGGGGTATTCCGAAACGAAACATACGAAAGTAGGCTGCATGTAAATTGGAGGGAATTTCCCAAATTATCTCTCAAAAGTCTCCCAGCATTCGAACCAAGACTTCCTTTCAAGTAATGAAACCGGAAGGCCGATAGACCTTGTTTTCTATTTATGTAGATTACTCTTCCGCATGTCGATAAAATGGAGGTCTCTTTCGACTCAGGGAACACTATCACGACAGGGAGAAAATTGAAAAAATTGGGGAGAACTTTCCAAAAAAAGCCCTCCCAGTTTTCTAATAGTTCTCTCGCGAAAACGACAGCAGGACCTTTCGTTCCAGAAATCGACCCGAAATCTAACAATAAGCCCGGCGCAAACAGTATGAATAAGTTAAAACCGACCGGTAACTGATTCAGACCCGGCCGCCGCTTCCACGGAGCTGCTGCAGAGATGGAGGGAGAGAAGGAGATTACGGGGGAGGGGAAGGAGTGAGAAAGGAGAGAGAGAGAGCTCGCAAAATGCATTCCAAACTGAGGGCGCAAATGGAAAACGGAACGGGTTGAAGGAAGAACAGTTGAGGGGCGAATGGAGGAGAGGTGAAAGGGAGATAAATGGGGAGAGGAATGGAAGAAGAATTGATAAATAGAGACATGAGCGGAACCGACGCTTGAGATAAAAGATTTTGTTGTTCAAAGTAGAAAAGAGAAGGAAGATAACTAGAACGAGATAAAAGCAAGGTAACATGGTGAAAGAAAGAAAAAATGTGAATTAAAAGAAAGAAAAGGGTTCAGAGACTATTTTAGATAAAGAATTAGAAGTATGAATAAAAAAGAAAAGAGAGGAAAAAAGAGATGGGGAACAAAAAGAAAGGGCAAATAATGGGAATACGATAAGAAGATAACGAAACCAAAAGGAATAGTAATGACCGTGATAGGAGGATGCGGATTATTCAATGATCGATAAGACGGATTGCATGGGAGTAATGAAGAAAATAGATCGAGAAAGTCTAAACCTCGAGATAGAAGGATTAGAAAGCTAATAATAAACAATGTTAAATCACCAACCTCATTACATTTAACAAAAGAGATTCCAAATGAGGAGCATCGAAAAGTCACACGAAAAGCATATGATAGAGCATAGGTCTCAAACTAGCAACCCGCGTGGTGACATACATTTCTGCGGCCTGCGAAGTAAGTCATTTTACACTAGACGGCCAAAATTCAAATGTATTTCTTATGAAATATATCACGTAAATCTAAGAAATTAAAGAAATCAGAACTTTTATAATATAAGCAGTTTATTGCTCGTTCAGATTTATAAAGATTCAGCACAGGTGGGGTACTAAGAACATATATTCTTCCTGCTACCAGTGTGTGTTTTGCGTGTCAAAATAACCCAATCCTCGACGCCGAAACTAGCATTTTTGTAATGAATGGGTTTAAGGCCGCATCATAGGGTCGGGGCGATTTATTCCTTGTGGAAAAGGAGAATGAATGTCCAAAGAATATGAAACGGCGTGAGGACTGTGAAAGAAGCATGCGGCCCGCGGGCTTGTACGGTGCCTTAATACGAGTTTGAGAACTCTGTGATAGATGAAGCGCAAACATAAATACACAGGCTAGAAAGAGTTCGCTGTGCTAATGATATACCTACACACACAAGAAAGAAACGATGAACGAAATTACAGAAGTGAAGAGGAAAAGAACTATCAGCCAGTTTATGCTAGAGATATGCACATACAAGCACGGCGCAGAGGGAAAGAGACGAAGAGGATGAAATAAAAAATATGAATTAAAGAGATGAAGAAAAAAATTGGAATAAATCGATATAATAGAAGAACAGAGGAATGGTATGAAAGCTGCGAGCATGAGAGGCGAAAACAAGACGTGGGAACCAGAAAGAGGAACGCAACATAGGCTTTAAGAAGGTTCTGCCGTTACTACGTACAGAGGTGAAAGGGGGATCGGGCCGTGGTCGTTATTCATAACGGAATTTTTGTTTTTGTTTATGTGTATGCTTTCGTATGCGTCTAGTATGTTTTGGTTGGTTACAGATTTTACATGAGTTAGGTTTTCGATCATGATTGGATGGTGGTGCTCTTGGATATGTGCTGCTACACTAGAGTTGTTTAATCTGTTGTTTAAAATGAGCTATGTGTTCTTTGAAGCGTGTTTCTATCTTACGTTTTGTTTGTCCAATATATATTTTGTCGCATCCTCCACAAGATATTTTGTATGTGCCGGATATGTGTAAAGAAGGAATTGTGTCTTTTGGGTTGTGTAATAAATTGGAGAGTTTATTGTCATTAACAAATACTGTCTTATAATTGAATTTTGAGAAGATGTTGTGTAGTTTGTTGGTGAGCTCAGGAGCGAAGGGGATTTTACTGTATTTTGTGTCTGTGGGGGAAGTGCCAATTAGTGTTGTGTGCGTTTTTACATGGAGCCTATGTTTATGTTTACGTAGGATGTTTTCGACCATTTCGGTGTCGTATCCGTTGGATTTTGCACAATTCTTAATGTGTGAGCTCTTTAAGGTAATCAGATGGGGAGAGAGGCACGCGAAGAAGTCTATTGATCATGGAATGAAAAGGGGCCAATTTATGTGAGATGCGATGATTGGAATTGGATGGGATATATCTATCAGTGTGTGTTGGTTTTCGGTAAATATTGAATTGTAACTTGTTGTTGTGTCTTGTTAATAATAAGTCTAAGAAAGGTGGTGTGTTTTCTTCTCTTTTTTGAGTGTGAATTTAATCGAGTCATATTGGTCGTTTAGTTCTTGAAGGAAGTTAGTGATCTTGTATTTTGATGTGTCAAAAAACGCGAATATGTCATCAACGTATCTAAACCAAGTTTTAGGGAAGTATTGGTGAGGCAGAATGGGACGAAAATCCGAAACACGTATCTGCTTATTTTCGATAAATTTTTGTGTAAAAGGTTCTTTAAAATCCTTTTGCCAATTTTATCAACCTCTCCTTGTTATTATGAACAAAATATTATCTTCCTTGCAGTTATCGCAAAAGCTCTAAATATGTTCCTTAGTAGATGGAAAACTCGCTTATACGATAATCAAAAAGGAATCCTACAACAAATGATAACAGAAGTATTCTTCGTGGTTAACCAAAACAATATTGTTCGAAATAATTATTAAAGTAAATAATAAAACTCGAAATACATTACTATTGCAAAAAGTTATAGACAAATATATGAAGCAATCAATTGTGATTCTTAACCATATTATCATTTTAATAGGTAATATGCGAATGCAAATATATATATATATATATATATATATATATATATATATATATATATATATATATATATATATATCTTAAAAAGTAAATATGAAAGCAAATATGAACGTAAAGATTAAATAAGTAAACAAATATGAACGTGCGTTGTCATGCATATCTTAATGTCGCTCAACAATAAATGAATCCCGTAATAAACGAAAATAATTATTTAAACCTTTTACATAAAATATTTCGGCGTAAAATTAGCGCATTCAGCTAATTTTAGCGGTTGGATTGTTATTCAAAATTTGGAATCTGCAGCTATTCGGGAAGGATGAGTTTATTTTGTAAAAAACCACAATCTCTTTAAAATTTATAATAGATTTATGGAACATTTAATTTTGTCTCTCTCTCCCTCTCTCTCTTCTTTCTTTCTTCCACTCTTTTCTTCTCTCTCTTATTAAAGCACTCAATACATGCCTTCCTTACGCATGTATAGTATAAGGATTAAGGCGAAAATACAATCCCGAAGTTTAACAATGATACGGTAGGCAAGGTAACATAACATTAAAAAGATTAAAAATTTCAGATAAATGTGATTTAAACGTATAGCTTGAGCTATTCCGAGTCGTAACCGAAATGTAATGATAACAATAAGAAACAATATTCATTTTTCTTTAAAACTGTTTAGGTCCGAAGATCGTAGGTAAAGTCTTTCTAATTTTAATTTGCAAAAGAGTAAAAGCCTGCAAGTCGAAAAATCGATTTCTGCGTGCTATCTTATGGCACCCCCTCCACTTCCCCCCTCCCACCAAAAATCAAAATTCTAGCTCCGAGGTGCACATTTTCATGGTCCTATTAGTAGGTGTACCAAGTTTTAAGTCCCCAAGTTTCTTGATTTTCGAGATATGCTGTCCACACACACACACACATCGCCTTTTATTAATAGAGACATATATAGGATATATAAAACCTAAGGTACTTCTAGAAGTGCTACAAAGCTGAAATTTGGCATAAATATAGGTCATTGGGTACAGTCTTAGGAAAAAATCCGAAATTACAGAAAATGTTATTTTAAGGGGTGCTTTTGACCCCAATGTCCAATTTCAAACACCCATAAGAAAAGCACTGAAAACTGTGCAGGGCTATATAAAATTTTAAATAAATTTTAAATAATTTACAATTGAGATACAAAGTCGGGACATGCACCATACTGTGGAAGAAAGAATTAAGTTTATTTTTCCTGAAGACAGAATTTGCGTGATTTTAATCATAAAATTATGAAACGTTTCTTGGTTTGGAACAATGAAAAACTTTAACTGACATAGCAACGATCCCAATGCTTTTTAATGGGAATGTATTGTTCATACTTCAAGAGCATTGATTTATTGTTTATATTAAATTATAATCCATTTGATTTCAGCCAACGACGTATACATATGATGTTATAATTTTAAATTAGTTTTTTATTCGGATACGTACTAAAATGTACGGATGATGATGCCATAATCCTAACACAAAAATATCCAAATTTTTACATAAATTTTAGTGTAACATATAGGCTATTGTCTTCATGATGATTATAGTTATTGCTGAAACATTACGATCTAAGCCATGAAACCTGAAATTCGAAAACTTGGACGAAGGCCGATTGCCAGAGAATTTAATAATTGAAAATTATTTTCTTATATATTACGATGCCATTGATTTTAAACTATGACGCAAACATAGGATGACGTCATTAAACTAACACACGAAATTTAGTAAAACGTAAAAAATATTTTAAAGGTGTGTTTCGTAGTTTTTCGAGAAATCGGAACTCTTTTCAAATGTTCAATGTAATGGCGTCATACCTATTTCGCGATTTTTATTAAAATACGTGCTAAATGCATGAATGACGATGCCATAATCTTAACACAAAATATCATAATTTTTCCATATATTTAGTGTATATGGTATAGTCCAAATGATTATTCTTACTGCGCATGCAGGGCGATATGAGACGAAACTTGATTTACGAAAACTTGGAAAAGAGCCTGTTGCCAGAGAATTTGGACATTACGAATAGCTTCCATAATTACGCGGAGAATTATAAATATTTTGTTAGAAATCGTGGAATTTATTATCTAATACATATAGGCTCAACGTGGTTGAAGTGCTGTTGCCCTGGAGATCGCGTTGGTTTATTTACGAGTTTAGATCTTGGTGTATGGTGTTATTTTTAAGCGCTTTCAGTATGCAAGGACCGAAAACTCATATAAAAAAGATGGTGAAGTAAGCTAAAAACAAGCAGGCGGGAGGAAAGACGTCTACGCATAAATGAAACGCCCAAAGGAGGAACAAAAAAGGCAGTTTAAATGCACGCGGAGAAACAAATCAGTTAAGGTTTCCGAGCAGAACGTAAACAACACACTTCAACACCGCGACGCGAATTTCATCAGAAACAAGCTGTTCTCAGAATGAGGATTATTTGCGCTCCGAGGGTCTTTCGCCGATGCTGTTATGGCCGTTGCGGAGCATAGGGTGCGATTCCAAGAGGCAGAGGTGCATGGTAGCACGTCATGGCGAGAGGTAGGAAGGGGACGGGTATCCAACGGCGGCGTCAAAAGAGACATTCTCCCTCTCGTTCCCTAACCTCTCCCTCTTCCCTTTTTCCCAGGGTACTAAAACGCTGGCAACGGCCCCCCAGATAGTTAATTAAGTGCAAGGGAAATTTCGTGCGTTCGATTTAACGACTCAGGGCGGCTGATAGGGGATAGAGAGGCGTTCCATAGAGAGGTGATAGAGGGCGTGTTTAGGGAGAGAGTGAGAGAAAGGGGGTTGAGGAGAGGGAGGATAGAAAATAAAAGGACGCCACTGAACGCGGTTAATCAAGTGACCTCAACACATGTCAGGGTGCGCCCACGGGCAGGGATGGCATCGCGCAGAAAACGTTACCTCATTAACTTTAGGGTGATCTAGCGGCGTCGAATTAACATTTCGAAAATTTATCCAATTATCGAATTACTTCGGCGATAGGTGGTTTAATCCGGTTTATGTCCAATAAATCCGGAACGCTATTTTATTTGTCCTGCTTAGGGTATGCTGAAACACGTTTTTAAGTTCAAAAAAATGTAATCGCGGACAAATATTTCGCAATGTGCGGTTTACATCGCATAATCTCGTTGTCCATCTTATCTTTCCCAAAGGTTTCCTAATCTAATCCATCCGATCTCGTTACCCATGCGTTTGGCGTAGCAGTATCATGGATTTATGCAAAAAAGTACCCTAAATTAGCAAGGATTTCCAATAGAATCCGTGTTTGAATTGAATAAAGGTATAAACAAATGAAATAACTCATTTGCATAAGTGATTGAAAGTGAAAGTCTCAATTAAACGGCGTTTGTTTCAAATGAGTTACTGGTAAGAGAAACAACTCATCGCGAAATCTAAAAACAAGCACGTTATTTTAATTCTCGCGTCTGCTCAATTAAATATCGAAATAAATTGAAAAACAACTAACGATAATGCTGATTACAAATAATGCGCAGAAAAATTCTTGAATACTTTATTTTACTTTTGAGCTAATAGACAGTTTAAACTAAATGGTCTTTAATCAGATATTGTTCTACTTGAGATTCAAGAAAAACTTTCAGAAACAAGCGAATAATTGGAAGCCGCGGCTTTGCAGAATGGTTGAAGGGAATAAATAGAAAGAAGTCAGAGTTAATTCATTGAAACATTAATAAGGAGTACTTTTGCGAGTCGGCATATTACAGCGCCCTGTGTTGCAGAACTAAGTAACTAGTAACTAAGTAACTAGTAACTTACACTGAGTAACAAATTTTTATTTATTTTTTGTCGCTGGGTAGTAAATGTTATTTCCTAATTGCATATGCCTCAAAAGTATAGAAAATGGCTATTATTCCCCACAAACTTTGCTTTTGTGGCCAGGACAGTGATATTTTGAAATTTACCTATTTTATAGAATATTCCAGATAGATTCAATGCTGAGTAAACTTGGAGTAACTTCTAGAACTTTCCAGTAATATAAATAGTACTATAAATGCAGGGGCCTTAAGCCCACCAGTTCAGTTTAGTTCCAGCTGCCTAAGTGGATACATAACTGCATTTTTCTGAGATGGCCTCAAGAGGCTGCAAGCATCCGGTAGACGCATTTTGCTATGTCTGCGGCCAATTTATCAAGACAAGAGCGAAAAAGTACTCCGTGAAAGCATCTGCTAAGATGTGTGAGGCCTACAAGGCATATTTCGGTATGCCTGTCGGGGATCAAGACAAACCCTGGGCACCTCATTTCACCTGCGAGCACTGCAAAAAAAACTCTGGAAGGTAAGATGGATAATTGTTTCTCGGAATTTTGTTGTAAATTTTTTAAAATTTTCAATGTTATTGAAAAAATATATCATATATGAAAAATGTTGCGAGAATCTCTTACACATTAATCATGGGTGGAATTAATTTATTTTTTCATTATTAAAATTTTACTTTGTTCTTTGTAGGATGGTACAGAGGGGAAAAGAGAGCCATGAAGTTCGCTATCCCAAGAATTTGGCGAGAACCAATTGAAAACTCAAGCAACTGCTACTTCTACATGGTGGACCCTCACAAACGTCGGATCAGAGGAAGCATCACCAATGTTTTTCCAGCTTCTTCACCCGTCAATATGGGCTCTGCTTCTGCCAAAATGTGACCATTCTGTTCAAGGCAATCGGAATCGCCTGTAACCCGAACGAGTGGCGCCTCTTCATTGACAGTTCATCCAGGAGCCTAAAAGCCGTGCTGCTCCATAATGGGAACAAGTACCCGTCTCTTCCCCTGGCTCACTCGGTGCACCTCAAAGAGGATTACAATAGCATCAAAACCTTGTTGGATCCTTGAAGTATGATGAGAACAGCTGAAAGGTCATCGGAGACTTCAATATGGTGGCATTCCTGATGGGTTTCCAAGGTGGTTTTACCAATTTCCCCTGCTACCTTTGCCTTTGGGACATCAGGGACACCAAGGCGCACTACCACAGGCGGAACTGGCCACAGCGGACCGAGTTCTCTGTGGGGAGGAACAACGTCAAGTGGGAGCCACTGGTGGACCCCCGGAAGGTGCTGATGCCACCACTGCACATCAAATTGGGCCTTATGAAACAATTTGTCACAGCTCTAGATAAGGAGTCGGCAGCCTTCAAGACTTCTTCCCTAAGCTGTCTGAGGCAAAGGTCAAAGCCGGTATCTTCGTCGGACCACAGATAAAGAAGATCCTGGAGTGCAAGGAATTCCCCAAGAAGCTCACTAGGAAAGAGAAAGCGCCTTGGAACAGCTTTGTCGCAGTGGTTCGGGGCTTTCTGAGCAATCACGAGGGCCAAAACTATGTGGAGCTGGTTGAGACTCTGGTGAAGAACTACGGCACAATAGGCTGCAGGATGTCCCTCAAAGTCCATATCCTTGATGCTCATCTTGATAAATTCAAGGAGAACATGGGAGTGTACTCGGAGGAGCAAGGCGAGTGCTTCCACCAGGATATAATGGACATTGAACGCCGCTACCAATGACAGTTGAACGAGAACCCGATGGGAGACTACATTTGGGGGGCTGATTCGTGAATGTGATTTACAATATAATCGTAAATCTCGAAAAACTACTCGCTTCTTAATCTTTTGTGGTCATTTTTGTATAACTTTAGTATAAATACATGTTAATTTTTAATTCATATGTCGTTTTTTTTCTGACTTTATGTGAACTAAAAGACGCAAATTGTCCCGTTTTCTCATTGGAAATAGTTAAATATCAAAATATCACTGTCCTGGCCACAAAAGCAAAGTTTGAGGGGAAATATAGCCCTTTTCTATACTTTTTAGGCATAAGCAATTAGGAAATAACACTTACCACCCAGGAACAAAAATTGTGTTGCATTGTGTTAACCAACTCTTTAATCCCAATCATAACAGTTCCCGTCGCGATCTCCCTGTGCTTAGAGGCTTCTTTTTCCCGAATCGTTCGTTGCTATTACCTGGTTTGAATATCGGAGCAATAATCGGATCGGGGGTTAATTTGTTCGGTCATTATTGAAAACTTGATTTCCACGTACCTATTCCAGAAGAGAGTGCTGTATTGCATCGCAATTTCGCAGTTGGAAAAGAGAAGGGAGCGAGATGAGGAGATAGGAGGGGGTGGAGGGAGAAAGGGGAGGAGAGAATTTATAGAGAGAGGTTATATTTGCTCTGCCATATTGATTGGACTGGAGAAAGGCGAAAGCACGGGGCGTTCAATTGTTCCCCGCAGAGCTGTAAACTCGGAAAAAATGTTCGCGAGTCGGAAAAAATAGGATGCTCATTTTTATCTGTTCCTTAGTTTTTCCTTCGTTCTTTCATCCCTCGAATCGAGTCATAATACCTTCCACTCTTTTCTCAGTTCCATAGAGAGAAAGAGGACGAGATAGGGAGAGATACGGCGAAATACTTTTTATATAAGTTCACGTCTTGAAAAATAAATGAGGTAATTCTATCCCCCTTATGAACTAATAAAACGATATCACCCCAAAAACGATACTGGTCTATATTTATTTATTTTCATTTTCAGTTATCGCAAAGTGTTATCATGCACATTTCCATGAGAAGTGGACAGATATATCGATGGATATATTTAGCACTTGGATTTAATATTTTTAAAGATTTTTCTTTATTTACATGATTTGTTCAACCTTTATATTTTGCATTTTTTCGTGCCTTATAAATGTCATAATTGGTGTGTGTGTGTATGCAAAATACAGAACATATATTCGGTTTATTCTATACTTTATAAAAAATAAACGAGTCCCTTGTACCGTTTACGAAGTTTTTAAAAGTTCACGGATTGCAATAAAATCGCCATTTTATCATCGCCTTTCAATCTAAAAAATTTTCACGATCTATCTTCGCAGAAATCGTGCTCAAGTTGCAGATGTGAATCATAAGCTATTTTCCATAGGATTAAGTACTTGAATAAATTACATCGACATGCTTATATTAAGAATACTCCGATAAAAACTAAATAAAATATCAGCCCATTGCAGACCGATTAACTCTTTAAGTTTTGTATTGGTTTTTCGTTAACTTTCTTTACATTGACGCGTGACAAAAAGTTAATTATTCTATATAATTTTAATTAGATACACAATATTTCTTCACGTGGAAGGCGGGAGTAAATATATTTTTAATCGAGAAATACTTTTGACCTTTCTTAAAACAATTATGAACTACTCAAATTTCAATGAATATTCAGAATACCATTCCTTTGTGACATTAGCATTTACAAAACTGCTTCTATTACGCGCGACCCTCAACAAACGATTCGTAAAAGTTTTTTCTGTTACTAACACGACATTGCTTTGAGGACCCATTTCCAGCGGTTATTTTTTCAATTATGAAATGAATATTCAATACGAGGCGCTTTTAATCTCTCCGAAATTATGGAACACTCTTCCATTGAGCGATTATAAATGCTGTTATGAATACGCATAACACGGAAAAAATACACCCGATTACCCTTGCGTTGACAAATCGTCAATGTCAATTTTATCATTGATCCGCAATGTAAGAATAGTATTAAATTTTATAAATTACAATTATTTGTAACATTAATTCGTAGTTTATAAATTTATGAATTTATTTTACTGCCGATAAATCAAGCTGTAACAGATCCGATAACGGAGGCTTATAGCTTACATAAAAAAATGAACGGTGATATTTATACGATAGATATCGAATGAAACTTCGTCCATGTTATTCCTTTTCTCAAGAACAAATAGCCTTGATAAAAGATTACTAAAAGACCATTGATTATAATTCTATTCAAGTCATACACTGAGCTCAACAATGTCCATACTTATTAATGCTTGAATTTCCTAATCGATAATAGGTTTCTACGTTTGAATGGAAGAGAATAAGTCAGCCTTTGATAACGAATTTTATTAGCTGCGGCACAATCAACTTTGTTCTTAATTCTAACGTAGCATTTCAAAAACCGTCACTTTCCGGGACTTTCTTAAAATAGGCGATAATTAAGAGGGCAGAAGGACAATTACGATTTTCATTTCTAATTCCGTAAAAAATATTCCAACGGACCCTCATTCAACGGTTTTTATTTCAACTTGACGTTATTACGGTTACCAAGAAGATAATTCCGTAATCAATTGAACTTATCGCATAAGTATTTTTCCGAATGTCTACTGAAAGTTGTACAGACTAGCTAATGCTGCAACGTCATTAGTCTTTTTAGTTGAACCATTATTTTCTTTTATCCGTCGAATAACCTTTTCAATTAAATTGTTTACTTTCTTTTCTTAAATGTAGCCATCTGTTAAATTAATTATTTTAATTATAATCAGTAGTTTCAGTAGTTTTTCTTTCGATTGAGATGTCAAAAGAATGATTATTCATTCTTTCTAGAATGTTTCAAGTTTGAAGCTTTGTCGGTTTAAAGTTTTCAAACTACAAACACGAATGTTTGACAATAGGCTATACTCCTAACGCTCCCTCCATGCACAGCTTTATCTTTCATATAGAAAAACTAGGCCAACCGATTCTCCAAAAAAATAGAGATCAACTTTTAAAAAAACTCAACGAATGTAAGACAAAAATCCGCCAAAAGTCGAATGTTAGGAAGAAACTTTTTGATTCGGCCGAATATATTTAGATACGGCATTTTTGTAGTCCCATTTCAAGCTTGCCTCTTTCGTTTTTTTCTCTTTGAGAAATGGGTCAAACGGCCTGCTTTGGCCAATCTTAATTTTTTGCTATTATTCTTTAGTTGGCATCGAACATGCATCTGCATTTTCCCCTCCCTTACCTTACCGCATAAATTATGTCTACTGAATATTTCTGATTTATTTTTGTTGTCCCAATTGCTTATACTATGAATTTTATTATTTGGTTATTTTTCACTTTAAATTCGAAATCATGCTGTATGTGAAATTATGAATAAATAAATAAATAAAAACAGTAAATAGTAAAAAAACGCTTATTATATATATTATTATCCGTAAATTCAACCGAACGGAAACGGAAAAAAACGTCTGAAAATAGGTAAATATTTCACTTTGGATGGCCATTTTTTTGGAAACACTAATTTCTTGAGAGATCAACTGCCTAAATTACACAGAATAAGGACTTGAGGACATTCCCGATATATGAAAGCGAAGGAATAAAAAGCAAATTTTTTTGAGAAGAATATGACAATAAGAATCACTTTAAAAGCATTACTATCATTTCTGAAGGAATACTTGCATTAATAAATCTATTTTACGCTTAACACCTAGATGGCATTGAGAGAATATATAAGCGAATACAAGATCCTCTATATTGTTCATGGGATTCGACGAAAATATCCTTATGCAACGACTAAACAATCCGTAGCTCGTAACCAATTGAGAATTATTTTGATTCTTAGATCGCTGCGACCTCGAAAAACATTAACAGAAAGGTAATCGACTCGGATCACGAACACCCTAAGGGGAATGAAATCGTCCGAGGGAGGTGGAGGGGGACAATTTACCGAGAGATAGGTATAGCATGACGAGGGCCTTTCACAAAAAAGCGATAGAAAGTTCTGTAGTTAGAGAGAGAGAGAAAAAGCTCGCGTGTAATAACACGGAAGAAAGAGAAATTCCCGGCCGTAAGGGAAGAGATACGTCCGGAGCGGGATCCGGTCCCGTGAGTTCGCGAAAAGACGTTTATTTTCATTGGGCATATCTACCCTCACACTTTTCTTCCTCCCACGCGCTAAAAAAATTCATCCCTCTTTCTCACCCCGGGTCCCTATGTCATACGCGCCTCTCTCTTCCCCCTCTCTCCTCTGAATCTCTTCCTTTACTCCTTCCCCATCCCATCCCAAAACCAAGCTGCCTAACATTTTATGCCGCCCTCATTCCGTACCCTGTTCCATTTTTTATTGTTACGACCATATTCCGTGTGTATTCGAGGAATTGAGAGGAGGGGGGAAAGGAGTGGGGTGGAGAGAAAGTTGGAGAGGATACAATGAGGTTACCGGTGAGAGGAGGAGAGAGAGAGAGAGCGGGAGAAGGGGAGAGGAGCAAGGTGGAGGTGGAGAGAAATGGTCAGTTTTTGAATGGTTAGAAGAGAGGAGGGGGAGAGAGAGAAAGGGGGAAGAGAGAGAGAGAGGGAGAGAGCGGAAGGATGAGAGAAGGTGAAAGGCAGAGAGGGATTCGGATGAGGAAAATATTGTTTGGAAAAATGTGAGGTGTATGGAAAGGGAGGAGGCCGGGATAGTTTGGAGTAGGGCGGTCGAGTGAGAAAAACGACGGAAGCAGCGGGGAAAGAAAGGAGTAGAGGATAAAGGATACATGGAGAGAGAAAGCGTGAGAGATAGCAGAATATACTAGCATTAGGCAAGGGAAGAAAAATGGGAGAGAAATAGAAGATAAAGTGGAGAAGGAATGTATAGAGAAACGAGAACGTGAGGCAGCAAAAGATGACAGAGAAAAGGAAAAGAAAATGGAGTTAGTGATAAATCAGAAGAAATGGTAAGGAGAGACAGTCAAGTAGAAAACGAGATACGTGTAAATGGAAAAAAACATGAACGCAGTCGAACCTCTAAAACTCGAACTTCAAGTAAACACATAAAAGGTTAGATTAATCGAAACTACGAGTCATAGAACTTCACTTTAACGAAGGGGTGTGCAACCTTTTTGCATGGAGGGCCGCATTCGTAGATGTGAGTATTATGAGTCGCGAGCGCCTCGGCGGGCCGGATAGGAGTTTATATGGTAACTTACTCGAGATCATACGTGATTTTTAAAATGAAAATTAAGTCTAAACAATTTTTTAGCGTTAAATCTTCACTAGGCAAGGTTTTATGGCTGCAATTTTAATTAAAGTTTAAGAAATTGTCTGGATTAAATATCACGGATCTCATCCTAATGAAAGCGTCGCGGGCCGTATAAAATGCTCTTGAGGACCGAAGGTTGCACGCCCCTGCTTTAACGTATGTTAACCTGAAAAATATATGATTCGATTAATCGAATATTCGACTTATAGAGGTTCAAGTTGTAGAGTTTCGGACGCAGATGCAGAGAAATGGATATCGATAAAAGAGAAGGAAGTGCGTGGATTATGGATGTGAATAGAAAGGCTACGGAAGAGGGGGAGATATATATTTCTTTCTCCCTCTCTCTGCGCCGGTGATGTGCCCCTGGATCCTTAATTTTCGCGTTTTCGAGCGAATGATAATTTTCGAGAGCCCCGAGCAACAACATTCAATATTAATCCGCTCAAAAAAGTCAAGTACGTTAAGAGAGTTGTGCCGCGCGTTTCATTAGTGCGATATTTTCGAAAAAAATCTTCAGCGTCGTTCGTGCGGTCAGTGCGTACCATCAGTTAACTGAAGCTAATGCTCTAAAATAGCTAATAGTATAAATGGTTTTCCCACGTCAAGAACTATGTAAAGTATATGCAACAACTGGTATATTTAACGCCGGGATTTAGTAATATTTTCATTTAAAATTTTCAATATTTTTTTATTTACAGGAAAATATATGAAAATATTTCAACAGAAGCATTTCTGAGGAATCAATAAAACAATCCTATTTTACAATTTCATTGAAATGAAAGTGTAAAATTATATATAATTTATAATTTTTATATACAATTACAAAAATTATAACACTACTTAGAATCGATCAGTTATCATTCTATGACTATAAAGATAAATCGACATTTTATGCGTCATCTTTATCTAATTATCCATCGTATACGGGCCCCTTGTGAAAGGCAACGGGAAACCACAACATCATGTATGTATATATATTCCCAAGTCAAAACCAATTACCGAATGGTAGGACCTGTCGTAAGACAGAAGACTAGAATGAATACGAACCCTTGGACTATTAGGCTATCTTCGATTTTATAATAAACATATTAAACTGTGAAAGGCAATTTCTTATTCAAATATTGCTTATTTTCATACTTATGAATATCATTTAGCAAGAATTGAAGGACGAATATGGACGAATAAAATATTTATCGGAAACTTGTTTGCCTGTATCCACACTAGCCCAAATAAAATTTGTAAGTATGTTTTTGATTTTATCCATGCATTTCACAATAAAAACCATAGTAATTAAACCAGTGGTTTCCAAACTCTGGGGGGTGCTAAATATGTGGCACTGTCTGTTTAACCGTCCTAATCCTGAGACCTACAATATGCCGCCATCAAATTGTAGCCTAGGCTAGGATGTATCTCTCTAGTCCATATTTTTCTTAAGTTGGTTGTATTAATTGCAATTGTTGGTCCAGCTTATCAACTGTGATTGGGCATAATATAGAGGGGGAGCGCAATGAAAAGTTTTCTTAGGTGAGAGGGATTTGTATTTCTTGAAAACCGCTGAATTACATTATAACACCATTATACCTGGAAATTTTAGATTTTCGGGGTTAACTTTAAAGGAAATTCCATATTGACCGCAGTTGCATTTTTACTGGTTTCGTCTCAGCATACAATGGCTGAAACAGAAAAACTGAATCGCAAAATAATTTTTGAGAACCTGTGCGGGTTCTGATATATATGCAAATAATAAACCTTTAAACGCGGCCATGAAGATGGAAGCGTCCAAGTATTAAACTAAATTAATTGTTGAATACTTACAATATCGGCGTATTTTTAGAATGAAAACCACTTTTTAGGAAAACTTGCTATGGATTTAAATCCTGCAAGCAGAAAACTAAATTATTTTTCTCTGGACGTTCCAAAGTCGAGTTACTAATAAAAAACTTTGACCTTGCACTCGTTCCCACGGTAACTTATGGAAAAGTGCCTCCAGAATTGACTTTGGAACACTTTTCGATTTATCTGGGTCATAACCTACGATTGTATGTGCCTGTACGTAACTTCTTCTTTTAATTTGATCTGAAAAAGATGGACAGGCGGCTCTGAGTTATAATACAACTTAGCTTATAATCTCTTCGTGAAGTCCACCACGGTTGAATCAAAGTTCTCTATTAATTATTCTCATTTCTTAAATAAAAAAAAACGAAATGATCGGTAAATATACAACACAAAATTCCTAATTTCGCACCCTTTCGAATTGGATAACAATAAATCAAATATTAGAAAAAAATCAGCATGCAAAACAAAATTCTCAGACTTAAAACTTGCTCGAGAAAACTAAATCATTCTCATCTAAAAGGCGTTTTAGGACAAGAAATATATATATATATATAAATATTCTCAGGTTTATATATACATACGTATGTGTGTGCATAGGAACCTGAGATCATTTTGTACATACACACTCACATGCATAAAATTTGACTGGCACATCAGAAAAATAGGCCTCTCTCCCATGAGACGACTCTTTTAAAAATACACATCCAATTGAACAGAAAGAAAAGGCTCTCCCAAAGTTGGAAACGGAATCGAGGGAAGGAGGCCACTTGCATAAAAAGAAGCGGGAGGAGGAACATTCTCAAGCCGCTTTTTCGCAGATCTGGAAGCAAAGAAGCGGGAAAGGAGGCGAGGCGGAATATCTTTTTTTGACCCTCCTTTGAACGACAGATTTAATGAGTGAAACAGTTAATATTTGCCTTAGTAATTGGCGGATGTCGAAATGTAAGGATTCGGGTAATTGAGAGTAGTGTGAGGGAGAGTGAGGGAAGTCAAAGGTGAGGTTGGAAGGGGAGGAGTTGAAAGAGAGAGAGAGAGAGGAGGGAGAGAAGGATGGGAGGGGAGAGGTCGGGTGGAAAGGCATGAAGACTTCAGGTGAAGGTCTCTAGCTTGTGCAAGATTAATCCGCTCGTATTCGGTTTGAGCCATTGAACGGAGAGTAGGATATAGTAGCTCGCGTCAAACGCGCGTGGTGGATGTATAGGACATCCGCGTGCGCTTGACTTCAAAAAGCGTCGAGGAAGACTGCACCTGCCTACCTAAGCAATAAATGCATATTTCCAATGCGTTTGCGAAAGTAAATCCATTTTGAGGTGCCACGAAAAAGGCCTCTTAAAACATTCTTTCATGCTCTTATTTTTCCTGTCAGACATATTCATGTTTTATGTACCCATTTCGAGCATTTTCTAAACTTGGCCGATCGCAAGAAATGCCTTCAGTTACTGATAAAATGCGCCTTAGAAAAAATAAACAGAACTGATTGAAGGCTAATCAAACTAAATATTTACTAAATATTTACTAAATATTCACGAAAACCTCATCAATTAGTTTGGTCTAATGAAGGCGCAAAATATCGAGACCTAGGTAATTTTTTTCCCGGAGAAACCTGAATCTTCTAGTTTAACCCTCTTTTGTCATTCTGTCAAATAGCTATGCAATACTCTTTCTACAGACGACGAAACACTTGAAAAAACAACAAATATATGCATCACCGTCGACGGCGTCGCATTTCTGGAACACCGAATCGCTGCCATTGGACGGATCGATATTTTAATCGATTATTAATCCATTTAAACTGCCATTACGCTGTGGACGACGACAACGATTTCAGCCCTACAATTAAGTAGTTGCGAATATGACACACAAGGAGAAACAAATTAATAACGAGAGCGAAAGAGAAAGCTGGGGTTGGATTGGGACCGTCCGATGATTCATTCCTCAATTCTATATATTTTGGGAAAACTGTTGTCTGATGGCGAAAAAATAAGGGGCCGTTAGGTAGGCGTTTCTCCGGCGCTCTTAGCGATCCATTTGCACATCACTCAACGGAAATACCCAGAATGGAATGACAAAATTCCGATTGTCTTTCAGAGTTCCTGAAAAGTTAGCACCACCCTTTCAGGTATTTTCTCTGGAATAAGGACGAAATGACATGCTATTCTACGAGCATTTCTCCATTTGATAACCTGTACACATGTGTTAATAATATACCCCGGCAAATAAAGCAAAATACGATCGGTAATGAATTGCCCGAGTTGATTCGGGCAAACAAATGTTGGAATGTGATGGGTCCTCTGATCTCTAGAACGTCAATGAAGGGTTAAATTGCATCTTGAGTACAGGAAAAATAATTTCCATTAATTGCAATGCCTTCTGATTACTTCAAAACTTTCGAAATCCTCCCAAAAATAGGTTTCATTTTTATCGATTTTCAGTAACAAACGACATGGCTTTGTCAGCTATGTAGACGAATTCCGCCGAACCGATGAAGCTTTGACACTAAATATATGGTGGGACTGATTTAAATATCAATAAATCTCCCTGACAATAGGTTTGATCCTTCTTCATACAGAATTTGTAGTTGACCTAAAATATTCCTCAAAGCATTAAAATCTAAGTTAAGCTCTTTTAGAGAGAAAAACGCACGAATGAATCTATTATGCTGTTTGAAACGTCAACAAAGAACGATAAGTACAATTATTAGTGCGAACCGAATATTTCTATGAAAGAACGTCGACTAGTGATCGGCAACAAATATCATGCTCATGATATTTTTCAGGCTTAAATCATATTCATGCTTGTAAATAACTATTTATTTTAGAATTATATTCAATGTCGATATGAACGGCTTCTCAGAAGGATCGTACAGACAATTTTGTCTTTTACTACTTCAACTAGTCAAAGTTGAAAAATAAGGATTTCGCTCATGACAAACACACATTATGTGACAATTTGTTTAAGAAATTATATGGTAAGCATGAGATGGAGAAATCATCAATGATCGGCCCTTGAAATTTTAAGCAATACGTCCATTGGTACATACATTTTTGACCGCAAAAATACAGACCACGATCTCAAAAAATTGCAAACATTTCCTTCTTTCGCATCTCCCCGTTTTGTTTTTAAGGGATCGTTTTGTCTCCGTCAACAAGGGAAAAATATCTCTCTTCCTTCCGTCCAAACACTCAGATGCACACAGTCAGATCATAACGTTATCGCAATCAAGCACGCGAGCTTATTGGCGAGATGAGTGACAGAGAGGGAGAGAGATACAGATGGACGACGTGCGTGCTAGTATGTATGTGTGAGCGAAAACAATACTACACCTCTCCACCTCACCCACGCACTCCCACAGGAACATAAAACAACGCAGTTTTCCCTCACGCAGCGCCTCTAACGGCGATAGGGTGAGGTTGAGTGGAGTGGGGTGAGTAGGCTCACCGAAAAACGATCATTCTTTCGCGCAAACGATGGAACATCGCAACTCGTCTCTCGTCAACAGCACATCGGAACACGTGACCTCGGGAAGTTCCACGCCCACGCTTATAGAAACTCACATTTCGAGCACGCCCACAGCCCTCTGAGGACTACGAATTATGGGCAGAAAATGGGGGAAAGAGGAGGATAAAGAAGAGTGAAAATGGAGTGTGAAAAGGGAGAGAAAGATGGAGGCGAAGGAGAGCAAAATGTCGAAGAATTAAGAGGAAGGTGAAAATTGAGGGTAATGAGAAAAGGATAGGTAGAGGAATATCTTCATTATAGTAATATGATGGATATGTAAGTCTATGTTCAATTTAGCTTTGAAACAAGTATCCGTTTTCAATCCCAAGAAAATATATTTTTTCCAGTTGAAACTAATTGCTACTTTTTGCTTTTTTATGAAACTAATGGTTTTATGAATATATTTATCGTAATTATTAAAGCTTCTTTGTATTTTTTGAAAAACTTTCCTATTTTCTCAAATGATACATTAATTTGATATATATTCACTGTAATATTAATAATTAAAGGAAGATAGAATTTTAACGTGAAAAGACACCTTCGACCACGCCAGCACAAAAATCTTCAAGGACGATAGCATTCAATTACTATTAAAAGCCAGGGCAATAATTTTGTTCGAATTTTGTATAAAAATGTTAGTATTCTGCGGAGCATTACTTTTTTAAGAAAAGATTTCTATGGTATTCGGTATGTACGCCTGCCTGTCCGCCCATTTAGAAAATGATATACTTAGTTCAAATCACTCAATCAGCGCGCCATGGAAAACAAAAATAAACTTCAGCTTTAGCTCATAAATAAAACCATTTTAGAAAAATCTGATGTGGCCACCACATGATTTTCTCCATATCTGTAATATTTCTAAAAATTTCAAATAGGTTAGATAATAATAAATATTTTAAGAAACTGGGAGAATATTTGAGAATACATCATCATCAAGCTGCTGCCCGAAGACAGGTATTAGCTGAATCGCGGCCTCCATCTCTCTCTCTCCCTAGAAGCATCTTTTATATCTCTATAAGTACTATATTCCTGCTTTATATTCTCTAATATTCCTATTCTTTTTCTCCCTCTTCCTTTTCTTCCGCTAATTTTGCCTTCTAAGATCGTCCTTTGTAAACACTGTCTTCTCAATATGTGCCCTATCCAATTTGATTTTCTTTTCCTGATTGTTTTTATTAGCACCCTTTCTTCTCCCACTTCTTATAATACTTCTTCGTTTCTCTTCCTCTCTGTCCATTTCACTTTCATCATCCTCCTTCATACCCACATCTCAAAATATTCTAAATATTTTTCCTCCCTACCTCTTATCGTCCACGTCTCTGCGCCATAAAGAGCTATGCTCCATATGTAGCATTTCGCAAATTTCTTCCTTGTTTCTAAATTTATTTTCTTGCTTGTGAGAAGCTCCTTCTTCTCGATAAATGCTGCTTTTGCCATTGCAATCCTACTTCTGATGTTCTGTGTACTACTTCCATCCTGCGCTAAAATACTGCCGAGATATTTGAAACTACTTACTTGTTCCAATTTTTGGCCATTTACCATTATATTTAATTCTTTATGTTCCCTTGAAACCTCCATGAATTTCGTTTTTTCGGCATTGATTTTCATTCCATATTGTTGGCCAACCTCCACTAGTCTGTTTGTCATCCTCTGAAGTTCTTTCTCGTCTTCTGCTATTAATCCCTGATCATCTGCATATTTAATGGTGGTAATACTTTCACCTCCTATCTTAAATCTTTTCTCTTCCATCAACGCTTCTTCTGTTATTGTTTCTGCATAAATATTAAATATCGCTGGTGAAATAGGACATCCCTGCCTCACTCCCCTCCCTATTGAAGTACTTCTCTTTCTTCTCCTTCAACCCTGACTCAAATCCTTCTCCTTCTCTGGCTTTATGGGTTTCGTTTCTTAAAGCATTATTTAACTCCTTGCAATTTCTTTGGCCTTCTTCAGTGTTTATGTTCTTCCAATTTCTCCGCTCTTCCATTTTTTGCAGCATGGCTGCTGTGACCCAGGATTTTTTGTTTCTTTCACCCGTTATCATTCCTACCTTCTTTTCCATCACCTCTTTAAAGTTGCTATGGATGTATCTACACTCATCATCTACATTTTCTTCAGCTCTCTCCCCAAACCTTTCCTCCAGCTCTGTCATGATAGCCTCCTTGTTCTTAAGGTGTTTGTCTAAGTTCAATTTCTTGTTAAATCTTATGTTTCTCTTAACGCTCTTCAGTCTACATTGTGCATTTGCCACCAAACGTTTGTGGTCGTAATTTATCTCTCTCCCTGGTAATGCTTTCACATTTTTAATGCAATTTCTAAATCTTTTATTGACTAGCATGTAATCTATCTGGTATCGTCTCTGGTCTCCTGGGCTTCTCCATGTGTAAAGTCTCCGCTGGTGGTGCTTAAACCATGTATTAGTGACAATCAGTCTATTTCTATTGCAGAATTCCACATGTTTCTCCCCTCTTTCATTTCTCTTCCCTAGTCCATATTTTCCCACTATGTTATCTTCCTGTACCTCTCCGACTACACTGTTCCAGTCTCCCATTACTATGGTGGTGATTCTTCCTTTTCCCTCCTCCTCCAATATCTCCGTAATCCGTTCATACATTTCATCCACTTCGTCGTCACCAGCATTAGTTGTTGGCATATACACTTGAATTATAAGCATTTCCATTGGCTCCATCTGAAGTTTTACGGCTATTAATCTATCATTAACTGTCACTACCTTGCTAATTCTTTCAGCTATCTCTTTTCTCATTATAATCCCCACTCCCCTTTCCTTTTCCACTCCTTCCGAGTAAATAATCTTAAATTCGTCTGAATTTATCTCGCTTTCTCCTTCTTACCGAACTTCACTAAGACCTACTGTACCTACATTATTCCTTCTCATTTCCCTTTTTAAGTTCTCTAGTTTACCCCCTAAATTCACAGTCCTAACATTCCATGTGACTATTCTTAATTTCTCACTACTTGCTTTCTTCTTATTAATGTTAGATTTCCTCTGTGCATCCCCTAGGGTAGTCCCCACCCGGATATCCAATTGGGGGATTATTTTACCTAGGAAAACTTTTCCCCAGAGAGATCCATAGAGGTATTTGCAGCTTTTCAGCCTATCATGGGAAATATAATGAGGTAGTTTCCCCTTGCTATCCACATCGCAGTTTCACAAGAGCACCCGTCTGTAGCTGTTCAGATCCACATGACCACCACCTACAGAGATACTGTGCAAGTTGCTGCCCTTTCACAGGGTGATGTAAAATCCCCAAGACTGCTACTTAGTCTGACACTTCTCCGCACACCTTTCCGGGTTGGGTGGTCCTACCAGGAGAATTATCTTCCGCCGGCATAGCTCTTTGGTTCATAAGAGTACACAAACCCTTCCACCTCTGTAAGGTTATGCAGTCCTTAGGAAGGGTTAGAATACAAAGAACAGAAATAAACCCAAACCGAGGTATTACCGGAAAAAATATTTAAAATGTAACCCTTTATTCATATTATATAACATAATATTTGATGTTTGGAAATATCAAAAAAACTCAATGAGGTAAAAGCGTTTTCGAACCATGTCACTCTATCGGTATTTCCTCCTAACTGTAAACCAAAAACAGACAGAAAATTCTACTTCTTAAGCTTCTGAGAAAAACGCGCCAAATTCATTAAACCCTTCTAACAAGGAATTCATCCTAATTAATATTTTTTTAGACAAATCTTTAAAAATTTCTATCGAAATGATTTGCACCTATTAAGTAAAGCATATCGTGAATTTTTTTATTAAGCAAGAAAGCTGAACTTAATTCCCTCATGTCCGACAACAATTTCAAGGCAAGCATAAAATGTTTCCGATTTCTAACTTAATTTTTCATTCAGTACTGTTTTTCGACTGTTGCAACTTCAAATAAATAATATGGCCACCAAAATAATGTAAATTTAACTATTAAAAATTAAAAAATAAATGACAGCAATTCAAAGCATTCTCTTTAGCAAAATAATTGTGTCACAGAGGCAGAGCCGGAACCAGGGGCTAGGCGACCGAGTCACCCGCTTAGGACACAGCACGCTCAGGGGCGCAAAAAATGACAATTTGAACTTTTAAGTGCAACGTTTTATAATATGAAATATATTTTATATATTTTATTTCACTTACACCCTGTAAATAAATAAATTATCGTTTTGAGAGGTAAAAAGTTTGCACATCAAAACCCCGATTTAGCGCCAACGTTTGCCCATCACTGGCATTGACGTTAAAGAGGGAATGGCGGTAAATCGAAGTCTATCTTTTGCTCTATACAATCATAAGATGGAAGTTTTGTTCACAACGATACATGGGCGGTATTCGGGGGTAGCACTCTAAGCGGGAGCGCTAAATCGGGCTCTGACTGTATTGTATACTTTCATTAGGAGGGAAGCGTAGGGTTGTCAGACGTCCCGTATTATACGGGACTGTCCCGTATTTCATTGTCTTGTCCCTTTGTCCCGGAAATGTCTATTGGGAAATAGGAAATGTCCCGTATTTACGTCGTCATACATGCTGAATTTAAAGAATAATAGGAAAGTCGCTTTACTTTGTATTTTATCGTAACTCGCTCAGTTTATCAGCTCACATATATGGGCGTCAGTTTACCCTTTCCCTCCTTGTAACACTCAATAAAAGTTCGCCACCCAATTCAAAGTAGGGACACAGTAGCTCATACTAATTTTAAAAATGTAGGGTTAATGGTGGGCCTGGAGCAAGAGAAGGTTAACATATTTCTACAAAGCCACAATAAAATACCTTGTCTAGGGCGCAAAAATACCTTGTCTAGGGGAGCAAAAATACCTTGTCCATGGCGCAAAAACAACTTTTACAGGTTCTATGCAGAGGGTCAAAACCGAGAGACAAATACTGTACAAGAACCTTAAAAAAGAACCTGAGTGACCAAATCGAAAGGAAGATGGAGAAAAAGAAAGGTTACATGATAGATGGGGTTTGCAAAAAGTGCACAAAAGAGAAGAGAGGAGGAAAGTAGAGAGCGAAAGAATAGAAGTATGGAAAAAACAGGAAGAACGGGCGAAAAGCAAAAAAGAGAGAAATAACGCTGGGATGGAAGATGAGCGAGTATAGAAGAAGGGATTTGGAGAGAAAATAGCGCGGGATTTCGTTCTGGACGATAAACCCCCATCCATCTATCCATCTCTCTCGTTCTCCTCATCATCATCGCACCGAATCCAAGCCGACGTTGGGATCGAATCGCATACCATCCCATATTCCGACCGCCGCCCAATCGTTGGACTGCGTCAAAACGGCGGGACGACGGTGATTACGCGCTCCGCCTAGCGGAAGGATTCAACTATCTCACGCATGAGTGGCTAGGCCGAGCTGTTTGCCATTTGTCGGCCTCCGGTAGAATGCAATCTCTCTTCTGTGTTTTCTTTGCATGCCTGCGGTGATTGTAGCGCCATCAATTATGAACGGCGGTGGGATGCCGAAGTAATAGTGTGCCGAGGGCTCGCGTTCCATACGTGTCGCCCGAAAAGGTATCCATTTCGGGGGGAAACCGTTAGAACGATAGGCTGCGCCGCGATCTCGCGGTTATTCGCGGGATTGGGAGTTTTGAATGTTGAATTCGTTATCCTTTGAGAAGTTAAGGCCGCCTAGTTCTCCCTTCACATAACTTCCTCCTTCACGTTTCATTCACCATCTCCATTCTCTTCAAACACAACCTCGCACAAAATAATTAAAAACCTTAAAAATAGCCATTTTGACGATGCAAATGCCAGAACGTAGAATTGTATGGCAAAACAATATAATTACCTTTTCGGAACTTAACCGAATCGATCAATTTATTTTTATGTCGAATCCGCGTAAACGTTGAACTTTTAATACCACAACGCAATCAATAAATCACGTTGTTCGGTAGCTAACCGTCACGTATCGCCCAATTGAAGTTTTCCCATTATTTAATATAATATTTAGTAAGATGTAAAAAACAAACTTCATTTTGCTAGAGGGAAGGACAGATCATTGACAAATGCGTGCAGTTTCTCGGTCATAAGTAGGAATGCAAACGATATTTCGGAAGTATTCATATGTTGTTCCTATATTACGATATTTTCGTATCGATACCGATATGCTCATATTTTCGCAATATCGATACTTCCTGTGTTATATCAACTCTGATGAATTAAATTTTTGCATAGAGTGAAGCGAGCGCACCTAACGAGTTTGTTGTAAAACAATTATCGGTCTCGTCCGGCAGTATATAGAAGAGCGTAGAATATCACTTCGTCGCAGCATACGAAATCTGTTATATTTTTCGTTAATCGGGATTTCGGATTTTTGTTTTTTGCTTTCTCCATATACGTAGTATAGGGGAAAGTATTGTTTTCATAAAAAAATCGACTTCGAGATTTCAATGGAAATACACGTTTTGAGGTCCCCTGAACACGTTTTGACCATTTTCTCGATGATGTGATGTGTGTGTGTGATAGCTTTTTTGTGGGTGTTCTAACTCAAAAACTATTAATCAGGCCAACGCGAAATTTTATATTTAACATTTTTATAAAAGTCAGAAGAACTGATTAGTTTTTAGCAAAAATCAGTTAACAGGAAGTGGGTGTTTATTCTTATCACATCCGTTATTTTGAAATATTTGCTTTAATATTTGATAAATGTAAAAAATGTATCGGAATAAAAGTTGTAGGAGATTTAATTTTCTACAACCTATGTTTGAAACATTTTTCCATATAATGCATTGTATAAGAGATATCTTATATTTTTAGCTGCCACCACCTACCGACGACTATTGTTAACAATTGACGCTTAATTACGTCTTAGTAACGCTCCTTTTTCTTTTCTTAATTGTTGGAGTTTTGTGGCTATATCCAATATCAGAAGGCTATGATTTGAGTTTATATCTGTTCTTTGTAAAGTCTAAAATTTTCTCGCAGTTTCTTAAATAAATTATTATGTAACCTATTTGGTATTTTTAGAAATATAGCAGATACGGAGCAAGTCATGTGGTGGCCACATCCGATTTTTTCTGATGTGGTAACCCTACTGTGTGAGTACTTGCCATTTCTAGCACCGAGCAGACCGACTCTAAAGCGAATTTGCGGCGACGTTATAATGGGAGTGTTTAGTGAACGACGTTAAGGTGAAACAACGTTCCACAAGGCCACGTTCTTCCAGTAATCTATTGTAAGTTGTTATTAAAAACAGCAAGGAGGATGAAATTACGTCATTTTTTGTCTGTGGATTATAACCAGCTAATAATCAAAGCACCCAAAAATTCTAGAATTTTATTAACCATTAATGTCTTATTTTCTTTCACTCTAAAAAGTATTCAAATACTATTGCTACTATTAAAAACACTACGTTTATGATTCAAAACAAATTTTTAGGCAAATTCGGCACGGATTTGAATTTAGCTTTCGAAAATTGAACTTCTTTCTTTCAGCTACATATAGAACTATTCATTAGCTGAGCTTGTACCTCAATGTTATCTAATTTAAAAATGCAGTTTTACAAAGTCCTGCACTGATTAATATGCTTTTCTAAGGGAGGTGAAAATGAAACAATGGGGTCGATAAACATTTCTAAAAGGAGCACTTTTGAAATTTTGGAATTTTCTCTTCGGTTGTAATCAATGATCTATCGCCATGCCAAATTTCGCAACTGTATTGTATCCCTTCTAGAAGTACCTTAGGTTTTAAATCAAGTAAAACCTTTACCCTTATGCCAGCGTTTTCATAGAATTATATAACGTTATTCAAGCGAATAACGCTTCCCTCTGTTGCAGATTGCGTTGCTGCCAAAGAAAAAAGGAGAAGTTGCCTTGCAATGAAGTTTGCGTAACAATAATAACCAATTTTGCGTTAAATTAGTGTACTTTTTAACATGCGATATTTCGGAGTATCAATATTTTGACGGCCAGTATCTATAATTATCGATACTAGTTTCCGATATTTCAAACGATGCAAATATCAATATTTTCCTTCGATTATTGCATCCCTCGGCACAAGCATCGTCGCTTTTCTAGATGGCCATCTATCCAGATATTTTTTTAATTGGGAGTTTAAAATACTGCAAGCCGGTCATCCTTAGTGGGACTCGAATTGGTTAACATAAGTTACTTTTCTTCAATCATCGAAAGCTCAAATTTGAGAGCGCATAGATTTAAAAGAGTTAAGACAGAGTAAAAGTTAAACAGGTAACGGAAAAGCATCATTGGAATTTACCTAAATTATTTAGGAAAGCAGCTGAAATTTTCTATCCTAGATGCTGTTCTCGACGTTATTTGCATCATGTAAATATTGTAGTTAGAATGAAGGATACCACGTTTTATTTAATTATCAACGCACGCTTTATATCCATAACTAAACAAAAAATATATTTGCCTACGGTTCGTTTGAAATGTCTCGCTGGATAGTAGCCGACAGGCACACGTCGCTGGATAAATAGCGCAGATGATATAGCTGTGAGAGTGACGGCGAAGCGGACAGGAAAAATTTGTTAAAGTATTTTTTTGGGTCTGCCCTTATTTACTGTTTGCTGAAATTAAAACAATCCAACTTTTGATGACATTCAAAGTTATAAAACATTGCGAGAAAAATATACAAGACAATCACAGAGTAAACCTTGACCTATCCTCAGCATTTAATTTAATGCTTAAAATCACCTAGCTTTATTCACACGATAAAAATAAAATTTTACGTAAACTTTAACCTACTCGATTAATTGAAAAAGACGTGAACATAAATGATGCTGTCGTTAGAGTACGAATTGATCTGCCATTATTTTTTAGCACATAACAATTATTCTGATTCACTGAATCATAATTTATCATTATGAAAGTTTACATTATCTTGGTATCCTAAATATCTTTATTAAACGTCCATACGAAAACAGGAGCGTTTGTTTTGAAATCATCACAGCAGTTGTGTGTCAGTAACATTTAATTTAAATCTTTTTTCTCTTAATTGCCACAACAGATTTTACCGAGAACTTTATCCATTTGCCCAAAATATTAGGAGGAAGTTTCACGTTGAATTGATTTTACGTAGCAGTTAGGTTGCGCTTGTACTTTTTCCTCAAACACGAATGAAAGATGCAAACAACACGCCTACTATCGGATTTCAATCGAAGAAATTGTTGCGCAAATATTTTTAATAGCCTGTAAAACTCAAAATGAGAAATCATAAAAATAAGGTCTTATCTTTCAAACCGAAATTCTTTTACCAAAGCACTGCTTATTGGTAGGTTTATTTAAAAACTCCTTTTCGCCAGATCAGTTAATACCTACACAAACAATCGACAGTCAAGTATATCAACATATACCGAGAGGTTTTCAACGAAACTCTGTCCGCATTACGCATCTCTAAGCTAATGCACTGACGCGAACGTGCCTGGCAACCATAAACGCCCCTTATATTAAATTTCTCATCCGAAGCGGAGCCCTGATAGAGACAAAACGCGGGCGAACACAGCGCAATAATTGTCGGTCGAGAAAAATCACGTTCCAAACACTTTTCACCGCGACCGGACTTTTTAGGAAAATTAAAAAACATAACGGGCAGAGCGAAAATACATTAAATAGATTTTTGGATAAAGCTATTAAAATTGTACCAATTTTCTTCCGAATTTCATGCCCGATGGGCTTAATACAGATCCCCTTCCCTATCTTTCTCTCTTTTCCCTCCCTCCGAACCTCGCCCGCGCGTACACGACTGCCGAA
Source organism: Tanypteryx hageni (assembly GCA_028673005.1). Classification (NCBI taxonomy): domain Eukaryota; kingdom Metazoa; phylum Arthropoda; class Insecta; order Odonata; family Petaluridae; genus Tanypteryx; species Tanypteryx hageni. The sequence goes on along the minus strand of CM054114.1, from coordinate 61,561,530 downwards.
GCATCGCAGCAATTTGGCTGATAATTTCCCATTTCATCAACGAAGCCTATCCTATTTCCACCGAAAATCCCGGAGAAATTGATATAAATCTCTAAATTTGGCAACCTCGCCCCACTCTCCGTGCTCTCCTCCTTCCCAACTCCATCCCCCCATTCCTATACCCACCCCAATAAACCTCTCTCTCCTCTTCGCCCCACCCTCCACTCTTCATCTCGTCCGTTCTCCAATTTGCCCAATTACGTAGCTTACCCTATCCCTGGCTAGTTCACTCCGACCTCCCTCCCTTACCCTTCCCCGACCACTCAACCTTTCCCTCTCCCCTCCCCCGTCGTTCCCTCATCCCCTCCCTCCTGCAAGCCAAGAATACTAATCACATTAGCCCTCTGCGCCCTCCCTGCTGGTAAGTCCTTTGTTTATAGCCCTGCTCCCATCCATGCTAACCCCTCCCCTATGTCCCATTTCTTGTGTCCTTCCCCATTTTACCACCCTAGACTATCGTCCGCAACGTTTCAATTCATCTTAACCGTTTCCCTCTTCTCTCTTTCACGATATCCGCGGGAGAAAATATAACACCGTTCAAAAACGATAAAATAACGTTCAACGGCTGTTTTTAAAAAAATCGATTCTTTTTCGATCCTTCTTGTTTTTTATCCCTCCACCGAGCTCGTCAAGTGGTCAATAACGTCCTTCCTCTTCGTTCCGCCTTCATCTCCTCCCCATCCCCCTCACGCTCACGAAATCTCCTGCGTGATTAAATAGATTCGAAGTACGAGCACCATTTTTACGTTAAACCATTTCTACGACTCGGGAAATTAATAACTCAGTAACGCCGACGAGGGCATCTACTTCCACACGACGACAGCTCGGGAAGCTGTAGGAAAAAAGAATGCGATAAAAAGTACTCGTTTGAGTGCTTCCAAAATTTTCATTTACCCTCTTTTTATATGGGAATATGCTTCTGCGGGACTTAATGGCTTATTTCAATATTTTCCATTTTCGATCGATTTCGGACAGGAAGACGCAGTTTTTCAAATCTCCAACAATATCTCGTGGCTAATTTGAAATTTTTTGAATCAGTATGAAAACAAAACGCATTGATATACATATATATATATATATATAGTAGCAACAACAAACTAGATTTTAAATAATTTATAATTTTTATTTAACTTAAAAAAATTCCAAATTATATGGCGAAAATTCAGGGCGTAAAGTGATGTTTGAAACGAGAAAAACGAATTAAAAGAAATGTTGACATAAGAGGCTTCACAAGTTTATTAACATCGCCAAAGGTGTTTTATGTCATCGCGTATCTAAGTTGGAATACACCGCAATAAGTAAACTGAAGTTATTTATGGCAATATTAAAAAGGGGCGAATGTAATGCATTAGTTTAATCATTAGCTAAGCTATTGAATACGTTGAATGAATATAACACTTTTAGAATAGTCTTTAACTTGTGGTTCGCCCACAACTGGTGGTGGCCGAGGTCTTGCTTTGAGTGGTTCGCAATAGAGAAGCGTTTCAGATGAAGCTGCTTGTATGAGGTTCAGAAGGGTGAGCAGCTGTAAACAGATAATAGACGCAAATTGTATAAATGTAACTTGTAGTGATTATTTGTTAAATTTTGTACTTTTGGAGGGCCGGTGAGTGAATAAAAAAGTCGAGAAACCCTGAATTAAAGGAACAAATTAAATCTTATATAAGAGAGGAGATTACACAACAAATTTATGAAGATATCCGACGCATATAAAGATAAATTTCTCATATGCGACTTACATGTATCAGAGTTTTTGGGCCTCACCAAAACATGGTTCACGCCGCGGCCGCCATGGGCAACTGCGACTGCGACATTTTCAAGTTTTCCCGAGTGGGTAACGGGCATCCTGCGCTGTTACATGCCTAAAAATTAAACTTGCAAGAATGATGACAGCACCAGTAACTCATATAAAAACTAAGTTATGACTGAGCCATCTCATTTTCTCCTACCAACAGCTGGTGATTGAAAACACTTGTTTTATATGAATGTCGCATAGTTTTACGTGAATTTAACATTTATTATTGCAAGAACGTCTTTTTTATTTGCAATTTTTCTACAGCGCTCTCCTATTAAACAATCCAGCCCAGATAACAAGTAGGTCGGTTAAAATGCTTTTAATACAGGTCATTACTGTCACATAACATAACATATAACGTAAAAAAACATATAATATATTCCTTTTCGCAAAACGCACCGCCAGGTTTGCTCTAGCACGAGAAACAAGCTCCATGATTACTTAAATTTGGGACATAAATATAAATTTAAGTTATTAAAAATCCTTAGCAGCACTTACTAGTTTTATTTCTGCTAAAAGAAACTTTCAAAAATTTACGCGCTTTTTCGTAAAACTTTATGGAGGGGTAAAAACTAATTCACGCTTCTAAGAAGTTTTTGCATTTATATTTCGGAAGCCGTTCGTGAATTTTGTTAAAACCAATTTACTTCGCACCGATTGTCAACTGAAATGAATTATGTACTTAATTGCCGCTAAAAACCGGATAAAGGAGCTCAAAACGGTAATCCATCTCGAATAAAGTTTAGATTCCTCGAAGTCGTTCCATAAAACAACTTTATACGTACTACCGCAAGTCAGCAGCCTTTGCAAAATTTTCTGCATCACAGCGACGAAGAAAAAGAATAAAACTTGTCAGGTTGTAAGACATCAATAAAAATATAAATAAAATTAATATTTGTAAACAAACTCAGATGATAACAAGCATCGTTGAATCCAAAATAGTTTCTACCTCGTGTAAATATTATGTATATTATCATACATATTATGAAAAACAAGAATAAATAAATAAAGATATTATACAGCACCGACTTGTTTCAAGTCAATAAAATATTAAATTAAGGCAATTAAACAAAACACAGTAACTGTATACCGGAACTTACCTCTTGTTTTCCTACAGTGAAGTTTTCCTCTTCGGGTTACTAATACCAGAAATCTCGTAATATATATATCAAAATAAAATACGTCTAGGTATCATAGGATGATAACGATTGAAGCGACGATGGCCATTTTATATTAAGGTAAGGTGTTATTTATCATGCAAAGTTTTTATCACTTCGTAAAAAGACAATGGATTTTTGTATATTCAACACAATACAAATCCAAACCGAAAACAGGAAAAAATACGAAACGCGATGAAGCTTCCATCAGAGTACAAGTTTTTAAAGAAACGCAATTCCGTCGCAAAAAGATTATAATCCTGAGGGCAAGATATAATATACGGCGCAATATACATTGCATAAACTTTCTTATATACGGATATACGTTTGGTCTCACTACACTCTTTGCCCCGAAATTAACACTGTGTGCTTGACAATTCACTGCCAATTATGTTCATAATGCGTAGCAACAGAACCAAAGCGACTGACACCATCAACCTCTCACATTTATCACCTCTCACTAATAAGCGCGTGTCGTTAACAGAGAAGTACGGAATTTTAGACTAAGGAATCTCCGGGTTTCCCCTCCTCTCTGACTTATGCCCTGAACGTCTTGTACAGAAATAATGCCACTGGACGATATATAGAAATGTTTGTGGGGCATACGGCTTAGTATTATTTCTGACATCAGGCTGCACGACTGAATGGATTTTCATCGAAATCCTTAGAGCAATTTTTGAGTAAAACGAATTTTGTTTTAAAACATCCAAGAATAAAGTCCCTTAATTGTTGCGCAATATCGTTCGTATTTTCAGAACGTTTTTTATGAATGATATTATCTACAAATATGAGATATCATTAGATTTAGTTTAACCATATTGCCGTAGTAAGAATTTGAATGGATCGCGGCGGAGGCGTGACGTCATAGGGCTTAGGTAAGGTAGCTTAGAGTAATTTGTAATGTCACTGGACGGCGTATAGTGCTTACGTAGTATTATTTGTGACATCAGGCTCTACAATTGGTATGATTTTAATCAAATTCTCTGGAGCCATTTTTGAGTAAATCAAAGGTTTCTAAAAATCGCCAAGAATAAACTACCCTTTATTTTTGTGCAATATCATTTTTATGAAAAAAGGGTATACAAAAGATGATATGTTGTATAAATACGAGATATCATTCGATTTTATGTACGCCTTTGGGCCATTGAACGGCAAACAGACAGGCAGACAGACGGCATGGCGAAAACCACTTTTATGGACTCGGGGACTAAAACGTGTATTTCCATCAAAATCTCGAAATCGATTTTTTTCACGATTACAATAATTTCTCAATATATTACGTATATGAGTAAGTAAAAAGTTAATTACGCAAGGATCGCGCTTCGATTCAGTAAAAATCGCGCCCGAGACGCAAATGCACTATACACATTCTAATTCCAATTGTTTCGGTAACCCCGTCATATTTTCACCTTTTTCAACAGCATTGGAAGTTGTATAAAAATGTCGCGACGAAAATTTCATCCTATTAAATTTTAATGACCTTCCTCTAGATGGCGCTCTTGTGCATTAACGCGAGATATTTTTTCCCCTCGCGATTTGGGAAATATGGTGGAAAAAATATCGTTTTCCAAAAACTCGCGAAATTATAATCACTCACTCGGTGAAAAAAGCATGCATGAATCAACGGCGAAAATAATGGTCGAGTTAGCTCAGGTCAAGCATTAATTTATTTCAGAATAGGTCCAACGCTGCTGCGCAGAGCGAATGGACGATAAAAAATTACGAAAGCGACGCGACCTCGGATGGCGACACATGTCAGAGCCGCGACGGTGCTCAATCATTTCGGTGCCGATTCCCAGAGAGCACGAAAAAAACTAAACTATGATTCGCGCCGGAGAAAATCAATGCAATGGATAAGCCGACGCATGCAGTGCAATGAATTAAAGTGGAGCGCCGCCAGATTTAAAAATAAGACTCCGAAAAAATATCTTCTAATTCGCCCGCATAATAAATACGCCCTCTTCTCTAAAACACCTCAAATTTATTTATGGATCAAAATGTATGTGTGTGGGATTGTATGTGTGTATGTATATATATATATATATATATATATATATATATATATATATATATATATATATATATATATATATATATGTGGGGGTGTGGGTGTGCAAAGATGAGAGTCACTGAGGTGATATCAAAAGTTACACGAGCGGGAAAAGAGTAGAGGGAATGAGTGGAAAAGACGGAATTATATAACAAAAAGAAAGGGTCCTAGAATGGATACGCCGAAGGACTCTATCAAACGCAGCAGCTGCGTCCCTCAGGGGGGAGGGGGGCAGGGTTTGGATGCGGGGGAGGAGTTCGCTTAAACGCGTGGGAAGGGATGGGGGTTGAGAGGAAGGTTCTTATTCATTTTTCAGTGGACGATCCACCAAGTATCGAATTTATTTATTCGCCGCGATCGTCTCTTTTTTCCTCTCCATCTATACGCGCGGGCGCCCCATCTCCCTCTCTCCTCCTCCGCGCTGTGGCGCCACCTGCGACAGCTTTCGTAACCGTTTGCAGGCACGAGAATAAGAATATTCTTGGGGAGGCCCTGCCGAACCAATGATGTTGAAGACGAAGAGGAAATTGAAATCTTTCTCCACCCCGATATGGTCGTGCTTTCCCCCTCCAATCTACTACTTTTCCGAGGCTTCCTTCTTCGACTCCTCAAAGTCACTGTGGCCCAATGACGTTCTTCCATTTGAAAAAGTAATTTCTCCTTTTTTTACTATGCTATTGCGTATATTTATTTATTCCACGGTTGAACAAAATTGCTATCCTTTTGCGCCACGGCGATTTTTACGTCAAATGGAAATATCGATAGAGAGCGTCATCGGTAGAACCAAGCACCTGCTCGACTCAATCAAACGACTGGATTTATGTTTCACTGTAAAACCGAAAATATTTAAATCGTCCTCAACTTCAACGGAACGAATAGAAAATCAAGAAATTTCCGCTGAATTAAATGTCACCAGACACGTTCCAACGCCAAAACGTGTCACGATGCTCAATAGCATTTTCCAAATCTCTTAAGAAATAAATGTAAAACGTTACTAGGGATAACACTTTTATTTTGCCATGATAAAGCTGTGTGAATTTTTACATGCTTCCGTAAATTAAATGTATAAAAAAATTAAGCAGTGTTTCTCGGCCATTGCAAAATGCATCTATTTTTTTAGATATTAGATACTTATATAATTTTCAAATTATAAACCAGTGTAAGTTCAATATATGATTCTATAGAATTCCGATCGTGGTAAATTCATGCAAATAACTCTCGGAATTTTAATAATTTTAATATAATGTTAATAATAAATTAAAAAATCGTTGATTGACTCCAAACAGTAGTAACAGGTAATTGTGCAAAGTCAATTTAATCTGTTCGTCTGATTTTCGGATTTTATTATTTCGTAGTATAACTTTGAAAATAAATGTAGATGCATTACAAAAATTCATCTTATTTATAAAGCGTGAGCCCACAGCATTCCCTATGTCTCTAGGCCAAGCATAATGCGCATCTTCAATTGTACTCTAAATTTTGTCAAATATAACTATGAATAGTAAGAATTTAGTTTGGTCTAAATATATTTTCTGACGGACCAATGAAGTCCAATAAACAAAAGGATTTTGTAGAAGCATCGAGAATCTTTTAGAGATCATTAAATATTTAAAATGCGTTCATTTATCTTCTAAAAGTCTTTATGTAATAATAACTCATTAGTATTAGCAGTAAATATTTTAATTTCAGGTGCAAGCAAGCAGATTTCCCGGTCGGCAGAATGCTCACAGGTACAAATTCGCAAACGCGCAATGCGCTCAAATTACCGAGGTCTTGTACACAGCATGTACGTCAAGGAGTTGTTGCAAACGACTGCGTCACTTAGGTCGAGGATGGAGCGGAGGTTTGCGTTCGAATTTACTCTAGTGTTCGCTTACCGACGTACAGCTTGCCAATACGACATACAAGACCTCTATTGAACGTTTCTGTTTAGGGCATCAGAATACGCAGAAACAAATGCTGATTTTTTGGATTATATCTCTTCACTTGCTTCTTGTATTTATTTTTTATGGATATCGTAAGTATCGGTCACAGCCATGCAGAAGAGACTTGTACTAAATAAAACATTGCCATAAATATTAAATTTAACATTTTCATTTTAATATTATAAAATTCCTCTTACCTCTAATTCTATAATTTTATTTATTTTTGATGGACGACCACAAGCGGTGATGCCGACTCTATTTTATGAATTGCAGCACAGGAACTTAGCTCTGACAGGCATGCCCAATCCATCCATCCACATGAATATGAACATACTGAAAAATATTTAGTTGGTTCTTTTAGAGTAATAAAATAATATTTTATTCCTTAAACAGCTATCTACAATCCTTTCAGTCAAAATTGCATAATATTATCTATTTATTTCAATAGATAGCAAACAGAAGAGGAGATTACGGCGAAGATAACTTATAACGTGAAATTCTAGCTCCGAGCAGTACAAGTGATAACTTAGAGAGGACCAGTAACGCTAAGTAAGAACTTAGAAGAGACCAATAATGCTAAATTCATATTTCGAGAGTAAATTTCTCATCATCAGTACCTGAAGTTAATTTATCATTTAACATCAGCTATTGATGATGAGAGCTTGGCTCTCAAAATAAGTATATAGCGTTATTGGTCTCTTCTAAATTCTCCCTTAGCGTTACTGATCTTCATAGTAAGAATTTGTTGGATTTATTGTCACCTGCTGGGGAATAAAAGGAAAAAATTACCTTAAGTAATTCGCTCTGCAATTCTGCCCACACATGTTACGGTTCTTAAACATAGCTCATAATTAACCACAAAAATAATTCTTAGCTAATACGCAGAATATTATTTTCATTACATTGGAGACGTATAGAAATAATCGCGACGGAAAGCATCGGTGAAATTTAGTACATGAAAGTAAAGAACAGGCGAGTAGGCCACGTCGACTACAGTAGAAATAACGTTAAAATGGAGTGTATTTCGAACTGCGGAGCAAGCGGGCACGTGAACAAGGAATAAAGTGAATAGGAAAAGAAGCAAGAGAGATTGCCATTGTAACGGGGCGACGTGGATGGGAATGGTGGAGGTCATAGGAAAGGGGGAGGGTAAGAGTGCAAATGGCTGGTGACGTCAGTGAATAGTTCGGCGTAGATGGCGCCATGGGATTGGGACCAGACTGGAACGGCCCAACCCTCATCGTTCCCTTCTCCTGCCCTACTCTCCAAAACCCCATACCCTCTACAGCAGTTTCCCATAGCATTCATAATCCCCTCTCCCTGCATCCCAACCTGCCCAATTCCCTCGATCACAATTTCATCCCCGCCCCTATTTAAAAAGGGCATGTCCTCAAGCTCCTTTCCCTCTCTATCACTTCTCCCTATATTTTCAATCTCTTTCCCTATCCTTTACCCCCTCACTCTATTGCATTATATTCTTTCCCTCTCTCATTATCTCGATCGTTCTTTTCCCGTCTCTCTCTTTGATTCTTCCCCTCTATCTCTCCTTCCCTCCTTTCTCTCCTCTTTTGACGCTCACTCACCCTTCCTTCATTTATGTCCTTCCTCTCTCCACTTCCGTTCACATGCATCTTCATCTCTCCCTCTCCATTCCTAAACTCCCTTCAAAATAAACCTTTTTCCTCGGTTTCCCGCGTTTTCACTCCATGACTCCATTTTCGTCTCTCAAAAATTATGCGCTATCTTTTTCTCTACCGTCCCTTCCCGATCTTATTTTTTCCTCTCTTTCCTTTTAAAGGCAATCCTTTGGTTCCTGCTAGAAGGTTCGAGACACAAACGATCCATTTCCGCGATCGTCCTTTTTTATTTCGTCTTCCTTAAACGGGAAGTGGCTTTAAAAGTCTGATTTGAAAAATAAATTCCTAACGGGTTTATTTCTGACTGAAAAATTTCACAGGAAATAATTTCGGGCACGAACAAGGTCTTTCCGTTTGAAAAGTACTGTACTGGACGATATTAAAGATAATTTTTTAAATGTTTACTACGTTCTACTTTGATTTTTGTTATGTACCATATTTTTAAGACCTATATGCAATCAAGTGATTCCATTTGTTTTCTCTAAAGAACAAATGACTTCTCGGCCATGAACTGAAAGTACTAAAACTGTCAAATCGATCCACCAGATGGAAAAATGTTTCCCTATCCAATAATAAATTTGTGAATTTTATGCAATACAAAAATGTTAATGTAATATTTAAGATTTACGTATTAGAAAAAACCTTTCGTCTCCTTATTGTTTTGCATGTAAACGTTCACTGTCACCGCCTCTTAGGTATTTCCATCGATATGTCTTCCAACGATGTTTTTCTCCAAGTCCGCCAGACTTAGTATTGCTTAGTATTTTTAAGAACTTCCATGTCACTATGAGACGTTGTCCAGCCTATATCGCCATTTCCAACAAATGACCGGTCAGCGGAAAATTGATGTTACAGAGGTTCTAGTCATCGGAGTTCGAATTAATTATTTTTTGACATTTAACGAAAATTATGACCTCGATAAAATGATTCTTCGAAGATAGGAATTTATCTGATAGCTCATGCTTTCCCCGATAGAGGCACCCCATGTCGGCGAGTAAAAAGAAACTGCCAACTTCAAAGCACTCGACGTTTCAAAGAGGCTAAGTAAAAGTGGGCTTTTACAGAATTGACCTTCCAACAAACCACGAGGTAGGAGTGAATTTAGTCTTTCATCGATTAAAAAAAATATGAATAAAAATAAAACTTTCAAAATCACAAGGCTTTAGATACTATTGCAGTACAACACATATTTCATGAATAATGTTCTAAAATCTCCACTCGATTGTCGATCCTAAAACCTTTTAATATAATCCACGCTCTTGTATTTATTTAAGCCATTTATAATCAACTCTCAACAACATGCAAGTAACATCTATAATAATGTGATGCATATATAAGTATGTTTATCTCAAAACATTTGTTTTAGAAAGTTTCTTTATTATTTCAACTGTCCTCCGGAAAAAAATAATTCTAAATCCTTAAAACGAATTAAAACCAAAATGATAAACCTAATTTAACATAAATTCTCGTTCAAAAAAATCTCTCTTGCGTAAAATAAATATGACCGTATCGCCGGAGAAATTTAGAAGAAACGGGCATAAAAGCCTTCCATTAAGACCCTGTTCCGTCTTACGATAGAAATTTCGGACCGCTGCGCATATTGCACCCATCCCTCGCCAGAATGCGACTGCGCAACTCGGCATGGTGACGCATCGCCGGCCATAAAACAACTCCTAAACCCACTTATGGTAGAAGTCGCCGGAGAGGTTTGGAGGCACGCGGAGGGGAAGGGGAAAAAAGGGTTTGGGTTAGATAGAGGAAGAGAGAGAGAGAGAGAGAGAGAAGATACAGACGGCCGTCCATCTTTGTGCGAAGCGCGAAAGAGGAACTAATCAGCCAAATCAAATGAGATATCTCGCCCACTCAGCGCTTTCCGCTGACCACTCCACTCTTTTCCGCCCACGCCTCCATCCTTTCCTGCTTCCTGCAGAGCCCCGCCGCCGACGCCTCTTTTCCGAATAAAAAGGAGCTATGTCCTCTCTCGGCTCCATACATAACCCACTCCAACCTACCCCCTTCTTCTGCTTTTACTTACTCTCCTACTTAACCCTCTTTCTCTCCCTACATCTCTCTTTTAATGCATTTCGTAGTAAATTCGGCGACGAGGACGTTTTTGATGCTGGGTGTCTGTCTGGGTTGCGTGAAAGCACTCGTGACGCCCATTGCGTTAAGGAAGAAGTCGGGATTTGATCACAATGGGTTGGAAAAATGACTGTTTACCAATGGTTCGAAAATGTCGCCCAAAATAAGTAAATTCTATCGTTAGGGAAAATAAAATTTTATCCCGACATTTGCATCGAACGAAACGATGAACTGCATAATTACCTTCACCGTCTGCAAAGCACTTTTCATTTTCTGCTGTTTTCGAAACTAAGAGTGTCAAAATGCTCATGATCCTTGTTGCTAGAATTTTTCTTCGGCAAAAGGGTGCTTTAGCTATCAATCATTGCTGTAAAATCTCATTGTTATGTTGAATTTCATTATTATTTTGATAAATATTCGACATTTGACATCTGCATTCTTTAAAAGTAGTTCTAGGATGAAATACCTGCCAAGCCTTCCTAAATTATGCTGATAGAACTTCTAAAAAGTCTCTCTTAATGAAAATATTCAATTCCGATCCAAATCCATCGCATTTCATTTTTAATTTTACTGTACTTTTCGTCCAATAAATCAATTCAATCAATAACATATTTATTAAAATTCTCCATCTTAACTCAAATGTCTATTTTGGTTCATCATTTTGAAATTTCGCAGAAATGTTGCAGATTCAATGAAAGATCATGATCGATTACACAAGAATTACTGTCGAACGTATTCACCAAAATAATTTCATATTAAAATTTGGTGCAATTACGTTATACAACGTAGATCAGTAACCAGGCCGCAGTAAAAGTTCCGCAACATTTTAAATCTTGACATAATATTTTAATATTGTTATTTGAGGTAAAAATATTTTCGTGATACGCAGTGCCTTTTGCATATGTGAATTAAATTAATGGAAATAGATTTCCAAGAAAGGAATGCCAATTCACTATTCTAAAATTTCTTTTAGTTATTTTTGTGCTATCAAACTTGGAACACGTAACCGTCTTTTTCTGATGGCCATAATAGTAAAATTTCTTCACTGCTTCTCCTATTTTCCAATAAGTTTCTGTTAAAATGTTTTGATGGGTCATTGCAAAAGTAGACATGAATATGAATGATGCCATTACAACTTTTTCCTACGCTTCCAATAGTGCCTATTTAGATTCTCATTCTCTTACGTGAAGTGCTTTCGTCTTCTTCTCAGATGTTTGCTAAAAGTTTTGGGCTACTAAAAGACGTCTCTTTTGTTCAAATGTCCTCGGCCAATTCACCCTCGAAAATGTCAACTCGTAAAAATCATCATCTAGTGATCTAGCACTTCACCTTGTATTATAAAGACGAACAAAAGTATTTTTGAAGCTTATCCGTATTTGATTTTAAAAATACTCGAAAAACTCAGAAAATACATTCACATTTTCACTTCTGCCGCGCGTTGGATATACACTGCAGGAAAACGTACCCATAAAAGTCAATGAGATTAATTGAAGTCATAAAAATATTCTCTGCTCTTAATATTATCGACTCACTGAAGTGGCTAATGAATCTACTTTCAGGATATAGCGTCCGTTGATAGATGCCAAATGTATAATGCAACAATAATGCATCTTTTACACCAGACAATGACTCGTAGTAGCGATATGATGCTATCTTTTGATATATTTAAGCATAACATGTCTACGTACAAACTGCACAACTGATAGCATTGAATTTAATCTTTAAATGCATTAGAAGCGAAACACTAAATCAGAGGTGAGCAACCTTTTCTGCCCAACAATTCTTCGATGGGCCTCGTTGGAAGTTGTCAATGCTTCAGCGGGTTGCGTAAGATTTTAAATAAGAGGTTACCTAGAGATCCTAGGATACCAGACAAGTGAAAATCAACTCAAAATTAGGATTTCAAGTTGAAAATTTTATCTTAACTTTACCATAAAATATAAATTTGTGAGTGATATTTAACGATCGATTTTTCATCGTAGCTCCCAAAGCCGTTGGTTTTATACCCACGCAGTAAATGCTAAATCATTCGAAAACTGCTTAACTTCCTTTAAAAACACAAATAGTAAATTTGGTAAAACATTACGGACCTAAATGTCGAAATCTCACAAGTAGAAAAGGGTGACCAAATTAGATTAATATTTCTGCCGTGGGTTGAAAATGTTTACTTTATTTTATTACTTTTATTATAAATTCTACAGGAAACTATCGACCTCGTCTTACCGCCTAAAAAAATCAAGAACAAACAAATTTCAAAAAATATATTTTTCTCAGGTATCTCCAATAGGCATAACAAGGTTAAAAAAACCGTATGTGCATTTCGGCTACAAAGCAGCCGTGTTCGGTGGTAATTCACCAAAAATATATTGTTGTGGCTATTGGAGTTGCCTGAGGAAAGTATATATTTTAAAATTGTTTGTTCTTGAATAACTTTTATTGTAACAAAGCTAAAAAATTTAGTAAACACCCATCCAGAGATAGCTCAAAAATGAACAAGAATAAAACTTACAACAGTATGCTGAAACATTTTACCGTATTTTTTGATATATAAGACGCACATTTTTCCAGAAAAATGACTCCCAAATAGGCCTGCGTCTTAAACACCGAAGATAAGATTATTACTGTTCTCAATACTGACACTAACGAACCCACTTATTCCCAAAATGGAGTAATTGGCAGTCGCAAAAAATAAAATAAAATATACATTATTAATAATTAATAGCGAAAAATTTGTTTATATATATATATATATATATATATATATATATATACAGTCCCTCCCTATGGACTGCATAACCTTATCGAGATGGAAAGGTTGGTGTACCCTTATGAACCAAAGAACTATGCCGGCGGAAGATAATTCTCCTGGTAGGACCACCCAACCCGGAAAGGTGTGAGGAGAAGTCTCAGACTAAGAAGCAGTTTTGAGGTTTTACATCTCCCTGTGCAAGGGTAGTACCTATATAGGTGGTGATCATGTGGAACTGAGCAGTTAGAGATGGGTAAACACTCTTGTGAAATTGCGATGAGGAAAGCAAAGGGAAACTACCTCAACATATTTCCCATGATAAGGCTAAAAAGCTGCAAATACCTCTATGGATCTCTGTGGGGAAAATTTTCCGGAGGTAAAATAGTCTCCCAATCGGATCTCCGGGTAGGGACTAGCCTAGAGGATGCACAGAGGAAATATAACATTGATAAGAAGAAAGCAAGTAGTGCAACAATAAGCACATGGAATGTTAGGACTATGATTTCAGGGGGGAAATTAGAGAACTTAAAAAGGGCAATGCGAAGGAACAATATAGGTATAGTAGGTCTTAGTGAAGTTCGACGGGAAGGAGAAGGCGAGATAAAGTCAGACGAATTTAAGATTATTTACTCGAAAGAAGAGAAAAAGGAAAGGGGATTGTGGATTATGATGGGAAGAGAGATAGCTGAATGAATTAGCAAGGTAGTGACAGTAAATAACAGATTAATACCCGTAGTAGTAATGGGTGACTGTAAGTGTAGTCGGAGAGAAACAGGAAGATAACATAGTGGGAAAATATGGGCTAGGGAGGAGAAATGAAAAGGGGGAGAAACATGTGGAATTCTGCCATAGAAATACATTGATTGTAACTAATACATGGTTTAAGCACCACCAGCGGAGACTTTACGCATGGAGAAGCCCAGGAGACCAGAGACGACACCAGATAGATTGCACACTAGTCAGTAAAAGATTTAGTAATAGCATTAAAAATGTGAAAACACTATCAGGGAGTGATGTAAATTCCTACCACAACCTTTTGGTGGCAAATACACTATGTAGACTGAAGAGTGTTAAGAGTTAACAACAAATGGAACTTAGAGGAACTCTTTAAAAAAATCTTATGTGGCCACCACATGACTTTCTCCACATCTGTTATATTTCTAAAAATTCCAAATAGGTTACATAATAATAAATGTTTTAAGAAACTGCGAGAAAATTTTAGACTACAAAGAAAAAAAATAAACTCAAACCATAGCCTTCTGATAATGGATATAGTCACAAAGCTCTAACAATTAAGAAAAGAAATTGGAGCGTTACTAAGATGTAACTAACCGTCATTTGTTAACAATAGTCGTCGGTAGGTGGCGTGGAGGTGGCAGCTAAAATATAAGATATATCTTAAACAATGCATTATATGGAAAAAGATTTCAAACAAAGGTTGTAGAAAATTAAATTTCCTACATTTTTTATTCCGATACATTTTTTACATTTATCAAATATTAAAGCAAATATTTCAAAATATGTGACACGAGTAAACACCCACTTACGGTTAACCATTAAGAGATCGCACGGTAGTTTGTGACGTGAGAGGTCTTTCTGACCGTGCTGGAAAAAGATGCAAAAATACAAATAGATATATATCTTTATTCAACATTTTCTTTATTTTTAAATACATTTAGATTCATACAATTGTTTTTCATCAATAAAGACGCTTTGAATTAGTTAAAATATTAATTAACTGAAGTCTATATTTAGACATATATACAGGATGTAAAGTATTTCAAAGGACATATATATGTATCCGATTACACTAGTTAAAAAACGTTTACGTTAAAATGAAAATTGAACTCGAGACATAGTGCAGTAAAACAAGTTTTTTTTATAATTCATTTAATAATCGTCATCTTGAACTCGGGAACAATCGACGCGTAAAGTAACGGTGTCCTCTCTACAAATATATTTTGAGCATGTTACACAGCACGTATGGGTCTTCCTATTTTTTCCAGGAGTAAAAGGCACATCTTCCTGGTCCTCTGTACTTCACCTTCTCTTTCAGAATTTTCTACCAACTTCCTGATTTTTACTTTTAGGCTCCGATGCATATTTTCGGAGGTAGCACGTATTTTCAAATAGTTCTTTTGGAAGTGTTTTCAAAAAATCCCTGCAATTCATTTTATTTTCTGTGTTACTTTCAAGTATAATAAATCCATTGATTCCAGCTATAAATAGCGCATAAATACAGTAAGTAGCCAAAGACAACTTTTCCTAGCTACAGAATATGTTCCTTTTAGCTGATCAACTGTGTCAACTCCTCCTTTGGTTGCATGATAAAATGTAAGAATTTTGCTGCAATACCAGTATCTTCATCGATTTTATCATCAAAGTGCATTGAAGACAACATCATGACTACTTTATTTTTCTTTGGAACGTAAGACAAATGTGTACATGAGCTTCCAAACCCAAATAGACTGCTATGAGGTTCACGTTATTTAGTATTTATGAATATCGGTGGTATTTCCCGTTAATTTTTTTTATGCGCCAACAAGTGTTAACATATTGTTATTTAGGAGAGGGATGGCGAGTGGAATAGAGCAGAACCAGTTATCTACAGTTACACTGCGACCGGATCCTGAAATTGGACGTATCAATCTTTGCACAACCTTCTGCGGGCTGTTATCTACTTCGAAAGGACCGTCAGGCTGTTTACTACATAAATTTCCATATTGGGAGTATAAAATATTCGCGCATTAGATTACTGATAGAGAACCTGGTCTTTTAAACCGTGCGCGACCTATTTAGTATTCGATCAGAAAAATCCTATGCGCAGTAGTGGAAAACCACAATGAAAATAAATAAAGCTTAATCGGAGAGCCCTTCAAATTCGTCATATGATACATAATGGACAATAAATAAGGTACTTAGAAGGCCAGAGATAAAGTGATGCTGAGAGGTTTAAAAATTTTAATAATGTAACCCACCCGGTCTTTTCGACCGTGCGCGACCTCTTAAGGGTTAACCGATTTTTGCTAAAAACTAATCAGTTCTTGTGACTTTTATAAAAATGTTCAATATAAAATTTCGCGTTGACCGGATTAATAGTTTCTGAGTACCCACAAAAAACTCACATACACACAGAAATCATCGAGGAAATGGTCAAAACGTGTTCGGGGGACCTCAAAACGTGCATTTTCGTTGAAATCTCGAAGTCGATTTTTTTCATGAATACAATACTTTCCCCTATACTACGAATATGGAGAACGTAAAAAATGAGGCTATCATGACTGGGCTGGAGGAAAAGTTGGGGGAGAGAGCAGAAGAAAATAGGAACAATGTAGATGAGGAGTGGAGATACATCCATGGCAACATTCAAGATGTTATGGAAATGAAGGTAGGAAAGATAACGGGTGAAAGAAACAAAAAAACTCTGGGTCACAGCAGCCATGCTGCAAAAAATGGAAGAGGAGAAAGTGAAAGAACATAAAAACTGAAGATGGCCAAAGAAAGTACAAAGAGTTAAATAATTCTTTAAGAAGGGAAACATAAAGCCAGAGAACAGTGGATAAAGGAGAAATGCGAAGAAATTGTGGAGTGTGAAAGAATTTGTAGAACAGACCTCATGTATAGCAAAGCAAGGGGACTATTCAAGAACAAGGCACGAAAGATAGGACGCAAATGAATCATGAACAAAAGTGCTTAAATAGTCAGGGATTAATAGCGATAGACAAGAAAGAACTTCATAGGATGACAGACAGACTAGCAAAGGGTGGCCAACAATATGGAACGAAAACCAATGCCGGAAAAACGAAAGTCATGGTGGTTTCAAGGGAACATAAAGAATTAAATGCAATGGTAAATGGCCAAAATTAGAACAAGTAAATAGTTTCAAATATCTTGGCAGTATTTTAGCGCAGGATGGAGGTAGTACACAGGACATCAGAAGTAGGGTTACAATGGCAAAAGCAGCATTTAACGAGAAGGAGATTTTCATAAGCAAGAAAATAAATTAAGAACAAGGAAAGAAATAGCGAAATGCTACATATGGAGTATAGCTCTTTATGGCGCAGAGACGTGGACGGTAAGAGGTAGGGAGGAAAAATATTTAGAATATTTTGAGATGTGGGTATGAAGGAGGATGATGAAAGTGAAATGGACAGAGAGGAATGGAAACAAAGAAGTATTAGAAATGGTTGGAGAAGAAAGGACAATAACAGAAACAATTAGGAAAAGAAATGAAAATATATCCGTGAATGGAGAAAACGAGGAAAAACTGAAGCTGACGGAAAAAGAGAAAGTCTACCAAGCTTGGACCTAAATGGCCGCAACTAGAGGAGGAAGTGATGGATAGTAATACAGAGGAAGTTCGGCATTGCTGTATTGATCAGTATCGTTATGTATGAGACAAAAATAGTTGCAGAAGAAAAATGAGTAATTGGGCGTACGAATCATTATTACGTATGCATTCCATAAATTATTTATTCCATTAAATTAAAATATAATCTTGCACTTAACTTTCAGTAAGTACTTTCGGAAAAGGTTATCTATACGTGCGACCTGTGCGGCGCACTCCGACAGCTTTGATTAATACAACTGCTGAGTTCATGCAAGACATAATTAGCTATACAATTCTCGAAGAAATTATTTATGTTTTAGATCATTCCTATTTATTTTACGAATTACGTTCATCTAAAACCTTATATTTAACTGTTATCACGCCGTAATATTTGCTGTAAATGTCGCCAGTACGGACTTAATCATGGCTGGAAATGATACACTACGTGGCCCTTCCTAAATGCCTTGGTGAACTTAAATATTATTTCCATGAAAAATATTCTTAAAAACCGGAGTGCGTCTAAATGCCGAAAAATACGGTATTTAATATTCACAGTTCAATCCATTAATGACGAAGGATTTAAAATATTTTAACCAGGGCTTAAAATATAAAAAGAGATTATATCTTATATGCAGGGCAGGCGCAAGGCAGCTTGGCGCCCCAGGCAAACGTTTTTTTGGGCGCCCTACTCCAATTTAAATGATACCAAAAATCTAATAGATAAAAATTATTTTTAATAGTAATTACACGATGACGTCTATAATCAACGGTATTACTTGTATAATATTCATAAAAGATTGTTTTTAATTATTTAATTTTTTTTTCATAGTTACTAAAAGCAATATTTTTCAATATTAAAAAGCTTTATGGCAAGTAATAGCGGTAAAAATGGGCATTAAGAAGAACACTTTTAGCAAGATATTAAGCATGTCATAACTTGAGGCTAGTAAGTTAATTGGTACGTCAACATCTTTAGTTCGCTAGTTCTTTTTATACTTTTGGGATTGGAGGAGTGCACAGCATTGAAGAGGAATTGAAATACTTTTGAATATAAAGGTTTATACAACACAAATACACGTGAAAAATGCAAAAAAGGAGTCAGTAAAAGATGAAAGATAAGTATACATTACTTTAAAAAAAGAATACAGACACACACACACAGTGCCGTGAAATCAAAACATTGGCTCTTCATGGCGCCCTTCAATCTCTGGCGCCATAGGCAGTTGCCTGTTTTGCTACTCCATTCCGCCGGCCCTGCTAATATGCCAATATGTTAAAGTGCTTTTCACACAAACTTCATTGGAATATAAACCACGTCTTATGCGTAAAAATTATATAAAAGTGTGAAATTTTCGCATATATTTTTATTCCCAAGTATTTTGTTTCCCTCTATCAACTTTATTTGCATACATTGTGCAACATTGCAACAAAGATTTAAATATCATAGAAATATAGCGTCTCTTGACAACAAAATATGCTTTAAAGTTTTGTTAAAGTTATGTCGATAACTGTTATGGCTAATAACTCCAGCTTAACATTTATTGCGTCATCGAAGATAACTATTTAAATCATTGTTTTCATCGACAAAACCGGGAAAATATACGCTGACCATCAAAAGAGCGCCTTGAGGTTTTCTCCGTAAATTGAATTCTCATTATTTTTCTAGATCCACTTCTTCGAATATATAGCTTATAAATTCGTTGGAGTTATCAGTTTTCGTGGAATGAGATGACATTGGAAATAAAAACGTAACACAAAAACAAACAGAAAAGAATATCCAGCCCACATCATGGGCAGAATTGAACAGGCCTATGTAACCACTCCACCTTTCTGCTGCTAGAGGAGTTTTCCAGATCACCTTTCGCAAAATTCATTAATCTACGAAGCCCAAAGATCCAGAGCATTATAGACAAATGACATCCGACAGCACAACAAAATGGTTGGTTGCTATTTCGCCACGCTTGCTTTTCAGGCCGGCGATAATTTAGTAACTGCCAACGGAGCTCATTTTGCTTACAAATGCAGCGGTTGTTTTTAGAAATGTCGCCTCCATTTCTGTGAGCCTAAATGTCCACCAATTCCCAGAAATTCTCTCCAAAACTTTTTTTTATTTTTCGTTCCTCCCCGACCGATGCCCCCTCATTCCCCCTCTCCCAAAACCGCAAGCGAAATAAAAAAATCTTTCGCGCGCAACCCCCGCCCGGAACCATCAGAGTTAGAGAGAGAGAGAGACAGGCACTCCCCCTTCCACATCACCAACCTCCATTTACAACCCCCACGCCATCCCCCATAATCCTTCATTCCAGACCGTCGTGACATCACGGCCGAATAGCTGCCGGGTGAATCATGCACGGTCACGGATCACGTAGCAGAGCAGCGAGGGAGAGATTGGGAAGAGAGAGAGAGATAGGTAGCAAGACAGTGAGAATGAGAACGGGGGGTTTGGAGAGCGAGGAATAGAGAGATGTGACGAGAGGGACAATGAGAGAAAGTCGAGGGAGAGAGAGAAAAAAGAACAGAGAGAAGACAGAAGTGTAATAATAATAATAATAATATGTACCGAGTTGGGCGGAAGGACAAGATAGGAGATAATTGGGGAGACAATGAGAGATTTGGAGAGAGAAGGTGAGAAGAGAAAATGATAAACAAGATAAAGGAAGACTAAGAGAAGAGGAAAGTAAATAATATGGAAATAGAGAGTGGTGGATATATTAAGATTAATGTAGATAGGGAAGTAGAGAGAAAGGGTGGAAGGATATAGAAGACTAAAAAGATGGACAGACGGAAAGAGAAAAGCAAAGCAAGGTAGATGGAGGAAGTTAAAGGTAGAGAGAGAAGCCGGGATAAAGGTAGAGTAAAATGAGAGGTAGAGGGAATAAGGAAGATTGACAGACGAAGAGAGAGAGAGAGAGATACGGGAGGAAGATAGAGGCACATTGGGAAGGATGTGAAGGAAGAGAGAGGGAAACTTGATGGTATAGAAGAGAGGAGAAAGGAGGCTTCGAGACCAACCCCATCTAGCTCTCGTTCACGCTCGTGCACGGATCGGATCCACGTCAAAGGGTTCGAAGCAGGAGGCAAAATGGCAGATCACGAATCACAATGGGATGGGTCCGCTGAGGGGGAGGGAAGAGTGAAAGGGGGCGGCTAACACCGTGGGGATTTCAAGCTCCCTGATTAGGTGCTGGAAAATGGTATCGGGTTCGAGAACCGGTGGCTGCAGCGTCGTAAATCTTCGGGCGTGCTCTGTCTGGCTTTCCCTCCCTCTTCTCACCCCTCCTGAAAAATTGCACTTGGCAGAGGTAGGACATACAGAGGAAGAGAGAGGAATGCGAAGTGGGGTGGAGAGAGTGGGAGCTTCCTTTTAGTGGCTGAGGAGGAGGTCGATGTGAATGTCGGTGCGGTTTTCGCAGTAAATTGGCACAGTCGAAGGCCTCACGATTCTTCGGGAATCGCTCTTGGATAAGGTCGTCCGTAAAGACGAAAGTGACTGTTCCACGTCTCGCTTCCTCCCTCTAAATTCTCCTTTCTCTCCTTCCTTTCTCATCTTCTACCTCACACTTCTCTAATTCCCTTCTTCTCAATCCCTCCCTATTCATCATCAGACAAAGGAAATGCGCATTTTTAATCGTCTGTTTCTCTCCTTTTATTGAAATATAATAGCCGAATGAAATGTTGCTTACAAGACGCAAAACTAACGTTATGCGTGACGACGCTTGGGAATATGGTAAATTTTTGTCTAGGTAGGTGGGCGAGATCTGGTTATCATTTCAGGAATACGTTTCTTTACGCGATTGACCAGAGAGAAATTAAAGAAATTCTTATCACTTAAACTATTATAATTGATGCTTAAGGAATGGAAGGGTTTTTTGAGGATCAAGATTCTTTAATAGAAATTGCGAATGAACGCACTTTGAATAAATAAAAACTTTGCAATTACCAATAATTCTAAAAATAAAAAAACAGAATTTCATTCCCATTAAATAAACGATTAAACTATAAAAACGAGTATATTCATTTCTCATGATAAAGAAAATTCATTTGTGTATTATTAGATAGCCAAAAACGGCCGCAAATTCCGTAACATGCCTATCATGTCGTCATCAGGAGGAATGAAGAGCAAAAAGACCGACTCTCAAATAAGTATTCGAACGTTTAGTCTTTGTAACAGCATGTAGAAGCTGCACCTAATCCCGACACCTACTCCAGAGTACATGGACTTTTGAGACGCAGTTGTGGCCTAATACAGAGAATTTAGTAGAGCAGAGAATAAAATGAGTATGT
The DNA here is from genome assembly GCA_028673005.1 of Tanypteryx hageni. Classification (NCBI taxonomy): domain Eukaryota; kingdom Metazoa; phylum Arthropoda; class Insecta; order Odonata; family Petaluridae; genus Tanypteryx; species Tanypteryx hageni. The sequence continues at coordinate 61,539,482 of CM054114.1, read as the reverse complement.
ACTAGATGGAGTCGGAGAGGAAAGATTTCTAATAATAATTAATGAAAATAGGATGATGCTCACGACAGAGAGGAAGGATATATCAAAGAGATGACTGAATAAATATGAAGATGAGGAGGGAAGATAACAGATAATATAAATATAAACGAAAAGACTACGTAGGGTATTTTCAGGTATTAAACAAAGACATCCAACATGGCTGAATAGCTAAATAGGATAATTTGATAGTGTCGCAGTACACCATTAAGTAAGTTTTCTCCCAGTTTATATCAACGATATGATGAATATATTAACCTTTAAAAATTTCAGAAACACATTGGACAAATTTTATACCATAAATTCTTAATTATAATGTACAAAGTATATATATATATATATATATATATATATATATATATATATATATATATATATATATATATATATGCGCATAATTCAACAAGAATTTTAATGCTGGTTTAGAAAGACGATAAAAATGTTTATAATTTGAAACAAGATGGAAAAGTTTACTCCATAAATGGAATACACAGAGCAGTACTTAATGGGAAATACGTATGGAACGGTATCGAAAGATAAGGTGATTCTAAAATTTTTATCACCGAAACTATAGTCTCGGGGACTATCTTGCAGTAAATGTTCTCTACCCAAATAAATAGTTTAATCTATACCTCACAGATAATATAAAAGAATGGGAGAGAAATATATGGATTTTTAATTGTTGTATGCTGAGAGATACGTCTTCACGAACGATGTAAATAAAATATGCTATGTTTTGCTAGGGATTTTCTCGAATTTTTATCTCCGAAACCATAGTTCTTAATTACGTGGCCTCGCGGACTTTATTGTAGTAAATGTTGTTCTCTATCCGAATATTTAAAAAAAATCTGTATCTTACAGATCATATAAGAGCTAAGGAGATAAAATGTTTGATGTTTTATTGTTGCTTGACGGATGCTATTTAACGAGATACGAGTATAAGTTTATTAAAGTAATTATGTAAAGTTGAAGTTCTAAATGACGGATTCAGTTGAAAATCACAACTGGGAGATAAATTTTAATAAAGATCACTCTTACCTAATTAAATTAAAATCCGTCAAGCAGTTTAGGAGATGAAAGTTACGAAGAACGGACGGACGGACAAACCTAGTTTTATTTTATATAAAAAAGTTTTATTGTTGAAGCAATTATTAAAAAGGACCTATTTATTTCACCATTTTTTCTGTAATCCGATCGATAATTTCGACTCCAAGTGCAGATTCGACGATAGTAGGTATGTCATTTTTAGAATCTACTCGTACAATCAGGCAAGCACTGATGACGGCTTTTAGCAGAAATGAGAATCTGGCTTTCTCAGCCGTATTATCTTTTCTTCCTTATTTATTAACCCAGTTGCTTTTAAATATTAGATTCTTAAAAAATATACAGTCCATTCAGTAAGAACGGCGCTATTATACTTGCGCGGATGGATGTGTATAAGCTAGAAACAGCCATCACACCGCTAAGATACACGAAAGAAGAATTGCCAAGTCACTCGGTATATACGCTTCTCTGCGTTTTATTGAAAGTTAGCCCTGAATCTCCATAATAATAAATATTGGGTAATTACGTATTTTTGCTTACAGAATAGTTCATTTCTCTTTGGTTAATAATTTTAATAGCTTCACTCTGTTTAATAAACTACATAGCTCCATCAGCCACAAAACGATTCATAAAACGAAATTTAGAATCTAATGTCAATTAATCACTACTGATGAGCCTGATCAGTAGCATTTATGCTACTGATGCTACTAATCCTAATCCATTAATTACATTCAAACCACTAGACGAGCACGATAATTCTTTTCGAATTAACCTTAATCCAGCATAATTTGTCTGTGAATCAAACTTTACAGAGTTAATCCAATACCCTGTCACCTTTTTACAGCGAAACGACAGAGAAAAAAGGCGAGATAACGCGCAACGTGAGACCGATTTACAACGTGCGAGGCCAAAGTTTTCGACGCCGTCATAAACTCGAAACAAAGGCACTAAGTTTGCAGGAACGAACAGCGAGGAGCCTGCGAGACCCTAAGAGTAGCTAGGAGGTGGGAGGTTGAAGAGCGGATGAAAAAATGGGTAAAAAATCGTGCTCTGAAGAGGATGAACGTGAGAACTGCTAGCTCACACGGCGTGGGAGGGTGAGAAATAGAACGTCGGAGTGTGACTAGAGCTAGGAAGAGTAAAAGGTGGATAGATACGTCGAACGAAAGACGTGAAGGAAGAGTGTGGAGAGAAAAAAAGGCTGTTGAAAATGACTTTGCCGCGTCATCTTTTTACGGCAGGAGACAGACGTAGGATGGCAGAGGTGGTGTGAGGTTAAGGGGCAGGAACGTCCCTGACTGGTTTTATGCATCCATATACCCTTCCCCTCCCTATCTATTCCACCCCTTTGGATTTTATAGCGTAACCATGGAGAGCTACGCTATGTTGCCACGGCGCTGATGAATGAATGAGAGAGATGAACGTGCGGGATGCAGTGTGCAATTACGTGGATCTCGGATCGAATTCCGATTTAGGGAAACCTAACGCAACGACGTTGTCCGTTGTTGACCCATGTGGAGTATCCGTAGTATTTTGATAGTCAACTTCTTTCCGCATAAAAAATATGAATCATCAAACACGGTCTTCTTATAACTGGGCTCGAATTGTGTGCATCAGCTTATAGCTTCCGACTGGCACACATAAAATATGAATAAACTTATAGATTGGAACGTATCATCGTTTTGATTAATACATTTCTTTACGTGGGTGTGCATAATGACGATCTGATAGAAGAATATATATCGCTAATCATTGAAATGAACTAAATCTAACACTCATGCCATCAAATTGCTAAATCATATAACAGCATACGAACTATTTCGGAGATATAGGAAAAAGCACACTTATTTGATAGCACTTTTTAAAATAATAGCGGAAAATTCTCTTGATAAAAATATTTTTTGAAGTGAAAATAATGCTAAAAGATGGATGAATACCACTTATTCATTAAGCACGTATCTTGAGCTATTTATTTCAATTGTCTCTTAAAAAGTACCACCATAACCATTAACAAAAGGCTTTTTAAACAGTAATAAACACAATCACAGCAAATTATGCTCAACGCAGGATTCGGTTTCGTGACCTTCGAATTGGAAGGCAAACATACATACGACCCGTCCCTCTACCAAGGACTGGATCTCCACGACTATGCTCCAAACTAAAATTCTCGAAAAAAATAGAGAGAACTAACAGCGATAAATATCCCGTATCACGCTCTGGGAACAGAATAGATATCCCCCAAAATTTATTTTGTTAATAAAACAAATCCGAGTTCGAAGGAAAAACGTCCATATGTTCGCAAAAATAATTTTCATTATTGGTGAAACAACGGAGAATGCCTTAAAATTCCATCAATTATGGAACAATGTGTACCATGCAGAAGCTAAAAATAAGTGCAATAATCCCAAGAAATAATAATGAAAATTATAAATCGATACAAATCAGAAAAACGCCCAAGTTAATGATAATTTCTCTGCGATAAAGTGACGAAGAGTCTACGCCTTAACAATTAATTGGTTCTCCTGGAATTCTAATAGTTTTATAGCTATGATGGTATTTTTAAATAAAACAAAATACTCAGTATTAAAAACTGTTACTTCTTCCACATAGTAAGTGGAAAAAGTAAAATTTTTTAATTTAATTTAAAATTTCAATTTAATTTAATTAAAATGTTTTATCTAACATACAATCATACTTATTCCACAAAGTGACCGTCTCTTCAGTGGGCTTCATTCTCGAATCATCTACTTCAAAATCCTTCGTTCTTCATTTCCAGCAAACCAATGTTGAAACTGATGTTGACGTGGTATACTTGTATATGTCTACTATACGCTGATGCTATTTTTACTCCTCTTCGCATGACCCGCACCTCAAGAAAATTACTCCCATTTTTCCGTTATCGACGATTATAAAGTACTGTCGACAGCGTCCCCAATTTTTTATAACGATCTTCTTCTCATCCATCGATACATACTGTCATTTGTTTCCCCCCTCTCTGTCCCATTCTACCACTACACATTTCCTATATCAAGTCTTTTGAGTCCTCCATCCTCTTTCGCTCTCTCCCTTCTGTCGCCTTTCTTATTCCCGCAGATCCTTGGAGTGATCCACCACCCTCTCCCACACCTCCCTATCCTCTCGCCCTCCCCTGCGACGCCTCGCCAACTTAGGAACGAGATCCACTAAACACCAAAGAACAAGAAAAAGCGTTTATCGAGAGACCTGTCTCGCTAGAAACCCTGCTACTCCCTCCATACTCCTCCCCAGCCCTTTCTCGCATAGCCTCTCTCTCTCTCTCCCCCCCCCACCCTCCTCTCCCTTTACCCTCCACTTTTTTTCCCCTCGCCACTCCTACACACTCACATACCGAAAAGCAAACTCTCAAAAACGACTCAGCCGACCCCATTCTTTTCCCGAAACCCTCCCCCTGCTTACTCCGCTCCACTCAAAGCATTTCCTCCCTCGTTTCTTACCCTCTTACTGTATAACTACAGCCTTTCCATCCCACACACTGTTCCTATCAACTCCGTATCCCCTCCCTCTACCACACCTCTCCATCGCTCCTCTTAGTATTCCCTCCTCTCTATTTTCTTTTCCAGTTCGCCCTCCCTCTCCCTTGTATTCTGGTCAACCTCACCGTCTCAATTGCCACACCCTATTCCTTCATCCAATCCTTCCGCAGGAAGTGAATGAAAGAATGGTTTCAATTATCTATCAATTTGATTGCAGTGAAGGCGTTGGGAATTCTAAAATTAGTTAATATACGTGCATTTAAGCATGTATAAAAGTATTTACCAGTGCAAAAATAAGTCAGACGGTGGACATATGTGTATGCACATGCCAAAGAAACTTCATATATACATACACGCATTAAAGTAAACTACATATAACCATATATTTCATAGCCCAGCTTAGTAGAGGGGAGGGTGCGCGTGTCTAGGTCCTGGCGCTAGCATCGTGGATTCGGCTTCTACTGAGAGTATGGGTCCTGTATTCCTCTTTTACCTAATTAATATTTCATTTATTATAACAAATATAATTGATAAAATGTTTTTTAGTAAATTAGTTATTATTATTATCTAAGAAAACATCAGTCAGCAGAATGGTTTATGCAAGACGTTTTAAGAAGTTGGGAAATTCAGGGAGCAAGTTTCATGAACGAAGAAAACGATTTTATATTGATTGTAGAAAAAAATATTATAAATATGCACCTGCGAAGTGCTTTTTTCCTTAGACAATTGTAGCCAGAGTAAATCTAAACCGCTTAAGGTCTCCTAGATTATTTAATATAGATATTAAATCAAGGAGTGTCTAGAATGAACAACATTTTCAACTATATTTCAAATAATTCAACAAATTTTTTTTTCAAGAGTGCTTGGCATCAGTGAAAATTTTCATTAAGGCCTAAGATAGTGACTGATACCAATGTACCGAGGTTATCCCGCAGTTTAAATATAAACGCGGACGAAAAAGCGAATTTCTAACGATGCAAACGAATAAAATCCGATGTTTTTGTGTTTGTACCAACATCGCGAGCCGCTAAATCAACTCAAATAAATGCCCCTAAAGTGTTTGCTAATTAAACTCCGGTAATGATCAAAGCGAAGCAAGAGGGAGAGCCCGATACGGTCAATCAGGATTTAACTCAACGAATTTTAAATAATTACTCGATCGAACTGCGTTTTAGCCATCGTGGTACGAAGCGCATTACAGTATAACCGAACGGATTAAACCTCCTCCCTCGAAGAAATGAACCGATATATTTCAACCGACCACTCGAATAGGATGTTTAATATTCGACGACCCAAGGACCGAACATTAAAACATCCTTTTTTTATCTTACAATTAGTAACGTATATTTACCAATTCTAAAGCGTAACTGCTCCGATGGAATATTTTTTACACCACTTCAATGCGTCACGATCTAAGTTTTTTCCCAAAATTGGTGATCGCGCCCAAATTGAGCCTTTCCTATTTTTAAGAGCTGTCGAGATGACTTCTCAACTCGGCGGGACGTGTGTGCACACATGCAGACGGGTTCGTAGAGGTGCGCACATAGGCACACACGCGCTTTTCTCCACCCCGCAGAAATTCAATCTCGACACACACACACACACATGGAAAGGGAGAGAGGCGCCCCCCGGTGCTCCGCTCAGCGTAATGAGCGCTTTGAATAAACAAAAGACTCTCGCTGACTGACGTTTGCGCCGCATGATGAGGGGGTGGAGGAGGTGTGAGAGAGGAAGTGGGAGAGAATGTGCGCGTCAGTGAGGTAGAGTTGAGGTGAGGAGGAAGAGACGAAGGAGAGAGGAAAAAAAACAAGGGGAAGAGAGAGAAGGCATGGTAATTAGAGAGACAAAAAGAGATAGAGGAAGGGAGACGAAAATAATAGCGCAAGTCAAAAGAGGAAAATAAAGCCGAGAATGAGGAAAAGAGCGAGGCATTTTAAGGGTAAACAACTTTAAAAAAAAACATGGAACATCCACTACATTATTTTAATAAGTGGGTCAACGCGCAGAATCGATAATATGCCATTTTAGCGGAGAAATTTCGCGCAAACTTCGAATAAAACTTCATATAAGTCTACCTGTAAACAAATTTAAAGCCTTAGCACACCTACAATAAACGACGATTTAAACAAAATATTAATGAGAAGAAATACTTTTAAACTGCAAATGGAGATTACTTCCAACGACCTGCAAGCAAAACTTAACTTTTAATTTATTTTACACACACCAAGTGGTATAAGATATCATTAATGCGTTTTTTAAGTTCAAAACAATGAATCATAAAACTTACCTAATATGTGGTAAATGATCACGCCAACTCCTGAGTCGCAGGACGGTTAGTGGACTAGCTGAACATTTCAGTTACAGAGTGGTCTTCCGCAATTCTCGATTATATGAAGAAGAAAAGATAACTTAGAACGTTTCATAGCCAAAAACCGATCATCGGTCGAACATATTCAATACCATTAAATTAGAATATCATACGAATGCTAATAAACGGGAGGATTCTACCAAATCATAATTCTAAATACGCCTGGTGTTGCAGAAATCAACGGGGAGCATATACATAACATATAATCTGTTCCCAAGTATGAATTAATGGATAGTTAGCATCACATTTCGATCTGGATACTCGTAACGCCTTTAATCAAAAATCTCTATAATTACGTTATGCTTCTCATTGATCTTTCAACATAGCTTCAAATGACATCCGACAGTCAGCGACAGCTGGTATCTTGATGAAACGTTATGCATTTTTTTGACGAAATTATGCGGCTCTGCCTGAACCAATCGACGACTGTGATTACGTTGCTCGCGAGTTTAAGGCAACCACTATCACCCCATTTGCCAATAAAGTCAATGAATCTTATTTTTTGAAATATTTTCGACTTTGGTACGTTTTTATTAGGTAATTGAAATATTATGATGCCTTAAACCTTAATCTGTCTCTCTACCTCTATACCAGGAAAAAGGCGCTGGCATACATTTAACAATCTGATGTGACCACCACATGACTTTCTCCATCTTTGTAATCCTTCTAAAAATTCCAAATAGGTTACATGATAATAAATATTTTAAGAAACTGTGAGAAAATTTTAGACTTTACAAAGAACAGAAATAAACTCAAACCATAGCCTTCTGATACTGGATATAGCCACAAAGCTTGACTAATTGTAAGACGTAACCAAGCGTAAATTGTTAACAATAGTCGTCGGTAGGTGGAGTGGTGGTGGCAGCTAAAAATATAAGATATCTCTTCAACGATGCAATGTTTCAAACAAAGGTTGTAGAAAATTAAATTTCCTACAACTTTTATTTTAGTACATTTTTACATTTATCAAATATTAAAGCAAATATTTCAAAATAACGGATAAGTGACAAGAGTAAACCCCCACTTTCGGTTGACCAATGTTTACCAAAAACTAATCAGTTATTGTGACTTCTATAAAAATGTTAAATTTATATTTTCGCGATGACCTGATTAATACTTTCTGAGTTATGGCACCCACAAAAAAGCTATCACATACACACAGACATCATCGATAAAATGATCAAAACATTATACATGAACATAGAAAAAATTAGAGCGTTTTTACTTTCTCCATATACGTAGTCAAGGGGAAAGTATTGTATTCATGAAAAAAATCGACTTCGAGATTTCAACGGAAATACACGTTTTGAGGTCCCCTGAACACGTTTTGACCATTTTCTCGATTGTATGTGTGTGTGTGTGTGTGAGATAGCTTTTTGTGGATGCTCTAACTCAAAAGCTATTAATCGGGTCAACGCGAAATTATATATTTAACATTTTTATAAAAGTCACAAGAATTGACTAGTTTTTGGTAAAAATCGATATACCGGAAGTGGGTGTTTACTCTTGTCACATCCGTTATTTTGAAATATCTGCTTTAATATTTCATAAATGTAAACATGTTTAGAGTAACAGCTGTAGGTAATTAAATTTCCTACAACGTCTGCTTGAAACATTTTTCCATATAATGCATTGTTTAAGAGATATCTTATATTTTAGCTGCCACCACCACGCCACCTACCGACGACTACTGTTAACAATTGACGCTTAATTACATCTTAGTAACGCTCCAATTTCTTTTCCTAATTGTTGGAGCTTTGTGGCTCTATCCTATATCAGAAAGCTATGGTTTGAGTTTATTTCTGTTCTTTGTAGTCTTAACATTTCTCGCAGTTTCTTAAAATATTTATTATTATGCTACCTATTTGGAATTTTTAGAAATATTGTAGGTATGGCGAAAGTCATGTGGTGGCCACATCAGATTTTTTAAATGTAGTTATGCCGCAATATATTCGGTCACTACTAAAACTACTACTACTACTACTACTAGAGCCTTGTTTTTATGTGGCATAAATGTGGAAATGTACGCTCAAAATGTCACCTTATACCTTAGGAGATATTAAAAAATATTTAATGAGTATATATCCGACCCTGTATATTTTTCAAAACTCGTATCTAAGGAAAAACAAATGGCAGCAAGTGCACAGACGGACAGACAGACACCAAAGTGAAACAATAAGCGCGTTTTACTGTTTTCTCAACTTTCAAAGCCAAACCATCAGTAAAATACCACGAACTGCAAGTTATGCTGTATCAGAGGATATTTGGAAAATTTATATTAAAATAGTAAATAAAACCGTTTGCCAAACAATTATCAAAACAAATGAAGAGGATACAGCTTGAAAAAATTAACTTTTGATTTGAAATTTTCAAATTATTAGAAATCCTTTAATTTACGAAAATTTTTCTTAACGGTGATTGTACTTTAAACTATTAAATTTTACGAAATATCTTCATAGTTCTTCAGAAAACTAGCTAGTTATTTTATTACTATTATTTACGTCTTTGTCCATCGACCTTCAAATTTTATGCAGAGAAACACGAATTATAGATTATGTTTTAGTTCTTTTTCAGAAGTAACTGATTTTGGATAACTTTTATCAGATTGTACGTATTTATATAAGGAAATATAGTCTCTAATGGCAATGTTACAAATACAGCACGTGTTAGAATAACTAATATTGCTCCTTTCTTCTTCATATCTCTTTTAATATTCGGAATTCCTTGAGACTTTTCCGTTTAATTACACTGCTTAGAAGCCACCTTAAACCCAATTGCTCTGAAGTATTGACGGAATGCATTATAGTGATTAAAAACTTATTAAGCTATGGTTTCATTTGTCGAGCCTTGTCTACCAAAAGATGAAATAATATTACTTGGCGAAAACCGAAGTTGGCCTTCTTTGAAACAACTGGCATACTCTAATTAGTCAAGTTTATTAACATAGAATGATAAAAATCAGCGTCAGTAAGTTGGAAAGTATATCCTAGTAAAATGGCTATAAAAATTTAGCGTAAATTTCTCTTAAGTTTCGTCAGTTGTGATAATTTTCGGTCTATATTTACGTACGGCATCATTCTAGCGAAAGTTGGGCACGCCAGCGCCATCTAGGAATAAGCATGCAAACTTTCGCCTTCAACACTACCAATTCGAATAGCGCTTTCTATAACCCTTTCCTCTCTACCTTTCTACCTTATTGACAAATATTTGCTAGGCTTGACGTTCCCCAATAAATTTTCGAACGCTTGTTGAATCTTTATGCCATTTCCGTGGTATAATAAAACCAGACATTGAATATGTATTCAAATTTCTAATTATACACACTCATATGATGATAATTAGTTACTTTGGTGTATTTACCCTCTACAGCAGTGTTTCTCAAACTAGGATCCGGGGCCCCCCAGGGAGTCGCAAACTTATTTTAAATGTGGGGTGAAATGCGAAAAAATACAAATTTTAAGAGTAATAAATTTTTATCAGGCAATTTTAGGAAATGTTATAAAAATTATAAATAGTTATATAAAATGAAATTTGTTTTAATTTCTTTATTGACGTTATTTTCAATTCAAAGGGGGCCGCATTATATTCAAGGGGGCAGCGACAATTGACTTTACTAATATCGGTACTTTCCTTCCGATACCGGGTACTTTTGTACTCGATTCTTTTCTTTCGATTTTCTACTGATACCGGCACTTTCGGCCCGATACTTTTGTGGTATCGATACTTTTCATTCGACATAACATATGAGTAAGGCATCGATACTTTCGTTTCGATTTCGTATCCTTAGATACGAAAAAAGTATCGATACTTTACTCGCATCGGTAATTTCCTTTCGATACCAAGTACTTTTGTGCTCGATTCTTTTCTTTCGATTTTCTAGTGACATCGGTACTTTAGGCCCGATGCTTCTGTGGCATCGATACTTTTCATTCGATACATAATATGATTACGGTATCGATACTTTCGTTTCGATACCGTATCCCTACCCACAGTGTTCCACTCAGTCCGCGATTTATAACGAATACGACTCTTGCGAGTACAGGCAGTCCGCTTTTACATCAGGTTACGTTCCTGGAAATCGAAGAAAAACGGATTTTACATAAACGCAACATTAAAATGAGGGGTTATGTTCCTGATCAATGACACTAGACTCAAAATTTCTCGGAAATATTTATTTTAAATATTATAAGATAAGCGTACAAAGGAAGGCAGTGTGGTTTTATACGGCCCGCATACATCCTCAACATGCATATCAGGTGCGTTAGCCAGCAAGAGGTGTCGTTAGATATCGCTTATGAAATCTAAACGCGTTTTCGATGCAATACACATTTGATATAGTCATATGACACGTTACATAATCGGAAAATTTTCAAAATTGCCTCGTTGAAATTTGCACAAGGTGCGATCAATCATATGAAAGGTCGTATGTGGTTCGCACGGTGATTTACAAGGTCCCATGCGGCTATTTCAGCAAAAAGTTTGGTGAACCCTAATTCTAAAGTATAAATCTGACGATATAGCTAAAAAAAATGTTTTTGATCCTAAATCAGCGTTCGAACACCAAAAGACCCTCTTGACAACGCCTCCAGCCGGGGTTATGGGAAGGATCGGACGACCGCGTGAATTGGTGAAGTAATTCGGGCAGTGGAAACCGAAAGTTAACAGCGGAGATAGATGGGGAAAATGGCTTCGAAAAAGGTAGAAGGTAAAAGACGGGAAAAAACGAATATTATTTTTCCTGAAAGTAGAACAAGAATCTGCGCCGAATTAGTCCAATTATTTGATTTTAAATCCATAAAAACGGTATTTTATATAATTTATAACAGTGGCCCAATATTTCTGTCATGGCTACAAGACAATACTTTTCTTCGGGAATTTATTTTACGTGTTAATAAAACTGAACGAGAGCTAATTGTGCTACAAATTTAAAATTTGACAGAAACGTATTGCATTACTAGCTCAATGCTGGAAAATTATAATATTCCTAAAATTGCAAAAATTAGTGATTGTTTTACTTCATTATTTTCCATAAGGAAAAAACGAAAATCGGTCCAGAGGAGAAATCTTTTGAATTAAAGAAATATTTCCCATGATGAAATATCTCTCTGAAAAATTGATGTTTTTCAAGGTGAGATGAAATGCTTGCAGTATGCACCTTATACTAGTGTGTGTATATATATATATATATATATATATATATATATATATATATATATATATATATATATATAACTTGCACCAGTGGAATTATATTATCATGATTTTTACGATTGCTTAATTTAGATGTACACGAATTCAGCATATTGGTGAGCTGCGCACTAAACAACCCCTGGAAATGCTAATTTACTTTATTTTGCCCTCCCCTCCCCTCCAATTGCGGATCATAATATTATTAGGACAGAAATAAATTTGATGTAAGTATTTATTAAGATCGATCTCGCGGTTTTCATCTTTGCAGATGTAATTAATAATCAAAATTACTCCTATAAACTCGTAAACTTACTCATTCGCCCATATATCTCTAGTAGTTTAAATAAATCATTCGATCTACCTAATAAAATCGATGCCCTATTTCAGCAATTTCTTAAATAGGTGTCACATAATAAATTGATGATGATGTACTATTAAGGGATTATTGGGCCCAAACGGATGCCATGATATTAGATATCCAGCCTAGTTTCGAGGCGGAGGTGCTGCAAAAGTCTGTTGCATTTTTGCAGGGATGCGGCATTCGTGAAATATTGGGAACCACTGACCCATTTAAATCCCCAATTAATATCGTGAAGTAATTACGTATAGTGCAAATTATTTGTTTTGAAATTTTAGCAGCATAATTTGAGTCGAAGATTGAATAATACTATTACATAAGGACTATACTACGGAGCATAAGGTAATAATAATTAATAACAGGCTACATTGGTATCAATTGATCTAACTTACCTTAAAACAGTTAAAATTCAGATTTAATTCCGTGACAAAACTTTTCCGAGTTCAACGGATTGTGACAACAGGAATCTACGAAAACCTCGGCGAGCAAACTTCCGAAATGAGCGACAATTCGTTGCGAATAAAGCCGAAATATGCACCGCAATCCCTCATTAGAGGAAGTATCATGTCCCACTAAAAAAGCAACCGCTCGCGTGAATCCAGAAACAGAGAAAAACGAAAAAAAGAACGGAAAGGGGAACCTTATGGAAAAACATGAATGGATGACATCACGCGCAGAAAAAAACTATTTCCCCGCGAGAGAGAAAAATATGGAAAGAGGAGAAAACACACACGACCCGTTCTCCGCGGTAAAATATAGAAACGAGGCTGCGGTGAATCCTTCCTAGAACTATTTCCACGAGGCAGAGAGGCACGGACACGCTTCGAGCATTACGTCGGCATCAGCTGACCTTTGATGGCGGACATTTATCAAACTCCTTCGCCCGCCGGAAACTCAATATAAATAGCGCGTGAGAGAGGGTCTCATAGGTACCGGGAGAAAAAATATACATGGCCGAGTAAAACAAGGACACCGGAAGCATAGAATTAGGATTTTTAAAATTAGAGGGAAATGAACAGGATGGGAGGGGGAAGAGAGAGAGGGGAGGCGGGGGTGGAGAGAGAGAGGGGAGGAAATGGAGGCGGAGAGAGAAAGGGGGCGCTGGGGTGGAGAGAGAGAGAAGGGGTGGGGGTAGATCTTAGAGAGAAAGAGGAGAGAGAGGCAAGGAGGAGAGGGAGGAAAAAGGTAGGTATCGGAGGGAGAGGGAAGGAGGAGAGAGGAGAGGGATGGGAAAAACGGAAGGAGGAGAGGGGAAGAGGATAGGGATGGAGGAGAGGGAAGGAGGAGAGGGAAGGAGGAGAGGGAAGGAGGAGAGGGAAGGAGGAGAGGGATGGAGGAGAGGGAAGGAGGGATGAGGAGGAAGATGGAGGGAGGAGATAGTGGAAAGGAAGCAAGGAGGGGGGAAAGGAGAGGAGCGAGAGGGAGGATGGAAGAGGGTGGATGGGAGAGGAAGGATGGGAGAGGGGAGGGTGAAGAGATGAAGAGAGAAGGAGATGTGAGGGAAGAAAGGAGGGGAGGGAAGGTGAAAGCAGATGATAAAGAAAGGGGGAGGACGAAAAGGATTAAGAAATAGGGAAGAGAAATCGTTAAGGGAAAGAGAGGGAGTAGAAAGAGACGGAAGAGTAATAACGGGAAATGGAGTGGAGAAAGAGGACATATAAAGGGAAGAGGAAGGGGGGAGAGAGAAAAAAGGTGTACTAGAGTAAAAGGAGAGGGAGTGTATAAAAAATGGCTGAGGAGAAAGGAAGGGAAATCAAGGATGTAGATTTTGAGAGAGAAAGAAAAAAGATAGGAGCGTGGTTGGATGAACAGGCGAATGGAGGAATAAAGAGAGCAGTGGAATAGAGGAATGGACACGCTGGGTGTGGGAGGGGGTAAAGGAATGATAAGTTCATGCCTTGTCTCCTTGGCGGCCGGATCTTTTTATCACTGGTCCCACATAAAAAAGAATTCGTCGAAATATCTGAGAGAGCGAGTTTTATCCTCGCCGCTAAAATTACGCCAGGAAAATTAAGACGGTCCCTGACTCAGGTTAAACAGGACGGAAATAATAAATATAAGGAAATTTATGGAAGACGAATCTTGTCTTCTGTTTTATAATTAGAGCGCTCTTTATTAATACGAGTACTTCTCGAGTGAAAGCTGTAAAGTGAATTTTTTATTCCTTTTATATTCGTTGTACAAAACTTTGTATCTTTAATCTTGCCTTTCGAATTCATGCATCTGGCGTATCGCAATCTTGAAATGCTCTCTAGGTTAGATAATTTAATTGTGTACTTTCAATCAAAGTAATACCTCTTTCAAGCATTACAACTACTCTTTCGCCTCGATTTCAAGCTAACTTTTAATAAAAACTCCTTCCTGACAAAATGGAGAACCGTCAAAATGGTCAAAATACACGTTATGACTATTCTTTATAAATTCCATCGATTTTCTGCTGCCTTCCCGAAATAGTTGAAAAATATTGTACTGATTTATGTTAAGTTAAGGAAATTTTAATTAAACAACTGCTAGGGGAAAAAATAATTCTGCTTTTGCGCCAGAACAATATTCCTCGTTTCGTCGGGGTTGAGAGAGAAAAAAATCGTTTTCACTTATTTCTGCTAAAATAATATGCGACACTTAACATCAGCTCGGTTTAGCGGAGAGCAGAGGAGCGGTCGTGGAGTGGAATTCACAAAAGAATTTCAAGTGGAACCGGCTG
The DNA here is from genome assembly GCA_028673005.1 of Tanypteryx hageni. NCBI lineage: Eukaryota > Metazoa > Arthropoda > Insecta > Odonata > Petaluridae > Tanypteryx > Tanypteryx hageni. Next base: position 61,524,270 of record CM054114.1, on the reverse strand, counting down.
AAAACGGGATTTCGATACCGCTACGTTGATAAAAACGCTCTTAAAATATCGGCCGATAGTTGGTGACATTAATTCCGTGCATATACTTTCATTATTTAAACCATTTATTAAAAATCTTCGTAATTTGCTGCATATTATTTTTCTTAAAATGCACGTATTTAAGAAGTGGCTTAAGTACATGGAGAGATGACTTCTAGAAAGAATTAATTGAGATGCGGTTTATGAACAACGTAAGATGATGCCATGATTTAAATTCTGCAGAAAATGGCCTACGGCTAAGGATAATATGTTTACATAAACATTTATTTTATTTATATATTTTTCCTCTTTTGAACGGTGAGGCTGAGCCTACTACACACACTACTACACTGCTGACATACTACTACTACATCATCAGCTGCGTGAGCAGGCATCCTATAAAAACCTAGAGAAAGGAATAAAACAAAAAGGACTATTTACTTTAACAAAATGTAATCATGTATGTATATATAAATTTTCAGTTTTTACTGTGGAAATGTACCTATTATACATTATAATAAAGATTTTTTTCTTAAAAACGTGGTCATTTACTTAGAATCCAGTAATCCAAACACCTCGATAATTCGAACAAGCCCTTGCATTAATCAGTTCGGATTATAGAGGTTGCACTGTATTTAAATTTAAGCCAGTAATTTTGATAGATAATAACTAGGTAAGGTATAATTTCAGCGTAAAAATACTCGAGACATTCCGCTTTCCTTGTCATCTTCCGGATAATCTTTCATGAAAAAATATCTATATCCAATGTTTCAATCGACTTTTATAAAATCTCCCCTTTTAAAAACAAAAGTAATTAATCTTATATTAACGTGTATTATTAAGTAGATAAAACAAATTTAGTGCTAGATAGATAAAATATTAATTCGATGCGGAAATTTTGTAATTAATATTAAACTAAATTATAAATTGAGTAAGCTCATTAAACGGGATATTTATGTAAAATTCATACCTCATCGCGTCATGAATATGCACGATAAAATTTTCACTTAGAGAAGACTCGTGCACGAATAGCTCAAAATATTTTTGTGGCATACAACGGCATGCGAAGCCAAAAACTCGTTCCAGCTGTATGTATGTACGTATCGGCCAGCTTGTGCAATTTTTTATGGAACCCATAACGCAGCGCTGGCATTAAGAAAAGAAGAATTTTCTATCATCTCACTAACTCGAGAGGATGTAGAAATAAAGCCCTGTGTTTACTATACCGAAGAATAAAAACTTTAAATTTTTGTTTTCTGCGAGGTCTTGAGGTAAAATTAAAAGATGTATTTAAAGATAGAAAGAAGTATTTTTATCCTTCGAGACTTCATTTGAAACTAAGTCGTCAAATGAGACGCCAAGAGAATCTCGTCGAATATTCTTAGATCGTTGTGTATGGAACGAAAATAGAACCAGTAAAGAAAGCAGAACGAGAGGTTCGGTGTGTAAAGTCGACCTTTCTGTTCCCTGCACAAATATGATGTATCCCGAGAGTAATTGAGATGTACGCGCAAAATGCTTTGAATGACTTTCGACCTGATACTATTCGGGCAGCATATTATTCCGATGAACTGCAGAATTTCTACAATATGTTTAAATGCATGTTTCTCTTCATCAGGCGTCCTAGTTGAAAATCGCAACGACGACAAAGTATTATTAAATATGATGTTAGTTTAGTTAGGTTTTCACAACCAGCTTACCACAGCGCGCACTTGTGCCACGGAATAGTTCTTCGAGTGCCGCGATATTTTTTCAGTAGTAGAAAAGAATAGAACGAAAAAGATTTTTCCCTTTTAAAAATTTACGAAGGAAAATTTCTCACCGTCCGGTTGTTCTTCAAATCATGAGATTACTTGAAGAAGTGCATGTATGAGTAAAACTTCATACTTTATCATCACCATATCTGTCAATGAGAAGCAATTAGGGACTGAATATAAAAAAGGTAGCCGACTAAATTATATCTCAAGAATGTGCGCCGTTCTTGGTAAATAATTTCACAAAAATCTCAGAAAACATCAACCATTGTGTACGTAACATTTCGTAATTTTGAAATGCGATTTCAAGTAATAGTTATTACGAAAATATGAAACGGAACGAGGTTAACTAAAGGATTCTATTCCTTCGAAAAAATGACTCAATCATGAGGTTCCTTTACTTCTACCACATGCATTAATGATGTTTTCACTCGCGTTCTACCGGAATAAGGTTCGGTGCATCAACGAGAGCACCCAAGTGATTGAGCCTAAAGAGGGGATCGGTTTTTCATCAGATTCGCAATTGGAATGCAGATTGCGAACGAAAGAGAAGTTTATATTATTGACAACGTGCCGGTTAAGTAATTATTCATTATATCGATATGGAAAAAAGCAATTATTTCCGTTTTATTTCATCAACTTTTAGATGCAGTTTCAAAATTCACTTCATTATGTTGAGGGAATCAACATAATATTGCAAAACACAACAGTTTGAGAAACCTTGCTCTAAATTCACATTGAAACCGACACTGTAAAATCCTTCCTTCTGATCACAAGGGTTTTAATGTTTAAAAAGTCCCCTATGACATAAAGAATGCTATTCGTGTAGTAATTGCCTAACTTGAGCTGACGTACTAAAAATAAAAATTTTGATAAAATTTATAAACAAAGGAGGAAAATTTAGCCTGGCGTTAAGTAAACAGCGCTGTAGAAGATAGCTATTCTCTGGAAGAGAGTAAATGATGCCCACAGACATGATAGCATTGGCGACGCTAATGCATTACCACAATAACTGCACGATCGAGCGATAGCACGTGGGTGGGATTAGCATTGAAATCGCGCCGAACGGCTTAGATAACTGTCATACGCAGCGATGGCCTACGTTTTGTTTGGGAGCAAACATACTCAATTCGTCCAATTACAATCCAAGTTGAATCTATACGGTAACACGGAATTTAATGTGTCTGCCGACGATATTGAAAACAAATAAAACTGGCTTCACAATTTCCGATTTGAATCCTCCTACACGCCTACACTAAAATACATCCTTTGTCTCGAATGTCATTGGCCTCCCTTCTTCAAAGGATTCAAATAAATAAAATCTTGCGTCTATCGGCTAAAATTATTATTTTTCTCCTGCTTTCGAATATACATTACTGCAATTAATAACAGCAATTAATGGCGTCGGTCCCGTTTTCAGGTGTCCTTAAATCAAAATAAATATGAATATGTTTCCATTTTCCATTAACCTTAAATTTCCGCACTAATAAACTCGTAAACGAACCGGTGATTTGGTTGCCTCTCATCATATTTTTTGCGTCGACGAAATTTAAAAACGTTTTATTTTTTATTTTTCCGAATTTCGCCGCGTAAACCGAGTGCTTAATAAAGATTGCTTCTCACTCGTAAATCGTTTTCGAAAATTATATGAAAACATTTATAGATAACTGAGTTAAGGGGAACGAGCGTTTCGTAACTCTAAATATACGATGCTGGCAAGAAACTATTACGAAATCAGTTTTCCTCTCACCTGTCTTTCCACAGAACTGAACGCCTCGTATTTTTCTTCTAGATGTTAGTTTTTCCTCTCGGTTGCAACCGTTACGCAGGGACGGCGTTCTTAAAGATGAGATTCATTTTTATTTTCAGCGGTGGAACGCTGCCTCTGGAGAACGCCAGGGCCTTTCCGTGCCAAGAATGACGTCATACGGGGTTGTCAAAGTTATGCTAAGTGGAGAGAACATTTATTTTAGGGGAGGAGAGATGAATGGTGATAGGCAAGAGTTTCCACGGAAACGCGTCAAGAAAATGCGAATTATCAGCGTGGCGTTTGATTTCATTTCTGCGGTCGTATTTATCATTAAACATAATATATAGCAACAAAAGAAACCCGGTATTAAGGTTTTAACATTTTTCCTCAGCCTCAATCATAAAAAAAACGTTGGAGAACAGTTTGAAGAGATGACACACTTGACAGAATATTCATGAAGCCAGGGTCGTGCCGATAGATGAGGCCTCAGGCGTCTCACGAAACGGGTGCCAAAGTTAGATCGCAATGAAAATCTTTCCATAAGCGTTCCTTTATTCCTAGAATACCATTTTTTGATGTCTCTGGCCTGCACTGATTGTAATAGAATTCCTTGGCGTGCATATGCAGAGCAGATCAGCCTGTTCCTTCGAGAATTTTTAACTTATTTTACAGCTTATGCCTATCTGCATAGGATCTTCGGATCGCTTCATTCCATCAATTTTATTTTTATAGTTTCAAGTTCGTCACATTTTCAGCTCGCTTTATTCAGTCGGCAATACACCTCTTCTTGAGTTTCATGTGGCTCTTTGAGGTAATAATAGCAGATCCAAAAACTATTACTTCCTTCTGGCTAAAATACACATTTATTACCTTCCTCGCGCCGTATCCTAGTAGACAGTAAAATCAAAAGGACTGCTGAGGCGTTGTCTATCGATAAGTAGGATATGAATTTTCAGGTTTAAAAAAACGTTTATTAGAAGGGTAATTACCGGATTTTCTTAAAAATCTGATGTGGACACCACATGACTTTTTCCATACTTGTAATACTTCTAAAAATTCCAAATAGGTTAAATGGTGAGAAATATTTTAAGGAACTGTGAGAAAAATTCAAATACCTATAAAAGAAACTCATACCGTAGCCATCCGATACTGGATATAGCCACAAAGCTCCAACAATTAAGAATAAGAAGGAGCGTTACTAAAACGTAACTAAGCGTAAACAAATGTTTACAAAAGTAGCCTCTGATGTTGTGGTGGTGGTAGCTAAAAATATGGTTTTTAAAATATCTCTTAAACAGTGCATTATACGGGGAAATGTTTCGGACAAAAATTGTAGAAAATTACATTTTCTACAACTTTTATTCGAGTAAATTTTTAATTGATCAAGTATTAAAGCAAATGTTTGAAAGAAATGGATAAACGACAAGAGAAAACACCCACTTTCTGTTGACCTATTTTAACCAAAAATAAGCTCTTTTCTCTCTGATACTCGAATAAAAATGTCAAATACAAAAATTCGCATTGATCACCAAAAAATTCCTATCTCACAGACAGACATCATTGAGAAAATGGTCAAAACCTGTTCGGAGAACCTTAAACCGTGTATTTCCGTTGAAATCTCGAAATCTACTTTTTCACGAAAATAGTTTCCCATACGAATGGAGAAAGTAAAAATTCGGGTAATATTGGCCTAAATAAAAAATGTTGAGTTTTATTTTAGCTTATATGATTCACAAAACAACATCAGTATGACAATTTTTTCTTCTTTTTTGGCACCTGAAATTGCCTACATTAACTCTCAACATCATAGCTAACTATTGGCATACATAACAACGTTAAGGGAAACTTATGTAATTTAGGGTATCGGACTTCAGGACCAATCCAAAACTTAGCAATATTCAAATCTTTTTTAGAAGTGAGGGTCATAATAAGTGCTGCAAGTTCGAACGTAATGCGCCCATTCACATCTCCATATATGCCAACAAATCCGCGTGTTCATCAGCATCTAGGACATGAATAACAGCGGTATACATACCAGTTTCTATCAATTTCTATGGAAGTTTCATTTGATTCTTTAAGCGTAATTGACAATTTGACCAATTAGCTGCACGTTATTATTGAAGCTTTATTTTCATGCTGCTTCTGCAAATTAATAACTGGTGCCATTAATTATTCTAAAAATACGAGTACAGGGAATAAACTTTTTATTTTGACTAAAAGATTCAATTATTTCATTGATTTCTAAACTTTATCACCTCTGAGTACATTCAGATTGGGAATCCTTGCTCTAAAACGACTTCAATTAATTTTTGCAGAGAAGATATTAAAAAATTAAAATTAACGGATTTTTTCTGGTACAAGAATTTTATCCAACAATGTTATCCAAGAGTAGAGATATCGACGAGGCAGTTGCACAGTTACAAGGAAAAAAGCATCACGATTAATTTTATTAATGTGAAATTCAAATTTCATTCAGAATCGTTTAACAATTACGTATGAAGGCGATGTTTTTTGAGATTTTACGCATTTACTTATTTTGGCGCCATGGAAACGCATTTGTTAAATTCTATTTTAGACTTTATCTTCATAAGAGTAAGAAAAGAATGCATTGAATAGGTACTTTAATACTAGTAAAATGTATATCGACAAGACACATTTAATGTATCGTTTAATTTTAGTTCTTCATCGGCTTATTGTATATCTGCTTCTTTACGGAACTATCGATAATTTTGTTATGTAACGGTAGTTTATCTTATTTCTCAGGACGTGAGCCGTGAATTTTGGGTAATCAAATAGCGGCTTGAGTTTGATTATAATGTAATTTTCTTTCTCAATTTAGTTTAAACGGGAAGACTAGGGTATTTTGTATTATCGTTCAAAATAGAAAGAAGGAATAATAAGTACATGAATGAGGGAATGAGAAAGGGAAGAAGAGAGAGGAAAGAATAGGAAAATAGAAATGGGAATGAAAAAGATAGAGGAAGGCGAGAGAGATGTAGGAAGAGAGCTTGAGGAGATTGCGTACGTTAAATGTTGTATCCCGTCACCTTTGACTGTTTACCAGACGTCCGGCAAAAGCTGAAAGTGCCCGACTTTATGCTCTTACGTCCTATGTTCGGCCGGTATTTGAAAATATAGCGATTTTGTCTTGCTCTTCCCCTAGGAGTGTGCGTTGCAAACTCCCTTACTCTTCCATTCCTCTTATATCAGGGGTCTCAAACTTGCGGCCCCCGTGGTATATTTCTGCGGCCTGCGAAGTAAGCTAGTTTACACTAGAAGACCAAAACTCAATGTATTTCTCTGAGTTTTGTGAGTGGTTTTAAAGGAAGGTGGACAAGGATGCACAGTTTGTAGACATGATTGTTTGGTCTGATGAGGCAACATTCAAGCACAGTGGTAAAGTGAACCGACATAATTGTTTTTACTGGTCTTCTGAAAATGTGAACATTCATGTGGACAGGGTAGTGAATTTACCAGAACTTACAGTTTGGTGTAGTGTGTCATCCAGGGGTATTGTGAGACCGTACTTCTTTGAAGTACGGTTCCATCGTGACGACAGGGCCTCTCCTGATGACAATTTCCCGGACCGGTGGATAGGCCGAAGAGGAAGTGTTGATTACCCCCTCCCCCCATTTGTCTGATTTAACTCCACCTGAATATTACCTGTGGGGTTACCTGAAGGATTTAGTGTGCAGTAAAAAAAACAGCAACACTCCGAGAAGTAAGAAATGAAATTAATCAGTAGTGCGCAGCCATCCCAGCAGATACCTTGGTGAGCGTTTGTCACTCAGTTGTTTCCCACTGTCAGCAGTGCCTAGAAGTTAACGGTGGTAATTTTGAACCGTCTGCGATAGTTCCCCATGTGGCACAGTCTATTCCTTCTGCACACACCAAATATTGACATTTTCTGAATTATGTAATGGTTATTTTTCTTTATTAAGATGTGTATATATCTTTTTTAAACGCCCTATACATTATTTAAAATGGAACGGAAGGTATGGAAACACTAGAGTCTGTGCTGAGCGTGTTGGTTTCAAAATATCCAGATAAGCATGAGTTTGCTAACCTCAAGAAGGAAACAACTGGAAGAAATATTTTCTCCCCCAGTCAGCTGTAGTTAATGTGGTCTAACTTGGGCTTTGACAGTAAGAAGTTGAGGAGCGGCGTTGCCAAATCACACAAAAGAATGTACCCACGGCTGCAAATTTTTACTAGGAAATTATCACTCTGAAAAGAGCCTTTAGATGTTAGATCCTTAAATGATAAGGCAGAAGCATTCGGGATGAAAATTAATAAGAGGAAAACGAAAATGATGAGATTTAACAAGTGTGAGGATACCCAGGTAAATGTTATAGTAGAAACGGTTTACTCAAAGAAGTCATAGAAGGAAGAATGTTAGAAAAGAGGCAAAGTTAGTAAGAGGAAATGTCTATTAGATACACGAAAAAAGGGAAGTGGGTGTGTGAACTTGAACAGAAAGGTTTTGGATAACGCAACTTTGATTGGGTGTATCTAAAACTTCCAGTATCAGTCAATAAATTGGTTCAATGCCGTAAGGTGAGCGCGTAATCATTTTTAAATATTTCAATCTGGGAGTCGAGAGTTTTCAAACGAGATGAAAGCATAACATGCTGTAATCGCTTGATATAAATATTATTCCCTGACCTGAACGAATTTATCAAGCATGTATTTCAATTTAGATGGCAAATTACTTCCAACGTTTTTCAAAATAATAACAATCACGTGACTTTGCTTACCCATTCAAAACTTCAATTTACGACGTGCTACCACGAGTTCAAGATCGAAATCAAAGTAAAATAAACACAATAATGAACTACGGACAAGGTCCGAAACACCGATAAAAAGGCGGGAGGAAGGGGAAGAAGAGGGGCAGCGGTATAGATTTGCTGGTGAAAATATCCTCCAGACCCTATAGAGACGGTGAGATTGGGATCCTCGGTAAGGTGGGGGTGATAGGTGTGTGTGTGAAGGGAGTGAAGACCAAGGGAGGGGAGACGTAGCGGGAGGAAGAGGAGGAAGGAGCGGGGTGAGGGAGGGAGAGATAGATAGAAGGAGGTAGAGTTAGTTTGGAAGGTCAGATCGGCTCAGGGGATGATTCTCCTCCCAAGGAGAAAGAAAAAGGGGAGGGAGTGGAGGATGATATTGAGGGTGAAAGAGGAGAGAGGGTAGCGAAAAGAGAATGGATTGAGGAAGGATGAGGTCCAGATAGGGATAAAAAAAGAATGAACCTGAGAAAGGGGGGATGGTATAGAGAGGATAGATTTGGTAGATCGAAAGGTCTAGGAAGGATTTTAGGTTGGGCCGGAGGGGTGTACAAAGAGGAATTGGGGATGTTGGGCGAGGGACAGTCCGTGAGTTTTTGTATTTGCGCACTTGTTTGTGTTTCTACGCATAATATTTTATGCGGAGGAAGACAAAGATAAATATGATTGCGACTTTCCATGAGATCACTCGAAAGGCCCTGACGGCACATCTCCTAGTTTTTTTTTCTTTCGGAGGACATCAGATCGGTTTTCCCGTCCCAGTCGATCTGTTCAAGAAGGAACGCGAAGTTTTCTCTGATAACGATTATTTTCAGCACACTGCAAATGATTATAAGTCCTTGAACATTATCTAAAATCATTATGCACCCATGTAACATGAAAAAGGCTGATGAAATATTTGTGAGGATAGTGATGTATATAGGTGATTCTATGAACAACACATACCAACAAATAATAAACAACAAATAAAATAAACTGAAGTTAACGGAGATGGATACTAGAATGAAGAAATATCTCTCAATGACCAAGTAACTGGATTATAGAGAAGTTAAATGGGTATATTTATATGCATACTGAAAATAAAGCGATTTTAATGGATTAATTTTGACAAAATGAAATCAAGTGTATTTCAAGATACGCAGGACAACATTAACATATAATTTCATTTAAATGGCATTCCATTAACACGTAGTTTCAATGCAGCCACTTCACAAAAAGGCATATATATTCACCGACTTTCTCATAACGCATGTCGATTTGCTACGATGAAAAATATAATAACTCGTCCTTCAAGGACTGATTTTAAATTTTGTTTTCAATCTTTAAAGACTTGTTGGCTTTTGACGGGTAACGCGACAAATTTACGTATCTTTCTATGTTTCTCCACTTATTCCCTTTCAGCCTGAAGTATAAACTAATATGCAAGCGTATAGCTTGTGATCAGACGTCATTACGGATCTGCAGTCTGTATGACACACAAATGCCATCTAAAACAATGTCTTTTATTTGTCTAACAAGAGGTTTTTTTCTCCAGCTCGATATAGCTTCAAAATAATTCTTTCGCCATATTATTAAGACTAGGGAACTAGCACCTACGCATTACTCGCGTCAACCCCCCTCTCCGCCCGCTCCGGAGTCCTCGGCGTGGTGTGCCTCTCATTTATTCTTGCTCAGATGAAAAAATATCTCGAAACTGCTCTTATCAAGACATGTTTTTTGCTCAAATTTTTTCTCCGATTAATAATTTTTTTAATATTTTAAACGGCGGCAATTTTATTTGAAGACGGCTGATGATAATAAAAATAGTTTTCCTGGATCCTCCTAGCTGTTAGAAAGGAAATAAAATTTATAGCATTTCTCTAAGACTAACAGTTCTTGAGATACAGAGGGAAACGGACGGACAGATACTTGGGAAATTACATATTCTATATATTAATAGCGTAAAAAATGTTTTTAAAGCGAAAGTAATAGCCACCTTAATGTGTGATGTATCAAATTAAATGTCTCGACCTGCAGATTTGCAGAAAAATTATAAAATTGAAATCGGTCAAATCGTTGGTGAGATATTGAGTTTTTTTTGACCGGCTGCGTATATTCAGTATGCTGCGTATATTCGCCAACACCCAACGAATTGGCAGGGTCACATTGCCAGCTTTGCTGCTAATGTGGAACTAAAGCGTTATATGACAAGCTCGGTTAATCTATAGCCCACGGATGTGCAACGGTCCCTCACTCCAAGCGAGGTCGCTTGCTGGGAGGGAGGGATTCCTGCGAGTCAAGGCTGGTAATGGGTCGCTTGTTGTGGTCCCACCACCTAGCCCTGATCTCGCCGAGCGCATTCACCTCTCGGTGCTGGGAGGCTGCCGCCTTCACCTAGAGCTCCCTGGACATCCTCGGTTTTGACCGGCTAAACTCTGCTCGACGTAGTTGTGGTGGATGTTAAGTTGGCGCTGCTAGCGGACATTAGACGCTGGAGGAAATAACGTGGCGCTCCTAGCGTACATTAGTAGAAGGAAATAAACCTTGCAGTTGCTGACCTTCATGGTAATGTGACAGAAGGCTAACTACCAAGACAATATTTAATGTAACCAACCAGTCGATTTATCGACTGGCAACTGCTAGTAGGATATTTAATGTCACAATAGTTCAAAAATAAATATGCATATGAATAATAACTTCTACAATCTCTAGCAATTATGTCACTCGTTCGGTAAATTCGGTGTAAGCTATTTATTTCCTTATTTCAATTTTCGAAGTTGACGTTTTAGTCACAAACAAATTTTTTTGAAATTTGAGTGCAGGAGTTATTCTAACAAGCACGGAAAATTGCACTTTTATATGTACATATTTTTGTTTTATTTATTTTATATTGAGCAGTTCGTTTCATTCAAATAAACATGAATTGTTCTAGACCTTTTACAGAAAAGAAGATGGTAAATGGAAATGGTAACTTTTTTATGAAATAAAACTCATGAGTAAACTACATTCCCACAACTAATAAACCACACAATAAAACCGGAATATACCAGAAAAATTCTTTAAAATTCAAATGATACTGATGCTACAAAGTTTTAAAAAATCGTTTTTGAGGCAAGTCACTCAAGTTATTCGATGCGGCAAATAAATCTCTAATATATTTTTTTGCATTTCCATGAAGAAATGATAATGCCGATTATTATGTTAATTTAATAGATTTATCATGTGTAGAAAAAATAAATTTTGCCTTCCCACCGCGACTGTAAAACTCTTATACATATATTAATTTCGCAACTTTGATAAATATCATGCTTACAATGTTTTACTGCCCTCCATTATCGTTCGTAACCATAGTTAGAATTTCATCATCTCCACACCCATAAAAACTTGGAAAGCGTTTAGAAAAATATGTTTAAGATATGGGTGACGATAAATTGCCCGCTCGAAAGTGAAAGCAATCAAACTACGATTGGGAAGTTAACGGCTAAAGGGAGGCAAATCTTCTTTTATTATTTTATTTCTGAATGAATCACTCCTTGCTCATTTTATACGACAACAGTACGAGGAATTCGGCAATTTATCTTTGTGGGGAAAGGGAGCAGTTAAGCGCCCTTTCCCCTCTTGGAATATATAAATCGCAAAAGAAGACATATCAGTGCAGAGGTCCATTTGCTCTTAAATTTTACTATATGGGCCCAATGCAGAAGATATCTCAGGTTCCCTCGATAACAGCACATAACTTTAGAGGAAGGTAGATTATTTTAAGCGATCGCATGCAATCTTTCCAGCGAAGTTTTTGCAAGAATCAACGACACATTTGGTATCTAAAATTGCTCCAAGTATATAGATTTTGACAGGACGAACTCGCCTCGCCTTAAAAAGGGTGGTTCATTAAAATATTTGATTATTTGATGGATCATTCAATTTTATTTCAACGGAATTCAAATTTCTTCTGCGATATGTCGTTTCAATGTGATAATATCACTCGACAAAGGGCAGGTGTTTAGGTTTACCGTGAAATGATAAAATAAAAGATCTATTTCCGTAGAAAAAAGTCGTTATATAATATTTGTCACGCAAAATAGCTGTTAAGTTACAGATGTTCATTGTTAACAAGTTATTAAAACAAATTTACGAATTGTTCCAATGAAAAACAAATTTTGAATTCTTTCTCGACATAAACATTCTACCATCGTTTTCTTGAACAATCTGGATCGTACCAAAAATTTACTGGAATTTTTTTGTTTTGCTATTATCACGACAAACGAGGAATCATTCGGTAGTAACTCGCGATTTACGCAGTCTTTTCGTATTTTTCCTAGGATAAGTTCGGATTCGTAAATAATCACGAATCCGCAATCTTGTTACATGAATAGCTTCATTAAACAAACCAAGCTCCTACATTTCCGATTTATCATTTCCATCATGCGTTGTAATACTACAAATAACTTTCAAATGCAGACTTTCCTTTTCAACCATCGGGAAATACATGTATTGAGTTTTTCCACCATTACGACATCAGGCACGTGTAAAGAGAAGCGATGACTATTTGATCATATTAATGCGGCATACGCGCCTCGTTCGTTCCCGACAGGAATGGTAACTAGTAGACCTTTTCCGCGGCAATCATTGTCTTCCTTTTAACCTCGCCCCCCTCATGAAATATTCCCTCTCTTCCCCATCCAAGAAGCTATCTCGTCCTAACCGATCCTAAGTCCGTCCCATTCCTTTCTACTCCCTCCTATCTTCCCCTCCGTGCACACTACCTCCATCTTTCTCCGTCTCTTCCTCCTTTTACTTCTCACTCCCTTTCTCTTCTTCTCCCATCTCTCCTATATCTACAGCATCTCCTATGTCTCCTCCCTGGACCCAGCCCATCCGTCTCCTCGGCTGACAACCGGAGGAAATCTTTTCCGGAAAAACGGTTTCCTCTTGCACGCAACGCTTTCGTTCCAAAAAGTCCTCACAATATTTCTTTTCGACATAGCACATTCCCATCCGAACCCCTCTCCCCATCTCTCTCTCTCCTTCCCTCTTTCCCTAATACCCTGTCCCTCCCTCCCGGCCAAACACAGGCATAGTTGCGCTTCCATTGTATGGTATGCGTAAGAAAAAATATTGTGTGTGTATATATATATATATATATATATATATATATATATATATATATATATATATAAGAGTATACACATGCATACGTATATAAAGAACAAATAAGGTAAAATGATGCTTTTATGCGCAGCACTCGTGCAAACAAGCAAGTTGGTCGGGGAGAGTAGGCATTATTTTTTGTCGTATACTGATATAGAGGGAAGGAGACTAGAGCCTCGTGTGACATCCCCCAGGAGAGATTTCCTAAGCAAATGAAGGATCTCTTTGCGCTCCTCCTGGAGTACGCCATCGAAAGATGGAATCTAATAACGGTTTTTCTGTGTCCGAGGCAAAGCCCCATTGTTAAAGCGAGTGCTTTTTTGTGTGAGCGTTTTCGCTCGCAGTGAAATTTTCCAGAATAGCCGTTTATTGTATCCTGTAAACTTCCGCATTTCAAATGAGTTAATCGAGGAAGTGGTGCAGGGTACGCATTGAAAATATACGAACAACGTTATTTGTTGCCTGTTTACACCTTTTACCACGGAAAAGCAATACATTCCATGCACAGCGGCCATCATACATCTAGTTTCTATTCAAATTACTCCAAATACAAATCGCATTGATTTCCTTAATACAATTTCCTTAATAAAATTTTTCTCAACATCCTTTGCACTTATTAGTCAATTGAATATGACATAATACTACTCAATATATGGTCGTGCTATCCTAATTTGATTTTAAGGATGAAACTAAAAAAAATCAATTATTCATGATTTATTAAAATACAAGTAATTGAATGGCTACGGCATTACCGATGGAACGGAGTAAAAATGTTTTAGGAGATTATGGTAGTGTAATAAAGAAAGATCTATTTTAATTGGCATAATAGGGATACATGCTATGAGATAAATTACGTAGATTGATTCGCGGGTGCGAAGGTTAAGCAAATAGCCGAAGTACGCAGTTTTGCAGCATTGATAACATATTTCAATGCCGATCCGAAATAACAAAACCGCGCTTACATCTAATGGCGACAATCAGCCCTCTGTCGATGAATTCCTGGGAGCTCCATTTTTTCCAGTCGCTTTATTGATCGTTATGGTATCATTTTTGTAATTCGTAGTCGGCTCAGCTATCTCTATCCCTCGGTATCCTTCCATTTTGAAAGAAAACCGCAAAAACGGATTATTTGAAAACCTCAACTCCTCCCCATGCAATCTATTTCTTCCGCCCTCCCGCGAAATTCGGCTCGCCCTCATCAAACTGACCGATTTCCTCCATCAATCACAGATTTCTGACCGCTTTTTATCTCGCGCTGTGAGTCAATTACTTGCATGTATATATGTATCAAAGCGGATTAACTTTCGACCGGCCGCGGTCGTTTGTTTACCCCTTCGATCTAATAAAACATACATCAAAGTCACGGTGGCGCGGGAGTAAAAATGATTTGATAAGTGTAGCGACATCAAAAATAGTAATAATACGCGATAGTTTATCAAGAATCATGATCTACGAAAAAAAATAATTTTATTTAAAAACATATGTATGGATAAAAACGCGTATCAACTGGGAAAATACGTTTATTTCCACTCGATAACTTAACCATTTAGGTTTATACGATTTTAATGTAAGGTTACTTCACTTCTCCCATAGTCCAATAACTTAACGCCTTTAATTAGGGGAAAGGCTACTGCATTTGCTAAAATTATCCAGCATGAAGGTGCGGTGAAGATTGTTTACGTTTCTTGGAAATTTGAAAAGATGGGACTATCTCTAGATAGAAATATTAAAACGATTATTGCCCGTCATTCTTTAGCTGATGGAAATGTTTCCTATTATAAATTATTATTTACGTTCCATCTTATCGATGTACATTTTCATGTACCTATTATCTCCAGGTTCAAAAAATATGAAATTTTCTATTTTTTTCCGAGAATACTTTATAATTTGATATTTTTACAGACGAGGTTTATTAAAAATAATATTAAAAATCTAATGAAATGCTGAAAGAATAGACGAAAAATGTTAACGATGATTGTTATTTCTGATTAAATTATATTAATAATCTTCGAACCATCGCAAATAAAGACAGTTTCTACTTTAAGAACCTGGAACTATGATGTCGCAAGAAAAACTCAAACTCAAGCAGTTATAAATCCTATAAATTCCGCCTGAATTATGACTCTTTCTCCTGACGTTACGATCCCGTGAATTTCGATATTTCAACGAAATTTATTGGTCATTAATTCCTCGAACCCTTTTCCCTAAGGTATCTCGGAAATACTTTAGATAAGTTCAAGTCTCCTCCTCTCTGAACATGCTGCAACATTCGAAAGGAGAAGTTTCAGACTTCTCTCGGTGACAAATAGACCACATTCGGAACACCCACTGCAGACGAATAATATCTTGCAAAATTCGTCGAGACGGAGCTAGATCGCGATAGTATTTATGATGGAAGACTAAGAATAACGACTTATAATGCGAGCTTCCTAAACTCAAGGGCATATAACAGGTACTAAAAACATTACGGCAAAACTAATCACGAAATTTTTCAATCTAAAAAAACAACTGACACCATTTTAGAAAGAGACTCTGCATAGCAAACGAAGAAGGCGACCTTAATGAAATACCTACTGGTGCAATTAAATCATTTCATAATTGCTAGACCTTTCCAATCACCGATGATCTCCGATTAGTCAGGTTTGTCACACAAAAAGTGGATTTCAAAACAGTTAAATCAATATTTCTTAACTGTACGATTAAAAAACTATAAAAAATCATGCATTAAGGATAACTGTAAGTCAGGTTAGCAAGTTTATATTATGACATCAATTTAATGATATATTTAACATCTACGTCCTTAATAAAATTGAGTAAAGTACACACATTCCAACTACATAATCGTTTTCGCCATTTAAATTTGCAATTCGCATGGGTTTTACTCCAAAACATAGCTATTATTTTCTTGCATTAACTATTGAATACTTCATCACCTTCAGTATATTTATAAAAGTGTTCTTCCGCTTCAGAAATTCTTACAAATTGCACCATTTTCATTGCATTATTATCTGTATTTAGTGGACAAAAGCTTCAATAATCGGCAACAAATTATAATGCGCACATAAAAATGCACACCAAAAATTTCAGAAAAACGACGCCATATTCAGCGAAGATAAGTTTTTCATGAAAATGAACGGACTACTGGGTTTTGGAAGACGAAAGCACGACAACGCAACCATGGAAACTCTTGCGACCAACAGGCTATAAATACCCTGTGGAAGAAGACTTTTCTTTATATATTTCCGTCTCCATTCTCATCATAACACGTGCAAGTTATCCCTCATTCTTTCCTTCCCCCCTCTTTCCACCCCTTTCGACCCACGTCCTCCCCGCTCTCTTCATTACCCTTTTTCCCCAGTCCCCCACGCCCTTTATCCCCCATCCCACCTAAACATTCTTCTCCCTTTTACTCAACCTCCTTCCTTTACCTCCCATCCTATCCTCTTTCCCCTCTCCTCCCTTCTCGCCACGCCCTAACCTCTACCCCTTCCCTCTCTTTCCGTCCCACCTCGTTAACTTGCTGTTGATATTAAGCATCCTTCCTCCCCTGCTAACACACCCGCATTTTCCGTCTTCCTCTTTCTCTCTTTTTTGTCATTTCTCACCTCTCACCCTCCCCCTCTCTCATTTCTTCTTCCTCTGGCTTCACTCCTCTCTTCTTTCCAATTCTCCCAGCCATCTTCCTTTTATCCATCTCTTTCCTCCTCTACTCGCCCTCCTATCCATTATATCGCCTGTTTATCTCGAGATTTCTGCGGTTTCTGGAATTGCCTTTCGTATATCAACTCATAGCTATCATTTACTATTCTCTTTCGCTCTTTTACCCTTAGCATTTTAATATTTCTTTTAATATCCTATAAGCTATTAATCATTAATATGTTCTCATCGTTTTGTTTTAACCATAAATTTCCGTAATTTACCATCCTAAACATTGTGACTGTTTTAGTTCTAGCATGTTCAATCATCAAGGATATTAATCCTCCATTATTTTTCAAATCATTGCTCATATCTTCCTTACCATCGTTTTATTTTTCGTGTATTATTCTTTAATCTTATCCACAAGAGCGTCAATCGTCCGAAATAACTGGAGACAGATGGAGTTCGGATTATCGATCTGCACGGGTAAACGAACAACAGCGGAATCGTTGAAAAAATATGATAGATTTACACCAAGAATTTTATTCCAGTTGGTGAACATGACGGTAAAACTGATAGAATACGAACGAACAAATCAAATAGTTCATTATTGAGCTCACTTGAAGACTGTAACCGAATTCACAAACTGTCTCTCTCCAACAGTCATAAAAAGCTTGGGAAAACCAGACGCGCGTTTTGGTGGCAAAGCAATTGTCGTCAGTGTTGATTCACTGATTGTAGATTTTAAGATGCAAATAAAGTACGACTTTTTCGTGACCGATATGTGTATTTAGTTTTTCCAGAATCTTCTATCCATTGGAGAGAAAAATTCACTCCAAGAATGGACAAGTTTGTGACATTTCGTTGCAACCAATACTTAGGGTTTCTTTTGCGCTGAAGGCGCTGAACGTTCGGATAATTCATGTTTCAAATAACTTAAGTTACAATTTTACTTTTTCTCCTCGTTTATTTTGCCGAATTTTAGAGTTAAGATAACGTTAAATTATCCTATTCTCTCTCTCTTTATCTCGCTATCCTCTCCATTTCTTCATCTCCCCTATGCAAATATTCATGGTTCCTTCTTATCGCTCATTATTCGTCACTTTTTCATGCAAACACTGATGATGATGCCTCTTTCTCGTAACATTTGACACAGTATTTTTCAAAATTTCTGTCTCGAAAACAAGCGGAAGGGAAGACAACATGACGAGAAAATATTTTCTGGTGCAATGCTGAACCCATTATCTCGCAATACAAAGCAATATGTGTATACTGCAAGATTGACAATTTTCGAATAGGATCTTTTCGTTCACTAGAATGATCGATATAATTCGGCTGGTTATGCGCTGAATACTTACATTTTCTTATCGGCATTACGACTCAGTATTGGGTCGCGAGTTCAACGAAATAAGCTGTTTTAACGACTCCGATTTAAAGTTTCATGGTCTGACACATGATTTTTATTTTTGAGCGGATAAAAAGCTTTCATCATACGCTTAGATTTAGACAGATTTCCTGAGCTAAACACTAAATTATCTCTAAAAATTAACTCGAATCCTGTTTAGGTGAAAGATTTGACAAAATGTGCCACCGATGAAAATTCTGTAATGGCATCCGATAACATTTATCCCTCTAGTATACAAAGGCAGTTTTTCTTTTGAATAACTAAATTACATAAAAATGCATTCATTATTAGTTTTAGTGACTGAAATAGTTTATCAAAATGACACAAGTATATTTGCCACGGAGACAATAATTATTCGTGATTTGCAATCCACCACAGAAATTTACGTTACGCTGTGTCAGATTTTATTTCCATAATATTGTAAATATGTTTATGATACAATGCGTGGACATTTAATTTTGCTTAAATCTATGAGTTAAACCTTGGTATAGCCTTAAGATATACGTTCATGTTTTCTACCATTTTAAAAACAAATTACGCATACGCATGGAATTTAAAGAAACTTCTGTAATGAGTCTAGTTTTCTGAAATTTTATCTGCTGATCTATCATGTCATCATGTCATCGAAATGAAGCTCATTTTTATATTTTATTAGCTGTCCATCATTTTAAAACCATGTACTGAAATTAGAAGATACTTTTAAATGAAACAGAAATACGAAAATTATGTTACGCGTCAAAATCATCTCCTATTACTGGGTAACCTTTTTTCTATCGACATAAATATATGCCCATACAAACCTCCTTGATATTTTATGCGCTTAAACAGCTATATAATTACTGGCTATCCCGTGATATAATTCTTAACAGAAAATAACTTTTAATTTGACTTATTTATTCAACCGAATTGCTCCGATATGATTACGTAACAACCCGTCCACCGCCCCATTTTACGCGCGGTGCCACGATCAAACATTCATAAACAGTTGATGTCGATTCCCTTACAGCCTTTCAAAACTTTTCTCCTCGCACCGAAAAAAAAATTAAAACGCGAAAAACGCAGTATCCGATTTATCGCGCGATTATCTCATTCATGCATATTCCAGCAGGTGGCGTTCTCTCTCGCTTCCTTTGTTTCTAGAAAAAAATAACCGTCTCGAAAAAAATCATCTCGATTAATTTTTTTAAATCTCGAAACCCTTCAAAACACACACACACACACTTTGGGAAAGCTCCTCCTCATCCTCTGCTTCGACCGAAAAATTAAAATAAAAAATGAAAAAATCGTCCCTTCCCTTTTCGCGTCGTCATTCGATGAAAGAGAGGCGAGAAAAGGAATGCATTTGTGGCTCGGGGGAGTTGAGTGGGGCGGGGGCGAAGGGGAATGAGACGGGGAAAGAGGGATGGGGAGGGAAAGAGTGATTCGGGGGACGTGAAGCGGAGAAGGGAGGAAGGACAGTGAGCAAAAGAGAGAGAGAGAATATGATGAGATAGCGACGCGCAGAGTGCATAATTGCAAGGGGACGAAGCTCCAGAACCGTGCGACGGTGGCGCCGCCACGTGTTTCCGCACCGTTAAACACCCGTTCTCACACACTCCCCCATCACTTCTCTCTCCCGTCCCCCACACCCCCTCTCTTGTCACAAGACATGAACGGTTTCCTTTTTTTTATTCATCCGACTTTCTCACACCCTCGCCCTCTGGTGCGAACGTGTTGCATCATGGGGTGGATTTTTTTTGAACTGGCGGTGGTTGTGTATGGGGGGGGGGGAAAGGGTTCCAAGGGGGAGATGCAGAAGCAAGAGAGGTAAGCAAAAGGGGGGGGGGGAGATAGGCGTAGGTATAGGACAGGGATTGAAAGCCTGCGACTCTTTAAGGACTGCCGCGAGGTTCCATAAACCTTTTATGCCAAATAAATCGCTTGCAACGAAATATTCTATCCTGAGCTAAACGCCTGAAAGTGCATGTTTACTTATAGGAGGTGTCTTTTTGTGTTTACTTTATTCGAGAGGAATTATCTGTCTAAACATTGTGTCCTCCGAATAAAATGAAGACTTGAAGTTGCTACGTTACGTGTGGGAAATATGCGGAACTAAGATTTATAAAATATTGGCGAGTATTTTGCATTATATATTAATTGAAGTTTGTAAATCCTAATTCGTCTTTACTGCGGCTCTCTTTATAATGAAATTTTGAGCGAACCTGAAAGAAGTGACTCTTTTTGTTAATTCCGATGCTTACCCCTGATATAGGATATGGTGAAAGAGAAAAATGCAGACAGAAGAGGAATATGGAGGGAGGCGATGAAAGAGTAAAGATTGGAAAGGAGAGTAGCAATGCGAAGAAAAAGTCGAAGGGAAAAATTGCGATAAAACGAATAAAATAAGAAGAGAAGGGAAGCGAGAGAGGGAGGGGGGAATGGGAACATTGTGGTGCTTAAGTCAGGAAAAGAATGCAATTATAAAAAAGAAAAAAAAAACAAATCGGCGACTGAGTCCACCCCGCACATTATCACACGTCCACTCTGGTCAAGCGGTGGTTCATGCGGCGGATACCTACATTAACGGTTTCCCTTGTAATTGCATTCATTTTTTTCGAGGACTTTTATTTCCCTTTTACATAAAATTTAGAGGAAATAAACGCCCGTGTCGCTTCACGCCACAGTTGTTAGCTGCAATTATATTTCATCCTTCAACCAGTTGATCCGGTTTTTCAAATATTTTTCCACGCCGAGGAATTTCTGATACCCTTAAGCCTTAGTAATAAGATTAACAAGATGATCCAAACTGAACTTACGATGCCTACTTTCCATTTAATCATTTATTCAATACTTACATATATTGGCTTTAATAGCTTTAACATCACCGCGGATATGTTGCTATTTGTGTTGACAAATTTCATAATTTAGCGTTATAAGATATTACAAACGCATTCGAACGGAACATAAAATTGATCACGCGTATTAGAATATACCGATTCAGAGTCCAACAATAGTTATTGCGATGGCAACAGCCTCATAATGAGTGATAAAAATTGCAAAAAAACGCCATTATTTACACGACATTCGAAGAAATGCGATCGATAAGCAAAATTCTATGGTAAAAATTAGAATCTCCATTCCTTTCCTCAGACAATATTGCAAATTCCGCTCTGATATTACAATTCTAAGGTATTTTAATGTGCAAGAGAAAATTATCCTGCACGATGGATTTGAGATTTTCCATGTAAATCAAATGAGAAAAACAGTTCCTGGAACCGAACCCGGGACTTTCAATATTTGGAACAAAAACTATCCTCGGGAGCTCGGACCCAATAGCAAGAGATTTCCAACAAGTGCCATGAAAATCGGTCTATTGGTGCAAAAGTTAATAGGAGGGGACGGACACAACGACAGAACTATAAGCCTATTTCCATTCTGGAAAATAAATTAAAACACGATAAAAACATTTTCTACTTACATTTTGTTTTCTCGATAAACCTATAAACTATTCTACGAGAGTTATATGTCATGTAAACTGAATTAAGGACATTTTAGATATTGTAAATGACTTCTAGACCTACTGACATATAGATAATAACTTTTTTGCTAGAAATATTCATAAATTATTTGAAAGGGGTATTTTTGGCAAAATAATGAAATATTTCACACAGACTGTTCGGTGACAATAACAGAAAAACTTAATTCAGGCACAATCAAATTTCAGCCACATTTTATAACTCCTCAACTTAACACAACGATATAGTCTAAGCTAGACTCCCCGACGCACCAAATTATACTTGGAGTATATTCCACCGACCCATACGTCCCCACCACGTTACGAACAAACGAATGCATCTCCATCTTGATTTCAAGTGCAACTTCAAAAAAAATTTTTTTTTGTCCCTTCCGAAACCTTCTTTCCCTCTCCCGACCTCTCTCCACTTCCGCCGAGAGAAAGAGAGAGAGAGACACGGAAAAAAAAGAGTAATGGGCGCAAAAATAAAAATCACGCCTCTCCCGTACCGCGGATCACGTACCGGTGCCCCTCAACCATCCAACACCTCTTATCCCGACATCATTTCACACCCCCTCGAACACCGTAACCACCCATCCTCTCCATCCCTGTTCCCTAACCCCACCCTATTCCCTCCCCACCTACCCTTACGGCACTCTCATCCCCCGATCTCTCTCGCTTTCCATCTCTCTATACCTTTCCTTCCCTCCCTCTTCACCTATCTAAACCCCCCTCTACCTCTCTCCCTTCCTTCTGTTTCTCCTTCCCTCTCCATTTCTCTCCTTCGTACTTGGGCTCCTCTTCGCACACCACCATACCATATGCTCAGTCTTCGTCCTCTCGTGATCTAACCCTTAGAACCCAAACTCTATCCCTTCTCCCCCTCCCTACAACACAACTCCTACAACTTCTTCCTTCCCCATTCCTTACTTCCCCGGCTCTCACTATCTTCCTCTTTGCCCTTCGCTCCATCTATCTTCCAATCTCTCTCGCTCACCCTCCCTCTCACACCCTCACACTCCCTCTCACACCCTCACACTCCCTCTCACTCCCCCCACTTCCTCTCTTTTCCTCGCTAAACCTCACCCTCCGTTTCCCTCCAACTCCTACCTTCCTCAGGTCCCCCTTTTCAACCGTTTCCCTACGCTCCAAGGAGTCCTGAGCGAAAATCACTTACATCTCGACACCTGCAGCGGACTCTTGTTATTCCTTCCCCTCTCTATCCTCTGATTTCCTTCTTCATTATCCTCTTTATATCTCTCTCTTGCTCGCTCTTTCCCTTCTCTCTTTATGCCCCATCATTATACCTTCCTATCTCATTTCTCTCCGGATTATTTCTCTTAGTTTCGATTGCGTTTTTCCCTTTCAGTAATTAATGCCTGTATATGTATGTATGTATATATATATATATATATATATATATATATATATATATACACATACATATATACATATACACATATATACATATATACACATATACATATATACATACATACATATGGGGTGCCGGTAGTGTAGTGGTTAGGACGCTAGCTGCTCGTAATGGCAACGGGCACGAATCCTGTGCACGTAGGATGTTTTCCGAAGTGGCCGGCTCCCTGTTTGTGCGGTTTCAAGAGACCGCGAAAATTCAGCGTTCCGTCCTTCGGAAGGGACGTTGAGCAGTTGGCCCCCATGGTGCTTTTCCTAAAGAATAGGCTAATGCCGGCACCGGGTTTCCCTCCTCCCTTCTGACTGTATGTCCAGTTGATGACAGTGCAAAACGACCATAGCCGTCAACGCACTTAAAAAATCAATTACTATTATATATATAATAAATAAATGCTTTTTACGGAGGATATATATATATATATATATATATATATATATATATATATATATACAGTAGAAGTAGAACACGAATCCGTGAGTAGGCCTTCGGATAATATGAGACATCTTATATAAGTGTCCTCGGTTCGACTCCGGGAGCTCCGGAAGTTAAGTTCTTTTTCCGTAAGAAGAATTAATTTAGACAACTTTCCGATTCTTAATGATGATTATTCTTATTGCCCATGCAGTGCGATCTGAGTCACGAAACTTAAAATACGAAAACTTGGACTCAAGCCGATTGCCAGAGAATTTGGAAATTAGGGATGGTTGTCTTAATTTCACGAAAAATTATAAATATACTACTATTACTCATGGAATTTATTATTTAATACATAGGTATAGGCTCCACGTCACTGAAGCGCTGTTGCCCTGGAGACTGCGTTGGTTTATTTACGAGTTTAGATCTTGGTGTATGGTGATTATTTGAAGCGTTTGCAGTATGCAAGCACCGACTATACGTTCGTGTGTGTGTGTGCATATATATCTATGGCGGATGTCCGATAGCTCCAACAAGAAGCCTTTCTTTTTTGGCTTGGACGTCCACAACACCAAGTAAGTGTACACTGGCTCCCTCCTATGAATCTCAACCACTAGTTCACTAATTATATATACGTAAAGAAATCTTTGTGTTTTACGGACGAAATTTCACATAATTATAAGGGGCAACAGCGAAGAAGGTACAGTGGCATGGGCGGATTCAGACTTCATCCAAGGGGGGGGGGGGGTAATGTAGGAATGAAAAAGCATTTGATACATTTCTGTTTAAAATATATTTTAATCAGAAAAGGCAAATATAGAACTTATTAGTAAAAAGCGAACAGATTAAGACTCCACAGGCAATACATCGATTAATATTGAAAAAAGAATGAAATAGAATTTTATTCAACAAAATTAATACCACTTAACAATGACTTTATGATTTTAAATTAAAGATTATACATATACTTAACATATTTTACGAGGTTATATATTTATATTGTATTAATGGCGAATGAATGCAGTTAGTAAGTATAAATATGCAATTAATTAGACATATTTTACATTATAAAATGAACATCTCAACACGAAGAAATGGAGTTGAATGGTAATTTTTTCGAATGTTCAGAAATTCTAGGGGGGGGTAATTACCCCCTTTACCCCCCTTGAATCCACCCATGTACAGTGGGTCGACGTTTGAAGTTTCTGTTATCAATTTTCTGTCAATATGGCGATGAATTGAAATTTTCGAAACTTTAAGCTAAAATTTTAAAATACTATGGTGTTATAAATTGTATAAAAATGATTCGCAATTACTATCCCTCTTTTTCGAACCTCAAATTTAAATCATTAACATAATGTGATGGGCAATAACTGAAACTTCATCTACTGCCTCAGTGTCTCCAAGGTTCTTCCCTTAATGCCCACCTAACGATTTAATAATAAATGTGATATTTATTCTTTATCAACAGTTATCTCAAGGTGACAATATTTGCTCTCAAGTATTATACAGAGAAAAAAGGAAAGTCTGACAATATGCATAGCACGCAGCGTTGAAATAATAATCTCATATATATAATAAGCATTGTTTGTTGGTGATCATTTACACGACCGCTAATATTTTAGTAAGCTTTTTGTTTTGTTTACCTTGACGAAGAAATAATTCGGTAAGCAGCTTTTTTAATTCACACTATTTAGGATAATTTGTTTGAAAGGGATTATAGATATTGTGTATTGCATTGAAAAACGTAAAAAGTGACGAATATTACTTTGGTATGAAATGAAATTTCAACGGGCATTTACTCGATAGCGTAGTTATTTAGGATATCGGCATTTTTATGCTAATATAGTTACCAATAAAATGCCGTCATACCTTCATATCTTAATTTAAAGTTTTATTATCCGCTTTAGATAAATCAATAAAATTACAACCATGAATTCCAATCATGATGCGCTAAAATACGGTTAAAAGATAATGGTTAGAAAATTTCCAGGAATGCTTGACTTACATACTAAAAGGGAAGGACAAAAAATATTTGGAAAAACGACCCGGACTCGACTCCAGAGGATTAATTCTATTTCTCATAAGGTAACACATAAAACTGGAATTTTAGAAGTGCAGCCCTTAATCTTTTGGAAATTACAATTAGAAAAACTTATCTTCGATAATCCGATTTGAACTCTTTTAAAGAAAAATTAATAACCCCTTATTCTAATAATCTTTTCTTGTTTTTATTAATTTGAACGTCATTTTTTACAGGTAATATACTAGTACCGAGCGGAATTACCAGTTGAACATCAACAGGACTATTATATATATATATATATATATATATATATATATATGTGTGTGTGTGTGTGTGTGTGTGTGTGTGTTA
Source organism: Tanypteryx hageni (assembly GCA_028673005.1). NCBI lineage: Eukaryota > Metazoa > Arthropoda > Insecta > Odonata > Petaluridae > Tanypteryx > Tanypteryx hageni. The sequence goes on along the minus strand of CM054114.1, from coordinate 61,498,077 downwards.
AATGTTATTGTTTGATTAATTAATAAATTCCTTATTATCAATTGAATTCTCCCAGAAAATGATGCGCTTGAAATTTATTACATTCTGGCATCAATATACGACTTGATTTGCCACTCTTTGGCTCCATTATTCTCCCTTTTCGTATGTGTACTGAATAATAATATTCTGCAATTATTAACGTTGCAATCTATTAAGTTTGACATTGCTCGAAGCGAATAACACAATTCTTTCGTCTATTTGAAGGCTTAATAGACGCTAATTTTTCGGAGGCAACAATGAGGTTCGTCTTGGCAACACCCGGAAAGAGTACGAAAAAGCCGTAAAATTTCGAAAAGAAATGCGCGTTTCTGACAAATTCTTCCGTGTAACATCTAAACATTGCAAGAATAAGATGTTTTATAGTTTTAACCGTCGAATAAAACAAAAAAGGAGAAATTGGATCCAAATTTACATATTTTGATGAATGAAGGAAATAAACCTTGCACCTTGAAAAATCGAAAATCCCGTGTAAACTTATGGGAAAATATAATTGTCTCCCGGAGTCGAATCCGGGACTTTTTCCGAGATGATCGATTTTTATAGAGACCACCTCACGGGGGTTTAACGATTGTGAAAGTTTCAGCAACTAATCCCATTGGAAAATGTCCAAAAATACCGGGACAGACGGACACTTGAGAATTATTATATAAGGATATTATAATTACAACTGTACAATGTTACAGTTTGGCCATACGGCCAGGTGGCAACAATACAATACGCAAAATCAAACATATAATATAAAGTGATGTAAAAATATCACAACTTATCTACATATATGTATACACACTAAATTCCAGTGATTTTCGCAGGTTCATAGTACTTGCAACGAAAAGTAAACTTGGTAATAATGTCAAACTTTCTCCAATCTCTCATTTTATGCTCCGTCGCTGCAACACGCAGTTACCCCGATAACCAGCGATTTCGTTTCTGTGCGCTCTTGAACGTAAAATCTTCGATGAATGCTTCATCCATGCTACTTATTCGTCCTCGACGATTTTTGAAAAAGTTCCTCTGCCTCGCATCCTCCTCCTTTACCTCTTAATGAAGTCACTGCATGAAGACGCGTTCCTGAGGATCCCCTTCACCTTCATTTCTGATCATTCGCGGCTAGAATCTGCACTCGTTACATCTACATCCACCCTAGTCCCATCCACACGCCACTTTTCTCGAACCCTGGATGACGTTCCCTGCGTGTGCTTTTATGTAGTGTCAATTGCTTCTCCTTTTAATTTGTTCCAACACTCTGCGCCTCCATCCACTTCCAGCCTAGAGAGAGCTTTGAATTCCCAAAATAATATTTTATTCGATTGTTTTTCTTATTATTTTATCGTCAATGTAGCGTTCCTCTGGCTTGTAATTTCCGGGTCGTAATTTTTTCCCCCAATCTCTTCGATAATTGCATGATGTCGAGTTTTTCATCCACGTTCACTCTCTCCATGATTTTCTTTTTAATACAGTTCAATGTAACAATTTAATATAGAATCCAGCGATCTTTGCAGTAGTTAATTCACCAGGAAACTTGATTTCAAAGAGATTTTTATCTTAAATAAAACCAGCATTGGACAAGAACAAACTTGTAAAGTAGACCTATTACAAGCATCATCGTATGCGTGAGAAATTTGAGTTATCTCAAATTTCTATTATCGTAACATATTTTTTAATTCTAAAAAACACGAAAGCATGAGCATTCCGAACGCTACAATAAATACTGCCACAACAAACAACATGAAATGCCCGATCACGAATACGTTTTGCAATCCGCCAGCGAAATATAGACACCGTCAGGCCATTACGAGAGCTCCGTCATCTACCATTAAGTCGCGGACCCAACGCCATGATTTCCGAAATAGTAATCAAAGTTTCACAAAACGATTTCGATTTTGGACGCCGAAGCGAGAGTTCGAGTTCCTTTTCATTGTCGATCGCACGAAATGGTTCGACTGCAAGCCGAATACTTCCATCCATTGTTTTTTCTCCCCCATCATTCTCCTCCTCCTCCTCCATTCACACCCTCCCCCAATCTTCCAGCAATCCATCGGAAAAAACCCTTCAGATTGATTGCGACAACAACCCTCCGAAAAATCCTATACCACAAACACCGAGGAGAGAGAGAGAGATGGAAGAGGGATGGTTGGTCGGGGTGTGGGCGGACTCGCAGGAGCGTGTAAACAAAAATGCGTGAGGGGGGAAAACAAATGAAGAGAGGAGATCGTATGCAGTTCTGGCGGATAAAAAGCAAGGAGAGGAATAGATGGATGGGGTTAGAGGTGTGAAGCTGAGGATATATTTTTCCCATCCGTTTCCGCCAATCAGAAGACTCCTCTTTTTCCTTTCTTATCAGAGGGTAGTAATCGCAATTTTCATCCGCATTAAGGTAAAGGACATAGTTGAATATAAGTGCTTGAATGATTTTCGTCCTTAAATTTTTATTTTTGCTTTCAGTACGCCAAAATCTCGCCATAATTTCGGGGCTGATATCTCACACGCGTTTCCACGTTTTTGTTTCGTGAAAAGATGTTTAAAAAATGGAAATCGCGAAATGGCGAAAAAATACATAAATATACATCGGTGAAAGAATACATCAAATAGGTGGCAGTCGCCGCAAGGACCTCGCTTTATATTCTTTCTTTTTTTGCACGTGAGATTTCGAATATCAACAGTTGAGGGGAACAATCGGTGCATCTGCAGCGCTCTCTGGATGGCACGGAAAAAAACTGACAAGAATAGGAACAGCAGATGTGGCTCAGTGCACTACACCGTCTCTCGGGTACGATTTAAGATCGTTAATCTTGGACCGGGCTCCTTTCTTGTGATAACTTTTTCTAACGATAACGACCAAAAATCAATTTTCAAAAACGAAGTACATATAACATGAAAGCGCTAATCCATCTACATGTTACGGGCATAACAGAAACGAAGACAAGCTTGTTAGAAACCGACTTGGGTTTGTTCCGATATCTTCCTAGATAATAGAAATTACTCAGAAAAATCTCTAAGTGACGAATTAAAACCTCGTTTCGGGATATCATTATTATATCATGAATCAACCGAAAACGACTCGATTTCAAAGAATAAAGAAATCGCCAACAAAAAATATTCAATACGTACAAGATTCCTAACCTTTTCCTATTTCGGCAAAAGTGAGGAAGTTGAAAAATGAAAAAAGACCAGTTTGGATACGCTCTAATAGAACTATCCTCGAACTATTCCCTCACGCAACTTTTAAAAAATATTCCGTTCGATCCAAGAGCGAACCGTGCACTGAAGAGTTATCGAATACCAAGTAAATCCTAAGAAACACGAAACATTGCCGCGAATTCTGCAATATCAGTAAATTTTTTCGTATTCCATAGACACCCATGCCACCCCCCCTACCCCCACCCTCTCCTTTTCCCACTCCCTCTCTCTCTCTCCTCTTCTCACCCGCTGCACAGCGGCACTTTATCACACGTTCGCTTCGCTGCACTAACGACCATGCACACGTGCCCTGCGTGCTCGATTGTCGAGAATAGAGGGTACGTGTCGTAAAAGCCGATACGATTCCGTGTCGGGGAATCCCAAGGATCGCTTAGAAAAATCTCTCGAAATAAAAACGCCGTCGCCTTTCGCGTCAAGCGGTCCTCGAAATCGAATTCGGACTTAAATGATAGATGCTGGCGCTATAGAAAAAGTTATTTATTCAATTTAGATCAATATGCTTGGAGAGAATGGATAATTACTCCTGTTTTCGACGAAATGACGAGTATATAACATTTTCTGGCAGCAAATGTATTTCAAAAGTAATACTGAATTTACATATAGCATAAATAATTCACGGAGTTCATACGTGGATTTTAAAAACACGCGCACTGTAGTAACATATTAAAACAAGGTCACTATTAATTTGGTCATGCAGAAATATAATTCATGTTTCTTTAAATATCTACACCGTTACGCGATTTGGCCAAAATTCACTCATATTATTTATTCTTTAGTTGGGGAGATAAACCCATAAAATTACTAGATTTATTAAAAAGATACGAAAATAAAGATGAAATATTTTATGCGAATTTCATAAATTAAATAACTTAAAATGAAATTACTTTACCTCTACGAAGTTAGATCTAACATGTTTCTAGCTTCGACAGACTGAACCGAATATTTATTTTTCCATAAGAATTTGAAGAAACCTTGAAGAAAACGATAAAACTCAGCTACAAAAATATTTAGAGAAATACATTTACCAGGAAGAAGAACTCCAGAAGTCTACGCAACATATTACCGCTGTTTCACAGCAGTCATAAATATACTATTAAATTTATTCAGGACACCAGGACTTAAAAACTTGTTAACTACGGTTAGTCAAATATTTATCAATCCAAGCATTAAAAATCTGATGTGGCCACCACGTGACTTTCTCCATATCTATAATATTTCTAAAAATTCCAAATAAGCTACATAATGGGAATAATTTTGAAACGAGAAAAATTATTCCCAACTTTACCGCTTATGCCTGTCTGCATAGGATCTTCGGATCACTTTATTCCACCAAGCTACATAATAATAAATACTTTAAGAAACTGCGAGAAAACTTTAGACTTTACAAAGAACAAAAATAAACTCAAATCGTAGCCTTCTGATATTGGATATAGCCACAAAGCTCAAACAATTAAGAAAAGAAAAAGGAGTGTTACTAAGATGTAACTAAGCGTCCATTGTTAACAAGAGTCTTCGGTAGGTGGCGTGGTGGTGGCAGCTAAAAATATAAGATATCTCTTAAAAAATGCATTATAAGGAAAAATGTTTCAAACAAAGGTTGTAGCAAATTAAATTTTCTACAACATTTATTCCAGTACATTTTTACATTTATCAAATATTAAAGCAGATATTTCAAAATAACGGATAAGTGACTAGAGTAAACACCCACTTCCGGTATACCGATTTTTACCAAAAACTAATCAGTTCTTCTGACTTTTATAAAAATGTTAAATATAAAATTTCGTGTTGACCCGATTAATAGCTTTTGAGTTAGAGCACCCACAAAAAGCTATCACATACAGACATCATCGAGAAAATGGTCAAAACGTGTTCAGGGGACCTCAAAACGTGTATTTCCGTTGAAATCTCGAAGTCGATTTTTCATGAATACAATACTTTCCCCTATACTATGTATATGGAGAAAGTAAAAATCATGAAATGTTTCGACTAAGAGTTTATAATAGTAAAGAGGGAAGAAAGTGATGCTCAGTATAATACAACTTTGTTGAACGTTGAACTCAAGACGGTGTTCAAATGTAACCTCATCTGTTCCTATGGAGAAATATCCTACTTTGCAAGATTCCGCTTTACACGGTCTTTTGCAGAAACGCATGTACAGTGCAGGGCGATGGATGGGCGTACTGTGAATTAACAAGAGATTTTTCTGATAATATTTCCCAAACGATCAAGACAGTGTGCATGTAGCAGGACGATTTCAATACCATATCGGTCTGAGTGTTCGTCATTACTTAAGATTAAGATAGATACTATTAGGCGATTACTAAATGAACTACAGGCTATGTAATGGGGGTGCCGGTGGTGTAGTGGTTAGGACGCTGGCTGCTACTCGCCTGCTGCTTGAAAAGGCAGCGAGCACGAATCCTGCGAGAGCAAGATTTTTCCAAGGTCGCCCGGCCCCATGTTTCTGTGGCTTGAGGAGACCGCGCAAATTCAGCTGTTCCGTTCTTCGGAAGGGACGTTAAGCCGTTGGTCCCACTGGTGTTCTTCGTAAGAGCAGGCAAACGCCGGCACCGTGTTTCCCTCTTCCCTCCCCGGTTATTCGTTGCAATATCTCTGAGATACCCATTTGTGCTGTAAGAGAGGCGAATTGACTGGGAACTCAAACAAACAAACAAGCTACGTAACAGTATATATTTATCCAATTAGAACATCGCACATCCTAGTCTACCTCTAAATCCAGAAACAAGCTAGAATGCTAAACGTTGCTGATAATACTACGAAAACCGTTGACCCTCTCTAGGTAGAAATCTCCTAAACGTAAGAACGAACCGACAAACTGCAAACGAGCGTGCTTTTTGTCCTAAATATCAACACGTCTCTTGAAAACGAGCAGACGCCGCAAAGAAAGTCCCACCAACCTCAGAGGTCAACGGACGAAGTATTCTTCCGTAAAATCCGCTTCCTTTCGAAGGAGGACCTTAAATTTAAAACGCTTCCGTGCAGTTCTTCGATGATGAGGAGGAAAGGGATGACTGCTCAATCCTTTTAACCTTTTAACAATCTTTCCCCTCTCCCTCCTATCTCTCCCTCTTCCCCCTTCATCTCGCCCCATCCCCTAAAACACAAACTCGGCCGCAGAGGAGTCTGGAGAAGAATTCCCAAATTCCCCGGATCCATCCTCAGTCGTTTCCGCCGTTCTCATCCCTATCTCACTCCCTACTGTTCGCTTCCCTTTACTGCCCCTTCTGACCCTCTCTCCCTTTCTTTCAATAACTATTCTCCCCTCTCCCAATCTCGCCAGCCACCCTTTTTTCGGCCGCCAATGGAATTATCGCTCGATAACGAAGACTGACGTGTGGCAGATAGGCGAAGAGTGAGTTGGACGAGTGACTTGCGACGGGGTTGGGTATATAAGAGAAGCTAAGGGAGAAGAATAAAAAAGACGGGAATAGTAAGAAAGATAAGGAGAAAATAGAAAACAAAACAAGAGCATACGGAATATTTCAAGGAGAATGAGAAATGGAAAAAAATGAAGAAAGAGAGATATGAGAAAAAAACAAGTGAACGGGAAGGAAAAGAGAAAAGGGTGAGGGCGATAGAAAGAGAATTGAGGAAGAGAGGGAGAGAGTAAGATAGCAAAACAGATAAAAAATGAAAGAAAAAGGTAGTTATGAGATAAAAATAAAGACTAGGATGGAAACCAGAGAGAGATCAATGAGTCAAGCAAAAGGAATATAATAGAGATAAAAAGGAAAAATAAAGACGAAAAATAGAGAAAGAGAGCAAGCGATATTGAAGATCAAATTTTAAGCAAAAAACATTTTTTTAAAGAATGATCATACAATATATTACAATTGTTAAAACTGCACATTTAGTTTGTCTCAAAACGTCTGTGGCTTTCCGTTATGTAATTACTATTTTCAATTTTTGCGGGATCAATAGGGTAGCTATAGCTATTACATTCATTAAAATGTTTATATTACGTCCTTAAATCATTCCTTTCTAAGATGGAAAATCTAATTGCTTCAACATGAAAGCACCAACGTTAAACCGGATTTCCTCGCATCTTAAACATGATAACAATACGATGAAAGTGGACGTTTTAGCTAAATTAATTAAGACTTATTCTTGTTCATGATTTGTATCACCCTTAGATGCCAATTATAATGTTTTTCAAATAACTTTGTCCCGAGAACCTTTCCAAAGCGAGAGAAGAGGGATAATAGGTACAATTAAATATAGAAAATTTTTACAAGGCTAACAAGTGGTTTGGGAATGATTAAAGAACAGCGAAAAATCCAGGCTGTGTCAGAGAGAGAGAGATAGCGAGAGAGAAATTGACAGAGAGAGAGAGGGAGCAGACGCAAGAGTACGGCCAAGAGGAAAGGAGATCGAAAATAATGAGATTCGAGGTCTTGAAAGGAAGAAAGCGATTCCCCTTCGTTGATGAGAAAGGAAATTGTCTCCTTCGAGGAAGAATGTGAGAGAGAAAGTGATAGAGAGAAAGAGAGAGAAAGTGATAGAAAGAAAGAGAGAGAAGGATATATATATACAGAGAGAGAGAGGGAGAAACAATAGGATGCAGACTGGAATTTTTCTCAATAGCGTTTCCCATCGATTTTATTTTACGATATTCCAGCCGGGGTGGAAAAGCTTTGGAGCATTAACACTTGGAGACCGAGGAATCCGAGAAAGAAAACGAGCGATCGTAAAAAGAATCACGCGAATTCGACGAAAAAAGAAAGCTTCTCTGCGTGTTAGAACAGAGAAGGGTTGACATTTTTGAAAATTACGAAAGAGAAATCTTTCAAAATGTTTTCACGTTTATTTCGAAGGCAAGGAATGATTTTTTTTCATAAATTGCGGATTTTTTTTATATCTTGATGCCTTCCCGTCTGGTAGTGTAAGCCGAAAACTTTTAGATAATTTCTTTTCCTGACAACTGAATGCTCTTATTACCCCGACTGTTAACAACGTCTAAAGGGATAGATGGCTTAAAAAGAATACATTTTACTGTAAGAACTAATAATGCTAAATTCCTATCACGGAGACTGAATCTTAAAGTCATCTACTTTTACTCTTCTACATTTTTAGGCGTTTTTTTACCAGCGAAGCGATAATAGAGGAACGCCTTATGGGCACGTCTGGTCCGTCCGTCCGTCGTAACTTTCATCTCCTAAACCGCTGGACAGATTTTAATTAAATTAAGTATGAGTGATCGTTATTAAAATTTATCGCCCAAATGAGATTTTCAACTGAATCTGTCAATTAGAACTTCCACTTTACATAATTAATTTAATAAACTTATACTCGAATCTCGTTAAATGGCATCCGTCAAGCAACAAGGAAATGCCAAAACCTTTTTCAATCAAGCTCTTGTATGATTTGTAAGGTATAGATTAAAATATTTATTCGGATAGAGAACAACATTTACAACAAGAAAGTCTGCGAGGCCATTTACATACGAGCTATAGTTTCGGAAATAGAAATTATAGAAAATCCTGCGCAAAACATTGCATATTTTGTTTACATCGATCTCTAAGACGGTTCTCTTGGCAAACAACAATTAAAATCCATTTTTTTCTATCCCACGCCCTTATATTATTTGTGAGGTATAGTTTCAAAAAGTTATTCGGATAGAGGACAACATTTACTACAAGATAGTTTACGAGACCATATAATTACGACTTATGGCTTCGGAGACAAAAATTCGAGAAAATCCCAAGCAAAACATCGCATTTTTGTTTACATCGACTGCAAAGACGGTTCTCTCAGCAAATAGCAATGAAAATTCCATACATTTCTCTACCATTCTCTTATATGATCTGTGAAGTATAGATTAAAAAATTTATTTGGATAGAGAACAACATTTACTACAAGATATTCTCCGAGACCATATAATTACGACTTATAGTTTTGGGAATAAAAATTCGAGAATCGTCGAATCTTTCGATACCGATTCATACGTATTTCCCATTAAGAACGCCTTTGAAATCTCTGTGTATTCCATTTATGGAGTATACTTTTCCATCTTGTTTAGCATATTTTCCAGAATGGAAATAGGCTTATTGTTCCGTCGTTTTGTCTGTCAATCCCCCCTACTAACTTTTGAACCAACAGACCGATTTTCATGAGATTTGATGGAAATCTCTTGCTACTTGGACCCAGCTCCCGAGGATAGTTTTTGTTGCAAGGATTGAAAGTCCCGGGTTCGATTCCAGGAACTATCCTTCCCATTTGATTTACATGGGAAATCTGAAATCTACCGTGCAGGGTAATTTTCTCTTGCACATTAAAATATCTTAGAATTATAATATCGGAGCAGGATTTGTACTATTCTCTGAGGAAAAGAATGGAGATTCTAATTTTTATCGTATAATTTTGCTTATCGCTCCTATGTCTTTGAATTTCGCGTAAATACTGGCGTTTTTGCAGTTTTCATCACTCATTACGAGTGTTGCCATTGCAGCAACTATTGTTGGACTCAGATTCGGTATAGCCTAGTATGAACATACACGCGTAATATTTGGCTCATAAATACGCGTGATCAATATAGTTTTTCGTTCGAATGTATATGTAACATTTATAACGCTAAATTATTAAAATAGGAGAACACAGAGAGCAATGTATCCGCGGTGATTTTAAAGCTAGTACGAAAACCAATATAAGTATTAAAATAAATGATTAAATGGAAAGTAGGCATCGTAAGTTTCCTTTGGATCATCCTGTTAAGGTATTTTATTTGATAAATAGAATAACTTCTCTTGCAGCTCACGAGGAATTCCACAAATGGGAAGTGCTTGAATTTTCTTTATAAAAAGGTCGACAATTTTTATCCCATATTAGTTGTCATTGGAACGATCTCTTGAGGAAAGAAATTTATCTACGCTCCTCTTGGTAAATGAACGCGTCAAGATGCGTTGGTTTTTTTAGGGAGAAAATTAAGCTTTTAAAACATCATTACCTCATCACACACCAGATGGCAGGTGAGAAAAGTCATTCATGTCGAGCTTTTCTCAATTCCGGTGAGTCAACGAACGACCGGATATCTACACTAACTACAAAGCATTGTGAAGAAAAATCAGTCATGCAAGTTAAAGTTATCGGCTCATGTACTTAAACTCAAACTTCCCGAGTTTACAGCTTAATATTTTTTTAAACATTTAAGCTTAGATTTGTACCGTGAAACGGAAAACAATACCACTGTTATTGACAAACTACGAAAACCGATTTAACACCTGAAATGATACGTTTTATTTTAAGAATACAGATACAAACCGCTCCTGAAATCGAAAAATTTGGCAGCTGCCTAAACAGCGCGTAACTCACTCCCTATCAACAAAATCTCTCGAAAAATTCTTCATTTTTTATGCGAGCGCGGTAGTTTAGGGCAGCACTCAGACATCTCGATCGGGCTATCGCACGATAGGAGACAAAGGATTTGCGCAAACAGACGCCCACACACAGACATTTACGAGTATATCATATGGCTATAATTCTCATCCTCTTTCATTGTTTCTCACTAAAATCACACCCCTCCCACAACCTGTCACCTTAAGCGTCGACTGCACCGTCACGTAGCAACCGCCTTACCCCTTTTTCTCCCGTCTCTCTCTCTTTCTTTCCCGTTCTTCCCACCCTCTCCTCGTTTTACGCTTTCCAATGAGAGGGGATTCTCAGAATTTCATGTGATGCCGTTAAAAAGTAAGGGGATTTTTATTCCCTTTCACCCAACAGCTCGGAATCCAATGAATCGGGGAAAGTGAGGGCCCGTGAGGTTTCGGTAAACAGTGGAATCGAGAAAAGGTAAGCGGGGGATGAGTTTTAAATCTCTGAATTCTTTTTTCCTAATATTTTCTAGTTTTCTACCGCGAATAACGATGGATTTATTTATCTAATTTGTATTCTTATTTCTGAACATATTAAACGTTTGTAACTTAATCTTCAATGCAAGCGCCAATACTCATGCTTTAAATATTATTCACTTAAATTCTATTGCAACTTCCTGCATTAAAGGCAGAAATTTCAATCTTCAGATGTTGCGGTGCAACTTCTATTCATTTTATAACAATTAACATTAAACCGTAAGAATAGTAATAATAATGTTATTAAGTTACCAAATACAAGAGTAATATTTACATCATTTCATATAGCATTTCGGGTACATCCTCCCTATTAGAAGGGGAGGGTTTGAAGCATCGATATTCAGCGAATAAACAAGCAACTCCCACATTTTTACTCCGATGCGCGAAAGAAAAACATTTTTAGCCTCACACCTAGCTCTAAAACAGGCAGATAAAAATCACAACACAAAGCGCGAGAGAAAAAAATCATCAATGAATCAAACACGCCACGCAGCAGGAGAATAAGTGAACACTCCCTCTCCGACGGTTAAACGCGCAACATCCTGGGGCCGCCGACACCACCGATCCGATACAATGGAAAAAAATAAAAGAACGGAGCACGAGAGAAACCCATGGAAACAAGAGAGCTCAGCATCTGTTCGGCTAGATGCAAAAAGAGAGCCCGGGTGTTTATGGGAGTTCCACTAGAGTGCGCGGGAGTAGGGAGGGATCAGCGTGGGATTAAACAGCCACTGCACCGGCGGAGGGTCGATTGGGGACGTGAAAAAATATCCCCTCGAAGAGTGCACCCGCAGTCTCTCCTCCCACGAATTTCCCCGGTCCGGTCCTACTACCACAGAGAGCTAAGCCCTCCAACCCCACGACCTCTCCACTTGTGACGCGATCTTAATCAGCTTACGCTTGGAATTCCTCTTCGGATCATTCCACTACCTGAATCTCGCGTGTGCCATGTGTAGGGATAAACACATAAATAGGTAGATATATGCTACATCCATATGCATGCATGTGTACATATCCATGTACATACACTTAAAAAACATTTCCCCCTACCTGGATCTCGCGTGTGCCATGTGAAGAGATAAAAACATGCATGGATACGTATATCCATTTCCATGTACACTCATTTCCAAAAGTATTCCAACAATTTAAGCGGCGTCACTTTCGCGGCAGACTGAATTTTAACTTTCTATCTACGTGAATGTTATGTAAGCCGGTAAATAGGTATTCCTGTCGTGACGCCACCTCTGCCTTCAGGATTTATTATTATATAAAATATTCTTGCGGACCAACCAGAGTTAACAAAGATTATTCCGCGATCGTTTGAACGTACTATTATAATCCGCCATTGTTATTTAACAAACATTCTTGCATCGTGATGACAGCGTAAGCAGGTCCTTGGAATTGTTTTTTGTCTAAGTGAGTGGTTGTTGGGGCGGGCTTATCGCTGCGTAATTAGCTCTAATAGTACAAGTGAATTTACGAATTCTGAAATGAGGATTTCATCAGTTTTATCAAATTTACCGGTTCGATAGTATTTGTAACATAACTGAAGGCCTAACATAACAAGGCCTAACTCTCAAAAACAGTCGAGATATATGCGTTTAAAAAAGTAAAAAAAAACACTTTTGCAGTTTCTTCTTCCATTACTTGCAACTTGATAGCATTCTCCGTATATTCCACGTTAAACACCGACGTAACAAGTCGGTTGGGCAGACGGAATACACGAGATCGTAATGCGGTATATCTTTTTTAAGCATGCACATTTCTGACTGAAATCGCAAAAGTTTTTGCGGGTACCACTAGATAGTATAATTTTTTGTGCGCACGAAACATTTGGAAATGAAGGGAAATGGATTATCTACGACGAAAAAACTTTTTCGTCAAACCTTAAGAAACAATCAGGACCAAAAGTTAAGGAAAGGACTTGGTGTAGGTAAATCGATTGAAAAAATAGAAACCGTGAATCGAGTTCTAAAGAAAGAAAGGCGGTATAAGGCAGCGCGAGAGGGGCAGAATAGAAAGAAATGTTTGCTTATGTTTTTTTCCCACCCCCCCTGCCTAGTTCTTAAGGCGGACGAAAGGAGGCGCGCGCGTGCCTAAAGAGCACTCGCCTCAGCTTAGTTCTCCTACTTCACACCCGAGATTCACGGCGCTCGCAAAATCCACTAGAAACAGCTTTAAGTCCCTTCGCATTCCCTCCACGTGATGCAACCCAAGACCCAGAGGTTTAAGTCAGTCTCTCTGTTTTTTTCTTCACAAAACCCTTCTCTCCAATCCCCTTCCCAGTCGACGACAGTGTGATTTTACGGTCTTTATCAAACTTGCGCAAGCGACAGAGAAACGTACGACAACGTAAAAAGCGTTGATTGGGATCTTTATGCGCCGAAGTATAAGAGCATGATGTATATTACAGTTAGTGATTGATTTTATAAAGTCCGAGGACAAAAAAGTCATTCGGTTAAAGTGCGATAAAAAGCACGTTAAATTTGACATTTGGAAAACAGGAAATTTCGATTTGTAGTCAAGTAGATTTATCTGATTTACACATTTTTAAACATTTGATAGCACACAGAAATGACGCTAAAAAGGATGAAAAATCGAATAATTTTAATTGGAGACATGGATCTTAGTATCAGAAAGTTGATATTGAACTTTGTTCTAAACAGCTGAAGAGATGTTTGTTGAAAAAGTTCCCGGAATTTGTCAATAAAAACTTTAATTCGAGAGTTACAGCTCAGCTGCAATTATCCCCTTCAAAGAAATTTATTTGAGCAGAAATGTACCGCTCCCATCGATTTTCCCACTTTTGGAAGCATTGTTGGAAGGATGTTTGTTGGACCGCTCTCAGTTCATTTGTCGTATTAGTAATAATGTCCTCTATCGTTTGAAATCATCTTTCTTTTAGGACCATTTTTATTTTGGGAATAGAAAAGTCTGAACGTGAGAGGTCAGGCGAATAAAAGGGGTTGTGGAAGGATAGGAATTTTGCCAAGAACTCTCGAATCGACAATGCTGTGTGTGCTCGTGCATTATCGTGATGAAGGTGCCACGTTCCTGCAGTCCACATTTCCGGTCGTTTTCTTCGTGCCGCATCCCTCACACGTCTCAAAACTTCCAGATGAAAGACTTGATTAACCATCTGGCCTGACGGAACGAGTTCATAATGAACAATGCCGCGATAATCGAACAAGTAGGGATGCACATGGGTTTCCCGTGGTACAGAAGTGCTTTTCGTCAAATTTGTTGTAGTATAATCGTATACTAATGTAGTTTCTTTGAAATCAGAAAATTATTTTTCCTTATATTGTGGTAGCCATGATTTATAGATTCGTTCTAAACATGTTCATTTCGTTTTTCCATTCTATGCTATTCCTACAAACGAAATTACTTAAAAATCCGTTCAGGCAATACCTTCCAATTTCATAATTACAGAAAATACTAACCTTGATATTGTGGTAGCCCTGTTTAATCGACCTGGTTGATAATTAATATTTTTGTTATATATTTATACGATGATTATTTATCCATCTTTGGTAAAAATCCATGAGGGCAGCTCTCTAGAAATACGATTTAAAAAACATTATTTCACTTTTTAGTGTGGTATGTATGGTATGTTGTACAAACCATGCATGCAAAATTTAGTTGAAATCCGTCCAGCCATTTCTCTCCAAATCCATTGTTACTGAAAGAGTTTAATTTGTAATTGTGGCACCACTGCTTGGCTGATGCGGTCCAAAGATGCTATTTTGGTTTTCTATATATGTGTTCATTATAAGTATTAAATTTGGTTAAAATTGATACGGACAATTCAACACAAACAGGTGTAATAAAACTTTCATTATTACTTTTATTGTGGCAGCACTGATTTCCATGCCTACACTGAACATATTGACTTTGTTTTTCTATGTTGCACACCTCCTCCATACAAAATTTCGTTGAAATCGGTTAGGCCAATTCCTTCCAAATTCACAGTAACCGAAAAGTTAAACTTTGCGATTGTGGCACCCCTGCTGAATGGTTCCGGTCGAAATATGCCATATTGGTCATTAATTTATGTGAGTATTTTATGTACCGAATTTCGTTTAAATCGGTTCAGCCAATTTTTCCCTGATATATGCGTACGGACGGACATCACAAAGATAATAGTGCTTTTCAGCAATGACGAAAAACACTTGTGCTTTTTTGGGGCGATGCTAACGAGGACTCTTCCATTGCG
The DNA here is from genome assembly GCA_028673005.1 of Tanypteryx hageni. NCBI lineage: Eukaryota > Metazoa > Arthropoda > Insecta > Odonata > Petaluridae > Tanypteryx > Tanypteryx hageni. The sequence goes on along the minus strand of CM054114.1, from coordinate 61,482,759 downwards.
ATGACTACTATCGTTTTGTTCCAACGTCGTACCCATAAAACCAAGTCCCCTCTCCGGTGATGAAGTTGTTCAAAAAATTTTCATCTTCATTCGTTCGTTGCTGGGAATTTTTATAAATCGAAACACGTTGAATTCTTTGATCTTCAGTCAAGAGCCTTGGCACAAACTTCGCTGAGACCCGATGCATCCCTAAATCTTCTGTTAAAATTGCGTGACAAGAGCCAATGGATATTCCAATTGGGCAGTCACGGTTACGTTTCTCGAAGTTGAAGGCCAGCCATTCCTCTCATCGCCATCTGTTGAAGTTCTTCCATTTTGAAAACGTTTATACCAGTCGTAGGCTTTCGTTTTGACTCAAAGCCTCATCGCCATAAGCTTGACACAACATTCTGTGAGTTTCCGCAGTTGTTTTTCCAAGTTTGAAAAAAAAAACTTCACACGAATTCTTTGCTCCATTACGGACGCCATATCAAATGCGACCACAGACAAAACACGCAGTCAAAAAACCGATTATAACAATACAACAATTCATATGAGCTGCATCAAACAAAGTGCAATTCGTAGGGTACAGTCAAGGTTACTAGCCACGTCATGTGCATCTAGGTGGGCATTACTGGTGACGCTCCACACGGATTACGGGAACTCTTTTTGAGCAAACAGTGTCGCATAATTTCATGGAATTTACTATATACTAGTGTATTGCACGTCATTTGACGGATAAATAATAATATTCCCTACTTTCCTCTCGTCATCATATATATATATATATATATATATATATATATATATATATATATATCTCCCTCTCTCTTTCTCTCTTCCTCCCTCCCTCTTTGTCCCTCTACCTCCCACCCACCCTTACTCCCTTCCTCTCTCTGCCTCTCTTTTTTATCTTTCTCTTTCCATCCTGCCACAATATATAGCTCTCCCTCTTTTTATCCGTCTCCTTTATCTCTTTCCTCTCGTCCCTTACTCTATATGTACCTTCCATTCAATATCCCTTACTTCCTATCTCCCTCCACACATCCCCCTCTCTCTTGCTCTACATCCATATATAGTCGTTTAGATAAGCAAAAGAATCCAAACTAAATCCCGGTCCCATTAGGATTAGGTATTTTCGCGAAAAATCTTACGATATTTTAAGGCAATCTATGCACTCGTATATATCACACGTATGCGGATTGTGACAACAATTGATTCTCGAAGTTTAACAAAGACGTGGTCGGTAAGGCATCATCCCTTTTAAAAGCTGATATTTTCCTAAAATATGTGATTTAATGTTTAATATGAGAGATTTCGAACAGTAGGTGGAAAAAGATTAATAGAATAAGAAATTTCATTGATTCTACAAAAACAGTTTAAATTCAAAGATCGTACGTCAATTTTTTCTAATTTTAATTTCCAAAAGAATAAAAGCCTGCACTTTAAAAAGGCTTTTGTTACATGTTATCTTACGGGATGCAAAAATCGCTCCTCATTTAATTTTTATATCTGAATCAAACACTCCTGCGAAAATTAAACCTTTCACCTAATGTGGAAGTTTGTTAAAAACACGTTAAAATGTACCAATGATGACGTTAGCGTTATACACAGAACTTGAAAACTATATGTAAGATGATCCATTTGGTGCTATCCATTCCCGAGTAACGTTCCGAATTTACGCTACAGTTACATGCCACACCGCATTGATGCCCGGCCTACATGTGATTTATGCATGAAGTTTGTTTCGTGATTCGTTACTTATTTGTACGACCATTTTAACCGAGTCCGCAAATGTTCGTCAGGTAGAGATGCAGAAACAAAGCACATATTTAGTTTTGAGATGAAAATCAGGATTTATAAAGTGATTAATGAAATCACAATGAAGGATAATCTCCCATATAAACTTTTCGAAGGTTTGGAAAACCTTTGGCTTTAGCTGTATGATACAAATTTCAATTAATATAGCTTTAAAATAAAAGTGATAAGGATTGTTCCCATATGTTAAATTCAAAGAACTGCGAGACAGATCCGACATTTTCTGCAAGCCATATTGGACGTCCCAAGCGCCATCAGTTTTAATTGATAAAACCGACAGAATCGAGATAAATAGTTTTAACAGGGAAAGCCTCGAAACGAAATGTGGTCTAAAAATTCACGCACTTATGACGCGTGCCTTTGAATGCCTTTATGTTATATAAATCTCAAGATAATTAACTTAATTAACTCTTCATGATGGAAACTGTGATACTACAATCAGCGGCGATTCGCCGATGCCTTATAGAGGAAACTCCTATCTAGTTTTCTATATCTTTTTATGGCTATTGGGTAGACAGTTTCTCAATTTTATTTCAACCATAAGAATCCTTTAACCGGTGTTCCGTGTTTTCATCACATATAATAATCGTAATTTAATATTGACGGATGTAAAAGTGAAATTATCTATCGTATAATTTTCATCACGTAGTATCTTTTTTGAAAATTCTTCTCCTGCAGCACGAGTGATTGGCATGTATGTATATAAGTGATTTGAGCATATACATGGCCCGTAACACCATTAGCGTTTGCATATGGGGGAGCAGACAAGAGATACGCGCACATTCAGTAATAAAATTTTTAAGGCGATCATATTTCAAAAACCTAGCGAAATGGAATCTGGAGTAAGTAGCGATTCGACTTTCCCTCGCACAGGCGAGAAGGAAACAATATGCCGGTCCATTATACGGATATCACGCATTCTCCCCAACAGCTATACTCCTCGCCGCCTTAAAAATAAATCCCTTCCGCATTGTTATTGCAGCCCTTAATATTATATTTTTCTCTCGCCTTTCCAAGCGCCATCATTCCAGCTCGCGGAATTTCCCCCGAAGAAATCCTTGAACCGTACCTTTCCGTAAAAATCTCGAATCTCCTCACGTTTATACCGAAAGATTCCCAATCTTATGGATGGAATGGAGGAGAGAGGGAGAGAGAGTGAGGAGAGAGGAGGGAGGAGATGGGGTTGGGATACAGAAAAGATAAATCTATTACTTCCCAATTTCCCAAAGCTAGAATCTCCTTCCCTTACATCTGCGATGCTCTCTCACGAGTCGTTCTTATGCTACATCCACTCTCTTTTCCTTCCTCTTAAAAAAAGTTTCCCTCTCTCGTCTCTCTTCTCGCCTCGCCCTCTTCCCGTCTCTTCCTCCACCTCCCTCTCTCTTCCATCCTCTTGGCCCTTCTTCCTCTCAACCCCCCCCTCTCCACTTCATCCTCCCTCTTTCCCTTCCTACTCGTACTTCTACTTCCTTCCCACTCGTTTAGCCCCCATTCCTCCTCCTCCTCCCCCCATACCTTTCACTTCATTTATTGCATCTCACGCTCTAGAGACCTTTTCGCAACCCACGCAACAATAGAGAGGGAAAGGACGTTTATTATCCCCGTGATTCCTTACATCAATAATCCTATCGAAACCAATCCTTATATCTTCTGAGTAGGAAAATAAAACATTGTATGAGCTGGAATCTTGTATTATTACATATATTAATTCGCTCATCGATACAATAGGATAAAACCTAAATGATACTAACTTTTTGGGCATGGATGAGATTCCATGACTCACTCACTGGGAAAGTAATATATTTAGCTTCTTCTTATAATTATATCACAGCCTAAAACAGATAAGTGCATTATTTTGAGCCTATGATTGATTCGTAATGAAAAACCCGCATTTGCAAGGTTAACTAACCATAAGAAAACTCAATATACTGCTGCTTAAAACAAAGAATCATTACCCACTTAACGGAATTCCTAAGATATTTGAGGTCAGCAAAAAAGTCTTGTCTATTACATGTGCAAGTGAGACAAAGAGAATGGTATATTTTGCATCTTTTTATTCTAATTTCACACGAAAGCAAAAACTGGAGAGCTAATATCCTACTGAGTTACAGGAGTAAATTAACATTTATACAGACAAACCTGATAAGAATCGAGGTAAGGTCATCCATTTAACATATGCAATGGTTTATTTATACAGTTTTTAACATGTTATAATCTGTATCATCGATGATAACACTCAATTCTGCCCGTATAAAATTTCAGTTTTTTTATATTGCAAATTATAACTACTATGCGCCATTAATAAAGGGATACTGAAACTTTTGGCAAAAATTGTATATTCAAATGGACGCATCTCCATTCGCCTCCGAGAGTAATAATCCCGAGTTTAATCCAAACAAATGAATAAAACAAACTGCAGAGTCGAGCCCATACGTCGTAGATTACAGAATCGAATAAGATTAATTTTCGGGCGCGGTTCTCGAGATACAACGGCAGCATTTTTTTCGCGGCCGCATTAATAATTCTCTGGACGGTAAAAAATTTAACTCCACCTTTTCTCTCCGTGAAATGTGTTCCTGCGAGTGGCCGCGGGTTCTATGGCAAGGAAGAAAATATTCTGGAAAGATCTGATGCGTCCGTGGAAACCTAAGGAATATGTGGGGTGGAAAATGAGAGGTTTCGGAGCGAGGGCGGGAGGAACGGTATGTTACGAGATAAAGGGGGGAAAGAGAGAAAATGGTGGGGAAGAAGGATTGAGAGGAGTGAGAATGGAGAGAGAAGGGAGAGGATGATAGGTAGGGTAAGAGGGAGGGCGAGGAAGTAAGAGGGGGGAGAGGAAGTAAGAGGGGGAGAGGAAGTAAGAGGGGGGAGAGGAAGTAAGAGGGGGAGAGGAGATATGAAAAAAGGAGGGAAGGTAGGGAGAGGAAATAAGAATGATATGGAAAAGGAGGACAAGAAGAAAGAGATAGTGCAAAGGAGGTAGTCGAGGGGTGGGAGGAGGGATGAGGAAAGTGATTGGTTAGTGTAGGGAAATTGAGGCAGAATGGGTAGGGAAGAGAAAGGAAACAGGGAGGGATGAAGGAGAAGTTATAGAAAAGTAGAAAATAAAGGAAGGAGGTATTGGAAGAAAGGAATGAGAATAGGAAGAGAGGAGGGAAGTGGAATTCGCAAAGGAAGAACAGGGAGGAGAGAAAATAAATGTGAATGAGGTGAGGAGGGGAAATGAGAGTAGAAGATAGAGGAAAAGTGGAAAGGCTGGAGGAGGAAGTAGACTGAGTTAAAGGAGAAGGAAATCCTGCGAGGGAAAGGAGGTAAGAGAAGGATCGGGAAGATAGAAAATAAGGAGAGTGAGGGACGGAAAAAATAGGAGGGTGTGGTGAGTGGAGAAGACGCTGGGTTTGCATGGTGGGGAGGAGGTGGTGCGAGCCGTTGCGTAGGTCTCCCTCCACCGTTTTTATAGAAAGAGGAGGAAAGCTGAGGCGATACACAGGGAGGAGCAAGTGTGCAGGGTGGGAAGTAAAAGGAGTCCAGGGCGAGGGACACACCCTTGACGTCATATCAAGTAGGGGACCTACTTGAGGAGAGAAAAGGATGCGGGAGCCTGTTGGCTAGGAGAACATCGTAAATATCTCTCTGGGTGACGGGGGATGCGTCTCTCATTTTTTTGCTATTCATTTTTTCTTTTCTCTCGCCCGCCGCGCTTCTCCTCTTTCTCTCTCCTTCCCTTGTAGATAGTCAGTTTTTTAGTTCTTTGCGGAGTTTTCCTTTCTTCTCGCGCGACCCCTTTTCGCAGCTATTATGTAGCACATTCAAGGAGAAATCCCGGCTATGTATTTATGTGGCAAAGATACCGAATGCAACATTACTTATATACTACAGCTGAATAAAAAATGACAATATTAAGCTTATTTATATCCCTTCTGCGTTAAGTAGAAACTGCGAAAAGTATAAGAATCTAATACTATTAATTTACAAAAAATGGAAGAAGCAAAATATTGTTTAGAGATTGTTATTTCCAGATATTTTCTAAGTATGATACAATGACAATACGTAAAAGTTAGAAATTTCCACTGACAATATCGTTTGTTTCAAGCTACTTCGTGCAATACCACAAGTTACCTTATAAACGCCAGTAAATTTGAATAACCATTTATTTTACAGATCCTTCGAAAGTCTTCTTGATGAGTCATAAATAATATTATATCTATATAAATCTCAGTTTATGCCATGGAATTAAGTTTTCTTCTTTAATAGTAACTTAACAGTTGCTGTAAAATTGATTGCATAAATACTCTCTTAATTAAGAGCTGAGTAGCACGTTTACAAAGTTTTGTATGTTTTTGATGTTTCAATTTCTAAATACGCCATTAGAAGCTATCGAACAGCAAATCGTAAAATTTTATACGTGGTGAATTTAAAACTGCCACTTCAACATTTCAACATTTTATGCTTTTTCACACCCGAAAACAGCTTAACCGATATCCAAAGAGGAAACATTAGCCTGTCGCGAAAAGTAATACCTATTAATATATTTTTATATGGCATTTAAATTCGCAATCAAATCGCCTGGATTTTATACATAAATATCTAAATATAAACATATTATTAATGTTTAATAAATTTGGAGGTTCACGATTTAAATTATTAAAGGTTGCATTGTTTTTAAAGAGCACGAATTGGAACTAAATATGAACGCAAAACAGAAAGCCAAAATCATTCCTGGAATTATAATAGAGAAAAACGATTAAATAAAGAAATTAGCCACTTTTCAAGCAAAAGTATTGTCTTAATTTTATTTTTCATTCAATTCTTGTTTTTCCTTCCAGTTTTACAATAATATTCTCCTCGAAATCAAATTATTCGATAATTGGCCAAACCCAAAGTTGGCTGAAACTGAAACAACCACAAAAGAACGAAGTTCAGCACCATTCCCTTCGAAATACTCATTAAAAGTTCCCTTTTACATTCCGATCTCCATCTTATTATCGCAATATAAGGACGGAAAAACACACAATGGGAAGTAATCGAAATATTGAAAAAGGATAATTCGAATATTCACGAATGAAGATAATATGCTACCTAACAAATCCATTCCAAAATATAAATGTATTAATGTAACAATGATAGCGATTCTAAGTCTCAATAACTTGATGGAACTGTAAGGAAATGAATTCATTTTATTAAGAGTTCATTATCAGGGTTAGACTTTAAGGAACAAATTATCCATTTCGTAATTATTTTATAAACGCAGGCGTTAATTTATGCTTTAATGTGATCTAACTCGGAATTCAGAACTTTTTGATCCTAATATCTTCAAACGACTCCCTAAAAATGGACCAAGGAAGATTGGTTGTAAATGGCGTTCTGGTGACTTTTCATCAACATGTTACCAAAATTGCCTTTCCCACTCCCTCCGTCTACCTTCTTCCTTCACCTACGCCCGCCATTCTCTGTTCAAACCGTTCCTCGCCTTGCACGCTCATCCTACTCTCATCATCAAAGATAGAGGGTGCTCTTTAAAGGGCATTATTTACGCGCTTTTGGGGACTCCTCTGTTTTCCCTCTTATCAACTTGTTTGTTAACGACCAAGGTCTTCACTGCACAAGAGTGATGGACGGGGTGAGCACTACATTATAGGAGGATAGTTAGCTTCCTATTTTAATATATTTAAAGGTGGGGCGGAAGCGTTGCTGATTCTCATTTTTTTAACTTGCGGGAAGATAATTGGCTTTAAACTTCGTTTTAGTCATATCTTCGTCCACATTTTTGGGCAGAGAGTTGAATTTAATTTTTTATTGTTGCTTTATTTAAACTTCATGACTTGATTACCGAAATTATTCAATCATATGGACAAAATAGCCAAATTTTTGAAAAAATTACGGTTCATCCACTTTAAATTACACGAGAAATAATTAATTGTACGGGTTTGAAAGGGTAGTGTTATCAAAAGCCAAAATTAAAGCATGTTGAACATACATATCAACACTTTTATTCAATGAGAGAGGAAATTAACTAAAAAAATAGGTATAAAATTAATTTATCATTTCAGTTCTAAATAATTAACTTTTACAACTATCTCATTTAAGAATAAATTAAACGCAATAGTTCACTAGATAATTATTAAGTTTTATGACTGAAAACAAATACAAAGAATACGCACTAAAGTATCTAAAACTTGAAGAAATAAGTACTCATCTTAGGTATCTCCAATGGCTATAACAAGCTTTTTAAAAACGAGATGAGCACAATGCAGCCATCTTCCATCTTCGGTAGTGATTCACCGAAAGTACATTCTTAAATAATCTTTTTAAGGCAATTGGAGATTCTAATGATAAGTACTTAGGTGCTTATTCTTTTAAATGTTCTAGCTAATATTTTAATTTTTAATCAGTATAGCCATATCTCACATTCAGCCATTCTTTGTTCAATAATTAGATTCGGATAAAAATCCAAAATTTTATTTTATGATAAGAATGTGTTCTTAGCAAAATGTTACATAAACAATTTATCTAATATTGATGGTATTTTGGTGGTACCCTAGACGGTTAGAGAAGATTTCGCCCAAAAAGGGCTGTGATGGAATTCATAGGACGATGACATACTAAATGGAATTATTAATTACTCTTTTAAAGCAGATTTCCAACTGGAATATATAGATAATATGAAAGAGAAAACATTTTTCTCTAAGTAATGAAAAACAAGAACAAGTCGAAGTGTGCGGTAGAATCTTTGCTTAACATACCTTCTTGGATAAAAGACAGAGGTGACACACAAATTCAAAAATGAATTATTGAGCTGGAATGAAGGTAACTCCAAGATTAGCGGACATCTAAAACAAAGAGAGAAAACAGTATGAGGAGAAAAATTAAATTACTTCAACAAACTTTTCCATTGTTATAACTACTAATTCTAATATCTTCATTAAGTCCAAAGTGATAGTGTCTAAATATGTTTCCTAGGGTTCCACAGGGAATTATAGAGCTCGTCTTATGGATGAAAGAATTCATGAACGATCACTTAAAAAATACTTGTCACAGATATCTAAAATAGCCCCAAAATGGTTATAAAAACCCGATACGCATTTTGACCACAAAACAGCCGTCTTCAATGGCAATTCACATCCTTAAGAATCTTTTTTCGATCATTATCACTGATGACGGCCGCATTGTGGCCGAAATGCGCATCTTTTTTATAGCCTTGTAGTGACTATTGGAGATACCTGAGACCACAATTATCTACGTGCTTGTTCTTTAGTTTTTCCAAGGGTGATATCAATGCGATAGTTGGAAGGAAATCCAATATACGTTCACCGTGAAACTGGTAGCGAAAGGCTGGAAACGTGAGTTGATGAGGTGAAAGCTATTCAGAGAACATCCTTCATCAGCGCCATATAATTAAATGCTTGTAATGCAAGAATAATTCAAGGTACTACACGTTTGCGTGTTCAAAATGAAAACAGACTGATGTTGATGTTTATTTATTTCATCACCTCTTAATCTAGTTCCAAAATTTACCACCTTAGCAAACAAGAAACGTCTCCTTACTCCTCTCTCAATTCCAGTAACGCTGCATTTCATTTACGCTCGATATTCCTTCCATCGGCATAAGTGAACGGAGGGAACACAAGACGATTCAACTCACTCTCATCTCTTCTAAAAACCCTCGTCTTATCTCTCTTCTCATTTTCTCCCCTCCTCCCTCCTATTCATTCTCCCTCTCCATCACCGTCTAATCTCTTCTCCCTGACCCCTTATTTCGCCGTGTTTGCCCTGCCCAAGAAGAGCAAACACGGAGATGATATAAGGTTCACACCACCCTCTACGCTGTCCCCTCAAGCCCATACTCATACCCTTACATAAAATCTAGAGTTTCCCCCGTTCAAAAAACTCTCCAGGCACTAATTCCTTATTATCCGGGCTCTCCATCTACCGTCTTAAACAATAACCGCTACTTTTACATTTGGTAACCATTATGTTCATTTTCCTAGTGATATAACTGACGAAATTTTGTATTGATAAATGTGACCAAAATTATTTGTAGATAATATTTTTAGATAATGTTACCGTTTTACGATTAATGCTTCAAATATGAAATTAAAAAATTACATTTGATATAAAAATAAGATTTCATGAAATTACATTCATTATAAACAAATAGGATTGGTAAGAATTGGTTAAATGCCTCTTTTCTTAACCCCTTAAGCGTGGAGGACAGTTAAATTCCATTTCTGAGGTGGGAGGAATTTAAAAAAAGTTACCATTTCGATTCCAGAAAATTGAAAATTTTATAACTGAAGTTCTTGAGGATTTTATTAGAAAATGAAACTTATAAACAATACCTTTTACACTACCTTACGTTAAGCACATTCTTTGCAGGAGAGAAGAGAAATCATCCCGATCGCCTGCCAGTCAAGTGCGCACCCGTGCCTTCATATATCTTTCAGTATTGTGAAAACTATTAACGTTATTGATATGAAATCTTTTTAAAGGACAAATTTCAGCTTTTATAAACATTTCATTCGCTGGATGCACCTTTCCGAATCAAATAAGTAAAAAGTTTCTCGCAGGTCAACTTTTTCATGTTTTGACTACAAATTTGAAATAAATTTTCCATTTCGCATATTGTTAAAAGACATTTCATTTAGCTTATAAAGTTTTGAGTTGTACATTTGGCATTCTTCATCATTACAAAAGTTACATGGTGAAAACTGTCTCATTTCTTTCAAATAGAAGCAGAAATATGACGTTGTATGTATCGGAATGTGCGCGTACTAAAAAAAATAGAAAAGGTTTTTGAACTTTTAAGACATTTGCTTTACCCAATTCACCATGAAATTTACTACAGGAAAATATCATAACTTCGATGAATCATCTATACTGATTTTTTGCTAGCATTTACTTTGCTTGCAATCAGTTCGACCACAGTTAGCGGAGCCCTCACTTCGCCTCCTCACTCATCACTTCCAACTGCGAACGCAGCATTTCTCTGCTTGGGATATTGGAACCTAAACTTTTCGAATGGCCTTCGTCTCCAACCTTGCTGCATAGAGGCCTCGGCTGATGTTTATTTCTTGGTTATTTGTGAATGGGAAACTTGTTTCTCTCTTTCTCTCAAAATAATGATCCCAAAAACAGCTGAGACGTGAAAGACCTTATGTCTCAGAGATAAATCTATGGGAAAATGAGTGACATTGCCATGATTATTAATTCCTAAAAATTAACTATACAACAAATGAAATTGCCTCTGCACACTGCGAAGGTTTCCTTCGGACTAACTTCTTTAGAGTGACACGAGAATATTTCTCCTGCGACCCGAGCGTAAGGACCGGTGTGCTCACCCCGAAAGCACTCTCGCTCATGAAATAGCAGAAGACATCATCGAAGTGGCTTATTTGTAAACAGACCTAGGACACTTGCAGACGTTTCTCTCTCTCTCTCTCATGCTATATTGCTCTCAAGAAATGATAAAGCAAGTAGTACAAATCTAGTATTTTCGTAATGAATTAGTATAAATGCGTATATGACTCATGAAAAGAGAAAGTGAAAGTCCAGTAAATTTGAAAGCGACCGGGAAAGTCTTTAACATGAAATAAGGCTCGCAGATTTGGTAGTGTCTTCATGCGGCCCTGGTGCCCGTCTGAATTAGAGACCTCTGGTCTGGAGCATTAGAAAAATAATTGCCAAGGATACTGGAATAGTACATATAAACCCTTTAAAAAAATTTCATTCCAAATTTTAGAAATGTTCAATAAAGATTATATTATACAATCATTCAGGAAAAGGAAAAATTCTTATGGGTTCGTTAATGTTTTCATTGGTTATCCTCCTATCAGAAAACTACCAAGAGAATCCGAAAAATAAAATACAAGAAGAGTAATACGATAAACCAATCTTACTGACCATGCAATCTATGCAACCGATATTATATTTTTTATGGAGAGAAAATAACGATTTCACAGATTAAATTGCACAGTTTATTATAGAAATACGCGCATATTAATTAGATCCTGACCAAACTGTTACTTGCGAGCATTCAGAAAAACAAGTGTCTGTACGTGTGCGTGCTTGTAATCGCGAGATTATTCATTTTCATTTAAGTCTAATTATATTTTGAAAGGAAACGTGGAAAAAATAATAAAATCCACAAGGCGACCGAAAGGATTCGATAATGAACTCCGTAAAACGCCCAGTTCCCCTTGCCTCTCCAACTCTCTCGATTCATTACGTCCGGATTTCGTTATTTACGTATCTTTTGCACTTCCTCTCTCTCCTTCGGAATAAGGTCCATTTTTTGCCGCCCTTTCTCCTTCTCTTCTGTTCCACTCCAGGAGCTGCCAAAAAGGGCACGCCGCTAAGTATTTTCGCCAGTGCGCGCCTATTTAAAGATTTTTATAAAAAAATACTCTCATCCGAAAATAAAACTCGGTTTTTTTCCCTTCTGCTTAGGATATTTTTTTGAAGCATCTCTCCTCAAGTTTTATTTAACCTACATAGAATTCTCGATGTTGAGAATAGCAGTGAACGAGCGTGAGAGTAGGATATCGGAGGTCTTAAAAAGAGGCAGCGCGCGAGAGCGTATGCGTGTGTGCGTGAACACGTGCGCTGGAGTGGAGTGGACGTTGGCGAATATGACTGAAGGTTTTTCTTACAAAGGGTCGCGTGGGATGCTCATCTCTGTAACTAATGGGAAATATCGTAGTTTGAGGGAGACCCACACCTAACTCCTCACCGGTACGCTCTGCTTCGGTAGATGTAGCATAAAAAACGCACGGTTTGTTGTTTGTGCATTAACTTTTGAATATTAAACTTAAAATAAATTGCGTTTGAGGGTAACATTGACTTGCGATATACGGAGGTCAAAAATCAAAATTGCTACTGCAAAATTACGTTTGAGAGAAATAGACCCGTCATTCTTTTTAAACAGAAAGTTTTGATGTTGATTTTCGTAAACCTCATAACAAAAACTATGGAATGTCCAATACGTATCATAAACAAATTACATGTGAAATATTTAAAAATATACCAATTTACCCTTATTCAAACATTCTATCAGATATAAACTTTTCTCAAGCAGGCAGGGTATTGTACGGTGGGGACAACGTGAGCTTCGTAACCGTTCGAAGTTCCTTTTCATTCAGATAAATCATAACGGCATAATGGCTGCGTGACGGGAATGTCTTCAGAAATACGCCCAGGAAAGTTTGTTTATTTCAATGTTATTTTTCTTCAAACTAGCTGAAATTAACATAAAGTTATAAGAGTTAAATTATAGAATTAAAATACGTACGATCTTGAATTTTAAAAACAAATACCTTGCCTCAGCAGTACAATGACCAACTACAAAAAACACGTTTAACCGCGAATGTTTAGTAGATTTCCGCTGGTTTTAACTAATTTAAAACTATTTATCAATTGGAGAAAACAGGCCGAACAGTGGTTATTCAGGTAGGATAATTCTCAGAACGGAACGGTTTGAACAATTTAAAGAGGAAGAATAAATCGAATGGAGGAAGTACCACCAGAGAGAGAGAGAGAGAGAGATAAAGGTCAAAAGACGAGGGTAGGAAAAAGGGAGACGGTGGTGGAGACTTAACGTACGGAATGGGTGCCACCAGAATTCTAGAAGGGCTTCCTAAGAAATGATGACAAAAGAGAGGGTAAGAAAGAAAGCCAAACTGCAAGCAAAGACCACGTAGATATATCTGTAACGCGTGATGGGAATTCAGACGGCAGAAAAAATATACGGACGTTACGTGGATGCGGCATGCTATCTTAAAAATTATACGAAGAAAATTCCTCCAACTTATTCTTGTTTGGACTTATAAAATAAGAAGAAAAGAAGTATTGCTTTAATTGCTTTAGTTTTATAATAACTGGTAGTAAAATCAATACGTAGGCTACTGAAAAAAATTTCGTAAATAGATTTAAGCAAAGTATTCAAAATACATTTTTCTTTTTAGGGTTATTGGAAAACATTTGTAAAAAATTTTCTGATCAACCAAAGATTTTAGCGGAGTAACTTTTAACTAAGTTTACTTAGAAATCGGCCTTCTTCTAAAAGGACGCTCAACGTATTTCCAATGGTAGCTTAGCTCCTCTTAGACAAAAACTAGTTGCACATCCTCAAGGTCTATTTAGTATGTGAACCATGTTTAAAGTCACCAAGTCTCTTGATATTTGAGAAATTCTGTAGGATATGATTTGTATGGCACCCTCTCCCCCCTCCCCCAAGAAATCAAAATTCTGGCTACGAGGTGGGCATCCTCAAAGTCTTATTAGAAAGTATACAAAGTTTTAAGTCTCTTAAGTCTTACTTGTCTTGGTTTTCGAGAAGTGCTGTGCACACACAGACTGTCAAACGCCACCTTTTATTATAATAGATATTCTTTTATGCTTGATAATGACAGCCCATTTAAAAGATACACAAATCGCTGCTCTTGTGTAATAATTATAAAAGCATAAAATATTTTTGTGTCTAATCGGCTAAATGGCTTTTAATTTCGCAAGGAATACCTTATATGAAAGGTCTATTCACCGTAGTGCTATAAAGTTACTTCGCTAGCCAAAATGTTATCAAAAAGACTTTTAAGGTGACGACGAGTCATTTTATTGTAAACATTTTTGTATCTATAAATTGAATATTTTCCCTCAAATTTCAGATTTTGGGATTCGGCTGTTTATAAATTATTTCTTTTACGAAATTTTACGGCAATACCATGCAGTATATTAAAAATATCATCTCGCCAACAACGTCTCAACGAATTAGTACTTTTTTCGATTGGAAGTACAATGACAGTTGGTACACCTCCAACAGAATTTCGTAATCAAATTCGCACCAAAAAACTCCCCAAATAAAATGATTAGCTAAGGTCGCCAGAAAACTTTTGAAGAGCAGTTCATTCAGTTGTGTTGATGTTTTTATCATACATATAAGGAAGCGGAAATTCACTCATTAACTTTAATTACTCGAACTCAGCTGTAGCATAATAAGCAGTTCATATTAGGTTAGGGTGGGGTTATTTGGATCGATTCAAATTTAAACAGAAATTAAAGGTGGCCAAATATTTTTTTAAGAATTCAGTAGTTATTTTTCATTGCATTATGGTGTTTGGAATTAAAAAATATAATGCTAAGTTATAAAAATCATGTTTATTTTAAAATATGCAAAAATGAAAAACATTAGTTTTACAAAGTTTGCGGGTCTATTTGGATCGCATATTTTCTTGTAAAAAGCACGGAAAATTAGTCTTATAAAAGTTAGAAACTATATATAAACAACGCATTACATTTTTTGACCATAGTAATTTGTATAAATTACGGATTAAACACATTTCCCACACTTAAATCGTTTATGTCGAGCAGTCCCTACACGCAGCTCGTGGTGCCAAGTTTAGCATGTTTCGCAGCCTATCCAGTTAACTTTTGTGAGAGATTTCAGACCAAAATACTTGATTCAGCAGGAACCACACGGTACATCTTCATCTTCGGATGATTTGTATGTAGATTCTTCAGTTGAACTACAAGAGCCTATTAGTTTTCTTCGCACACGTTTTCTTACTTTTCTTGGCGACCACTAGATCTATTGATTTATTTCTAAGTAATTTAACCTTTCGTTCCTTTCTACAAATGTAACTTTCTCTTTACATTTGTGTTTTCAACATTTTCAGGAGATGTAAAATGACAGGCAGAATGCTTTGCTTTGCTTGCTTTTTTCTTTGGATTGACTTTGGTAGGAGTAGGTAAAACAACTGACAATTTTGTTCCAGAACATGATGGTTTTGTGAGAACTTGATTAGTTTTAGGATGAGAGTTACTTAATTCAGCTTTTTAGTTTAGGAGAAAAGGCATTTTGTTTGATGAATCTGTAGTTACATTTGATGGTTCGGCCGATGAATTTGATGGTGGGCTATTTGCATTTGAAGATCGGGGATTCTCACTTGACTGCCCGGGATTTACACTTGAGGGTTTAGGAGGTTCATTGGAAAAAATAGAGGTTTCATCGGAATATTCATAGTCGAAAAAAGTCGTTCCCAGCACACGGGTCTGAGGAAAAGGTGTGTGATGGCAGGAATTTGGGTTCAGGAATCTTGTTTGAGTTGAAATGATAAATTACGGTGCATTCAAAACCTTTTACTTGATTCCTTACGGTGGAAACCTTTATCAAGGCCATATTATAAACAACACCAAATACAAATTATGTTATTAAACTAGTTGGATTACTGTGAACCAAGGAAGTGGCCTCTTGGTGGTAAAATGCTTTTAGAGGTATAAACACAGTACTGTCAAGACGCTGAAAAACGTGGGTGGTGTGAGCTGGCAGGCATATTAGCTCAATTTGATGTTCTAGGCAATAATCAAGACAGAGGGAATGGTGGGATATATGACCATCTAAAATTAAAAAACTTCTGTCTTGAACACAAATTTTGTCGAAATGTTGAAGCCAAACCAAGAACATAAATTCATTGATGTAACCTGTTTCGGACATTAAAACCGTGGTACCGGGAAGCATTCCTTGTTTGTATTCTTCTCGTATTCTTTGCCCTTTAAAAATTGCTGAAGGAGCACTATAACATGCGACAACAGTTACATTTTTCCCCATTTTAAATTTTTCAAGGAAACAACATCTCTCTTACCCTTTTTACCAACAACTTTAGAAGGCTTGTCGTTTATAGGAAATCCACTCTCATCCACGTTGTAAATGCATTAAGGTTGGCCTTAAAAGCCAAACTCAACTGTAACCGGTTTAACAATTCATAAAAATCGTCAACAGCCTGCTTATCCACATACCCCGTGCATTTGAAAGCACTTACGGTTTTCGCAATGAAATATTTGTGCCGATCCATAAAAGAAATGAATTACTCTTTGCCTGCCATCGTTATTTCATCGCCCCAATGAACTTTAATTTTTTTATTTTAGCATAATGGTAAACTGCTTTTCGTACACTGGTTGACGTATAGCCAAAACCATAGTTACTCAAAGATTTTAGTCTTTCTACAAGAACTCTTTCTTGTTCAAATGAAAAAGTTGTTAGGTGGCATTTATGCTTGAGCTTAAAAATTGGATGATGAACTTCCTCCCTTGCAATTTCCGTATTGTATCCGGCATCCTGGACTACTCTCTGAAGAGTTGTAAATGGAACTTTGAAATTATTTGCAGCTCCACGTATACTTAAATGTCCATTGAATGTGCTGGATAAGGCCCGGCACATATCTTCCTCATTCCACTGCAAATAAGCTTCCTTCCGCTTATATTTTCTCACCATCAGAAAAATGGAACTCAAATTGGAGGGTACTTAAAATTTAATTTTCGGAGTGTTTTTATATTTTTGCAACACATTTTTCTTTTATTTATAGTAAAAAAATTATCCTACAAACATTCATAAATTTACAAATCTCTAGACCTATTGGAGACTACTGCAATTGCAATGGGTTGACCGATCCATATAGCCCCACTAAAATTTATACAAATAACTTGTGTCGATTTCAGATAAAAGAAAGTAGTCCTGTAGTTACGAGCATAATGCTCTACTTGTACCATAGAACAGCGCAGAAGGTAGTAACGATGTGAGACAGAAATAAAGAACAAAGCTAGAATAATTATAACACTAAACCTTAAATTCTAAGACTGTATTGTTGCATACCATTAAAATCAGAGCTAGTAACCATTTACCTCGATCCTTTTCATTGCGTTTTGAAGGCATGTAAAGATGTAGAACGAAATAAATTCACTTCAAGAGCATAAACAACCGTATTCTACTATCGTTCACGAGCAAATCACTGCTGGAATGCGCAAGACATTATGCGCAGTTGGTCAAATGCTTATTTTGATTCAAATAGCTCCATGATCCAAATAGCCCTACCCTACCCTATAGAACTTTTTTCGCTGAAATTCTAAAAATAAGCTGTTTTTTAAATTATAATGTCATTTTAAGATTGCGTAAAATATGCACCCATCCCTTACTTTGCAAGGCGCATGTGATCCTCAAAAATACCGTGTGAAGCGAAAACGTGCAAAGTGGGAGTAGATTTCTCCATTGGATACATATATGAGGTAACATTTGAGGTGAAAATGCAATAATTAAGTTATCTTGGTCTCAGAAATGCTTCCTTTAATCTTTGCTATTGCCTCTGAACCGAATCATTTTATGAATTATTTTTATGCTTGGAGACCTTTCCGAAACCGTTCTAGAGTAAAATTGATGGCCGTGCAATTTGATGTCGTTCTCAAAAGCGAAAACCGTGCTAAGCCGAAAGCGCGTAAAGAGGAACCGTGCAAAGCAAGGAATGATTGTACAATATAAGTAAAAGCATCGATAAATAAACTCATCCATCAACCTCTGTCCCTAGATCGCATATCATTTCTACATGGCATAAAACGCAACTTAACAATATTTTGGATTGGTTTTAGCTCGTTACACAATCTACAATCTATCTGCGATGCCATTTTATACAACGATAAACAGGAATGTCAAAAAACCTTCACAACCACTCAAATGTTTCCTAAAAGCGAAGCTAATTTTCTTTTATCAAATTCGTTAATGTATCCGGTTGTCTGTAATAATGGTACCGTATATCTTTATTAAAAACAACCCAAACTTCTGGCTAAATAATTGCTTAAATTTGCTACTGGGGACGCTGCGACCATTTAGCCGAAAAACAAATCGCGGTAATGACATTTGGCTCGATCGGTTGAAAATCGGACGTAATCTGTTCCCTCCCGGAATCTAACGGCGAAACATCGAAATAACGATTATCGGCACATGTCGGAGTCCGACCTTATTAATTCAACAGATGACGAGAGTGCATGGGAGAGGATGAGAGGTGGAAGAGGGATGGGAAGGGGTGGTCCCGAAAAGGTTAGAAATAAAATTAAAAGCCTCCATGGAGTTTGATGATTTTTACCACCCCTCTCCCGTCTACCCTCTATCACTCTCTTTCTTCCTCTGTGTAAATCACAAAACCTCGATCGCGGCGGCCGAAATGGATTGTTTGCGTTGTCCGCTTGCATTCAATCGTCAGTCGGCAGCGTGTGTGTATTGGGGGAGGGGACGGGAGGGGGGGGAGAAGAGGATGATAGATATTTCAAAAACGTCATCCGCAGGCGTGGTGCATTATTTCCTTTTTTCAAACCGGCTTGGATGGAAAACTCAGCATTACGCAACAGAGTAAAAAACAACATTAAAAAACGCGACGATTTCTTCCAACCGGGCCGTGAATCTACCACAGCCGCTTCACTAATCTCATAAAGTTTACCACAAAAAAATCTTCGAAATTAAGCTATTTGCAAGTAATTTTTGAACGCGTGCACCTATTAAACATGAATAGGTTTTTTTTAATGCTTGTTAACAATGTTCAATTATGGATCTATTGCTTTAATAGCCCAACAACTACATCGGTGGTTTCCAAACTTTTTTGTCTACGTCCCAAAATTTAAAATCACATTCACTTTGCGACCCAAATGGTATCGGTACCTTCTCAGCACCCCAGAAAATCTCCGTAGATTTATTAGCATAATATTAAATCGAACTCAGATGTCTTCTTTTCCAAATTTAATAATTTGGCGCTATAAAATATTTAAAATACATTCGAACGGAAAACAAAATTGATCAGGTATATTCGTTTGGCAGAAATAACGCGCCTCTGCACTAGACCTGTGGTGCCCAACCTATTTACATGTCGAACCGCATCAGTGGCTAGAAATCATTCGGCGGGGCGCATAAGAATTTGCCAATTCTTCGGAGGGCCGAATTAGTTTAAATCGGAGGTTACCTATACATTCTGAGGTGCCATGTAAGTAAAAATCGGGTCTTAATAAGGTTTTTATGGTTAAAATTTAAAATGTTAAAAGTTTTACTGTAAAATGTTTTATAAAAATGTATGAATGTTTGTGTTAAACTTTTCGAGTTGCCGTTAATCATAGCTTCGTGGGCTGCTCAAAAACAATTCGAGGGCTGCAGGTTGGGCAGCACTGTACTAGACTATACCGACTCCGAGTCCAACAATATCCGTTGCAATGACAGCACTCTCGTAATGAGTGATAAAAACTGCAAAAACGCCAGTATTTACGCGAAATTCAAAGAAATATGATCGATAGGCAAAATTCTACGATAATAATTAGAATCTCTACTCGTTTCCTCAGAGAATACTACAAATCTCGCTCCGATATTACAATTCTAAGATATTTTAACGTGCAAGAAAAAATTGTCCTGCACAATGGAATTCAGATTTCACATGTAAATCAAATGTGAAGGATAGTTCCTGGAATCAAACCCAAAAATTTCAATCTTCGCAACAAAAATTATCATTGGGAACTCGGTTCCAGTAGCAAGAGAGTTCCACGAAGTGTCATGAAAATCGGTCTATTGATTCAAAAGTTTATAGGGAAGGACGGACAGACAGACACAACGAATTCTGGAAAGTAAGCTAAAATTGTAGACACAATCGCTCAATTTCTTCCAATTTTTTTAAAATAAAATTCAATTTTTTAAATGAGCGCATGAAAAAACAAAATGGAATCATTGAATGAAGACATTCCTTCACTGAAATTTTAGGAAATTTTTCAAGAAAATCTATAAAATTATCATAATTTTCTGATAGCACTTTTCTCCTTGCCAAATCTTCCCATACGATGCAAAACATCATTTAAAGCTATAGTTTCTTCACCCGTGACACAAGGCTACATAAATTCGATTCGTGCCATCCTTCTTCATTACATGATGGTATACTTCATTAACGCCCGCACACGCTTGATCTAGGTCATATTCACTTAACGCTGCTGAGGAATTCAATTTTGCTATCCGCCAGCATGACACCGTAATTAAAGGGACTTCCGAGAATTCCTTCTCAAATTTGAGATGTAAAAAATAATTAATAAAGCCAAGGCTGGAGAGCTTGACTGGGTAATGCTTGAAATAAAAATTAACCAAACATGGCTGTTTATGAGAATTTTACTTTAAATACACCTACGTGAATTCATCTAGAATTGTTTCCCCATTTACTAATTCGCGTTCATGAATGTTTCAGCCTTAGAATGAAACAAGGGGAGGACATAATGAAGTTGAACTGTTCATAAATGAGATAACTAGGCCATTAAACGAAAGTAAATTTACGAGGATAAATGTTTCCAGAGAAATCAATCAAGTATGATTCCACTACATCCAAAAATTATCTTGCAAATATGATATTTCTCATACTTTCAATAATAAAAAATGGAATTTTGGCTGATACCGGACCCGGTAACTAGATTAAACCATAATTTTTAGAATTTAATTATTCTATAGGCTTCGTGTCGTAATTTTCCGGATAAGAATGCATTGATATGATGCGAATGCTACAGATTCTCCAGTACTAAAACTTCAAGCAATAAAAATAGAAAATTAAATAAAGGTATCAATAGATTTTAAATAGGTGACCTATTTACCAAATATACATTTAAATGTACACTAATCCCTCGAATTTTACGATTTCGCTTTACATTTTTTTGGCTTAGCACGATTTTCTTTTAGAGAGCTACCTCATATTGCGTTTATTTCAACTTAGCATGGCTTTGAAATGGTGTCCAAGCAGTAAAAAAGCATGAAATGCTTCAGTTCGACTCAGATGTTATAAGAAATGATTAATCAAGCATTGCTGAATATAGTGTAGCGGCTTTGTTGCACGGTGATAGCGTTCAAATGGATCATCATTATATATATATATATATATATATATATATATGTGTGTGTGTGTGTGTGTGTGTGTGTGTGTTTTCTCTCTATTAATTTTAAATTTAAAAAATGTCAAATCATTAGCAGATCCATGTAAACTTTGTTCGAAGGAATATAATTCTTTAACAATAATGATAACTTAAAATATGTTCATTTTAATCTAAACCGTATATATGCCCATCAAATTGTGTATTTTTGGTATCCATTACCATACATTGCTCCTGCTGTACATTTCCTCTAAGCATTCACTAAAATTTCGTTAACTGAATTAATTTTGTTAGAAACATTTCACGTCAAGATGACCCTCTTTTAATCTCAGCGGGACATTCATCCAACAAAGTATTTTCGAAAATAGAAGAAATTAATGTCTTTTCTGATCGCTTGGGAAATTCACATTTATCTTCGTACTTATTTTTGACTTTGCGTCAACTGATGGTATTTCACATCGCACTAATCTCTATCATTCCGGCCCGCCTAATATTCTCCCATTAAAGAATCGAGCCGATCGTCATTTTGATTCCCGAGACTGATTTGACGCGCTATGGTTTTATAATCATCGTGCGTTCCGCCGTCATTTCCCATTTGGTAAGCGTCACTCGCCATTTTGTGCAAACCATAAAAAGCGTTCGGAAACCCTCGTTGTCGGACGCCAATAATTCACCTACTTCATTCCCCGGCACTTAATGACGGCTAAGTGCGCCAGAAGATATACTTTCCGTCATACAGAGTGAAAAGTAAAATAAAATAAAAGATAAATGACGAATACTGTCGTCAGAGGGTGACCACATGCACTAATGCCGTACGCCTCGCTCGATTCTTTTGCTGTTTTTTCTGTTTCTCGGTCATATTGCAGACGAATAAATTCCTTTCGTATCGCTCTCTCCCTGCCTCCTTTTTTTTTCGAGAATTCAGGTTATCGCGAGATTTTTTCGTACGGCGGAAGAAAACGAGGCCGTAGATTTCACTTTCACCCGTTGCCATGGATACTTGGAGTGCGCATTTCAAGAGAGAAAGAAATAAAAAAGGAAAGAGAGAAGGATAAAAGAAGAAAGACCGAAGGAGAGACGAGGCGGGAAAGTGAAGTGTGGTCCACGCGTCAGGATGAACGTCCAGGATTAATGTTACGCAAAGATTAATAAAAAACCAAAGAAGAACAGCAGACGCCATGTGTGAGATATTATCGAAGAAAAGTAACACATTCCAAAAATGATAAATTCTACAAAACAATTTTAACATTTGAATGTAAAAAAATTGTGAAGTGTACTCCAAAAGTCGCCAATTCATATTAGTTCTAATATATTGGAATTTTAAGTTTCGCTTAAAATATCCACGCACTCCTAAGTTGGGGAAAGTAAAATTTCATGAGTGACACTATAAAATGCTCTTTATCATATTAAAACTCTAAGGCTATTGCTAACGAATTTGATGAAACTTGTCGATATTTAGTTACAATAACACAATAATGACCTTGAAATTCCTCACCTTTTTTATATAACTCCCAAGATTAGGGGTTGGCTGCTTGCCCTGAAGAAAATTCGTCGAGGGAGAATTTCTCAATCGCATCTTCCTGGAATAAAAAGGTTTGCAAGAAGTTTAGTCATTTTTCTAATTCGAGTTAACATTTGTAAAACGATATGTCTACGAAATATAATTTGATTTTTTTACACTCAACTCTGCACAGTTGCCAAACACTTCAACATATTAACAACAATTCTTATATTCAAATACAAAATTTGATGAATAATGTTGAAAGTTGCATGTTTAGAAATAAGCGTAATCAAAATGTAAAACTGGATTCAATTAATTGAACCATTGACCAATATTTTAAATGTAAAACCGGATGCAATTAATAATCTGAAGCCGATAGACCGCAGAATTTAAAACCTAATAATTTTACAAGGCAGAAAGTGAATAAACGAACTAACAGCTCGAATAATAAACGAATCAATTCATTCATTGCTGTTCGACTGCCAATCTAATTGACAACCCGATCATATGTTTCTTTAAGTTTTCAGGAAGAACAAACGCGCATTCAATTGATTTCTTATTCAAATAACAAGAATAAATTCTTCAGGCCAACAGTTATTAGTTCACAAAATGAGCAGTGAGATTTCTACAACTTCAAATAATCTACAGAATTTGAAACAAAATTTAAACACAAAAAAACGTCTCAAATTTAGCAATAAATTATTCTATCTCTTCAATTTTTTTCATAAGAAAACAACATCCTATTCAGTAATTGTTGTTATTTTTCGCTTCCAATTTTAATAATTAAAATAGATTTTTTATCGAATTGTGATTCGGCACTGCCCCATGGTTAAAATGTCATCCAACAAACTTTACATTGGTTTTAAAAACACCCAAAATTGCGCGATGCCGCAATTCTTATAAAAGAGCGTCATTTAGGCTTGCGACCCCCGCGAAGAATAATAACTCTTTCTAAATAAGACGGTTTCCATGGAATCTATGCGAAATACGGGGGTTGTTAAACGTTATTCCGCACTTTATCAACGCAGATTCACGGTGCATGAGTCGGGGAACGCGAACGGACTGCCGCAATAAATTCATAGTCTTGCCTTGCGGTGCAGGATGTTATCGCTGAGTCGAAATTAGGACGGTCGTCTCCTCCAACGAATAACGAACATAGAGATTAGTGACGCCGTCAATAGCAACGAGAAAGGACTGGATGGTTCATTATATTTAACGATAGTTGCTCCCGTTCCTTACTTTCACCTTCTCGTATTTTATTACTTCCAAGTATGCCCCTCTTTCTCTCTCTCTCTCTGTCTACTCCAACACACTAGCGTTACACTTACACGTATGGTATCACTCATGCCGTCGTTCGTAAAGAGCTCTTTGGCTCGTTTAAGTCTCGCATTTACAGCCGCCCGGAGGGAAATAGAATTCCGCTGTTCATTAAACCCGCGTGAATGATTCCGCATCATTTATCATGACGTCACCTGTTGTTAACCCCGTTATATCCGCGACAGTCCAAACCGCTTGTTACCTGTATTTCACATGGAAACATTTAGCCTCTGGGTAGTTATATTTCCGTGGCGAGTAGCATATTTTTCTGTACGCTATAAAGGCAAGAAATTTTATTCCTTCAAATAAACATCCGATTTTTTACGGACAGAATAAGTGGAAAACGCCCGTTCTGGATAAATATTTCTCAAAAGCCAGTGAGGTAAACATGCATAAGTGTAAATGATCCTGGTACATTTTAACGAAAAATTATTTTTTTATTCGATTGAATATTACGACTAACATTGAAAATGTATGCACATTTATATGCTTAGAGATGAAATTGGTGACACAAGCTTAAAAATCACAATACAAAAAATTCATTTGCGCGACTAATTTCCGCTGATAGAGAACAACCTCCTGCACCCACCAAAGCCTGAGCATCAGAATCACACAAAAATTACCAATTTATTCACGCAATTACCAGAAAAATTCCACTCGTAGTCATTTCATCCTGCTAATGACAAGCTGGTGTTTTGGACGGCAGAGAACAGGACAAACAAAATCCACAATTATGCAACGAGAATGATGAAAGAGAAATCGAGAGAGAAACGCCGAATGAGATGTGGGTCGAGAAGAGAAGCGAATTTAAACAAAAAAAAACAAGCGAAAGCGGAAGTGGTAAAATTTTTCCTTTTACCTTGATTCTATAGAAAAGACGCCATCAAACGGCAGAACAAAGAGGGGCGGAGAAAGAAGGCTATGGATAAAGACAGAGTTAAAAATAGAGAGCACGGAAGGATACCTTTCTGGGAAAAAAGGATATTTTTTCCGAACCGGACGGACGGAGGTTAAAAGTAAGCATTCGAAGAGGGCAGGACGGTGGGGCGATCGTGTGAGAGGGGGAAGGGGAGATTTTTTGGAGTGGGGGTAATAGGAGCGAATTTATGGGTGAGAGGGTGAGACGAGAGAGAGAGAGATTGCGTAGGAAAAGGGGGGGGTCTAAAAAAAACAGAGTCGCTGATTGATGAACACCATGATTGATTAAATTGGAGGGGGTTTGCTGCGTGAGAAAGGCTATGATGAAAGAAGGAGAATAGTGGGAAAGAAGGGTGGGGAGGAATCAGGGAGGGAAAAGGGGAGGTGAGGAGAAAAAGAAATGAAAGAGAAAGGAAGGATATGGACTAGGATCGCAAATGCGTCATGCGGAGAGTAAGAGAGAAAAGTTAAAATGAAAAGGGCGAGAGAAAGAAAGCGAAAAAGGAAGGGACAGTTGGGTGTGTTTGGGGGGGGGCGGAGGCTTGAGGGGGATTCGGGGCTACTAAGAGGGTCTGGAGAGGGCCGGATCGAGATCGCAGTAATTGATCGAGACTGGAACGTATCTGAATCATCAATCAGCTGCCCCGTGGAGACGAAGCAGCAAGGGCGGCGGGGGGAAGGTAAGAGAGAGAGAGAGAGAAAGAAGTCGGCGCGAGAAAGAGATCGATTTCCGTTCGATCTATCGATTGATTGCTCCCCCCATCCCCTGAGAGGGAGGGAGGGGGGGGGGGGGTGGTTGGTAGAGGAGTGGAGGCGGTGATGTATTCCAGGCGCACATGTTGAGCAGTCGGATTGGTCCGGCGCCTGCGCGTCTGCTGGAGAATTTTATTGTTGGGGTGTCGCGGTGAGTGATTGATTGAGAAAAATTAAAGTCAACAGGAGGCCTTTCCTTAAGGCTGTCATCCGACACCGCTCAAACATGCTTGACGAAATTGTTTCGCAAAAGCGGTCTCTCAAATATTTTCGGCATTATTTCTTAAGGGAGAAGGAAATTGGCGGAGGAATGCATAGGTCAATATTTTCGCCGGAAAATTTTCCGCGCGATGGTGTTGTAAGGTTTTTCTGGGGAGGCGTTCTTCTTTGGTTTTTAAGGGATGGTCAGAATTAAGAGTGGTGATTTCATCAATTAAGCCGAGACTGGACGAAATTGCCAGTATGAGACAAGCCCACAGATCCCATTGAATTAAATCTATTAATACAAAAATCAAGTGTTATTTTTCTTTTTTTGTGCTTTTCTTATTGTTATTTTAAAATGTGATATTTATTTTTCTATTCATATTGCTGTATAATTTCATTAATTTAGTGATATTTGATTTTATTCCTATTAGAATGTTCATTTTGTGTATTTATCTTGAATTATTTTGTTATTTTCAGTTTTAATAAAATATACCATTTTTTGTAACATACTATTTCTCAAAATTATCACCGACATAAAACCCCTCCCAAATACCAAATCTTGATAAAAAATCTTGCCAGCCATGGTAGGGGGCCCAAGTTTGTATTTTGAACAAAAATTGGGGCGCGGCATGAAAAGTTTGCGCACCCCTGCTCTAGGTGACAATTTTCACTTTTTTAAAGAATCAAGCGAGACTTCATAAAACAGATTGGTTTAATTTAAATAATAATGGTAAATGAAGCTGGATTGAAGCCAATTTAATACTTAAATAAACGAAACTCGACGATAAGTATCAATTTTTACTTATATTATCAAGATTACTAGTGATAACAGTTAAAATAAACAGCGCAATATACATTGCACAAAAATTCTCATATACGTACATATATAAGTTTGGTCGACTGTGTACGCTAATAAAGGAAAAACGCTTATAAATCAAAGTTAATCGTAGTTTAGCGTATATTTTAATGCCACAGGACGATGTATAGTATTTTTGGGACATATGCCTTAGTATTATTTGTGACATCAGTCTGTACGATTGGATGAATTTTAATCAAAACCCTTACAGCCATTTTTGAGTAAATCGAATTTTGTTTCAAAATATCAAAGAATACAGTACCCTAAATTGTTGCGCAATATCGTTCATCCCTTCAGTGTCTATTATGAAAGATATTATCCACAAATAGTATTAGATATCATTCGATTTAGTTTAATCGTCTAGAACAGCAATTCTCAGCCTTTTTCGGTAATGTACCACTTGTTAATTTTCAACATTGTCGTGTACCCCCCCCCCCCTCTTCTTCCTACTTGTATTTTATGACCAAGGTTTTATTATATAACAAAATAACTATTATGACATTTACTGAAATATTATATTTTAACCGCCTTTTCAAAAATCACTCTTGTAATTTATAAAGACGATTTATTACTTAATTTACCTTATCTATCGGACTATAAGAGTCACCAAGGCTATGAATTTAAAAATTTAGAAAAATCTCATTGTTTTTCCGTTTATTTATGTATAAAAGCAAAAATGAAGCAATGCAACACAAATTTCAGTTGTCCTTGCTCATCATAAAAAAAGTCTCATTATTGCTGTCACACTCAATAATATGTATGCAATTTACAGTTGTGGTTGACACTTTTTATAATTACAATATTGAAGAAGTAACACTAAAACTTTGTCGGATAAATTTTGTCGAAGTCAAGTCTTGCATGGGAGGTGTCAACGTAATTCGCATCATCATCTGAAGATAATGTAAATTGCGCCGAGATGGTCATGCAATTTTTGAGTTTGATCGGGTAAATTTAGCGGGATTTATGTGTTTTTTCCTTAGCACTTGTGTTATGATGTAACTTTCACAATCTTCAAATAGCGCGCCATATTCATTGCCTTCAATTGCCTTGCTAATACTACTTTTCCTAAAAAACTAATAAAACAAAGGGAATAACAATAATATCTACAATTTGTAAGGCTAAACAATCAACGCGCAGTTATTCATGAGACGTAAAAAGTTACTTATATTATAGTCAACTGCTTCGGACGTTACTTCGTAGAAATCCATAATTCAAAAATAATGTAACTTAGCATTGTAGAAAATTTACCAAGTTGCATTATTTTTTAATCACTTACATTAGTGCGATTTTTGCAACTGTTTTACAGGCCTAATCTTATCGATGCGCGGTCAAATTTTGGTCACTGTAAGGATGAGATCGTGTTCGGAGGTCAGACGATTGCGGTTCCCCGTCTTTATTGCTGTCAAAGTTGAGAATCCTCTCAGCATTGATAAAGCCCTCATGATATTTAATTAAATTCCACCCGTCAGGTCTAAGGACAATTAAATAAATCGGCGATTTATGTCTCTCCCTTTCCTCGTATTCACCGCCCCACCCCTTGCCTACAATGTTAAAACTTTGTATATTAAGAATTGATATTCACTCACTCTACACCCATTTCAAGCTAATTTTTTTACTTTCCCCTTCTCTCCCAAATATTCCTCGGGTTTACATCGACTCATTGTTGTCCCTTTCAGCACCCTTGCCACACTCTACCCGCTGGAAGAAATTTTGTATCCCCGGTTGAGAACCGCTGGTCTAGGATGCAGTGAGATTTCAGTGGATCGCGGCGGAGGCGTGACGTCATAGGGCTTAGGTAAGGTAGCTTAGCGCACATTGTAATGCCACTGGAAGCAATATAGTGATTTTTGAGACATGGCTTACGCAGAATTATTTGTGACATCAGGCTCTACAATTGGATTAATTTTAATCAAATTCCTAGTAATTTTCTGAGTAAATCAAATTGTTCTAAAAATTGCAAAGAATAAACTACATTTTATTTTTGCGCAAAAGATGATATATTGCATAAATACGATATATCCTTCGGTTTTATGAAAGCGTTTGGGCCCTTGAACCGCAAACAGACCGAAGACTGAGAAATAGACGGCATGGCGAAAACCACTTTCTCAATATACTACGTATATGAGAAAGTAAAGGTAAAGAACAAAATAGCATCTAGAACAAGAAATAACCTGTTCTCAATCTTGTCGCAGAGTACAAAATCACTGATTACTTAGCTACAGCACATTCAAAATATTTCATTATACTCATTTGATTTGAAAAATGACTATACTCATTATAATGATGTGAGCTATTCACTAAGTTTTGAAAAGTTAAAAACAAACTATTGGAATTTTTATGGAAACGCCTCAAGGCGGAAAATTTCTTTTCTGCAATTTATTTTGACGAGTTCTTGCCTGGATACCGTAAAAGCTAAAGCTCTCTACGTAAAAGCAGGACTGAAGAGACATCACTGGAGCACTCTATGAACTATTGGGCGGGGAAATAAGATTTCGAGTAGCAATTCTTAAAGCTCGTAAAGGGCCTAATACTTTCACGTAACATCGTACCGGGTCAGATGACAGAAGTCTCCAATAATCCTCCTTTTGTAATTAAGGCGGCGGCAGTCAGGAGGCTCTGTCGTCTACGAAACAAATGCCTGGATGTCTCCGCAAGGCTCAAGTGGAAGGGAGAAGTTATAGAATGTGGTGGAAGGAAGTGTAGTAAAAGAGGAAGTGAAGAACTGAAAGAGAGAGTGGGAAGTGAAAGGGAAGGGATATTAAGAGAGATAGAAAGGGGATAATACGCAAAAGGGAGCTCTAGGGGAAAAGATAAAAGGAAACGCAAAATTAATCCAGAATCTCAATCGAATTATCAAAATTTAAACGCTTCGTATTTTACCTACGTTAAGTTTTCTTTCTTTCTCGTCAATGACATAAGGAAAGCGATTAACTAAATCCAATTAGAACCAATTTTGACAGGATTGCAGGATTTTATTCAAGAAACTGAATTCATCTCATTGTAAAAACGGTTGCTGCAGATAAGCATCGCGTTAAAATAAATGTAAATTAAATATTTCTGGGAACACACGGCTATAATTTACCAATGTAGACGAACAATAAAAATAAGCCTGACATTTTGAGCATATGCTACAATTTCCAATATCTTGGGAGTATTTCCGAGGGTAACTGAAATATGATCGTGTTTTTAACGAGTATTTAAAACGATAATTCCGCGAATGGCTGTATTTCATTGGTTGAACAACACACAAAAAACAATAAATATATAATGCTTAATAACGCCAAGGGAAGAATTTATAACATTGTTGGGAAACGAAATTTTCTTCTTGCGTATTCATCGGAAGCGAGACGTCGAAGACTATTTAAATGCGAAACGCGGAGAAAGGCACAAAAAGGGGAGGGGGGCAAAGGAAAAAAAAGAGGGAGGAAACAGAGAGAAAGGAGGAAAGGGAGGATTCCGCGAGATCATTTCGCAAAATGAAGGAGAGGGGAGGAAGAGGAGGAGAGAAAGAGAGGAAACGTAGGCATGGGGAACAGTTGAGTAAGGGTAAGAAAT
This sequence comes from Tanypteryx hageni, assembly GCA_028673005.1. Taxonomy (NCBI): domain Eukaryota; kingdom Metazoa; phylum Arthropoda; class Insecta; order Odonata; family Petaluridae; genus Tanypteryx; species Tanypteryx hageni. Next base: position 61,452,166 of record CM054114.1, on the reverse strand, counting down.
GGTTAAGCAGAGAGGAGGGTAGAGAAGAGAATAGTGGATAGGAAAGTTTCAAGTTCGTCTGCCTATGAGGGAGGGTAGGGAAAACGAGAGAGAGAGATAATAGAGAAAATGGAGGGAGGGAAAGAGACTTGAGAGAGGGAGACTTGAGAGAGAGATGGAGAGGGCAGAGGGAAACTGGGAGGCACAAACGTGCCCTGGGTCTCTAAAAAGACTAGCAAAATGAGGAAAAACGTAGGAGAGAGGGCGAGAATGAGCGAGTAGGAGAGGGGGGTAGAGGGATATCTTATGTCTCCTGGCTCACAAATATTCTAGGCAACCCTAAAAATGTTACGTTAACCACCGGACCTTAAAATTCTAGAGGTAAAAACCATGGGACCGCAGACGTCTATTTATTTAGTCATCATAATTTGTGCTAGGGAGTTCTCGCGAGGTTTTCGTCGGCGTTGTTGATAATTACTTCGCTGTGGTAATGCACTTTATTACTGATGCACGGACGAAGGGGCATTGTCAACTAAAACGTGCATTAAAAATACGGGATGATATTGAAAGATTAACCCGAAAGTTGCTACAGTTAGGAAGCTGCGTTTGATAATTTACACCACGATCTCAAAGTTCTATTGGTGTTTGATAAATCGGCTACATCTTTCCAATAAAACATAAATTAAATTAATTTATTTTTTTTAGATCCGACCTTAAATATTTTTAGTCATCTTGAATCCTATATAAGTTTCGTTTTACCCTTATTCACCCGCCACATCATGAAGTGCTCCTAACTAAAGCTCAATTGCAGATAAGAACGAGTTGGCTATGGACTTGGGACGACAAAATTAAAGTAAATAATTGCTCATAAGTAGAAAATATTAGGATCGCCGAAAAATATATCGGCACTATGTAAATTCCGTTCGAATAAGGAAGGATAAATTTATGAAAAATAGTACCCATAGTGTTAAGGTAGATCTTTCTCTTAAGGAGTACTAATCAACTATAATAAAATTCCAAGTCTAACTGTAAGTAACGCTCTATGGAGTTAAATGGAAGAAAGGGAAAAACCACTTATAACTCAAAGACTATTCATTCTATTACAATCAACCTTTCCGAAATTGCTTTTAAATTTTAGGCTGATTGCCGTTTTCATTCAAGTCATCGATTCGATTCTAAGAGCGTTTATTTTATCCATTTGATTAACACGGAGATGAGTGTAGCACATTAGTCTTTTGCATATTAAAATTACTTAGAATCGTCGTAGGAATTCGAGACTTGAAACGAACGCCTAAAGGAATGAAATTTTGTTTCTTGACATCAACTTTCCAATACGCACCGAATTGGCCCACAAAATAGTTTTTAACACTAAAATTTCATGTATTTATACGTGCAAATCTTTCGTCGTCCAGGTGATTTGCATTGTTGACGGTTTAGTGTAATTGCGTAAGATTTACTGAAATTATAATTACGTGTTGCATCTGTCCACATATTCGCGAAATGTCGGCGTTATTTTGAAGTTTAAACAATACATTAGTAACGATAAACAATACGACTGTAATGAACAAATTAATATTCCATTATTCACCGATATTGTGTTAATGAGTTTCCTAATTCAGATATAGAGATTAAAAGTGCTGAATTCTTTAAAAAGATTTAGATTATATTTTTTGCGAAAGTTGAATAAGTATTTAATCTTTAAATAAAATCAGGAAAATGAAACAAATTTATTTTTGAAGAAGCGAGGGAGAATGAGAGGATGGGAGAGAGGAAGAGATAAAAGGAGGAAGTATGAGAAGTGCCTTAAATTTAATACTTAATCCACGCATACCCATCATATCTGGCAGGCAATTACGATAGTTCAATAAAAAAATACTACTTAGATATTTATCTAGATGCTGTTATTGATGAAAATTCAATTTTTATGGAATTCTCTGAGGGAATAATAAGAGGTTTGATGTGTCGTAACTACTTTTTGTGTAAATTTACAAATATGTCATCATAGACATATTAAACTACTTAATTGTACCAATATTTTTAATATAACGTCCCTTTTGTTACAGTTTCGTCGACTCCTTTCATTATTAAAGTGAACAGTTGATATAAATTTCAATAAAAAATGTTATGCGACGAATTTAGATAGAAAACGTTCATATGATTTACAAAAATAACATGTTGCCATAGAATTTCTGAAGTGCATGGAACTGAGACAGCATGGAAATGTCAAGCTCTACATTTGAATAACTTAGTGGAAAATTATATTTTTTGTCTGATGTACACCATAAGTATGCGTTAAAAAGTGACGAGCTAATTAGATTGTTTATGACAATCTACATTTTTATAAGCAAAAATAGAAATATTGATGAAAAAAGACCCGTAGCTATTAACTTTTAGTGAACTGAATATTCAATAGATAATCACAACTCTAACTTAAAGTTGCACATTATCTAAAACAATTTAATTTCATCTTCATGCTGAATAAATCAATAACCAATGCATAGTTTGTCTCCAAGAACAAAATATGAGAATATGCTAACGCGTGTTAGTCAATTAAAATATTCGTAGAGTAACTACTTAAAATGCATATGCCATGTTTACAATATTACAGATCACAGAACAAACTTAACAGTTAGTTAGCAATAATCATTTCGATTTATAAAATATATTCAGTGGTAGCCATAAAATGTATGAAAGTGTAATGGTTTTTAAAACCAACGGAAAAATAACATTTTCTAGGGGAAAAATCCATGGACCATAGATCGAATGAATAAAAGTAATCTTGAATAAAAGAAAAGAGATCAGAAAAGGCAAAAAAGTGTGGACCAGAATGGAAAAGGAAAGGGGAGATTGCTTTGGGTCCGTATCGTATCCTTGTGTGAATTACGTGAGAAAAGCATTAAGGTGGCGAGAGTTTAACCCCCCTTTCTGCCAAATCCGCAAACTAAAACCCCTTCCTTTCCGAGAGTTTGAATTTATCGGAGTCCAAGAAGAAACCATTTACACCCTCCCACCAACTCCCACTTCTTTCGAAACCTTCGTTTTTTCTTATTTCTTCCAAACTCTCCTGTATCACTTCCCATAGCTCTCCGTTTCCCGAGGGCTAATTCCTCCTTTTCTTTCCGGCCCGAAGAAAATCTCCTGCATCCCCGGGTATCGTATATACATTTTTGTTGCGCGATTCCTCCGCTGCGCTGCGCCACCTCCCGCTTAGACGTCACGGCAAAGGGATGAACGCCGAATAATTAAAGCTTTGCCGTCTGTTGGCAATTAATTTCTTTCCGTAACGCGTAAAAGGATGATATTTATGTCTAACGGGAATATGCCTTGTTTTTATGACGTCTTCTAGACGAGGCTAAAGAACTGCGCAGTACGTGATTGATCTGAAGGGCAAAACTTCCTGTATGTAAACTGAATGATAAACCATAGAAAACTATTTTAATTTTCCAGACTACTAGGGAGAAATTAAAATTCAAGTTGACTACAAACCTAATTAAAAAACACGATAAAAGTGAATAATTTGAATGCATTTTCTAAGTGCGTGACTTAATTTTCGCGATATATTAAACACTAAAATACATAGAATTCCTTGAAATATAAAAATCATAGTACCGTTAACAAGTAGTTCTGGAGAGAGCTAATCCGCCTACTTTCCTTACAATACAATTTTAATATATCACAAGTAGAGGTGTACACAGGTTTCCCGTGGTACAGAAGTTCTTTTCATCAAATTCCCCGTATTGTAATGTTTGCTTTGAAATCATAAAATTATTTTTCCTCATATTGTGGTAGCCCTGCTTTTTTGATCTGCTCTGTACATATTCATCTCGTTTTCCCATTCTATACTTGACCTACAAACGAAATTTCTTTGAAATCCTTTCAACCGATATCTTTCAAATTCATAGTTACAGAAAAGTTCTAACCTTGATATTGTGGTAGCCCTGTTTAGTCGACCCGGTTAAAATATAATATATTGGTTATTTATTTATATGAAGATTAAATATACTATATTTGGTTCAAATTCATTCGTTCAGTTCTCTAGAAATACATGTAAAAGAAATATTACTTAACTTTTTACTGCGGTAGACCTGATCCTTAGCCCCGCTTTAATCATGTTGATTTCATTATGTTATGTTGTGCAAATCTTATATACAAAATTTAATTGAAATCCGTTCAGCCAATTCCTTCCAAATCCTTAACTACTGAAAGAGTTTAATTTGTAATTGTGGCACCCCTGTTTGGCTGATTCGGTTTAAATACGCTAATATGGTATTGTATTTATGTGTCTATTATTAATATTAGATTTGGTTAAAATTGATAAGGACAGTTCAACACATACGTGTAAAAAGAATTATTCCTTGTATTGTGGCTGCCCTGATTTCTATATCTATCCTAAAAAATCTTAATTTTTTTTTTATGTTGCACAACTATTTCATACAAAATTTTATTGAAATCGGTTGATCCAATTCCTTCCAAATTCATAATTACCGAAAAGATTAACTTTAGAATTGTGGCACCCCTGCTTAGTTGATCCGGTCCAAATATATCATTTTGGTAATTAATTAATGTGAAGATTCTATGTACAAATTTAGTTGAAATCGGTTTATTCATGAAGAAGATGTTAAGGGAGACACACACCGAGGCGATCTCATAAGACTACATTCCATTTTTTGGAAAATAGGCTAAAAAAATCTGTCATATGTTTTTTTCTAATGAAAACCTAACCATATTCATTTCAGTGGATCTTTTTAGTTTATTACATTCCTAAATACATGCCGAAACTGATCAGACTTTATATATTCGATGTTTACTTTGTAAATCCTATTATCTGTATCTCAGAAAACCTAAAAGTATTAGATTAAAATGATCCAAAAAATTCTGTCGGATTCAATGTGCCTTCGGATAGAATCAGTTTAATTTTAATTTCGTTCAAAAAGTAATTTCCGTAAACTTTCTCTAAACCCGAGAAACTTGAAGACGGTGGTAAGGTGCGGGTACTTTGTACAGTTTGAAATTTTAATCTATATTTTTAAAACTTCTTGGAACATTATTATGAGCTACGTAAATGCTGTTTTCAATTCCTCAAATTCTGCGTAACTTTTTTATGAACCCTTTCTCAAGAATTAAGCGGAAGAGACGCGATTTTTTTTTATTTTCACGAAACTAACCATTTCAAATCCACGGCAACACCGCTAGTATAAATAAATTTAAAGTAATTGAAGTTATAAATACATATACTGACTAGAGTCAAGTCAAGTTCCCGGGAACTATGACGTACTCGCTTTGAGAATAAACCGGTTATCTATAAATGAGCATCGCGAATATCCATCGCAATACGTAATTATCCACAATTAATTTGGTATGCGACCCGCTTTCCTGTTCACAGTACACGGTTGTCGGGACTCCCGCGACTGACATGGCTATTCCTAATCACAACGGCCTCTCTTCTTTAAACAACTTAGATCTCATTTTTCATCCCCCTCCTTTAAGCCAAAACTCTCTCTTCCCCCATTCCGTCACACCGTCCCCCATTCCCTTTTCCTATCATTTTAAAATTCCTAGCTGCCCCACCATCATATGGATACTCAAAAATTTTAAGCAAAGTCAGCGGACTGTCACCAGAAGAGGGAATCATAGATCATTTTCCCCCTGAGAATTTTTTATTATCTTGTTCCCCGCCATGGAGCTTTACCCTCCCACTTCCTCCCTTCCGCCTACTCCCCCCACATCCTCTCCGCTGTCACAGCGCCCTCTCTGCTTCCTACTTTCCTCTTTCTCTCTCCCTTTTCCACTCTATCTAACCTCCCTCTCACCAATACAAATCTCCATTTTTTTCTCTTTCTTTTGCTTCACCATTTTTCCTCTCCTTCCAAGTTTCAAATATTTTTTCTCTTATTTTCTTTTTACGCTATCTTTATCTCGAACATATTTCATCCTCTTTCTATTTTCCTCCTGTCCACACACACAAACACATGCTCACCTTAACCCATGTTTCCATGTAGCTTCGAACCGAGTTTTGCCAATTCTCCGAAGAGACCTTTTGGTCTGTTACCAAGTTGAACAGTTTAAGGAAGTCTGACAAAAAATATATACATAAAACACACACCCACCCCTCGCCTAAGAAAATTATCTTCGTGCCCCCCTCAAGACCATGTTCAATTACAGTTCATAAACAAAACCTACTGGACATTCAATTACTATTAATAAAACCATCTTAAGGAAAAACATGGACGCAAACGATACGTCCTAGCCAATTGAGGGCTAGAATTTGGCTGCTGCATATTGTAGGTCTCAAGATTGGGATGGTTAAAAGGACAGTAAATATATGAGAAATCTTTTGCGCCCCACAGTTTGGAAACCACTGCATAAGGGAAAGCATACGTGCAGAACGGCACTCACACACTCATACTATACCATGCTTACACGTATACCTCACTGCATAGGAAATTGTTTGTGTGTGTACGCGTAGCAACCATGTGTTATCTTCTCTCATTGATTGGAGAAGGGTCCTATCAAAAAAACTTTCCCATCTAACGTTTCTCCCAGTCTCTGCGACACCCCAAATAGCCATCTATCTAAACGGTATGTCCACCGGGCTTCCTACAACACCTAGTTTCCGCTCATATCATATATAACCTATCCTATTTCATGTTTTCAGGGTGTGTGTGTGTACACACACACAGAAACTCTGTTAGTAGCGAGAATAATTACTAAAATTAAAACTGCCCTCGTAAATAACGGTGGGAGGATGGACGCGAGATAGTGGATAGGGAATTTGCGGTATCCCTTCCGGAAAACAAAGAGGTTCCTTAGCGAGACAGGGAGGCCCTTTTTCTCTTCGTCCAACCCCATTCGCAGCCACTTCCTTCAATATATCTCTTCCTGCTCTTTTTTTCCCTTTCTCTTCCTCTGTTTTCACTCATTTGTCTCTTTCTTTTTGCTTCCTATTATCTTCTCTCTCTCGTTTTCATGTATCATCGTCCCTCTCTTTCGCTACGTTTTGCTCTCACAAAATAGATTTCAACTGCGCCACTCATTTTCTTAGTGGTTCATATCTGACTGCATTTTAACACGCTTTGCTTATCTTAATGTATATCTCTCTATATGTAACATTCAACCTTTCCAACGTTGTTCGTTTTGAATTATCATATTTTTTAAGTCTTTGTCGTTTAGCTAGCTTTAGCTCCCCCAAATCGTTTTTTTTTGTTTCCACCAAGAAATGTTTTAATGCTTCACCCTCGCCTTTATTGCCTTTTATTTACGCGGTTATTGCCTTGCATCAGTCTTGCACTACATTCCGTCATAAGAAGTCGCATATTTTACCAGCTACTGGTTCTCTCATTATTGTATCCTACTAACAGAACAAACATTTTCGTACCCATTAAAAATGTTTGCATAGGTATTCCTAACTTACTTCTGCTTACCTCTTAATGGAAAACGAAAACTCATATTCAGAAGTAACGACGCACAAAGATAAAAAAGAGCACGAACAAAAATCGAGAAAATTTTGATTTATTTGAATACCAAAATAAGATATTTCAGTTCCAGTCGGAATTACCTCGTAATGCAACCTTAATTTCGCAAATGGTATAAAAGGTATATTATATTCCCCGCAATGTCCATTGGTTGCATATCAACAATGATGTTAGTAAAATTACGATATTTATTCGATTATTTTATCATACGGTCTGGTTACATTAGTTATACACTTATATTTAAGGATAATATTTAACCAATTTCGCATGTTTAAGAAACTAAACGTATACGCAAAACAATTTATCAAATCAGGTGATGTAAAAATTTCGATATAATCTATCATCAGAATAGTATTATTTCTGCTGCTTAGCTGCTTATTTTGGCTATTCTTAAAACCTAAATTTCAGTTATATTTTTTAAATAGCTTTACAGTATGAATAGATGAATTGATATAAAATTGCGCAATTTTCATTGTTCAACATTTCAGCTGATTCAGCACTACCAGAGTTTACCCACTAACCAAAACCAATGGGGCGGGAATTTTTTTGTGTTTTATTTAAAGTAATAAATAAATATATATCGTTCGTGTATGCCTCTTGCTGAAGAAGAAAATAGCAGTCCGAAAGCTTCGAATCAACTTCCGGCATCTTTCACAACCGGTTTCACACTACGTGTGCTCTGGATTTACTTACATCTATTCTCGTCGCATTAATTTTCACCTTTCCTTTTAATTTAATGTGCACACACGCCCTATCTTAAGCCTTTAATATTACCCTCGCTTATCTTTGAATTTTTAAACGGCTTTGCTTCGCCCGTTCACTTACATAGCTTTCTCTTGCGTACTTATTTCTATAACGCTTCCTTCCTCCTCCTTCCAAATCTCTATCAAACTTATTCCTACTACTCTTTTTTCGTAGCCTGCTTTTCTTTAACTCATCTATATCCTTGTCTACCTTCTCACTACTCTCCCTTCACCGAACACCCCCCAAGAAATTAGGAAATATCTTCATTCGCGTCGACTTAATATCTATATTTTACAAGGACCTCCGAGAGAGAAGACCACGGGGAGAGAGTTACTGCTGCCAGGATGAGCAAAGGGCGTGAAAATAGAGTGGGGGGATTTTAAATGCAAGCGGAGGAAGGGGTAGGAGACGTAGAGACCTCCTCTTACTCTTATCCCATTACCTCTCATCTTCTCTTCCCTTCTCCTACTTCCTCTCTTTTTCATCTCTCTCCGTCCTATATTCATCCTCCCTCTTCTTTGAAACTCCCTATTCCATTCCTCCCTTCTTCTCTTCCCTTCTCCTCCTTCCTCCTTCATCACACTCTTCCTCCTCCCTCACCATACTATATTCTTCCTCCTCTTCTTTGAACTTACCTCCTCTTCTTTCTCCCTCCTCTTCTCCCTCCCCCAACTCTCTTGTAGTAGATTCTCATTAAGATGAATGGTTTTTGGTTTTAGCCGGTAGGGCGCGGAGACACAAATTTATCGCCCCCTCTTTAAATGGTTCATTATCCTTGATTTAAGTTTTCCTGAGAGTACAGACTGAGCAATAAGCCTCCGCTTATAGTCTCCGTATGTATGACGACGTTTATTTTTAAGGAAAGGCTGGAATAATGACGTCCAAGAGAGATAGAAAGAGAGAGGAGAGAGTTTTAAAATAGCCCGGACGAGTTTAATCGCAAGGGTTTTTGGGAAAGTAATTCTCTTTTTTTACCGTCGGGAAACTTGACAGTAACTTCCTACGCTGCGTCGCAAAAGTAATTAGGTTCCAATAAAAAACCGCTTCCTTAAAAACATGAATGAAAATATTCGAGTTTGTCTTCATAGAGAGAGTTGATTGGTTAATTCCACACTAAATTCAAGAGATAATGTTTACGAGAGTTTGCTTTATGTATGCCATTTATCTCAAGCTCAAAATCTGATGGGTATGTTTTGTTTTGTGTTTACTTTTAAGTTTCAGGAGAAAATACTATTTAAAACAAACGTTCATTCAATAGTTTGCCCGGTGTTTCAAATCAGTATATATGGATATTAATTATAAATATCAGAAACAAAACTAATACTTTCGTTTTAAGTGATTGAGTTGCATCGTATGCCAATGTTATTATAAGAAATATCTTACGCCTATCAATGTTCAAGTGGGTTTGAGCGCCTATACTCATAAGTATTGGGCATCCATTTTTTAGTATATTATTTAATATATTATAGCCGCTGTGTCTCTTCCTGCGTTCCTGCCTTTGAATCCACGAGTGACGTCACCTTCCGACATGAACGCAAATAACCGAGAACGGTAGGCTCGATTTCGACTAATATTTCGCCTGAATACTCGGCGCGAACTCTTGCATGTTTCAAGTCCCCCGGAAAAGCATGGGTTCGATGGCAGGATAGTTTTCGTTTTTTCATTTAACACGCAATCGTCTAGAATACGATGTGTAGACCTTTATTCTTAAACATTTTAAAATATCTTACGATCGAGACTTTGACTCGAGATGTATACCATTTCACGCAGAAAGAAATGAAGATTCTTATTCTTACCGCTGATTCTGTTGCTTAATTCGTGTTTGCTCATATTTAAGTTTATATTCGATTTTCTCCGATGTGTGTTTTTGTATTCTTGGCTAATTAACCTCTTAGATTATTATAGCCATAACTCCTTCCACACCGAACATAATCACATGGGAAGATGGAAAGCCGGTGCCGGCATTAGCCTACTCTTAACGAAGAGCACCAAGGGGACCAAAGATTTCCCGTCCCTTCCGAAGTACAGGAACGCTGACTTTGCGCGGTCTCTTCAAACCACACAAACAGGGGGCCGGGCGACCTTAGAAAAATCCTACTTTCGTACGCGCTGCCAATTCGAACAGAAGGCGAATAGCAGCGAGAACTTTCTCCGATTTTTCGACATTTCAAAAAGGAGGTTGCTAGGGTAGCATTGTATAGCTTGGATTTTTGCACTGTTAGACTCGGGCTTCAAGTGCATTTGCACTAAACTTGCAATAAAACGCGTCAAGGACAAAGACAGATTAAGTCTCGGGTGACGTCACATCCCAGTATAAACGAAAATAAATCAAGAACGGTCGGCTCGATTACGATAAATATTTCGCTTGAATACTCGCCGTGAACTATTTCCGTTTTTAAGCGGGTAGTCGTCTCCTGAAAAAAAAACATGGGTACGATATTAGGAAAGTTTTCGTTTTTGCATTCGATTAACAAATACTCGGCTGGAATACGTGTGTCTTTAACATTTTAAAATAATTTACGATCGAGACTTTCACTCGAGATTTACACCATTTCACATAGAAAGAAATGAAGATTCTCATTCTTACTTTCTAATTTTTGTTTGCGAATATTTTAAGTTTATATTACATTTTCTCCGATTTTTCAACATTTCAATTGTTGATCTCAAATTTATGCAATCTTAGACTCGAACTTTCAAGTGCATTTGCACTAAGTTTACAATGAAAGAAACGCATCAAGGACAATAACAGATTGAAAATTTATTTGAAAAGTTTTGTGTAAATATAAAATAAATGAAACACGTAGCGAAGAAAAGAAACGATTTCAATGCATTGTAATAATGGAAAACAACATTTCAAATAGAAAGATATTTCATGCATACATTGAAAATATCGTTTCGTTTGCAAGTTTAATTGTGCAGTTTAAGCAAATTACTATATTGATGTTTTTGATTAATTTCTTTCGATATTGACGCATGGCCGATGAATTTATTACTTAATATTAAACAAACCACAGAACATATGATATGCTGTACCATCAGAGATAGTGAACAAAACAAAAAATATTTTTAGTCTAAATCAGGTAATAATATGTTTTTGGTTCTGAAAATGGTGTGAGCTATATAATTATTTTAAGAGGGGCAATAAAAGTGGTTTAACTAATAACAACAAATAACAATTTTTCTCATAGGAACTATCACATTGAGTCACTTCACGCAAGGGTCTCTAGATGTTTGCAGGAAGCACTGCAACGGGCCCGTAGTTCTAATTATGAATGCAAATTTAGCATGCTTAAATAATAATTAGTTTCATTACTATATATGTTTTTAAATTTTAATCCTTTTTATTCTAAAAACGCCCTTCAAAAAACGTAGTTAATGGGACTGCAATTAGAAGTAGAAATATCGTAACTACATGAATATAGATAATATCTTGAAAGTAAATCAACTTGTTAGGAAGACAACAAAGTACATAACAAGTTTTTCGTTATGAATTTCTATTCCATTCTCTAGTAGAATGAAAAAGCACTGAAAAAATAATGGACGCAAAACTAACCAGGCAGACGAAATCCAATTGAGAACTTTCAAAGTAGGAATTACATCTCTAATGAAAATAGTTTTCGAACTTGTATGCATATAAATCTTTGGGGACAATAAACACAATAGGTACTGTTGTTATGTTCCCCAGGTAACGGATGGCTTTCTACAAAAATCTGTCCGCGTCATCACAGACTCCATGTCATCAGAATGCAATCACGATAAGAAAATCAAATAAGACGTTTCCGGTAACGTATGAAATAGTGCACAACAGGTGATTTATTAAGGCATAAATCTTCCAATTCTTCCTCTCTAAACCTAACAAAATTCCATTCATCTAGATATGTTAGGAATCTAGTATCTAAGGTGACTCATTGTTTTTATCACAAAGAAGTACTTGTGCATTACAGTTTTGGTGCGTCCTTGCTTGCTTTAAAGTACCTTAATAGGAATCTTAATTTAAGAATTCTAAATAAAAAAGAAAAGGTTTGATATTTCATATATTTTTATTAGTAATTAAAATCCTGTCTACGAATGTAACAACCATATTTTAGAACTTTACTTATTTATTTTAACTCGCCTATAAACAGACGTTACCGGACTATTATAATGAGCAAAATAACTATAACAAGTACTGGGAATAATTTTGCAACCACTGAACGATAGTGAAAGATCCGGGTTCGATTCCCGGTCATATCAGACTTTTTTCTCGTTTCAAAATTAATCCCACATTTAGTAGTAGAGTTCTGAATTTACTTATACTATTGCAATTAAGCTACAATGTTGACATAATTTTAAGCATATTATGTTGAAAATCGTAAAACTTGCATTTGTTGATCGTAATGCGACAAATATTTTGTAATTTAAAAATACGCTTTAAAGATACATAAAAGAACTTTACAAAAATGTATTCCCAAAAAAATTTCAATTTAGCATTTTCGTGTTTTAATAATTAAATTAAATTTCTTCGAAATCTTTATTTTTTAAGCAATAAAAATGATATTTTGTTTAATCCTTCACTATGCAAAAACGAGTTTCGAATTGAACGTTTTAAAATTTACGTACAAGATCTCCTCGGTTCAACATTTGTTTTCAGCCATAACACCAGCTCGATAATTCTCTAGCGAATCCAATAAAAACGCATCTCGAGAGTTATATCGGTATCAATGCACGCTCCTGTAGTTGATTTTTTCTCCAGTAGGTAGGGTCACACTCCGACGCTGTGTAAGTTGCGCAAACCCGCAGTACAGGGTCGCTATGCAGGTTGCGTGACTCCGCGGCGTTTTTTCTCTCCTGCCCGTGACGTTGAACGGCATGGCACGGAGTAGCTTTTGGGCAAATCGCGCAGGAAAAATATCTTTCTCCGCCTTTCTCTCCCGCCTCCTTTGCGGACGTGCCCTGAGTTCCCGTCCCGTCGTGAATACGTCACTATTGTGCCCGGCATTAGCCTTGTCCCACGGTCGATATACTGCTTTGCCTTCGCGGGAGAGGAATTCTTTTAAAGCTGACACATAAGTGAGGAATTGGGAAGGCAATTTGTAAAACAAATAAATTGTTTATTTTAGCGGCGACGAAGGATGGGACTAGAAGATGCGGAATGTCTGCAAAGAAGCTGACGTAATTAGACTGCCGTGGAGTCAAGACATTTTTCGTGAAGTATTAAATATAAGATGGATTCGATCGTTCTTATTTTGACGTGCATCTTTCAGACCTTTCAAAAACGATACAACCTTATGATACGACATATGAGACAAGGCAAAACGACTTTCCCTAAAGGATTTGATGATTGGTGGCATTGACTCGTAAATTTTATATCTATTATTTTTCTTGACATTTCACGATAAAATTCTATGGATACTAGACATTTCATATTTTATTGCATACGCATTTTTGCTGATGATGTTAATGCCATATTATTTCTATCTTTCAAAAAATACGTAATGTTAACAAAATTTATAAGCAAGGTTTCTTAAAGATTATAAAATTATGCTTAATTTGCCCTCAATGGGTCATGCGTTGATTTTTGTTTCAGTCACAGTTCTAGACATGAGAACTTATTTACCATTGAATGAATCTATTTGTAATATGGGAATGGAATTAAGAAATTAAGTAAGAATCAAATGAAGCTAGCCGTTTCAATTAGAATATGCCGATTCATTAGGAAAACTTGTATAAAGTATTTAATAACTTGGTTCCCCATTAATTTCACCATTTCTATTTCTACTAAAAGATGAAAAAGGCACTCGATATTATGAGAGAAATAACTCGTTGAATTAATCTTTAAAAAGTACTTGCTTAATTAATCGCCAACAGATTTTCGATAATTTGAAGAAATTTTGAACGAACTGGCACGTATAATCAGAGTTTTTTGTCACGTCAGCAGAAATCTCTCATTCTTTTTTTTGTCAAAATCCCGACTCTTGCACTTAATTGGATGAAATTCCATCATTCACTGAGAGATTGAAAACTTTTCCAAAAGGTTTCACTCCTCTCTCATTCTCCACTTTTCACACACTATTTCACCATCTTCATTTCTCCCTCTCTCTCTTACTCCTCTCTTATTCATTTAGTATAACTTGGGCAATTTTCTCTCGATCTCTCTCAACAAAAGAGAATATTTTAGCTTAATGAAATGCATATATTTTAATATATACCAAATGCTAATGCGAACACTTAAAATTCTTAACATATAAATTTGAAACATATCTGTAATTTACCAAGAATAACTATTAACGTTATAAATTTAATTCAAATGAAAGCTTTTTATTCGATCATAATCGGCATGAAACAATTAAATAAAAGTTCAGTTACAAACAAGTAGAATTCTGGGTTGGACTATCGTTACTAATCTTAAAGTTTTATTCATTTGTTATTATATAGATAACCGTTTAAATTTGAAAACATCAGATTTACCCATAAAAATAAATCCATATTTTTTTGTTTTTAATAGGTCAACACACGAATTATAACTTCAATAATTACCGTTTCATAGACAAAAAAATGTCTCCATTTGAGCCAAGTTACACTCGAAAAACTGTAATATATCGATTCTTCTTTTTCGTTGACTGTTATTCGTTACCCGTCATGGAATAACAAGCCTCAAATCCTAACATCTCAACTTATCATTTTCCTTTCATCCCTTTGAATTTTTTCCTTAATTTCTATTTCTCGTTTCATTTTCTCCTGTTTCTTCCTCATTCAATTGTTCTCATTCTCACTTTACACGTAAATCAACTCCGTATCTCTCTCTCTCTCTCTCCCCGCAATACCTAACTATTAGTCAAAACCAATCCTTCCTCAGCAACCGTTCCGTATTTCCCTTTTCTCAGACCCCGTGTTCATTTTTTACACCTCTCTCCGGCGTCCGGAAAAATATTTCCCCTTCCTCCGTCTCAACTATTCCTTCATCCCATTCTCCTCCTATAATCAAACGTTTTCCGTCCTTTTATACCTCCTCCTACCCTTCCTCCATCAGAACCCCCCTCTTTATTTTTCTCTCCTCCACTCATCCCTTTCCTTCCGGATGATTTATAAAAAATGATCAAATTTTGGCATTGATCTTTCCCGCGCAACTTTTTCTGATCCTCCAACTCCAGCACTCATCAATTTCCATGCTATTCCGCCAACAAACTGGACTCATTCTTGCTAATCCCTCTCTCCGTATCGTTTCTCTTAACACTCCTCTCTTCCTTATTCCTCTTCTCTCTCTCTCGCCTCGAAAAGGAAAGGAGAGTGCGAATATCATTATATATAGACGTTCCTTACAGAGAAGGAGGAGGATATAACATAATAACATATAGGAAGAAAATAATGTTTAGGCACTTCCAGATGAGCTGGAGATTCGACATTTTTTTCTTATGTAGGATTTTGTGCAAAACTGACTATAAAAAACGAAAATCTTGAAAAAGTTCAACAATGCGGCCGCTAAAAATTCGAGATTGTTTAAACTAATTTTCAAGGTTTATGTATTTCCGAATGTGCTACGGAGCTGAATTTTTTTTAAAGGCAGAATTCGTAAAAAAAAACGAAATAGGGATTATACAAATTTTGATATTTTAATTTGTGTTGCCGTTAAAAATTCTTAAAGTTAAAACAAATAGATAAAAGTTTAGGTACTACGGGATGAGCTAGGAAGCTGAAATTTTCAAGTTATTTACAGAGTAGTGAATTCGCACAAATAAACATTTGAATCTCTCCATAAACATATTGCGGCGGCCGTTAAAATGTTTAAAATTTAAACAATTGGAAAAATATTATTTTCACTTCTAGAAGTGCTACAACTTTAATATTTGGCAGAAATGTGTAACATTAGTACCGCATAATGGAGAAAGTATAAAATTCTAAAGTTTGGGGATTGTTTTAATCTATTATTTTTACATAAGGGAAAAACGAAAATCGCCGCGGAGGTGAAATCTTTATAATTAAAAAGGTATTTGTAATGATGAAATATCCGTCTGAAAAATGAATGTTTTTTCAAGGTGAGATGGTATGCTTGCAGAATGCAAGCACCTTCTACTAGTGTGTGTGTGTATATATATATATCACTTTATTTAGGTAATAATTCTTCCCTGGTTCTCATGCGGATTAGATTTCGTACGGTTCAGGAAAGTTCTTTTTTCCTCACTCTCGCCCTGCCTTTTCCACCTCAATCATTTTCCGCCTTTCCCTCTTCCTCTATCTCCCGCCTTGAATAATGGACCTCCTTAGGTCTGAGTTTTCCGTCTTTAACTGGGACTGACGAATTTCAAGAATATACGACTGTTTTCTTCACCGGGTTATTTCGGGGAAGAACTGCGCATTTCTTCAACGCCTATTGTAGATATTCAATCAGCGCAAGAAAAAATTGAATATAATCTTCATTTTTAGCACAGCATAATCTTCTGATGTTAAAACATGCAAATGGTAAATATATGTAACTGGACAAGTGATTGCGTATTTTAACTTTGGAATAAAACTTCTAAGAGCATGTATGTGTGTGCGTGTGTGTGTGTGTGTGCGTGTGTGTATTTACGCACACACTAGTAGAAGGTGCTTGCATCCTGCAATCATTTCATCTCACCTTGAAAAATATTAATTTTTCAGAGACATATTTCATCATGGAAAATATTTCTTTAATTCTAAAGATTTCTCCTCTGCACCGATTTTCGTTTTTTCCTTATGAAACAATAATGGAGTAAAACAATTACTTATATTTGAAATTGAAGAAATATTATACGTTTTCCACATTGGGTTAATAATACCCCACATTTCTGCCAAATTTTAAATTTGTAGCATATTTAGAAGTGAAATAACATGTATCTAATGGTTTTATTTTGATAATTTTTAACGGCCGCAATAACAATTTCATGGAGACATTGAAATGGTTATTCGTCTATATCGACAACGCTCTAAACAACTTTAAAATTTCAGCCCCCTAACTCGCCCCGTAGTATCTACACATATACGTATTTGTTTAAACTTGAAGAATTTTTAACTGCCAAACAAATTAAAATATCAAAAATTGTATAATCCCTATTTCGTGTTTTACAATTCCTATCTTTGAAAAAAAAATCAGATCCGTAGCACATTCCGAAATACATAAACCTTGAAAATTTGTTTAAACGATTTCGAATTTTTAGCGGCCGCATTGTTGAACTTTTTCAAGATTTTCGTTTTTATAGTCGGTTTTGCACATAATCCAACCAAGAAAAAATTTCGAGTCTGCGCTTTTCTGGAAGCGCCTAAACATTAGTATCCTCCGATATATGCACTAATAGAAGGTGCTTGCATACTGCAAGCATTTCATCTCACCTTGAAAAAACATAAATTTTTCAAAGAGATATTTCATCATGAGGAATATTTCTTTAATTCTAAAGATTTCTCCTCAGGATCGGTTTTCGTTTCTTCGTTATGGAAAAATAATGGAGTTAAACAGTCACTAATTTTTACAATTTTAGGAATATTATACTTTTTCCACATTGGGTTAATAATGCCACACATTTCTGCCAAATTTTAAGTTTATAGCACAATTACCCTACCTAAGGACTGCATAACCTTACAGAGGTGGGAGGGGTTGTGTACTCTTACGAACCAAAGAGCTATGCCGGCGGGAGATAATTCTCCTGGTAGGACCATCCAAGCCGGAAAGGTCTGAGGGGAAGAGTCAGACTAAGAAGCAGTCTTGGGGGTTTTACATCCCCCTGTGCAAGGGCAGCAGCTTGCACAGTACCTCTGTAGGTGGTGGTCATGTGGATCTGAACAGCTGCAGACGGGTGCTCTTGTGAAACTGCGATGTGGATAGCAAGGGGAAACTATCTCATTATATTTCCCATGATAAGCTGAAAAGCTGCAAATACCTCTATGGATCTCTCTGGGGAAAAGTTTTCGTAGGTAAAATAATCCCCTAATCGCATATCCGGGTGGGGACTACCCTAGGGGATGCACAGAGGAAATCTAACATTAATAAGAAGAAAGCAAGTAGTGAGAAATTAAGAATAGGCACATGGAATGTTAGGACTGTGAATTCAGGGGGTAAACTAGAGAAATTAAAAAGGGAAATGAGAAGGAATAATGTAGGTACAGTAGGTCTTAGTGAAGTTCGGTATGAAGGAGAAAGCGAGATAAATTCAGACGAATTTAAGATTATTTACTCGGAAGGAGAGGAAAAGGAAAGGGGAGTGGGGATTATAATGAGAAAAGAGATAGCTGAAAGAATTAGCAAGGTAGTGACAGTTAATGATAGATTAATAGCCGTAAAACTTCAGATGGAGCCAATGGAAATGCTTATAATTCAAGTGTATATGCCAACAACTAATGCTGGTGACGACGAAGTGGATGAAATGTATGAACGGATTACGGAGATATTGGAGGAGGGAAAAGGAAGGATCACCACCATAGTAATGGGAGACTGGAACAGTGTAGTCGGAGAGGTACAGGAAGATAACATAGTGAGAAAATATGGACTAGGGAAGAGAAATGAAAGAGGGGATAAACTTGTGGAATTCTGCCATAGAAATAGATTGATTGTAACTAATACATGGTTTAAGCATCACCAGCGGAGACTTTACACATGGAGAAGTCCAGGAGACCAGAGACGATACCAGATAGATTACATACTAGTCAATGAAAGATTTAGAAATAGCATTCAAAATGTGAAAACACTACCAGGGGCAGATATCGATTCTGACCACAACCTTTTGGTGGCAAATATATGTATATATATATGTAGACTGAAGAGCATTAAGAGAAACATAAGAGTTAACAAGAAATGGAACTTAGAGGAACTCCTTAAAAACAAGGAGGCTATCATGACTGAGCTGGAGGAAAGGTTGGGGGAGAGAGCTGAAGAAAATTGGAAGAATGTAGATGAGGAGTGGAGATACATCCATAGCAACATTAAAGATGTAATGGAAAAGAAGGTAGGAAAGATAACGGGTGAAAGAAACAAAAAACCCTGGATCACAGCAGCCATGCTGCAAAAAATGGAAGAGCGGAAAAAGTGGAAGAACATAAACACTGAAGAAGGCCAAAGAAAGTACAAGGAGTTAAATAATGCTTTAAGAAGGGAAACAGATAAAGCCAGAGAACAGTGGATAAATGAGAAATGCGAGGAGATTGTCGAATGTGAAAGAATTTGTAGAACAGACCTCATGTATAGCAAAGCAAGGGAACTATTCAAGAAAAAGGCAAGAAAGATAGGACGTAAAGGAATCATGAACAAAAATGGTAAAATAGTATCGGAGCCAGACAATGTAAAGAATGTCTGGAAAGAATACATTGAGGTTCTTTATGACAAAGAAGGAAAGCCAAGAAATATTGAATTTAATGAAAAAGAGGATGTGGAAGAAGATCAGCTAGGACCAAGTATTCTCGAGTCTGAAGTTAAAAGAGCAATTGATGACATGAAAAGAAGGAAGGCTGTTGGGAGTGATGATATACCCGTGGACGTTCTTAAGGTTTTGGGGTCTAAAGCAGTTAAGCAACTCACAACATTTTTTAACCAAGTATATGATACTGGCGTATGGCCTGAAGATTTTTTAGATGTTGTGATGGTACCACTGGAGAAAAAGAACAATGCAAAATGTTGTAAGGATTACAGAACTATTAGTTTAATCTCTCATACAGCTAAAGTTCTAACCAGAATAATAACCAAAAGAATTGAATGTAAAATAGAAAAGGAGCTACAAGATAATCAGTTTGGTTTCAGAAGAGGAAGAGGGACTGGAGATGCTATAGGATGTATGAGGATGATGATAGAAAGAGCGCTAGAAGTCAATAAAGATATGTATTTTTGTTTTGTAGATTGGGAGAAAGCTTTTGACCGAGTGAAATGGGATAAAATGCTGGGCATTTTAAACAAAATAGGAATAGATTGGAAAGATAAAAGACTGCTTAAAAACCTTTACTTTGATCAAAAGATAAGAGTCAGGGTTGAAGGAGAAGAAACAGAAAGTACTTCAATAGGGAGAGGAGTGAGGCAGGGTTGTCCTATTTCACCAGCGATATTTAATATGTATGCAGAAACAATAACAGAAGAAGCGTTGATGGAAGAGAAAGGATTTAAGATAGGAGGTGAAAGTATTACCACCATTAAATACGCAGATGATCAGGGCTTAATAGCAGAAGGCGAGAAAGAGCTTCAGAGGATGACAGACAGACTAGTTGAGGTTGGCCAACAATATGGAATGAAGATCAATACAGAAAAAACGAAAGTCATGGTGGTTTCAAAGGAACATAAAGAATTAAATACAATGGTAAATGGCCAAAAATTGGAACAAGTAAGTAGTTTCAAATATCTCGGCAGTACTTTAGCACAGGATGGAAGTAGTACACAGGACATCAGAAGTAGGATTGCAATGGCAAAAGCAGCATTTAACGAGAAGAAGGAGCTTCTCACAAGCAAGAAAATAAATTTAGAAACAAGGAAGAAATTAGCAAAATGCTACATATGGAGCATAGCTCTTTATGGTGCAGAGACGTGGACGATAAGGAGAAAGGAGGAAAAATATTTCGAAAGTTTTGAGATGTGGGTATGGAGAAGAATGATGAAAGTGAAATGGACAGAGAGGAAGAGAAACGAAGAAGTATTAGAAATGGTGGGAGAAGAAAGGACGCTAATAAAAACAATCAGGAGAAGAAAAGCAAATTGGATAGGGCACATATTGAGAAGACAGTGTTTACAAAGGACGATCTTAGAAGGAAAAATTAGTGGAAGAAGAGGAAGAGGGAGAAAAAGAATAGGAATATTAGATAATATAAAGCAGGGATATAATACTTATAGAGATATAAAGATGCTTCTAGGGAGAGAGAGAAATGGAGGCAGCGATTCAGTTAAAACCTGTCTTCGGACAGAAGCATGATGATGATGAGCACAATTAGAAGTGAAATTACATTTTTCTAAATGTTTAAATTTAAATAATTTTTAACGGCCGCAATAACAAATTCAGGGATACATTGAGATGTATATTCGTTTATATAGACAAAATTCTAAATAATTTAAAAATTTCAGCTCTCTAACTTGCTGCGTAGTTTCTAAATATTTACCTATTTCTTTGAACTTTAAAAATTTTTAACTGCCAAACATATTAAAATATCAAAATTTCTATAATCCTCATTTCGTTTTTTTACAAATCCTACCTCTAGAAATAATTTCAGCTCCGTAGCACATTTGAAAATACACAATCCTTGAAAATTTGTTTAAACAATTGCGAATTTTTAGCGGCCGCATTGTTGCACTTTTTCAAGATTTTCGTTTTTTCTAGTCGGGTTTGCACAAAATCCTACCTATGAAAAAGATTTCGAATCTCTAGCTTTTCTGGAAGTGCCTAAACATTAGTATCCTCCTATATCCTCCTCCTCATCCTCTGTAAGAAACGTCGATATATAATGATATATATATGTGTGTGTGTGTGTGTGTTACTCCTCCTCTGTGAGGAACGTTTTGATCAAGCATTGCCGCGACCCATATATATGGATAATAGACCGGCGATAAAGTGTCGATGAATAATGCATTACGGACTCTCGTGGCTTTCAAGAGGACCAATGACCGCAGCGCCCTCACACGGACAACCAATTCGCTTAGCAGAGTCTCCATTTACATATTTGTATTCAAGTCAGCTCCCTCAAACATTTGAGTAAGGCGACAGGCATTCGAAAATTTTTGTACCGCGAGGCGATTCCATTTTTTATTTTAATTTATTTAATTTTTTCAATGACGAAAATAAATTGTTTTTGAGGCATTAAAAGGTACTTTTATAATGCGTACTCCGTTGTAATATTTCGTTACCCATTCAAATATCCAATTCAACAAGAATATACGTTACCCATTATTTAAATTTTGCTCCATAAATTCCTATGACTGATTAAAAAAATCAGATATGAATGCATTCTCTACGGAGATATTTTACACAATATATTAGTAGTGAGTAATTTAATGGATCAATAGCTAACGCTAAAAAGTTACTTGATACAATATAATAGGTTTCTGTCAATAACTTTTACAGCATTAAGAATTGGTGCTATAATAGGCAGAAAGTATACGAGTAAGTTTATAAGGCTTATACTGAACTAATTCATTAAGCCTTCTATGCATGTTTGCAATTATTTAATACTAATATAACTGTGATCGTTTCTCAATAGACATTTATAAAATAATTTTTATAAAAATATATAAGATAATATTTCATAAATCAATATCATATATTCCTGCCCTTTGAGTGAAGTTAAAGTAAAATGCTTGAAATACAAACCAGGACCAAGTACAAAGATACAATGAATTACTAAAGAAAATAACTATAAAAGTAACAGGATCCACAGATTCTGTGAATCTAAGCAGAATTTTTTTTATTTCAAACAAATATCTGCCAAGTTACGGTTAATTCAATTATACACGAAAGATTATATTTATTCTTCTGTATTTATCGGCAGTGATTTATGAATGTTGCTTATTTTAGCACCTTTTAAACTATATATTGAACAAGTGGGGCTTAAAGACCGTATTAGAAATGGAGGCCGAGTTTTCCAATAACTCATACACGTTAGCAAACTTCTGGTTATCTTAATCATACCATTTTAAAGACAGGAAAATGTAAATGATTGCGGCGAATTTTTAGTTGAAATGCAAATAATGTTACTCAGATTTTAAGAGTATAAGCTGCCTTTATAATCAATCTGGAACGAAACTATCTGTGCTCTATAACTCGAGTAAAGCAAACGATAAATAACGGAACTTGTAATTTTTATTTACATCAATCGTCCGATTCTTATGCATTGATGTTATGAAGAACAAGTAAAAGAGATAAATGATTTACATTGTACAGTCCGCAAAATATGCGTTCCACTGTCTACATATTCTTCTTAGGTGTCGATTAATGATGTGTCTGGGCAGGATTTTCCACAACTGCTTCTACAGGAAAGACTTTTTAGTCCCCGAATTACTTCTCGATGAATTGCTGAATCGCAAATGAAATTATGATCCCTTCCGATCCTTTTAACACCAATACCCCACGGCTTAATCCTCCGTAAGTCGCGCTCGAGAGATTTTAATATCGAATTTCCTACTCAAAGTTACCTTGGCAACGAGTTCAAAGCCGAACCATATCATATAAAGACGGTCTCAGAATGGGATTTTGCTTGCCGTGTTATTACGCCTCCGAAATTCATCTAACGTAACATGTCTTTCATAATTAGTTTCTGTCCGTCGGTTTTGCAAACAACTGAAGAATGAATTTGGTTTATATAAGTTTAAATTTGATCATATTTTTGTTTGAATGACGCATATGCTTGCGTATGGATTTAAGATGTTACATCCGCATTCATTTTTAATGGCTGGGCAAGAGGTGAGCCCGGTTAAGCGGCATAACTCTTGAGAGGTATTTGTTACGATTCACGAGCTATATTTTCGAACGGCACAAAAATAAATCGTCCTGTTAGAAGAGGTTCTGTACCATTAATATATTAGGTAGAGATCTGCAAATCTTATAACTTAATAAGAACATTTGCAATTTAATTTCTTAAAATTTTTGTTTCAATAGTATTGTCTTTTCCCCTTGAGAAAAAGGAGAGAGAGGTAGAAGCTCTCCCTCGGAGAGAGCGAGGAACGAGAGGAAGGGAGTTCTTTCCTTATTCTTCTCTATCTCTCTCTCCTCTTCTCTCTCCATTGAACAGAGTTACAGCTATTTAAACTTTACATTCAAAACAATGAGGTTCCGCATTGAGATATTTAAAAATATGCAGGGAAGAAGTAGACACTATTCAAAAATCCATGATGTGTTTTCGTATATCACCTACTCCGTACTTCCGCATTTCCACTGAGCATGAATTGATATTATGGAAATATTTCTCAATATTCTTCTATGCAATCGAATAATTACGCTATTTTGGGAAATGATTGCCGGTTAGAACTAGAACCCATTGTTCCAAGGCACCAAAAATTCTACGACACACACCACTACCAGTCCCATGCTTTCTGTAGCAAGACCTCTTTTCATCATTTCTCTCAAAAACGTTCCAGTGCCGCCTGTCAACTGAGGCATCGTCTAGGTTGCAAAAGATAGTGGACGACTATGTTAGCGAAGTGGACACTTCAAATTGAAAGATTTATGTCACGATTACATTTTACTTCTCTTTGTCGCAAAATTGTACTGATGCTTTCAAAGCAGTGATTCTACTGTATAATTTTATTTAATTTGATTCAATTTAAATGAAATTTGATGTAATTTAACATACTATCTCAAAGAGGTACGGCATTTTATGCTAAAATTTAAATATCTGCAACTTTGTTATTAAATATTTTAATACAAATTTTCTAGAATTGAATTTTTCAGATCTCTACCTAAAATGATAACGGAAAAGTGGATTTTCAAATAGGATGTTTTTTCCACTTGAGTAATAAATAAGTTAAATTATACTGGTTAATTTATAAATAAACGGCGCAATATACATTGCACAGACTTTCTCATATAAGTATATACGTTTGGTCGACCGTTAACGCTAATAAAAGAAAAACGTTTATAAATCAAAGTCAACCGTTGTTTAGCGTATATTTTAATGCCACTAGACCAGGGGTGGGCAAACTTTTTACGTGGTGGGCCGCATTAACAATTGCAGCTTCTTAGGCGGGCCGCATAAACAGATGAAAATGCTTCGGCGGGCCACGTTAGGGTTCACATCGTAAGTAATGTGAGGTAATGCGAGGGATCCTGTTAGTGAAAATCAATAATAAATAATATGTTATCCCCATAACATCACTGGAGAAGAAGGTTTTCCGGCATTAATTTAAACTACAAATATGAAATTATCTCTATTTTATATTACGGTTCCCTTTTATAATGGCATCGCGGGCCACATAAAATGCCCTCGTGGGCCGCATGTGGCCCGCGGGCCGCAGTTTTCCAACCCCTGCACTAGACGATATATATTAACTTTCTGATACACATGACTTAGTTAGTATTATTTGTGACAGGCTGTACGATTGGATGGATTTTTATCAAAATCCTTATAGCCATTTTTGAGTAAATCGAATTTTGTTTCAAAATATCCAATACAGTACCTTTAATTGTTGCGCAATACCGTTCATCACTTCAGTGTCTATTATGAATGATGTTATCCACAAATATGATATATCATTCGATTCAGTATAACCGTCTAGGCTGTAGTAAGATTTTGAGTGGATAGCGGCGGAGATGTGACGTCATAAGGCTTAGGTAAGGTAGCTTAGCGCACATTTTAATGTCACTAGACGCCATATAATAATTTTCTGAGACATATGGCTTACGCAGTATTATTTGTGACATTAGTCTCTACAATTGGACTGATTTTGATCAAAGTCCTTGGAGTCATTTTTTGAGTAAATCTAATTTTTCTAAAAATCGCCAAGAATAAACTACCTTTTATTTTTATGTAATATCATTTTCAACAGATAGGGTCTGCAAAAGACTATATATTGCATAAATACGAGATATCATTCGATTTTATGTACGCGTTTGGACCCTAGTCGAATTTTTTCAAAATTACTTTCTCTATATGCTACGTAAGTAAATGAGAAAGTAAAAATTCGCAAATATTTCTTATAATTCTAGAAAGTTTTTCGAATAGATACTGCGCAAGTTACATTAACAATAATAGAGCAAGTGGGGGAAGAATTGTATAGAAAATTACATAAGGCTTTTATATTCAACGACTGCTATCTTTATAGCGAGAGTACAGAATCGCAAATGCGATGTACTGATAGTTGACTAAATTTGTTGAAGAATGTGCTTCGTAGCGATTTTTTTCGATTACTCCACAGTGGCAAATTATTTATAGATCCTCCAAATTTTAATCATGCCTAGTTTCGTATAGGTCAATCAATCCTGAAATTCTGAGTTTTCCAAGTTGCAGGATTCTAGCAACATTGCCCGTACAGTTGGACGGACAGACAAAATACATTGGCGAATTTTTTGAAAAACAACCGTTAAAAAGCGCAAGAGCTTTTTAAAAACTTTTACCATTTCCAAATGCTAATAATTTGAGTGTGTTGAATATTTTACAAAATCATTCATGTATCACAAACCGAAACTTACCACGCAGGGTAGTGATGTTTGAGGATGAAATTAATACACATAAGCATATATCTTTGAGCAAAACTGGAAAGTTAAAAAAATTGATAAAATCAGTTTTTTTATGTCCGGTCTACAAAATATATGGCTCTGAATACAAAATTACGACTCCATATCGATCTATGTGATTCTGTTATTCCTACCTTTATCCTTTTTCCTATCTTTTTTTCGGAGTTTTGGATCTGACCCAGGAAGCAGTCTAACCCCTCGGAAAAATTGCTCAATTATTCATTTCTGAAAGGCGAAGGTCGATTGGGAATTGCATTTTGGAAAAAATGATGCGCTCCCGAAAATTAACGGGTGAGTGAAAGAGTATCGTGATTTCCGAGCGAGAAGAAAAATATTCAGGGATAAGAAAAATGTTTCCTGGTATTTAAAAAATATGGATGGCGGTGATTGAAATTTTATAATTGAATTAGAATTTAGAAAGAATTAGAATTTAGAGGGAATTAGAAAATATATAAGGTTAGTATAAGCATAATTACACGATATTTATTAAGATTCGAGGTTTTTAAATAAAGTTATGTTCAAATGCCCTCCCTAAGGACTGCATAACCTTACAGAGGTGGGAGGGTTTGTGTACTCTTACGAACCAAAGAGCTATGCCGGCGGGAGATAATTCTCCTGGTAGGACCATCCAAGCCGGAAAGGTCTGAGGGGAAGAGTCAGACTAAGAAGCAGTCTTGGGGGTTTTACATCCCCCTGTGCAAGGGCAGCAGCTTGCACAGTACCTCTGTAGGTGGTGATCATGTGGATCTGAACAGCTACAGATGGGTAATCACTCTGTGAAACTGCGATGAGGAAAGCAAGGGGAAACTACCTCATTATATTTCCCATGATAGGCTGAAAAGCTGAAATACCTCTATGAATCTTTCTGGGGTAAAATATTCCGGAGGTAAAATAGTCCCCCAATCGGATCTCCGGGTGGGGACTACCCTAGGGGATGCACAGAGGAAATTTAACATTAATAGGAAAGCAAGTGGTGAGAAATTAAGAATAGGCACATGGAATGTTAGGACTATGAATTCAGGGGGTAAACTAGAGAACATAAAAAGGGAAATGAGAAGGAATAATGTAGGTATAGTAGGTCTTAGTGAAGTTCGGTGGGAAGGAGAAGGCGAAATAAATTCAGACGAATTTAAGATTATTTACTCAGGAGGGGAGAAAAAGGAAAGGGGAGTGGGGATTATAATGAGAAAAGAGATAGCTGAAAGAATTAGCAAGGTAGTGACAGTTAATGATAGATTAATAGCCGTAAAACTTCAGATGGAGCCAGTGGAAATGCTTATAATTCAAGTGTATATGCCAACGACTAATGCTGGCGACGACGAAGTAGATGAAATGTATGAACAGATTATGGAGATATTGGAGGAGGAGGGAAAAGGAAGGATCACCACCATAGTAATGGGAGATTGGAACAGTGTAGTCGGAGAGGGACAGGAAGATAACATAGTGGGAAAATATGGACTAGGGAAGAGAAATGAAAGAGGGGATAAACTTGTGGAATTCTGCCATAGAAATAGATTAATTGTAACTAATACATGGTTTAAGCATCACCAGCGGAGACTTTACACATGGAGAAGCCCAGGAGACCAGAGACGATACCAGATAGATTACATACTAGTCAATGAAAGATTTAGAAATAGCATTAAAAATGTGAAAACACTACCAGGGGCAGATATCGATTCTGACCACAACCTTTTGGTGGCAAATATACAATGTAGACTGAAGAGCGTTAAGAGAAACATAAGAGTTAACAAGAAATGGAACTTAGAGGAACTCCTTAAAAACAAGGAGGCTATCATGACTGAGCTGGAGGAAAGGTTGGGGGAGAGAGATGAAGAAAATAGGAAGAATGTAGATGAGGAGTGGAGATACATCCATAGCAACATTAAAGATGTAATGGAAAAGAAGGTAGGAAAGATAACGGGTGAAAGAAACAAAAAACCCTGGATCACAGCAGCCATGCTGCAAAAAATGGAAGAGCGGAGAAAGTGGAAGAACATAAACACTGAAGAAGGCCAAAGAAAGTACAAGGAGTTAAATAATGCTTTAAGAAGGGAAACAGATAAAGCCAGAGAACAGTGGATAAATGAGAAATGCGAGGAGATTGTCGAATGTGAAAGAATTTGTAGAACAGACCTCATGTATAGCAAAGCAAGGGAACTATTCAAGAAAAAAGCAAGAAAGATAGGACGTAAAGGAATCATGAACAAAAATGGTAAAATAGTATCGGAGCCAGACAATGTAAAGAATGTCTGGAAAGAATACATTGAGGTTCTGTATGACAAAGAAGGAAAGCCAAGAAATATTGAATTAATTGAAGAAGAGGATGTAGAAGAAGATCAGCTAGGACCAAGTATTCTCGAGTCTGAAGTTAAAAGAGCAATTGATGACATGAAAAGAAGAAAGGCAGTTGGGAGTGATGATATACCCGTGGACGTTCTTAAGGTTTTGGGGTCTAAAGCAGTTAAGCAACTCACAAAATTTTTTAACCAAGTATATGATACTGGCGTATGGCCTGAAGATTTTTTAGATGTTGTGATGGTACCACTGGAGAAAAAGAACAATGCAAAATGTTGTAAGGATTACAGAACTATTAGTTTAATTTCTCATACAGCTAAAGTTCTAACCAGAATAAAAACCAAAAGAATTGAATGTAAAATAGAAAAGGAGCTGCAAGATAATCAGTTTGGTTTTAGAAGAGGAAGGGGGACTAGAGATGCTATAGGATGTATGAGGATCATGATAGAAAGAGCGCTAGAAGTCAATAAAGATATGTATTTTTGTTTTGTAGATTGGGAGAAAGCTTTTGACCGAGTGAAATGGGATAAGATGCTGGGTATTTTAAACAAAATAGGAATAGATTGGAAAGATAAAAGACTGCTTAAAAGCCTTTACTTTGATCAAAAGATTAGAGTCAGGGTTGAAGGAGAAGAAACAGAAAGTACTTCAATAGGGAGGGGAGTGAGGCAGGGTTGTCCTATTTCACCAGCGATATTTAATATGTATGCAGAAACAATAACAGAAGAAGCGTTGATGGAAGAGAAAGGATTTAAGATAGGAGGTGAAAGTATTACCACCATTAAATACGCAGATGATCAGGGCTTAATAGCAGAAGGCGAGAAAGAGCTTCAGAGGATGACAGGCAGACTAGCTGAGGTTGGCCAACAATATGGAATGAAGATCAATACAGAAAAAACGAAAGTCATGGTGGTTTCAAAGGAACATAAAGAATTAAATATAATGGTAAATGGCCAAAAATTGGAACAAGTAAGTAGTTTCAAATATCTCGGCAGTACTTTAGCACAGGATGGAAGTAGTACACAGGACATCAGAAGTAGGATTGCAATGGCAAAAGCAGCATTTAACGAGAAGAAGGAGCTTCTCACAAGCAAGAAAATAAATCTAGAAACAAGGAAGAAATTAGCAAAATGCTACATATGGAGCATAGCTCTTTATGGTGCAGAGACGTGGACGATAAGGAGAAAGGAGGAAAAATATTTAGAAAGTTTTGAGATGTGGGTATGGAGAAGAATGATGAAAGTGAAATGGACAGAGAGGAAGAGAAACGAAGAAGTATTAGAAATGGTGGGAGAAGATAGGATGCTAATAAAAACAATCAGGAAAAGAAAAGCAAATTGGATAGGGCACATATTGAGAAGACAGTGTTTACAAAGGACGATCTTAGAAGGAAAAATTAGTGGAAAAAGAGGAAGAGGGAGAAAAAGAATAGGAATATTAGATAATATAAAGCAGGGATATACTACTTATAGAGGTATAAAAGAGGCTTCTTGGGAGAGAGAGAAATGGAGGCAGCGATTCAGTTAAAACCTGTCTTCGGACAGAAGCATGATGATGATGATGATGTTCAAATGCCCATCTGTAATAAGTAACATTTCCAAAGACCATATTGATATTTTTTAATCACAAAGCTGGTTTTGTAGACATAATTCCCACGACGTTGCCATATCATCAATTAAACGTTAATTATTTAAATACCCATAGGTGTTAAAGAAATGTTTTACTTCCTATATTTGAGGTTAATGACGAGTTCAAAATAGAAGGCGGCAAAACATCTACATATGGCCGACAGAAAGTATTTCGTGTATAAATATTTATCAATCGTTGAGAAAAGAACAAAATGGGGTGGATTCCCTTACAGGTTTATAAAGCTATTTTAAAAATATCCTGTGTTTTTAATAACTCGTTTTTCTGACATTATTACACGATACCTGTCAAAGGAGGGTCGTCGTTAATATCAGAGCATGATTAACAATGAGAATATTGGCGATTCATCTTTCCTTGGACAAATAATTTGATCGATTTCCACAACTTTTGTCTAATCCAGAATTAAAAATCAATCCAGATTCCAGTATCAGCACAAGATAGGCAAAATAAGCAATGGAAGATGCTTTCTTAGCAATCTCACCAGCCAACCATTTTGAGCTGAATTTCCAAGAAAACCTCTAAGAAATTAAACATTGGCCAAACCCTTGAAGGGGCAAAGTTTTTACCCGTAGATGAACTGATTGCACGTATTCGAGCTTGGATGACCAACCTCCTCGACTATTTTATATGGCAGAAATATATGTAGTAAAATAAATGATACTGAAAGGCACCTATTTTTACTATATGCATATATAACAATCAATTTCTCGCGCTGAACAAGGCTTAAAATAACTTTGTTTTCTGATAAGTTATCAGTGATAACTCATGGAAACAAAGAAAAATACAAGCTACACCGCTCCACGCTTATGTCTCATCAAAATCAGTGAGTCAAATATGCAAAATATAACGATATTTATTCCATAGTTTGAAATATCCGTGATGCTGATTGCATGGCAATAACCGTGAATTCTGAAATGGCTAAACTTCGAAGCAATATATACATAGATATGTCTCCTCCAAACACAAGTGGAGCAATAACTTCCAGAGAAATTTTTATAAAATCAATCCTAAAGATTCCGAAAACGAACTTTTAAAGTCCTTTCTCTTACCGTAAGACAACTTTTTCAAATTTATTTAGAGAAGCGTTAGGGATACTTTTCCTTTATCTATATCAACGGCCCTTCAACTGGTAATTATTTCGCATGTTCCTAATATTTCATTTGTACCGTATTAAAACTATTGACTTGATCAGATTTTGTGCAAAACAGCCTCTTTTAGCGAGCTCATAAAAATATGGGGGTACGTAACCACCTCTGGAATTTCGAAGAAACTAATTTTTTGTTTCAATTTCGAAGTGATTTATTATTTTTACCAACTTTTATAATCATTTCAAAAATAATGCATTTGTTTTAAACCTCTTCAATAGGAGAAAAAATAACTTAACTAAAAATATTTCTTTAATGGACATTAAGCTTTTACTTTTCTTTGTATTCTAAAAAAAGCGAAAATGCGAAAAAAAGCCAAGCACTCGACCATGGGCTCTTTTATAACGCAGAGGCCCATAGATCCCCATATGTGTCCCAGGAAAGATTTCAGATAATGTGCTTTAATTATAAATGACGCTTTTTTGTCACATTATTTATCATGTAATTTTATTGTTTCTCTAATGAATTACAATAAAATCCGGTGATAATATGTTTTTACATTGAATGTGGGCCCAAAAATAGCATTTGTAAAATTATTTCCCTTTGCGCGCTTAAAGGGTTCTAGTATCCCTGTCGAACGCGAATTTTCGCTTAACGCGGAGTTGTCAGGATCGCATCCTTCGCGGTAAGCTTGTACCTGTAACATTGTCTCGAGGTACTTCTTTTAACTGAAATACCCCGGAAGGTACTTCATGGAAGAAGGTTGAGAAACACTGTACTAGACTATACCGAATCCGACCCCATAATAGTCGTTGCTATGGCAACACTCGTAATCCTTATATCATAATTCTCAAGTGTCCGTCTGTCTGTCCCGGCATTTTTTGGGCATTTCCCAATGAAATTAAGAGCTGAAACTTTCACAATCGTTAAACTCCTATGAGATGGTCTCGAGAAAAATTAAACATCCCGGAAAAAGTCCCGCATTCGTCTTCAGGAGACTATTATATTTCCCCATAAGTTTACACGGCATTTTCGATTTCTCAAGGTGCAAGGTTTATTTCCTTCACACATTAAAATATGTAAATATAGACCGAATTCCTCCATTTTTTGTTTTGTTCGACGACTAAAACTATAAAATATCTTATTGTTCTTGTTGCTTAGATGTTACACGGAAGTATTTGTCAGAAACACGCATTTCTTATCGAAATTCTATGGCATTTTCGTACTTTTTCCGGGTGCTGCCAAGGCGAACCTCACTGTTACCTACGATAAATTAGCGTATATTAAGCCTTCAAATAGACAAAAGAATTGTCTTATTCGCTTCGCGCAATGTCAAACTTAATAGATTGCAAAGTTAATAATTGAAGAATATTATTATTCAGTAAACATACGAAGAGGAAGAATAACGGAGCCAAAGATTGGCAAACCAAGTAGTATATTGACGACAGAATGTAAAAAATTTCATTTTCTGGAAGAATTCAAATGATTGTCAGGAATTTATTAATTAATCAAACAATTTCATTTACTATATATATATATATATATATATATATATATATATATATATATATATATATATATATCTGTTACTCTATCTCCATCGCTGAAGAAGGGCATATCCCCGAAAAGCTAAAGTGTGTTTTTTTGTGTGCGTGTTTTCTGTATCTTCGACGCCCCCAGCAGCCTGCCAACTCAGTAAGTGTCCGCTGGGTTTCCTTCAACACCTTGTTGCCACCCTCATCATTACCTTTTCTTTTCCTTAAGTTTATATATATATATATATATATATATATATATATATATATATATATATATATATATATATATATGATGTCAACAAGGTGTTGGGATGAGGAAACCCAGTGAGCACTCACCAATCAGACGACTTCAGGTTGGCGAGGCCCCGGGGATGTCGAAGCGACACACGTAAAATAACACAAAAACACAGAAACATCACAAACGTAAAGCTTTCGGAACTACTCCTTCTTCAGCTACAGAGAGAGAACTGTATATATATGTGTGTGTGTGTGTGTGTTTTTACATACGCACACACACCTCAGAAGTTATATTTTAATCACACTACAAAGTCCCGTTGACTTTCAACGGGTAATTCCGCTCGTGAGAGATAAAAACAGCAAAAATGCCAGTATTTACGCGAAATTCGAATAAATAGGATAGATAAGCCAAATTTTTTTCTCAGAGAAGAGTACAAATCCCGCACCGATATTACAATTCTAAGATATTTTTATGTGCAAGACAAAATTAACCTGCACAATGGTTTTCATATTTCCCATGTAAATCAAATGGGAAGGATAGTTTCATGGGATCATACCCGGGACTTCAATCTTAGCACCAAAAACTATCCTCGGGATCTCGGCCCATGTAGCAAGAGATTTCCACCAAGTGCCATGAAAATCGGTCTATCGGTTCAAAAGTTAATAGGGAGGACAGACAGACAGACACAACGACGAAACTATAGGCCTATTTCCATTCTGGAAAGTAGGCTAAAAATAACCATAACTACTGGTTTTCTCGCCCATGATTACAAGTTCATAAAACTTTCTTTGAGGCACAAATAATAAAGACGATTTCAGAGAAAACGTTTTCGAATACACGTTTGGAAGACGGTTGTCTTAACATAATAAAGATTTCAATCAGAATCGACTGTAGATCATGCAGAGGAGGAACATAATACACTAGAAGAAAATAATAATTTACTGTTGATAATTATTCGCAGACTGATTCTATTGAAACATTCCTGACACTCTCGGAGATATTTGCCATCCTCAGCGAATAGAGACGCGATTTGTAAAATTTCAAGTCATGCATACCTGGATTATAGAGATCGCTTTGTATATACGTTTAAACGCGAAGAATACCTAAATAAAGGCATGGTGGAAAATTTTCCGCCGTCTGGGCTCCGCGCGGGACGTCCTGCAGAAAGTTAGACCGAAACGTTTACGGTTGCTTGGTTTCTGGTCAACTCCTCGCTGATCCAGTACAATCCCGAGAGTTGAGCGGAGGAGAGGGCGTGAAGGTGGGGGATATGGGAAAAGGAATGAGGACGCCAAAGCGCAGGAGCACGTGGACGAGCTAGGAGCCAAGGGAAGAAGAGTTTGGGAGTTCATCTCCGTCGATCCCCATACAAACGTGTGTGTGTGTGTCTTTGTTTGTGAGCTCGATATGGCTGAGGACATTCTGGACCCTGTTAAAGTGATAGGGAAGGGATTTGGTATGAGGAGAGGAGGGGAAAAGGTGGTGCAAAAGCGCAAGAAGTAGGATACAAAGCGGTTCGTATAAGTTACGAGATGGTATATGCGAGGCAGTCAATTGCGAATTACAGGTCCTTTGTAAGTCGCTAGTAGTGATTAGCTGTCGAAAAAGTTCATGGATGTGCCTCGATTAAAGGGCCAAGTTGCAAGATCGAATGTTTAGGGACGATAAATTAAACCACATGCAAGCCATCGAATAGGTATGAATCTGATTTTTAAGCTATTCTACTACGATGATAATAATTACTCTCTAGAGCCGTATATATGTCACTTTAATCGTGGAATGCGGACTCGATCAAATAAATTCCTCTATATGATTTCAATATTCACTCCAACGCCTCATTGATACTTAACGCGTATTATAAAAAACTCCTTGTACGATTATCCTGCCTACCTTTTTCCTCCATTTTACTGTCCATCTGAAGGTTTACAGTCAAGTTTGAGAATTTTTATTATTTTATTATTTACAAAACAATTTAATTTTCACATTTCAGAATTATCCGGGAAAATCTTTTCTGATTTTCAGAGACGGTTTATATTTATTTAGCACCTCTACCTTATAACTACCACAGTACTTCAACATACATCTTATAAGCCAACCTGGTGTTGAATAAACTGAGAATGATAGAAAATGAATAAACTCAGAATGATAGAATATGAAAAGTGTATCAGACTGCTTTAAATTAAAAATGCAGCCATTGCACGATTTCACGCCGCTGTCTCTTTTTCATTGATGTTGATTCTACGAAAATTAAGGCAGTAACTCAAATTATGTACCACTGTTATATGATGGTGAACAGTATATTTGTTCACAAACTTTCATTGGCGCTAAGCAAGTAATGCGGTATATCGTAGAAAGCTAAGGTAGGTGTTTTCATTCAATATTTCAAAAAGTAGGGGAAAGTGGGGTAAAATCGGGTAGGCTGGTGAAACCGTTTACAGGCTAATAATGCCTTTGCAGTGCTGCTATCTGTCGGACATGGCACTGAATTTATTTCTTACAGCTTAAAAGTTAGTTGATGCATGACATCAGCGATGAAACACATGTTGTTTGAAGTGTGAGACAATTTTAAGATTTGTGTGGAAAGAAACAATATTACTTTCATGTTTAGAGGTTTATAAACCAAGACACGATACTTTGCTGCTCCTGGTAAGTGAATTCTTTTATTCAACCGTAATTTAGGTTTTATTGACTGTAAGTGTTAAATCTTCCATACGTTCGTAGTGCCTGTGACGTAATTTCTTCCGAATTAAGGTCTTGTGGGGTGAAACCGGGTACCACAGGTTATACAAAACCGAGTAGTACCCGATTTTACCCCGACTCTCCGGATAAACTCATTTCATTATTTTTGAAGTTGATTTTCAAGTGTGAAACACGCAAAGGCATTATAAAAGATCATCGCAAAGGCAATCGTGGTCTGAAAACAGCATGAAAAGAGCAATAAAAGAGATTTTGGATGGGACGATGGGATATTTAAAAGCAGCGAAAGTCTGCAATGTACCACAAAGCACCCTGGAAGATTGGGTGAAGAAAGCTCGGAGTGGCTTATCAACAGAAGAAATGAGTAAAAAAGATACCCATTATATTTAAGTAAATGATACATAGCTGTCTCTGCATCATGGATGCTGCGTCACCATATATCAAGTTGCGAAATTGCTCGAGACTGCATTTTACAGGACAGTCGTAGTGGAAACAGCTGATAACGACTTAAAAAACACAGCAATTCAACCCTTCAACCGTAAGGTTTTCCCAGATTACTTACTCGCGCTCTCTGAATCAACTGACAGATCACTTCTGTCAGGTGACGTCACTGAAAAGTATCCGCAAGCTGATAATTCTCCCCAATCTCCCGAAAATCATGCTGAAACTTTGAGGGCTGAAACTACTGAGCCTCAATCGTCAACCTCTCAGGGTTCGAATTTAGTTGTTCCTCGTCGATCGTCCGAAAATTCTGTAGGAACTCCGAATATCGAGATTCTTGAATCTCTAGCGTCGACTTCACACAACTCATTCTTCCATGTTCCTCCCCATAGTATAATGAAAGTTCCTCACGTTAAAAGAAAGCAGCAGAAAAAGGACGATAAAAGAAGAGGTACAACTACCATTCTCACTTCCTCGCCGTATAAGTCTAAGTTAGAGAGTGCAGTAGCAGCCCAAAATAAGAGTCAGACGAAAGACTCGGTGACAAAAAAGACTTTTACAAAACACTATACAAAGAAAAGGAAAGTGACAAATAATCAGGAAATCAAATCCAACATTATTGACCCAACAGCTACTAATGAAGACTCCACCAGCTCAAAAGAAGAAGAAGCTGACAATGATGCAGCATGCATCTACTGCAAAGATATCTACTTAAATTCACGTTCCGGAGAGGGATGGATTCAATGCATGACGTGCAAAAATTGGGACCATGATGCCTGCTGTAGAATAGAAGAAGAAGGAGACTTCGTGTGAGAACTATGTCAATAAATTAAACTTCAAGGACCAAAAATAAGCAATAACAATGTAGCAGTATTTTTAGAAAAACATAATTTCAAATAACTAAAATAAAATAGCTATTGTTTATTATTGAAGTTTTTTAATATATGTATTTCACTGAAGTAGGTTTTTTGTATTTATCATACTCAGTTTTCCTAATCTTTTTTTTAATTGACCTTTTACTATTATATAAATGAATACCCGGTTTTACCCCGCCAATGGGGTAAAACCGGGTGATGTGCATTTTTCAAAAAATTAAAATTTTCCAAGAATTAAAATCGATATTTTTTAAATTCAGCATAGTGACAGACAACTACAATAGTTTCTGCAAGTTCTCTAAAAGAAAAAAGAAGTTTTTACTTATTATTATATTACCTGTGAGCAGTCAAACATTAGCTACCCGATTTTACCCCGCTTTCCCCTAATTTGGAAACGCTGCCATATCAAAGTTCTGGAAATCATACGATTAAATGAGAAAAGAGAGCTATTTCACTGATGCTAATTAATAATTTAGCTGAAATACCTTTTTCCGTCAAAGTTAACCGGCTCATTGACGCAGCATTGTTTAGAAATAAAAATTAAGAAAGACAGAAATTCATACTAAGACTGTATTTTTCCTCGTTTAACATAAACTCGTCCATTCAGTAAATCCTCCATAAGATAGCAGAAATAATTAGCTCGCGTTAAAATTCATTCTTAAAAACAATCTCAACTAAATTCCATTCCAAAATAAACAATTGTATAACTTTCTAAATTTTTAATGCTATTTCTTCGCTCTTCGTCAAACGATATCCCTTTAAAATACCTTGAAGCCTGATCGACGCATTTCCACCAGTTCACTTCCCAACGATTCTTTATAATTGCTCCGAAGGTGTTTTAGCACGACCTTGAGCTCAGATTAAACAAGCGGAACGGGACGGAAACAAACTTTTAAACGAGAATTCTCTCCGTAGTGTCAAAGGCAGTGCTTCCGCCGTAGACGCACGCCAGTGTTTGGTGTTCCCGCCATGTCCAATCACGTTCCTCCAAATAACTCGCCGCTACACGCTTCGCATCGGCCCCTTTAGTTAAACACACACATCCTCTACCCATTTACTCCCGACCGGGAACGAACTCCATTCTATCTAGGGAAACCCATTCCTCCCACCTCCGTACGACCTCCAACTCCTTCCTCTTTCCGATAACCCTCCACCCCCTCCTCCCCCTTCCACTCCCCCCTCCTCTTCCCCCCTCCTCACCCCCTTCCTCTCCCCACTCCTTTCCTCTCCCATCTTCCCGCTCTCCCTTCCGTTTTCAAACATCAACCCTTATCCAACATCAAGAGGGGCCCTAATTGCGAATCTGTTGCTAGTAATTAGGTTATTCATGAGATCTTAGCAACCTCCTCGGATCTTTTGGGCAAGCTATCTCCTCTTCCGACCATCATTTCGTCCTCATAGACGTTTCTCTCCCTCTCTCTCTCTCTGATTCTCCTTCCTTCCTTACTCTCTTCTTCACTTTCTCTCCAAGTCGTCTCTATTTCCCTGCGTTCTCATCCTTATGCTCCAAACGGCAAAGGCATACGGGTGAAAAGGTGATACCAATCGTTGGTAAATAAGAGCACCCTTTGGACTCGGATCTCACTCGAGGCGAGTTATTGGTTCAAAGTACGCATCGACAGTTTCGTGGAGTCTTTTACGACGGCGGCAGCTAACTAAGAGATCGAGACTATCAGAAAAATGAAGTTCAACACGAATTTTCTGCAGGTACTCGGTACACCATAATCAGGTAAGGAAAATAACAATAATGATAAAATAATTCCTATAATTTTTGAGAGACTGAATTAGATAAAATATATATTTTTTCTAGTATAAATATTGAATGATTACATCAAATACAAGATGAATGTTTAATCGCAGATTGAGTTATTCAAAGCTCCAAAATTCCCTATAGTTAAACGTTATCCGTTACTACATTTTTTTATTTAACCACCTTATAAGCATGAACCAAAATTTAGTTGAAAATAATTTCTCATTAAATTATGTATTATAAACACACATTGCGAACACATTTAAATTAAAGATATTGACATTTTTTGTGCATATTAAATTTTATTTTCTTTAAAATAACATGCTGAAAATTAATGACACCGTCTATGTCAAAATATTTTACAAAAGGTTTAATGCACAAGAAAATGCCTTTTTTATTTTAATTATAATAATACTATTATGAGGAACGTGAAAATATCTAATGAGATTTATAATAATCTACTCGGGATGAATTCCTCATTTAAACAATTTTATCGCAAGGCTGCCTTCCCTTCATACTTAATATTTCCACCCTCCCATTTCACGTGAGTTGAAGAAATAATCTCCTTGAATCCTAAATAAAATTATCAATGCATTAAACAAAATCAATTTCATCCGAAAGAGACGAAAGAAAGAACCCCCGTGAAGTACGCTGTAATTAAATTTTAAACGCCCTATCCGCTCTTTTGTCAATCACCATGGCATCCCTTCTCGCCACCATTCCGTCTTGAATTACCAAACCCTTTCAGCCATCATCACACACACAAACCCTTTAAAACCTCCACATCATCACTATTCTACACATCACTCCCTATTTCCCGCACGCCTCTTGTATCTTACATACCCATCTTCATCATATCACATCATCAAGGCTCCCCCACCACCAACACACAAACCTCCACCTCCCTCCATTTGCCACCACCCATTCCTACCTCCTTTTCCTCCTCCCATAACCAATTCCCTTACCCTCTAGGCGCAACCCTCTTCCAATCTCCTGGACCCCTTTACCCTTTCTCCCATCCTATCCCCATGGTAACCACGCCACCATACCCCGTCTCCTCCCTCGCAATCCACCCTTCCATTGTCTCAACCCTTTCATCAGCGCTGGAGGCGTACGCTCCAATCACTGCACTCCGTTTTTCCCACCCCCTCGTCTCTCCCTCTCTCTCGCCTTCCCTCTCCCGTAGTCCCTTTCTCCCCCAACTCCCCCGCCTGGCTCCTTCCCGTCGCCCCCGCACATCGCCTAGTTACCAAACAATGCTCAAGCCGCTGTTTTCGACGGACCCGAAAGCCGACGCTTTCCGTGTGAGTGATTGCATACCACTCCCAACTCTTCCCCGTCCTCCCTCCAGTCATCCCCCCCCCCTCACCTCTACCTAACACACACCCACACTACGGAAATCTCCCATACCGCTTGTATTGTGTCAATTACCCGAGTACAAAGCTTGCGTGGCCTTAATCTACGGTTTCGAATGGTCGGAGAGGTATCAGAGAAGAGTTTTCTCTCATATTTCATTTCTCGGATCCTCATTTTATTCAATGCCAATTTAGACATTCGTGAAGATATAATTGAGCTGAGCACTGAATTTTATAATGTTCTTTTTTACTTTTTACGCTGCAGGCTGGACGATGACCCAAATGCTGCTGTTGCATTGGACACTCAGTAGCGTAAGGCCACGGCAAAATATACCCTAAAAATTGGTTTCTCCGGTTTATAAAGTTCGGAGAATTGGTAACGCAGACGGAAAGAATACGAGCAAAATGCTACTGTGGCTTTCTCTCGGGTAGATGTTCATAGCCTTAAGTTTTGGTTACCTTAAATACCCGTTTATAGGACGCATACGTATTCTGCAAACTAACCTGAGTAACACATATTTTATCATTTGACGACCAAAACTGGTTACGAAACTGTCTCCTTATGAGTTATTTGAACGAAAAGTAATGCGGAATGACAAGTTCTCCGTGGCTTTATAGTAAGAACTTGTCTGGTTTGGCGAGAATCAAAACAATGATTGGACAGTGTTTGGGAAAGAAAATCCGGTGGAGTTTCGAGTGGGACATTTTTCTATCTCGGTCTTATGACGCATTCCGAATTCACACCTTAAAAAAAACTTCACAAAATTAAGACTAACACTGTTGTAATGCAATGCTAAATGGCATCGTATCTACACCTTATAGGTGTTTTTTTTTAAAAACAATGCATTTGAATCAGCAATTAAGTAAAATTGGGTAGATTGTATGTTAAATAGCGCACGCACATTCACCAAAGGCGGACGAGAACGGAATGTAGATGTCACCAAAGGATCGCCGAACCCCAGAATGATCTATCCAAAGGTACGATGATAAAAAAATGTTGAATAAGAAACAGACTAGATGCCAGTGAGAATGACATATTAAGGCAAGATGACGCCAAAAATGCCCCGACGACCTTGACGACCGAACCTCTTGCTTCATAAACAGAAGGCGAGTTCGATCACATCATCGAGAATGTATGGCCCACATTGACTGTGACAACAGTGAAAAAGAATTTCGGATTTTTAATTGTGCTTTCTTCGCGTAAGAGATTGTGCATTCGAATTCCATTCCAATTATTAAAATTTATTTATTTATTAAGTTACGCGAATAATTTTGGGCTTTCGGGATAAAAATTATATATAATTTTGGGTGTTTTCATGGTAGTAAATTTCTTGTAATATATATTGGTTGCGTTTTGATTTTAGAGAGAATCTTATTCCCTTTTTCCGTCCCCTTCTAGGATATTGCTTCTATATTGCAAAATATTCATTCGACTTCAAAAATTCGATGGATTGTGTGTATCCACATATACATACACACGTCTCTATCTATCACCAGAGGCGTACCTGGGAGGTATGGCGCCTATGACAAAATGTTAACACCTCGTTTGAGTAGAATATGATTTTTCCTGCGTTTTAATAAAGAATAATAATTTTTGTTAACAATATCTTTAACTTCTGAGCATTAAATTCATACTTATTTATGGAAAATATAATTTGGGCATTTTTTGCGGGATCGATTGGCGCCTGTGGCAAAAGGCACCTTCGCCATACCCTACTCATGGCACCGTCTATCACACATATACGCATGCATCAGTTATAAAAACGGTGTGCGTGCAAAATAAATTTATTTAATAATTTACTCTAATATCTTATGAATAATTGAGATGAATCATTCATTCGCCAGTGAATTATCGAGCTCGTCCTAAGGCTCAAGACAAATTCCAGAATAAGTACTAAGTATCAAAAATTCAAAAAAATGAAGCACCTGTTTTTGTTAGTTATCCCCAATAGCCATAACAAGGTTATAAAAACATATCAATTGGAGATTCCTAAGACAAGTAAATATCCAGATGAAAAAAATCCTCCAAAAAGCCGTAAATTTTATTTAATACCTCTACACCAGGGGCGGGCAAACTTTTAACGTGTCGGGCCGCATTAACAGTTGTAGCTTCTTAGGCGTACCGCATTAACACATGAAAATGCTTCCGCGGGCCACGTTAGGGTTCATATCGTAAGTTCTTTAAGAAATTGCGAGGGATCCTGTTAGTGAAAATCAATATTTAATAATATGTTACCCTCATAGCATCATTGGATAAGGTTTCCGACCATAATTTTAAGCTACAAATATGAAATTATCTGTATTTTATATTAGGATTCGATTCCATAATGGTATCGCAAGCCACATAAAATGCTCTAACGAGCCATAGTTTGGCCAGCCCTGTCCTACACGAAAGAAAAGAAGAAGAAAAAAAAGGATCACTCACCCACTCATTCAAACACACAATCAAACCTGCAGAGTTAGGGATTTTTTCAATGCCAGTGCCAGAGCTAGCTCACCTTCATCTCTAATTGTAAGACAAGTACTTAAATCTTTCAATTTTGTATACTAAATTGCATATTCTGGAAGATTAATCCAGTTTGATCATTAACCTAAAGATGCACGTAATGCTATAAAGAGGATTCTCTACCGTTACAAAATATACAATAAAGTAAATACTCATCCATTTACAGGCCCAAAAAGATTTCATTAAAAAATATTGGTAATTTACCCCATTTAGCGAAATAATTCCAAAACCCTTACCGGTCTACGGGGTCAAGGATCGTAATGTAAGGGCCGATGCAAATTTCACGATTTGGAGGGGTCCCCATGGAACGGTCGGTCCAAATTTCGGCAATGCCTGTCTGCCCGTACGCATATATCAGGGAAGAACTGGTTGAACCGATTTCAACCAAATTTGGTAGGGACATAGAATCTTCACATAAATACATGACCAAAATGACATATTTGGACCGGATCGACCAAGAAGGGGTGCCTTAATTGAAAATAAACTTTTCAGTAGTTACGCTTTTGGAAGGAATTGGCAAAACCGATTTCAACCATATCTATTCCATCTATATAAAGAACGAGTGTCAGGACTCGTTTTAAACACTTATAACAGTTTTAGTGTGTTTTAACAATCTTTTAATTTAATTTAAATTTAAATTTGGTAAGAATGTTTCAATCGGAGATAAAAATGGAATGACGAACAAAATCACGAATAAAGACCTGGGTTCGACTCCAGACGCTAATTTCTATATCCCATTAGATAACATTTAAAAAACAAATTTTCGCAGTACAGGATTTTCTACTTTTGGAAATTTAAATTATAAAAAATTAACCTACGATCTTCGGACTCGGACTGTATTCAAGAGAAATACACGTAGTTTCTTATTTTTATCGTCTTTTTTCGGCTTAGAGTAGAAATCGCTCGAATTAAACGTTAAAATTCCAGATTTCGACTAAATTTTGCGTTTTTAACAAGAAGTTGCCTTGCCAACCGATGCCATTGTTGAACTCGAGATCCTATTAATCTAAT
Source organism: Tanypteryx hageni (assembly GCA_028673005.1). Lineage (NCBI taxonomy): Eukaryota > Metazoa > Arthropoda > Insecta > Odonata > Petaluridae > Tanypteryx > Tanypteryx hageni. Next base: position 61,408,414 of record CM054114.1, on the reverse strand, counting down.
GAAGAGCCTGTGTACTATCATATACTGCATATTGTCGACTGTAGCGCCGCCCTTAAAGGGAGTTACAAAAGAGCGGGATATTCGAGAACTATTTATGACGAAATATAAATTTATTTTTAACAAACATTCCGAGTAGATAATAGATTGAAATTTGGTAGGAATGTTTGACTCTTACAGTAAAAGTCGTTTAACAAAACGAATCCCCAATAAACACTCGAGTTCGAACCCGAATTAACAACCAACCAATAGTAATTGGCTTTCCTTTCTGTTTTGTTTACTTTGACGACTAAACTAATTTGGTAAGAACTTACGAAAGTATTACTACACACTTAAATTACATAATAGGTTTGTTTGTTGCATATTTTTATTGGATAGCCACATAATAAATGACAATTATTATATTATAATTTTATAATTTCATTTATGTTTAGTGTACATAGCAACGATTTCACTCATTATCTTTGACATAAAACGAATACCAATTGCAATTTCGACAAGTTATTGTTTTTATTATCAGCGTTAATTTAATTTTAGTTAAAGTTTGTTATTATAATTTAAGTTAAAGTTTAAGACAGTAATAGCGCGTCATTTCATCAAATGGAAGAACGAAGGAGATATTATATTGAATTAATGAGGAGATCAGAGCAAGAAACAGAAGAAGATAAAGAAGATTGACGTAGAAAATTTTGAGAAAGAGAAAGAGCGAGAAGATCAAAACGGACAGATAAACAATGGCAAAGAGCGAAGAAGAAGAAATGAAAAATCTGAAGAAGGGGAAATATAAGAAGAAGCCAAAACAGAATCGATGCAGCCAACAACAGAAGACGAAGAAACATAAATTTAAACTCAGCAAGAGGAAACGGATTGGCTATTCGACGAGATGAATCATATTTAGGATAAATGGATAAATAATGTCGATATTGTAGAGCGTTATTTTGTAACAGAGAAAAGCATAAAAATGCTGCAGTCAAAGTAAGAGAATAGCACTTCCACTTCCAATGCTTCACAGAGGTCCTAACATAATTTTTGTGCATTAAATTCCGGACCGGGACTTGATGTCGGGGGAGGGGGGGGGGGGTGGTAATGGGATCGAACTTAAACCAACTGGCTTAAAATGCCCTAGTTTGGTATATATAGCCTTCACATAAATTAATGACCCAATGACACATGAGGACCGGATCGACGGAGCAGGGGTGCCACAATTGCAAAATAAATCTTTTCGGTAATTATGCTTTTGGAAGGAAATGGCCGAACCGATTTCAACGAAATTTTGTATAAAGGAGTTGTGCAACATAAAAAAAACAAAATTAAGATTTTTAGGATTGACATATAAGGCAGAGCTGCCACAATAAAAGTAATAAATAATTTCCTTTTACAAGTGTTTGTGTTGAACTGTCCACATCAATTTTAATAAAATTATAATAATCATTATGTACACCAAAACCATAATAACATATTTGCACCGGAACAACTAAACAGGGATGCCACAATTACAAATTCAACTCTTTCAGTAACTATGGATTTGGAAAGAATTGGCTCAACGGATGTCAACTAAATTTTATAGTCCACAGACGATATGTCCACAGTCTTTATGTCCACTTTTTTTGTCCACGACCTATGTCCACAGTCTATATGTCCACAAGCAATATGTCTACAGTTATATATGGAGAGGGTAGAAGGGGGGAAGAGCAAAAGGGGGATGTGTGAGAAATCCTAAGGAAACAGCCTACCCTCTCCATTTTTATTGTATTGCTGCGTCTTTGCAATTATTATAAAATTCTTAGTTTATTAATACCAATGTCGACTGTGTTTCATTAGTATTTCCTACACCCCCCATTTCCCTACCCCACCTTCCGCCCCCCTCCGTTTCTTTTACTTAATATTCTCTTCCTCCCCTCCATTTCCCTTACGTGGACTTTAAGATTGTGGACGTTAAGTCAGTGAATATATATATATATATAAGTGGACATATATAAATATGGACATATTAGCCGTGGACCTAAAGACTATGGACATATATAAATGTGGACATATCGGCTGTGGATATAAAGGCTGTGGACATAATAGAGTGGACCTAAAGACTGTAGACATATTTAACTGTGTACATAAAGCCTGTGGACATATAGGCTGTGGACTTCAAAAAGTGGACATAAAGACTGTGGACTTATAGGTAGTGGACATATCATCCCGGAAACAAATTTTATATATATGATTTTTACCAAATACCATAATGAAATCAATATTTTTAAAGCGGGGTTAAGGAGTAGGGCTAACACAATTAAAGGTAAAATAATATTTCATGTACACCTATTTCTAGAGAGCTGTCCGCATGGATTTTAACCCATTATGATATATATAAACATCATATAAATAACCCAAATAGCATATTTCAACCAGGTCGACAAAACAGGGCTACCACAATATCAAGGTTAGAATTTTTCTGTAACTATGAATTTCGAAGGAATTGGCTGAACCGATTTCAATAAAAAATTTCGTTTGCAGGGCGGGTATAGAATGGCAAATCGGAAAGGACTTTGTTTGAAGATATCTCAGCAACCGATTTTGATGAATCCGCCAATATCAATGTTGAACCAACAAACGTAGAGACTTAAAACTCTGTATACATACTAAAGAGATGTTGAATATATGCACCTCAGTGTCAGATCTTTGATTTCTTGGGGGGAGGGGAGATATCAAATCTAAGTTTATATTTAAATTGTTTATACCAATTGAAGGGGAATATTGGTCACCTACCTTGAGAGTACCTTGAGTTTGGATGAAAATATCACCGAGTGATATGTGTATGAAAAACTCTAAACCCAGGGCAAAGCCCGGGCAATTACGCTAGTACAAGAATAAAAGGATATTCAACGAAATCATAGCAAATTTCCGCATTTTCACACTCACATCTATGTTGCACGTACAGTACTTACAAAAAATTATTTCAGGTTTCCTTAAGCAGTCCGCTACGTTTTCTACAATCTACGACGTAAAATATTGCTTAGAATAAAACTTTATCTAGGAGATATATTTGAAAGAATTTCCGCTCTTAAACGAACCTTTTTTGTCATCTTCTTTTGTGCAAAACTTTCTAGAATGACGTGTATTTTAAATTTTACCTGCTGTTTTTCCATGAAATAATTGTTAAATCTTTAATTGGATATGAAAAGGCAATGAATGAAAAAGTCCGAATTTTACAGCATTTCTAAAGGTTAGCATTTGCACGGTTTAAAAAATGAAGAAGGAACGTTTTAAGGAAAACAAAACCCTGACGGAGAAATGGTACTCCCTTAATTTTAGACAACCAGAATTGCCATAAGATTTATAAAAAAGAGAGCAGACTCCAAACGCCATATTCAAATGACGTCACCAAGTGCCATTTCAAATTTTCCCCTTTCTTTTTTCTCCTTTCCGCAACAAAAATGAAAGCCAATTACGCCATTTTCCTCCCATCTCGGGTGAGGTTTCACTCAATTTATGAGCCTTCGGAGTTACTCCAACGGAAATGTGCACTTTGACCGAGAAAACTGCCCAGCCAGAGCGGAGACTAAAACCAATGCAGGAGAGAGCTTCCTCTCTCTCTCTCCCTCTGTCCGACTCCCTCTCTCTCTCCCTCCCACTCTCTCCCTCCCACCCTCCCACTCTCTCTCACTCCCCTCTCTCTCCCCCTCTCCCTCCCCTCTCTCTCTCCCTCCCCTCTCTCCCTCCCACCCTCCCTCTCTCTCTCCCTCCCTCCCTCTCTCTCTTTCACTCCCTTCACGGACGAAGGATATTTGGCGCCTGCTATATTGCACCACTAAACGTGCAGACCTCCCCTCCTTTTTGTCTCCGCCAACGTGTAGTGGCGCCGTAATGAAAAATGACTGTCGTAGAGCGTAGTGTGAGGGGAAAAATTGCGGGACAAGAGAGAGGCAGGCGTGAGGACTGACGAGGGGAGGGAGACGGTGAAGAGTAGGGAGGGAGGGAGAGAAAAGAGAAAGGTGGGCAGAAAGTGTTGGGCGGCAGTTTTAAGCATTTCCCCTTATATGCAGGAGGGAAAAAACATACTAGAAGGGGAAAAAAGGGAGGGAGCAACGTGGAGGGAAATGGAGTTATATTAAAACATGCTTGCGAAAAAAAACAGGAAAAAATAAAAAGGGATGGAAATACTTCAAAAGCCATATGAAAAGGATGACGGGAAAAGTGTATATATTTTTCGTATAAGGAAAAGTCAAATGTAAAAACGAAATTAGATGAAGTTTGCTATGCAAGAAAAAAAATTGCCCTGGGTTAAAATATTATTGCAAAGCACTTCTTAGTAGTTAATGAGATCTTACACTAAAACTTAAGTGCAGGTTTTTTAAGATTCGGCATATGTAATTTGATCAATGAATTCAATCAGCTGTTAGTTGCGACGAAATTGAATGTAATTATGTGTGCAAAAGAATTAGAGAAACCAATAGAACTGAGTAATACAGATTGAAACAATTATAAATCGTAGTTTTAGGTTAAGACAAAAAATTTTTAAAACAAAGCGAACATATTTTACAGAAAATAAATCACACGTATTACCGATGCAAGGAATAAATTACCCTTAGTTCGAAGAAAAGATATGTTCATAATATTAAAATTACGCAAAGGAATTGATCAAGCTGTTATGATATTGTTGTAATGTCTAAACAAGTTGTTTTTACTTTCTCCATATACGTAATATAGGGGAAAGTATTGTATTCATGAAAAAATCGACTTCGAGATTTTAACGGAAATACACGTTTTGAGGTCCACTGAACACGTTTTGACCATTTTCTCGATGATGTCTGTGTGTGTAGTGTGTATATGAGAGCTATTTATGGGTGCTCTAACTCAAAAACTATTAATCAGGTCAACGCAAAATTTTATATTTAACATTTTTATAAAACACAGAAGAACTGATTAGTTTTTGGTTAAAATTGGTCAACCGAAAGTGGGTGTTTACTCTTGTCACATCCGTTATTTTGAAATATTTGCTTTAATATTTGATAAATGTAAAAGTGTACTAGAATAAAGGTCGTAGGAAATTTTATTTTCTACAGCATTTGTTTAATACATTTTTTCATATAATGCATTGTTTAAGAGATATCTTATATTTTTAGCTGTCACCACCACGCCACCTACCGACGACTGTTGTTAACAATTGACGCTTAGTAACGCTCCTTTTTCTTTTCTTAATTGTTGGAGCTTTGTGGCTATATCCAATATCATAAAGCTATGATTTGGGTCTATTTCTGTTCTTTGTAATGTCTAAAATTTTCACGGTTTCTAAAAATATTTATTATTATGTAACCTATTTGGAATTTTTAGAAATATTACAGATATGAAGATCAGATCATCAGATTTTTTGTAAAAATCGTTCTACGCAGAACCTTATTAAATTATTTTTCCTTACACCAGCAGCTTGGACGTACACAAATAGCGCAACCTCTCGGCTATTATAGTGAATTTCACTAAAATAAATTGGAAGTAAAAACCTTTAGTCGCCTAGAGAGATATAGAAATAACTTGGATTTCAGTGCGCTAATGCTGTAAAAAGGAAACTTATTTCCGCGTGAATTTCAGCAAGTAACTTCATAAGCCAACATAAGATAAATCGCTTATGAGAGTAAAACAGAAATGAGGCAGAAGATGGATATAACAGTGACACAATGGAGTTACACAATGGAAGTAAGTTAGTTTCAAATGTTTTTATTATTTCAGACACTTTTGTGATTTGGTAACACGAAAAAAGTTGTCTCTGGTTCTTTTAAGGAAAAAGAACCAAAACGCCAATCATACCGTAATGGCGATCTAGACTGATATTCGACGCTATAAATATTAGGGTTCGGTCATAATTTAATTATTCTTTTACCTACCAACTATTGGCGTCCCTAATTGAAAAGTGACCACCATTAGAAAAATCTATTTGCATCGAACAATAATGCTCAAAGCCATAACAAGACGTGATTTATTTCCAAAAATACTTTTTAAAATAACTTGAACAGACGCCGAAAAGAACATAAGGTAGCAAAAGAAAGCTTTTCGATAAAAACCTCCCGACAATAGAAATATATTAAAGAGGAAAGAAGATGAAACCGTAAGAGAAGTGGGAAAATATGGGGAGAGATGGAAAAAGGGGTAGGCTGAGAGACAGAGACAGCGGAAGACGGAAGAAAAGGGATGGAGAAACGGAAGATCGAGGATAAGGATGAGCCAAGAAGGGAGACGCGAGCCACAAAGTGACGGAGTCGTGAGTCGCCGAGAATTATCGAGTGACATGAACGAACGCGGAATTACGAGGAGGAAGGAGATGAGTTTGAAGGAGGTCGGAGAGGGAGCGTGCCGTGAGATAAGGAGAGGGCGGAAGGAATGCGGGAGGAGGACGAGACAAGAGCAATAGTCGGAGCGAAAATGCAATTGTCAAATAAAAAATATATCCATCGAGAAAAATTGGCTCGACCGTCAGTTCCAGTCGTCCATGCATGCGTTATGAATACCAGAGGTGCATTTGCGATACCGCACGTGTTCCTCCGAACAACATTAGGGACGGCGAGGACGGAGCGCAACATTCCGCACATGTTAAAATCTCCCACAAGGTGGCTACTAGATAATAAAACGCGCATGCACGCAGCCGATGATAACGCAACGAGAGATTGCAAATAAAGGAAGAAAAAGAAAAAACCCTACTCTGAATTAGGTTCGAAAATTCGGTCACGTTGAAAATTTGATTTAATAACAAGACGGGTCGCGAACCTATACATATATATATATATAATATAACAACTTACGGAAAAGGAAAGGTAAAATGAATATATGGATGTCAACAAGGTGTTGGGATGAGGAAACCCAGTGAGCACTCACCAATCAGACGACTTCAGGTTGGCGAGGCCCCGGGGATGTCGAAGCGACACACGTAAAATAACACAAAAACACAGAAACATCACAAACGTAAAGCTTTCGGAACTACTCCTTCTTCAGCTACAGAGAGAGAACTGATGGCGGTGACACTGGGTGGAGGCATGGGGGTGGAAGGGTAGTACGGAAAGGTCGAGGATTGGAGGAAACGGAGGGGGTTGGGGATGGGTAGGGTGTTGGAAGAAGACAGAAAGGGTGTGAAAAGCTATCGAAGGTTGAGGCCTGGGGGAGTGAAGGAGTTTAGGAGATGGATATGCGAAAGCTCCCACTGACGGAGTTGGGGAGCCGAAGCATTGTCGGGGAGAGCGCGAATGACTCTCACTGTGAAGCAGTTGTTGAACTTTAAATTATGTTTGTTCGCATGAACGGCCACCGGCAGCGGTCGTTTGAGAATGACGCTGTTGCGGTGGCCATTCATGCGGATGTTGAGGGGATTGCTGGTGAGGCCAACATAAAAGGCGGGACATTGGGTGCATCTCAGGAGGTAAATGATATTGCGGGTGGTGCAGTTGGTGGTGGAAGTTATGGGGTAGGTGATGTTGGTTGTGGGACTGGAGAAGGAGTTGCAGGGGGGGTTTATTGGGCATGTTAGACATCGGGGTCTACCGCAGGGGTAAGATCCGGCAGGGTGTAAAGGCGTGGGTGCTGGGGGTTCTTTCTTCCATAGAATATTTGCCAGATTAGGGGGACGGCGGAAGGAGAGCATCGGTGGTCTGGGAAATGGGATCTGGTGAGGGGAGGATGAGAGGATAAGGTGGGCGGCTTTCAGGATGTTTTTCAGAAGTTCCGAAAGCTTTACGTTTGTGATGTTTCTGTGTTTTTGTGTTATTTTACGTGTGTCGCTTCGACATCCCCGGGGCCTCGCCAACCTGAAGTCGTCTGATTGGTGAGTGCTCACTGGGTTTCCTCATCCCAACACCTTGTTGACATCCATATATATATATATATATATATATATATATATATATATATATATATATATATATATATATAATGATAACGCGTTGTGAAATCTTCAAGTGGTTCTAATAAATTTTAGATCACTTTTATTAAGCTATGGTACAAAACTGTTCAATTGTTTATAGCGATTTAATGGTCGAAAATTATAAAAGCACACATTTAATCCGCTTGCACAAATGAAGTCAATCTGTTTGTTAGTAAAAATTATTATGCCGAGCGAGAAAAAAACACAGAATAAATAAATTTTATTTTAAATAAAGTTTAAAAGTTCTTCGACTCTTCATGAAGTTTTAAAAAAACAAATCTTCGCTTTTCTACAAATGAGCTATAAAAATAATGTGTATCACTTGGGATGTCGTTAAAGCGCCGCACACGGCTACGTCACTTTATGAACATAAAAAAGAGAGACGATCTGAGCTTAAATGTAGCGAGTCGGTCACGCTTTTTATCTCACATAACGAGTATTTCCATTACTTGTTTACAGCGTCGCGTGCGGTCCTCTGCTGAACTAATATTTTGAGGCAAAGAACTAATTCGCAAAGCTCCGTGAGCAGAAAAATAAAGTAAAAAAATAATAAATGATTTATGAGCAAAAGATTAAGTCCTCATTTTCTCTACCCAGTGTGTATACTTTTTTGGAGCTTTTTCCCTCGTGAATTCGAACGGTTGCCAACAGAATAAAAAGAAGGAATAAACTACCGCTGAAAATTCAAAATTAATTTTTCCAGATTTACTCCTCTTTCACTTACAGTTGAACGTGCATTTAAAAAACCTTCGGTTAAGGCCTCAGAGAATTACTTGTTTAATTAGGACTAGATTATTACTCGGGCTTGGCCCCGGGTTTAGAGTTTCAAATTTTTCATACACATATCACTCGCTAATATCTTCATCCAAATTCAAGGTACTCTCAAGGTAAGTGACCAATATCCCCCTTTAATTGGTAAGGTCAAATCAAATATAGAATCAAATTTGATACCTCCCCCCCCCTAGAAACCAACGTTCTGGCACCGAGGTGCATATCCTCAACGTCTCTTTAGTATGTGCCCCAAGTTTTAAATTTACATTTCTTGGTTCACCATTGATATTGGTGGAGGATTCATCAAAATCGGTCAATTGGTTGCTGAGGGATCTTTAAAAGAACGAAATTTCGACCGACAGTTCCATGAGGACCCCTCGACCTCGTAGGCTGATTTATATTATATTTGGCACAGCAACTCTCATGATCATTCTGAATCTCCACAATAGCTCTGGAGATAATCTGGAAGATCTATTCAGAATGTTAGGAACTTATAAATAAAATTACAAAAAAAGATGAACTTCTAATTATCGCTCGATGTTGAGAAAAGTAAAACTCGAAAATGCACCTCACTAAAACAATGATATTAGTGAAGATTTCATCGCAATCGGTCAATTCGCTGTCGAGATATATTTTTAAAAAGACCTAAATTTAGACCGGCCCTTACATTATGACCTTTCGACCCTGTGGATCGATTTAGTCCATTTTTGGCTCGAAAATGTCTCATCAAAACATTGATATTGGTGGTGAATTCATTGGTTGCTGAGATATCTTCTAAAAACAGAAATTTGGATCGACGGTTCCATGGAGACCCCTCGGGCCTCCTTAAGCCGATTTGAATTTTATTTGGCACTACAACTCTAATTATCAATTTAAAGCTGCCGCCTAATTTTGAAATACCTACGTTTATTTTCTGAAAAGTTATCACTGCCACACACACACAGACATTTATTTTTATAGATAGATGACTGTTGCAGGATGTATGTACTCTTTTTCTTCGAGTTTACAAAACAAATAGTTAAATGGTATGCTCACGTATACGGCATATCTATGGAGTGATGCCTCAAAAGTCCTGGTTCAAAGCCTAATTATGGATTAGAAACTATTATGAGTACGGTAACGCCCACTAATTCTTAGTCCATTATTGTGTTCTTCACATTTCGCTTTACTAGTTTTTAGGTAATCTTGATCTTTTATTCCTCAATGCTCCTTCAAAGTAAACCTGCCACTCCTTTTTATACTTCAAGCAAATTGAGATTCATAAAGGTAATTTTCATTGTTCCAATGAAATAATTACAAGATAGTCTGAATAAAATCAATAAATTTAAACAGAAAATAAAATGTCTAACGAAGCGGCTAGCATAAAAATTTCTACACATTAATTATATAAAACTGAGGGATTCAACGTGTTGTTGGTTCGGACACCACGTGAGCAGTAAATCTTTTAAGGAACTCTCAAGGCGTTTCACGCCAACTTGCGCACAGAAATATTTCCCATCGACATCTTCGGCGTACTTCCGAGTTAGACGGTATTCCAACGCCGCAGACACTCGAAAGGGCAAAAACAAAACGCGAAATTAAGTTTTGCTAAGTCCCGTCCGTGCGTATGTCTACTTTTTCCTCAGTTCTCTACGTTCCTTTTACGTTCTCCAACGGAATTCCTTGAGAGCACTTTCCCCTTAAAACCCACCCTTTTAACCCCTCTCCCCTTCATCCCTCCACCCCTTCGCTTCTCCCTCACCCTCTCTGCTTGTCATGACCTGCACGTCTTACCATTCGCCAATTATCCTACCCCTTTCCTTATCTTTCCTCTCGCTTTTTCCCCTCCTTCTTTCCCTCTCTTCCTTTTCTTCCTCTCTCTCTCTCCCCTTTTCATTCTGACCTCCCGCAGCCACCATCCCCGCAACCCGAGACACTCTCCTCAGAAGTCTTCGAGATCATTCTATCTCTCTCCCCATCCCCATATCCTCGCCCTCTCTGCTGCTTCTCTTTCCATCAAACCTTCGCTTGTTCCTCTCTCCCTCCCTCGTCGCATACGTCTCTTTCTCCCCATTTACTCATTTCCTCCCCTTCACCCCTCTCTTTTTCTTATCCACCGTTGCGTTCTTAACCCCTATCACATCCTCTCTTTTTGTGTCCTTCCGTACTCTCCTAATACTACTGCAGGCTGATTTTTGTTTCACCTCCTTTCCTCTCTCTCTTTTACCTCTTGTTTTTCTATCCATCAAGTCACCTCTCCTTGATATAAAGCGAGTCGTCTTTCCTCAATGCATTCGACTTTCTCGGCTCCCCTTTTCGCTATATATCTATTCCGCCGCCTTTTCAATCCCTTTTACTTTCTCTCTGTTATCCTTGTTTTCGTCCATCTCGGCTCCGCTCCGTCTGATATAAATCTTTGCCCCTGCAAAAGCTTTGGACTTTCACCATTTCCCCTCTTCGCCGTATCGTTATCTCCCAGCCGTTTCCTTATCTTCATTATTTTTCCTCCTCTTCAATGCCTGTTTTGACCCGTCTCATCACCTCTATGGAATGCTTTTTCGTCATCATCCGTTTCTTTATTTAATATTCGTTTTTTCTGGGTTTACTGTCTTGTTTGTTTCCCTCGTATTTGGCTTCTTTTATTCTGCTAATCCTCTTTTACCACTTCCATTTTCTTTCCCACGACCTCTTTCGTTTTCCCATGGCGCATCTTACATATTTGCTTTGCCTTCCTCATCTTAATACCGAGCTCCCTTTTTTATTTACGTTAATATTCCAGTTCCCTCCGACAATTTTCTTTCTTCTTCATTGCGCGTTGTTTATTTTTTATCGCATCTTCCTTCATTTTTCTTTTGTTCGTCCTTCCTTCTAGCCCATTTGCTTTCTTTTCGTCATAATCTCCATATCCTTTCTGATATCGTTGTACGTTCCCCGCCCTTCCATTTCTATTCTAATTTTCCTATCTCTCCCGAAATAAAGACGTTTATCCATCAGTTTCGACCTTCCTTTTAACATCCTCATCCTTTCTCTGCCTCCACTTATTATTTTTTTCTCTTTTAAGGGCCCATCTGTCTCATCCCATCCTTTAATCCAACTCTTTTTATGCGCCTTCTCCTCATTTTCTTCTCATCTCCGGTCCCCTTTCCATCCTCTTGCGTTAATTTCTCTCTCTCCCGCTCCACTCCCTCCCTTTTCCCCTTAATCCGTAAGATCGCACACACATGCCATCCCCGACATCTCTCTCTATCACTAATTCACCTCCTCCCCTTTTCTACTTATCTCCTCCCACGCTAGGACTGCTTGTCTCCCACTCATACGTCACACCATCCCCCACCACCTCCCATGCGCATCTACTCGTTCCATCCCTTCCACTCTCCTTCACTCTCTTCGCGACGGGGGATCTACGAGCATTGTTGTCGCGCGGTCCACCCCCATCTACTCCCGACCCCTTTCATTCCTTCTGCCGAACCTCGTCTCTCTCTCCCCCCCCCCATTCCTTTTTTTCATCCTTTTCTTTCTCTCGTCTCCTCTTCCTCTCCATCTCTCCCTCTTCTCTCTCTCTCTCTGTTTCGTCCTTGATATTCTACCCGCTTCTGCCCCGATTCTTGTCCCGCCGATCGTCATTTATTATCAAGTCTTTCTCCTTGTCGTCTCACTCAACGATTCTGAATTTGTCTCCTTTTCTCGCTAATTTGAGCTTTAATTTATTTTTTTGAAGCGTGTCTCATTCAACCCCCACCACAACTTCAGAGACAGCGCTCCTTAAAGGAGTTCCTAATGGAGTACACGTGTTATTTTGTTTTTCCTTATTTCTGCGGTGTTTCCTTCAGCTCTCGTCGTCCCTCAACTGTCGACGTATATATTTTACTTATTTATTTTCGGTATCGCTTCTTTCTACCAAATTTGAAGACTTAATAAATGTTGTATTTGCCTGATTTACACAAAAACCCATCAACACTAGTCAGTCCGTTGCTGCTTGCGATTTTAATATAACGGTGAAAACAGATAGGAAAACATTCATTTATTATACATATGTTATTTATTATTTACGATATATAAATAAATGAACCTAGTTGTATTATTTCATGTTTAAAAAAATCAAATTACGCTAAAAAAATAGCAATAAAAGTACCTTTCAATCTTTCATCTTGTTTATTTATTTCAGGGTATAAAATGCCCTTTTTAATTCTATCTATCTCCCTTTCTCCCCGTCCAATTAGCCATTTAAAAGCATCAGATTCGTGTCTATGATATCAGAATTTTTCATTTTCTGTCGCTCTCACGTAGAAAAATACCGCCGGATGAGGCATTTGCCATCCTTAAGAGCGTCATCCTGCTGCTGGATAATGAGGAATATAGCCACCTAAAGAGCAACATACTGCTGCCGGATGACGAGGAATTTGTCAACCTTAATGTTATCATGCTTCCACAGTATGACGAGGCATAGGCTAACATAAAGAGCATCATATTCTCGCCGGATGACGAGACAACTACATAAAGAGGATCACACTTTTGCTGATTGACCAAGCATTTAACAATTTTAATAGTATCCCATCTGTCCGTTGCACTTTTGCTAGTAATTAGGAAGGAACGGCAAAATGAATTAGGAAATACGGCTAAGTAATATTAATTTTTGCAGGTAATTAATCCGTGTCAATGACTTTTAAGCGAGGTAAGAGGTTTTCATATTGTCAAGCGTTTATATGCATCTACTATACGCTCACTCCCCTGGTTTAGGAGAGGAAATTCCACGCAGAACCCAGTGTATCACGCAATTTCGAGTTCTCGCTCCTAAAAAAATTCACTTTGTTCCTTCAACTGTGCAACTGTCCAAATCTAAAGTTTGTATCTAAATTTAATTAATTTAACAAAGTAAGTAATGTTATGGGCAAAAGCGGTGACGCAATATATTCCTTATTTCAAAAGAATTAGTCACTTCATAACTCTACTATATTGCAAGGTTATCAGATTTTTGCTGATGCTTTCACGTTTAAATCTAAGTCACCTGACGTCATGCGCCAATCTTCGTCTAGTAACAATCCTTTAGCGCCAATATGGTTCCTCCTGCCCACAAAATACTTTATATTTACGTATGGTACAACTATTAATCAAGTTCAATAATCACATATACGAAATTAATATGATTCATGTGCTGAAAAATTTTCCGCGTTTTTGTTATTGTTTTAGTCGGTGACAGGTAGGAGTGCAAATAGAGTTTGCGTGCAATAAAAACAAAAAATCCTTACTTGATCATCGGGGATTGAGAGATAAGGCATATTTTCCATGCCTGCAGTGTCACAACCTTATTGATTTTACTCTGCAATTTATTTAACTTTGTAACGCTCCCAGTAAACCCATTAAGAATTAAAAAATTTCCAGAAGAGGGATTAAGAAAACTCTTGAGCACAAAGTGATGCTAATAAAGTCAGGGGATTGAATTGTCTAGCACAGGAAGTTTCTTCGTCAGAAAAGAGTACAGTGAGACCAGAGGCATAAATATATGAGAAAGTTTGTACAATGCACAGTGCACCGATTTTTAGCCTACTTTCCAGAATGGAAATAGGCGTATAGTGTTGTCGTTGTGTCTGTCTGCCCCTCCCTATTAACTTTTGAACCAATAGACCGATTTTCATGACACTTGGTGGAAATCTCTTGCTACGTAGGTCGACCCCCCGAAGATAGTTTTTGTTGCGAAGATTGATGTCCCGGGTTCGATTAAAAAAACTATCCTTCCCATTTGATTTACATGGGAAATCTGAAATCTATCGTACAGGGTAATTTTCGCTTGCACATTAAAATATCTTAGAATGTAATATCGGTGCGAGTTTTTACTCTTCTCTGAGGAAAGCAATGAAGATTTTAATTTTTTTCGTGGAAATTTGCTTATCGATTGTATTTCTTAGAATTTCACGTAAATACTGGTGTTTTTGCAGTTTTCATCACTTATAACGAGTGTTGCCACAGCAAACTATTGTTGGACTCGTATTCGATATAGTGTAAAGTATTATGCGTTCTTTGCACGAAGTGAACGTATATAGGTGAGGTCGTTTCCGTCTGTCCATCCGACCGTCCGCATGTTAAAACTCGGGAACAGCAGGACGTACTTCGATGAAATTTGGTACTGGAGAGTTTTGCTAAAACCGGTCGACCGATTCCAATTGCGGTTGAAATCGGACAACAAGTACGACTCCTTTGCATGAAGACCTACAATGCTCCTTTGTTTCAACTCGGGAACCGCTGGACGTATTTTGATGAAATTTGGTATTGAGGAGTTTTGCTTAAGTTGGTCACCCGATTCTAATTTTGGTTAAAATCAGCCAACAATTACGACCACTTTACATGATCTACATGTAGTTTATAATGTTCTATTGCAGTGGTTCTCAGGCAGATCTACCTTGCGACCTACTCCTTGCGGATGTTCGGTTGCCGCGATCCCCTACAGTTTTTTGAGATGTAAAAAAAAACAATTTCTCCGAAAATTGGAATATGATAATAAGCTAAAATGTTACCGCTGAATTTACTTTATTTATAAATATTTATGCGTATTGATACATTTTTAGATGTTTATCATTACTGAGACATCTACTTGTTATTTATACTTACATTTATACACATTAACCCTTCGGCACACGCTATGCCAACAGGAACGTTATGACAGGCATGTACCTGTGAAATATATATCTTAGGCAAATATTTTCGTTATTACACTTGTCAAGGTATCTGGTTTTATTGTTTTTAATCTCTAATATATGGGAAATGGTAAAACAAAAAAAAATCCGTTTTCGTGTTTATTTCTATAAATTGGATTTACATAGTAAATGTTTCTGAACAATTTTTCATTATTACATCTTCAATAAAGGGATATTTAATTTATTATCATTTAGACAAAAATTTAACAACTTAAACAAATAAAGACGAAATATCAGTACAAAATTTAGTTATAACCAGAAATGTTGGTTTAATGATGCCTGGGAGATTTAAAATCATATGTCGGAATCAGAACCTGAGCCACATGTTCGGTCTTCACTACAACTTGAACAAATCATATCGGCATGTTCTAAACAAACATATAAATCACAAAATTTACAAAAATACTTGGTCAGCCTAGTTCTTTTCGTAATGTGGCAGGGTACGTAGCGCTTTCTTTTGGTATATTTTTGTGGAACTTCTTCTTCATCTTGTCTCTGTCACCAAAATAATCTTCATTTTGTCCGACATTATCAGTTGAAAAACTAAATTCCCTAATCATCTCAACATCTTGTTCATTATCCAAGTTGAAAACACGTTTCTCCGAAGACATGCCGAATATTTTGACACTACCTCCATAATAACGTAATAGCACGCAATGTATCCACGAGTTACAACTCCAGACGCTGCACTGGAAAAGCGACACCATCAGTGAGACGGCTTGAGCTAAGCTGACCAAAATTTGACGACCGATTCATAGAAAAGTGGGTAAAAGGTACTGTGACTCACAGCGTCTGTAAGTTAGTGAGTCACGAGATGTAAACAAAAACATGAGTCATGTATCTCTCAGAACGATTGCGTGTGCCGGAGGGTTAAAAAAAATTATAGGTTACAGAATTTTATTTAGACGCTTTCAGATATATTTTCAAACGTCCATGTATATATTTGCATTGGTATAATCGTAAAATTGATTATTCCACTACAGCACATCAGCAAACACGAACCCTAAAAAGCAGCAACCCTAAGTGTAAAAGAAAATTGAAATTTCTGCTACTGTAAGTGTTATTAGAAAAAGTAAATTGTCATAAAGAAATTATTTCATCAAATATTCAGGTATCGTTATGAATTACAACAAAAATGAGAAAAGTGAGTACTGATAAATGAGTGAAGCTAATATATGTCACCGTATTATTTTTAATTTTAAAATTATATTACTTATATTAAATTTAAATAAAGTAAAATTAACAAATGTATCATATTCCAACTCTCAATCAAACAAAACATAGATTAATAAACCATAAATTAAAATTGAAGGATTGAGAGAATAAGGAAAAATCAGTTGGCATAGCGAAGACTGCTCGCGACCCTAAGTTTGTGAACCACTGTTCCATTGTTTGAACTCGGGAAACGCAAGACGTATTTTGATAAAATTTGGTATTGGGGAGTTTTGCTAAAATTAGTATATCGATTCCAATTTTGGTTAAAATTGGACAACAACTACGACCACTTTACATGAAGACCTACATGTAGTTTACAATGTTCCTTTGTTTAAACTCGGAAACCGCTGGACGTATGTTGATGAAAATTGATATTTAGTAGTTTTGCCGACAGTTGTCGACCGATTCCAATTTTAGTTAAAATCTAACAAAAATTACGACCCCTTTACATAAAGACCTACAATGCTACTTTGTTTCGACTCGGGAACCGCCGTACGCATTTTGATGAAATATGATATTGGGAAGTTTTTTTAAAATTGGTAGACCAATTCCAATTTCAGTTAAAATCTGACAATAACTACGACTACTTTAAACGAAGACCTACATGTTTACAATGATTCTGTTTCGACTCGGGAACCGCGGGACGTATTTTAATGAAATTTGGTATTGAGGAGTTTTACTAAAATTTGTCGACTGATTCCAATTTTGGTTAAAATCGGACAATAATAACGATACCATTACATAAGGACATCTGTATTTTACAACGTACTTCGCTAGCTTCTCGTTAAATACTCATCTGAGCGAAAAATATTGATCACATTGTGAAATCTCAGAGAACACATTTAGAAACTCTGTGTACTCCGACATGGAGTACAACTTTCCAATCTTGTTGTTGCAGCACAAATAGGTGTGATCAATTTAATATTCCGATCGAATGTATTTATAATATTTTATAACGCTAAATTATGAAATTTGGAAATACAAAAAGCAACATATCCACGGTGATTTTAAAGCTATTAAAGGCAATAAATAAATTATTAAATGTAAATTAGGCATCATAAGTTCAGTTTGGATCATCTAGTTTCTATTTATCTAATTGTAAGCTAAGTATACTTACATACATATCTAACTTTGTATTGGAAAATGATTCGATTCGAGGCTTAGGAGAACAAATTTCACGTCAGCGCCTAGTTTGTGATGAACGGGGTCACCATAATTTATCTTTCTACTGACAGAAATACATCATAATTGGATTTTGATAACAATTTTTAACAAAGACATTTCGATGGCAACGGCTGTGGAAAATTCGTCTGAGAGAGAAGAACTGCTCTCTGAAGATATGGGATTCACAAATCTTCGGCAAAACAAGAGAAGATTAGCTTCGAGGTTAGTTCGAAACGGTTAGTTTGGATTTAATTGGAGCACAGAGGACAGGAGAATAGGATAAAACTATTTAGCAATTAAAGTCGGTCTGAATAAAGTTAGTCGGAAGCTTAATAGAGATGCCCGATTTCATTAGTCGAGAGGATAGCTCGAATAGGATTACGGAAACTTAAGAGTGCTACCTATTGCATTTCATGATTCATTATCCACAAAAAATTACTCGAACACAATTCGAATTTAAGAAGCAGTTCATCATTTTTCCACCGAACACGAACCCTGATAAATTCCGTTTTTTCCAGTTAGTTCATTGAATATCACCATAGAATGAATCGTGACAAGCTCGTCTCTGCTGTTAATTTACATTCCTCGCGTGAAAAATCAGAAAACTTGATACGAATTTCGCTTCAATGGTATTTATCTTTACACTACTTAAATAAAAAGTAACTAAGTTGAAGAGAGATTTATTGCAGAATTTGTGAATAATTTCCAATTTTATCTTTGTAGCATTTCATCGCGTTCACCTAGTGAGGTAGAACTTTCGGCATTTATTATTTCACAACGTGCTAATTTACATACCCGTCTTTTGTAAATTATTAACCGTGACCGATCATTGGTTGCGTCTTTCCTTCACAATTAACGTATTTACCCGATTATAGGGCGACCCCTTATTTCAAAAGTCTCGAGAAAGAAATTGTTTTTTTTTTTGAGGTAATGATACTAAATGTTTATTTCAAAATACCTGATCGGTTATAGTTAATTTTCAGAGTAAATATAATTATCCGATAAGATTAACGAATAATTACGTTATTACATGTACATTTATTGGCTTCCAGTGATCTACATTAAATTATTAGTTTTATTTCTCATAACGTTTAATACAGGAGAAATTTGGCAACTGAGCGCCCCATAAGCGTAATACTGACTTCTAAGGGTGGAATAGAACACAGAACTAAGAGGATTGAATTTTAGTGGAGATAGGAGGGATAGGACGAATGGAATATATCTTTGGTCGTGATTATAAGGCGGGTATATTTTTGTCGGCTTACACTTTAGAAAAAAAACCCGCTTTATAATTGGGCAAATACGATAGCCACTAATTACATCGTAAACGGTGTAAACTAACAATTTGTTTTAAGCTACATTATTTTATTTTATAAATAAGGAAAATAGTATATTTTAGACATGGAGAAGATAGATATAAAATTTTAGTTTTAAATTTAACGTACTTTCTTTTACTGTACGACAACTTTTTGAAATTAATTCAGAAGCATTAAGGATTCTTTTTCATTATTTTTGCCAACGGCCCTTCAACGGGTAATTATTTCTCACGTTCCTAATATTGCATATGTACAGTATAAAACATGTTGCTTCCATCGGTTTTTGCTCGAAAAAGTTTTTTTGCTTTTCGAGTTTGGATTGCGAAGTGGTTGTTTGGGTGACCTTCGATTATTAATTCGGTAGTGTTTTAATTTATGTGCCAGGCGCGAATCCTGACATTTTTATGTGAGTTTGACTATTGATTCCGTAATTTGGGTGGGAAAATAAATTAACCTAAAAACTACTATAAATCCAAATAAATAAACATTTCCTTGTATTTCTATTAACGGCAAATTCCCTTCCATCTCTCTCTCTCCTACCCCTCCTCTGTCTCCTACCCCTCCTCTGTCTCCTACCCCTCCTCTGTATCCTACCCCTCCTCTGTCTCCTACCCCTCCTCTGTCTTCTACCCCTCCTATCTCTCTCCCCCCCCCTCCCTTTCCATACGTCCTTAACACTTTCGATATCCCGAAGTGACTCAGCAGGAGAGTACCAGACGATGTGAAAGTTAAGAAGTGCCTCAAGGTTCCCAATATATAACAGAAAGAGAGGGAGAGAGATAGGGAAAGAGAACAACTGAGGAAGAGAGAGAAAGAATGAGAATGATAGAGAATGCTTCGTCTGCGAATCGAAACCTAAGATTTTCCCTTTCGATTTCTGTTAGACACTTCTGTTAATCAATTAAAAATTTACTTTTAATTCTGTCTAAAAATTGAGCATTCGAACGTTTTTCTGAGCCTAGACATTCGCGGCAGAGTCAAATGACTAACTTAAGTTTATAATAGGATTTGTATAGGTCATTCAACCAATGAGAGTCTTTGAAGCTATCATAACAGGATAATGTAGACAGCTGAAAATGTCCTGAATACTTAACGTAAGCATGCTGTTCCAGGATGTGGAGCATTGTCTTCCCGGAATGAATCCATAGAATTCTATGATTCTCTAATTTTAGTTAGACATACGATTAAAACATTTATATTCAAATTAATTTACACATCAAAGAAATGTTTTTGATCATCTTTTGAATATGTGAATATCACCCGTGAATAGCACCAAAAAGACAATTAACCTTACAAATATGTCTGAGTAATCACAAATTTGTCAGGAAGTTGATTCATAATCTGCGGATATGCGAACTTAAAATCTGTACATACACGTATAAATACATTGTCAACAAAAAACATTGCAATTAGACATGATTTAAGTGAAATCAGTGTAATGTTTCAAAGCTTTTAAACAGAAGTAGATAAACTGAAATACAAGTGGGATGGCGCATTAATTTTGTTGGAAATGAAAGTGTCCGATTTTTATAGGAACAGACTACTCTCATTAAGACCTAACTTATTTCACCTGAAATGAGATTTATTTACCGATATTTATGAATTTGCGGCGTATTTTATATTAAATGCAGTGAAAATAAATTTCGATACACCTATATTGTCGAATGGTTTTCAGCAACCTACTCCCTAGGAAAGGAGAGGACGAATCCATAGGAACCAATCAAAAAAGGCTCCGTTTTTACCCCATTGCCCAAACTCGAAGCCCAATCCAAAAGATGCCCTCTTTGATTGAACACAGGAAAAAAACATTTATAATGCCGATACTAGCATCTGGAGCAAACAGAACAATCAACAACTGTATCAGACGCATGAAAAACGAAATCATCAAGAGAGAGAGAGAAAAGGAGATGAGGAGACGGCCACCACCGAAGCCAAATACTTGGACCAAAATAAGGCGACTTAATACGACGGAAATGAAAAATAACTCGATCGCCTTTTTCTCGTTCCCAGGGCGACGAAAGGGAAAGGAATCGAGCCAGAAGGGAGAGAAATGGAAGGAGAGAGGGGGAAGGGAGAGTGGGGAAACAGCGGGAGATGAGGAGAATGGATGTGGGAGAGAAGGGAAAATCCGATCCACATGGAGGGAAAAGGGAGTGAAATCCATGAGTTGTTTCAAAGCTGTTGGAGATGTAAAAGAGAGAATTGTATGAAGAGTAAAGATAGAAGGATCTGGAGAAGATTCTTTTTTTCGGAGATAATACTTTTCGGAGGGATGGAGAGAGATTTGAGCTGAATGTACTCAGATAAAACAAAACTGCACAGTAGATGAAGTTTTTGGGGCTAGCTGAAGATAAGTAGAGAAAGGGAATGTCGGAAACGTTTGATGGGAGTAATATAAACATTTACCTAAAAAATAGCGCGGATGAGCGGCTAGATGAGAAAATCTATCAAAAGTTCGGGTTTTCAAGGCCTCTCTTGGCCATACTTTTCAAGAAAGATTACTGGAAATGTTTGCGCAAACTCAGATGAACGGAAATTATTCTCCATCGACGCATATATTGGGCATTTTGTCGTCGCACTTTCTGTTGTGACAGCAGCTGCGATAAAGTGTATTGTCAAGAGTAAAAATAACTCTAGGATTTACAAAAAGTATTCATTTTATGTTATTATATAAAATAAACCTGAAAAGATCACGGAATATTAGTCTAAAGAATTTGGCTAAATTTTGTGATAGTTGAAATCTTGAAAAAAATCAGTTTTAATAAAACACCCAATTTTAAAGAATAACATTTCTATGAAAAAACCATAGCACGAGTTTGTGTGTGACATAAGTTCCAAAATGGGTGGGAATCAATGCAGCCAAAACGAAAGAGGTACTCATAGTAATTACCTACCTACCAAATGGTTGAGTGTGTTAAGTACATGAATTTTCAGCTGTGGATGAAAAACAATATTTCCATAATATGCTTCCGAGGTCAAATTTTCATTTTGACCTATTTAAAACACATATGTGTGAAGACATTGAGAAAACTAAAAATAAGTCATACAAATTACCCATATAAATAACATGTATTTGTGCCATTATATAATACACATCCTAGAAATTATACAGTGGTGATTAACAAACAATACGAAGTAATAAATATAACACACGAAACGGTATCGCAATATTGGGCGATTCTCGAATTTTTATCACCGAAACTTCATATAACTCGTAATTATGTGGACGGACTTTCTTGTGGTAAATGTTGTTCTCTATCCGAATAAAGTTTTTAATCTATACCTTGCAGATCATATAAGGGCGTGGGATAGAGAAACAGATTTTAATTGTTATTTGCCGAGACAACTGTTTTAGAGATCGATCTAAACAAAGTATTCTATCGTAATCATGTGGTCCCGCGGACCGTATTGTGGTAAATGTGTCTATCCGATTAATTATTTAATCTATACCTTACAGATCATATAAGAGCATGGAAGAGAAATACATGGAATTAAATTGTTGACTGACGCATGCCATTTAACGAGATACGAGTATAAGTTTATTCAAGTAATTATTTAAAGTGGAAATTCTAATTGTCGGGTGCAGTTCAAAATCACAATTGGGAGATAAATTTTAATAACGATCACTCGTACTTAATTTAATTAAAATCCGTCTAGCGGTTTAGGAGATGATTACGGCAGGCAGACGGACGGACGAGATGTGCCCATAAGTCGTTCCGCTGCTACCGCTTTGCTGGTAAAGAACGCCTAAAAACTGTTGCAAGGCTGATGATCATGAAAATAACCCACGAAATACTCTGAAGCTATAAAAACAATTACAAGATAACATCGCCCATTTTCAGCGTTTTGATTACAAAAGAGGCAATATATATTTTCGGATATAAAATTAAACTTTTTCCGTCCCGGATCCGATTTTATTTTTAAAAACTACGGCCCGAGAAAAAGTCGGCCTATTCCGCATCTTTTCTACCAAGAAATCTACTAACAAATTTTGACGACACCGAAAAAAACTTACACACTTGATCATATAGTTCCGCAGCGACAACGACTAAACCATCTAGACAACATTTCTTATAATATTATCGTTCGTCTGGCACATGGACCCGATAGAGAATTAAATCTTTTAAACAGAGACGGTTGTGGGAAAGGTGGAGAAAAGGATGGAAATTGGTACGGAAGGGGGAAGGAATGTAAAAAAGAGAAACGGGGGACAACACAAAAGAGATGCAAAAAACGAGGAATGGAGGAGAGTACGCGATAAAAATATAAAATTAGGGATTTAAAGAGGAGAAAGTGTGTGGAGGAAAGGGAGTGGGAGAGAGGGGGGTGAGGAGACTGAGAATAAAAGCATGAAAGCAAAAAATGGTCCTGTAAATGAGGGCGAGTGGCATATAAGAGAAAATTGAGTCGTATAAGGAAAAGAAGAAGAGTGGGAGGCAGAGTGAATGCCAGAAAGAGAAAGAAAAATAGAAGAGAAAATAAACTGTGAGAGACGGAAACCGAAACATGAGTGAGGCGAATGGTGGGAAAATTGAAGGAAAGGAGAAGAGAATGAAGTATGTGCAAGAGAGCGAGAGTGAAGGGAATTCGAGAGGTAGGAAGGAAGGAAAGAGGTAGGGAGAAAGATGGAAGGAATCACAGAGGGGAAGAGAGGTAGGATGAAAAAGACAGGGAGGCAAGGAAGAGGGGAAAGAAAGGAAAAGGGGAAAGAAAGATAGAGGGGAAAGAAAGATAAAGAGGAAAGAAAGATAGAGGGGAGAGAAAGATAGAGGGGAAAGAAAGAGAGAAGGGAGAGAAAGATAGAGGGGAAAGAAAGATAGAGGGCGGTAGGGAGAAAAAGGAGGAAGAGAGGGAATGAGGGAGAGAGGGAATTAGGGAGAGGGAATGAGGGAGAGAGGGAATGAGGGAGAGGGAATGAGGGAGAGAGTGAATGAGGGAGAGAGGGAAAGAGGTAGAGAGGGAAAGAGGTAGAGAGGGAGAGTTAGAGAGGGAAAGATGTAGAGAGGGAATGAGGGAGAGAGGGAATGAGGGAGAGAGGGAATGAGGGAGAGAGGGAATGAGGGAGAGAGGGAATGAGGGAGATAGGGAAAGAGGTAGAGAGGGAATGAGGGAGAGAGGGAATGAAGGAGAATGGGAATGAAGGAGAGAGGGAATGAGGGAGAATGGGAATGAGGGAGAGGGGGAATGAAGGAGAGAGGGAATGAAGGAGAGAGGGAATGAGGGAGAGAGGAAATGAGGGAGAGGAAATGAGGGGGAGAGGAAATGAGGGAGAGATGGAATGAGGGAGAGGGAGGTAGGAAGAGAGGGAGGTAGGGTGAGATATGAAAAGGGAGTGAGGGACATAGAGGAACAAGAGTGAAGGAGGTAGGGAGAGGCAAAGAGGAAGGGGGAGAGAGAAAGTGAGGAAAAGAGAAGGGAGAGGGAGGGAGGAAGAGGAAGGGCAAAAGAGGGAAAGAGAGTGAGGGATACGTGGCGGGAAAAGATAAGGGAGAATGGTGTGTATTTTTTGGCTAATCAACCTCTTGGATTATTATAGATAAGGGAGAATGGGAAAGAGAAGGGAGAATGGGTAGAAAGGGGAAGAGAGGTTAGACAGGGGGAGGCGCAGGAAAAAAAGAGGCAGCAAAGGAGAGTATAAGATAGAGGTTAACAAAGAGACGGAAGGAGGAAAAGAGGCAAGAATAATGAAATAAAACTGCAGGCGGAGTCCTCTAGTCTGATGGAGAAAGTAAGTGAGAGGTTTCCTCCCGACGTTGGGGCATGTCGTAGGGTGCTGAGAAAAGTGGGGGAAAGCTAAGGTTTAGAGAGGAGAGTGGGTTGGGAAAGGCCGCGTAAGGCTTTTGGGTGTGAGAGGGAGGAGGAGTAGGGGCGCTTTCTGGGAAGTGGGAGGGTGGGGGCGAAGCCAGTTTAGCTCTTTTGAGGAGTTATTAAGAGAAGAACGTGTTAAGCTGAGTGGGGGTGTTGAATTCATGCAGGGTAAAAGAGTGGGGCGAAGAGTGTGGGAATGGACTCCGACGAAAGGGGATGAGTGGGTTGGGAGTCTTTTTTGTGGAAGGAAAGAAAGGGGAAGGGGCGTAGAGGGATAGTGACTCCAGGACGACTGGACGGAATACACATGCAAAAATATTCCTTTTTTTCTCCTACATTTTCCCGAAAATACGTCGGATCGTTTCGAGTAATTTATTCCCTTTCTCTCCTCCTTGCCTTAAAAATTTTTTATTTTGATAGGACAAAAATTCAGAACGCGCGAATTATGAACTGCAACGTCATCAATTAATTCGATTCAATAAAATTCGTCATTCTAAAGACAAATTTTCTATGCATTCCTTTGGGAAAGCTTATCCCACTTATGCACGGTTTCGCTTTACACGGTATTTTCTAGAAACACATGTTCCGTGCCAAGCAAAGAATGTTTACCAACGCTTACGACCACATAGAGCCTCTGCCGAGCCAGAAGATATTTTTCAGCTATTGACTTTTCAATGAACAGTTTGGAACATTTAATTTAACACGTGAACGAAATCATAACTCACTATTCGTCGCCTCCATTTAAACCAAATATGGGGAATATTAAGTAAAACCTCGTCACTTAGTCGAGTTATCTTGAGTTCGCCATTTATTGCGATGTAAAAATCTTTCTCACCTGAATATTATTGGTACCAAAAAGCAACAGAGGCTGGCTTAAGGAGAACGGAGAAAGACTGCACAGACAGACCTCAAGAGATGAAATTAAGAGATATCAGGCGATAAGACAAAACGACCTGCATCTCAATTACGAAAGGTTTAACATTTTTATAAAGTCAAGGCCACTTACTACGTGGATGATATTCGACCAAAACAGTTCCAAACTTTAGATAAGTAGAAACCTGACAATTTTTACAAAATACCCTGAGACTAATTAATAATCAATGAAACAAGTTAAATATGTTTAGCTTCAGAGTTGTTTCTGCTGCTGTATACCGAAAAAATAATTAGATATTCAGCGGAAAAAAAATTGAACTTTTGATTTCTAAGTGAACGATTCAAGATATTACAATTTCGCTCTCGTTTTTAGCTAGTTTTTTAAATGCGCTAGCATTTCCATTTAGGCGTGCCTGTGGACTTGCTTAAGTCTAAATTGTGACGAAGCCATAAACGATAGAGACCTGAAACAATGAATATCGGTTTCTATGCTGCTGCCATTTGCATTTCTCTAGATTTCAGCTTAGATATACAGTAAACCCTCCACATTCGCGAGGGTTACGTTCCCGTAAACTCTCACAAATGCGGAATTCGCGGATGTTGAAACCATAATTCAATGAGCTAAAATGGGGTTAAGTGCATGGCACGACAAAAATAGTTAGCGAAAAGTGAATAAGAACATAGACAAAAATCACTAAATAATAGTATACTATTTATTATATAGTAATAATAATATAATAATTATAATATGGTGATTAAGTCAATCCGAATCCTCCAAAGAGGGCGATTGAGGCGGGTTGGGGCTGCTTGAGGTAGAGTTTGGCCTCAAATAACCTTATGATGGTCATTTTTTTTACTGTTTTCTGCAGTTTATTTTTAATTTCAAGATAGGGGCTGGATGTAGCCACAATCTCCCTCTTGAATTTGAGTCTCCTCTCCATTACATGATCGCATTCCACCACTCTGTCTATCAAAGCCCGTTGCAGTTTCATTGTTTCAGTAAGAGCTTTGTGGTTGAAAGTAGACCTTGTAGCATCCTCCTCCTCTTCCTCACTGTTGTCCTCGTTGTTGAGCTTGTCTAGGTCTTCTTCAGTCAACTTATGGGCGTGGGACTCGATCAGCTCCTCCACCTCTTGTAGCTGCATATTTTCAAATCCTTCTCCTCCAACTTGATGCGCTAGCTGAGGGATGTCTTGAAGAGCATCGCTAATGAAAGGGAACCCAGTGAATTCATTGACGACCTCTGGCTCTAGTTTTACCCAGCAGACATTGACGATATACGACTTCATCTCGTTTAGCGACTCTTGGAGTCATTGATGCAGTCCGCGATGCTGAACATCTTCCAACAGGTTGCAACCAGGTTGGGTCTTCCTCGATTGCATCCAAAATACGCTTGAAGGTGTCTTGTGTAGTTGGTTTTTAATGCCACAATAACATCTTGATCTAAAGGTTGGATGAGAGAGGTTGTATAAGGAGGAAGAAAAACCAACTCCACGTTGGGATTTGCGAACATAATGTCAAGTGGATGCTCTGGAGCAATATCAATGAGGAGTAGGATTTTGAATGGAAGGTTCTTGGATGCCAAGTATTTCTACTTCATGGATGAACCAGTTGTGGAGGCACTCCAAGAATAATGCTGCCGTTACCCTTGCCTTCTTGCACGCCAAAACACGGGCATATGATTCTTCTTTTTCTCCTTCTCCTTCAGCGCACGGGGTTTCAAGGAGCAATACAACAGCATAGGCTTCACCATGTAATCTCTCGAAGCATTGGCACAAATGAGAAGTGATAAATGGTCCTTTTCTGCTTAACATCCAGAGGCAGTCCGTTCCCATTTTGAAAGAAATGTTCTTTTGGGCATTTTTTCCAAAATAACCCAGTCTCATCAGCAATAAAGACCTGTTGTGGCACATACCCCTTCCCCTCGATAATCTAACGTAGTTCCTCAGGATACCTCTGCACTGCCTCGAGGTCTGCTGACGCTGACTCACCAATTAGCTTCACGTTGTGCAAGCTGTGCCTGTTCTTAAATTTGTCGAACCATGCCTTACTGGCTTGAAAATCACTAAATAGCCCTGAGTCCTCACTCCGCTGCCCCTTAAAATGATCAAATAGCCTCGTTGCCTTAGTATGAATGATAGAGCCACTCAGAGAAATATTCTTCTGGGTTTGGTCTTCAATCCACAGATTGTTTTTCCCATTTGATCTTTTGTTTTATCTCGCACTTGTGACAGCATTCTTGACACTGAGCTCTGAGCAGTGTTACCAGAATGAAGTGAAGGTTTAGCGCTTCCCCGGTCACCAGATTGCGCTTCGTGGCCAACACTATCAGCTGCTTGTTCACTTAAAAAATATACCTACTCCGTGTCGGTGCAGTGCTTCTCATGTCCACATTGGTTCATTCTCTATACGTATGCTATAACTAGCGGTAAACCTGAAGAGAAACAATAAATGTGGGTCTGGCGGTCTCATTTTAAGCCGTATTGAAAACATAATGGTAGGAAACGTTTAACATTGGAAGTTAGAATACGTAAAAACGCACTAAACAAGATGTAAAAAATAAGATTACCAAATGTACTTATAAGAAATTCAATACGCTACGCTGAGCGTGTTCGCACTATATCTGGCTACACTGGGTCCGAGACTAAAATAGAGAGGAGCAGCGGGCGCTATCTTCTTGCGGCAAACTCGCGGGGTCGCGAATGTTAAGTACGCATACATTGGGTACATCGCGAATTTGAGAATTTCGCGAATGTGGAGGGATTACTGTATATAGAGCCCATAAAATGTATTTAACATCTCCGAAGGTATAAAAGATGGAAAGCTGAAATTTTGAGTGTACATTTCCACATTGATGCCACTTACGAACCAGGCTCTAGTCATACATGGCGGTATAACCACATATAAATAAAGCCTGCATATTATATCCATGTTCATGGACAACACGATACCTGTTTCTGTAAACTTTATCAAGGCAATGAATTGGAAGTTACACATTTTCAAAGTATTGACGCAACTAGCGATCGTATAAGCGATGTACAAAGGAAACTAATATAAATAATGCTTTCCCATCACCTACTTAGAAAATTTCTGACACCATAAAACTGCTGAGTGAACTAAGGTGCAATTTCAATTACAAAGTAATTGCTCACTCAGCGAAATGCGCGTGTGGTTTACTCCAGGGGGTCTTAACTTTTGTTCCACCGCATGCGAGACTGCGATGAAATCATTTAAAACCATTGTGCCAATAACAGGGGGGAAGAGCCAAACTGCCTACTTTTGTGTTTTTCGTAAATTAATTAAATATAAAGCCGTAGTATTTCAATACGTGTCAATGAGCTTATGATAATTTTGATTTTTCGCAAATAATAAGTAACGCTTAACATATTTGTTTTAAATACACGAACAAAATTTATCTCATAACTGGCCACGCGTGTTCTGGTACATCCAGCCTTGTACCAAAATACCATTTTTGAGGTTAATTAAAAAAACCGGGAAATCGAAAAATTCGGCAACGTCTTGGTTCCGAGCGTCCCGGATTTGTGAAAGTGCATATGTAATAGATTTTGACTGAAGAAATGTGACTGATGTTAACGCGTGGTTATATTCCGTTTTGGTAAGTGGCCAATGAATGTAAAGAGACTGAGATTCCCTCATTTAACCAAATTGTTTTCCACCATAGCAGCAAGTTATGACACCGATACAAGCCGCAAGCTAAGCTTGATGATTTATTTTCTAATTAAAAAATCCGAGACTAGAGAGATTTGTATAGAAAAAATCAAAGCTATAACATTGCTATTATTTGCGCTAACTTTTAACAATAGCTGTAAACGTAACGGAAACGAAACTGCTCGCATACTATTTGTCCTTACGAGAACACTACTATTTTTGTAGCGTAATCAACACATCCTTCCATTGAAAAGTATCAAATAAATTCATTGGCCGATCCGTCTTTTCTAGTTCCTTTCCATTCTGCCCTCGTGAAATCCTCGCACATTCCTCCCTCTATAAGAACTCCTATTTTTCCTATTTCCTTCTCTTCCTTTTGCTACGAAAAACTCCTCCAAATTCGTTTTTTCTTTGGCTGGACTTTTTCATGCAGCCGCCCACCGCCTGCTTCACCCCTTTCTCTCTATTCCCTCTTCACTCTCTTCCTCTCTACCCTTTTCTCTCTCTACCCATTCCTCTCTCTTTCTCTATTCCACTTCTCTGTCTCCTCTCCTACACTTTTATCCCGTAAGAGCATCACTCTTCTTCAACGCCGGCGATTTAATTTTCATTTCTGTGAACCGGTGAGACATATTGTCTTAATGTTTTGTCACGAATTTTAATATATGGCCCCACACTCATCTTACTTATTCATTCTATGGTGACAGGTAACAGTCGGAAACCGGTGCGGATTAAAATGGAGGGTGGGATACTGGGGAATGCGAAAGTTCAGTGAAAGGTTTTCAGTTTCTGCATTTTTTCGAAATATTCTTTAAATTTTAAAAGTAGCATACAACGCCGACGCCGTACCGGAGAAATCTAAAATTGAAAAGTATACTACCAATTGGTTAAAAGTTTTGTACAAACTAGAATGAACGTAACCACCCTGAAGAAGTCTTTAGTTTAAAGCAGGGATTTGTCTATAGCTGGTCCTATAATGAGAATAAAATGAAATTGTATTGTAAATGGCAATTAATTAATGTATAACCTGTTTTATGACAAATAAAGACCTTTGAAATTGAAATTGCCGACGCCGTTTTGATAAAAGCAGAACTCTTGCATATAGCTCATGACATGGAATATTCCCGGTGCACGCATATTTAGTACAAACGGGAACTTTTAAATGTAACTTCCAAAGTTCATGTTTTACAAAAAAGACCAGAGAAATGCAGCTTGAATTAAGGAGGTCAAAATAGGGGTTTTTGCCAAATGCAAAATTCAGGTAATTTTCCGGCAGGTTGGGGAGAATAAATACTGATTATATAGTCATTACCACTGAAAAGCGATTTATAAAAAAGTCATTGGTCCATGAGTATATCGAACCCACGAACTTCACGTAATTAGCACGACGCTCTAACCAACTGAGTAAGCTTGTATTTCAATTGGTTCTGCAGTAGAAAAAATAAAACGCAAAACAACAATAGACGATAAAAATTCATCTGCGCTACTGTTTTTTCTGAGCAAAGGTTTTACGATACTAGCGTAGGGGCGCTTACTTTGATTATTCCCTAGCACGCTAAAAGGAGAACTTTATAAGTATCCATGGAAGCAGAATAAAGCCATGACATAATTTATTTGCTAGAGAAGATGAGGCAGAGCAAAATTAGTTATTACATATAAAATACAATAAATCATCAATTAAAAACTTCCCCGTCATATTTTAATAAGAAAAAATTCATAAGTTTCGGAGTAAATGAAACAAATATTTGAGGTTTTTCTTAACATCAGTTAGTATTCTAATTCAAATCCGACAAATAATTAATGCAATATAATAGGTGTAGTTATAAAATAAAACAAATAAAAATAAAATTTCTGTCAATAACTTTTATAAAGCGCACAAAGAGTGTAAAAATAAAAATATAATAATTTTGTTATTAATAACTTATATAAAACGCACTGAATGGAAAAAAAATAATTTAAATTATGGAATTAAAAGAATTTTTAATATATGAAAGTTATGTTGCAAGTCTAATAATTAGTCAGATGTCTTAAAGACTGCAACATAACTTTTATATATTCAATATACAATATATAAATATTATATTATATACAATATTTTATATATAATATATAGATATTTATTTTTTACTTTTGGTCTTAATGTGAAATATATTAATATGTTTATATATTCTTTAAAAATTAACTTTATTAACTAGAGAGATGCCCGTTGAAATTCTACGGGAAAGTTTTTAATTTAAATTTCGTGGAGAGATCATCCAAGTCAATGGTACCCAATTACACGGAACCGGCAACAACGAAAATCACTTAGAATGCTTCAAATTCTCGCGTTAAAAACGGATCTGTTGATCGGTTCGATGAGTATTAAAAAATCGATGACATGAAAACAAACTTTCGTACTTTTAGGCGTTCGTCATTTCATGTCTCGACCTCCTACGATGATTCTAAGTAATTTTAATATGCGAATGATTAATGTTGTACATTCTGATGTATTCCTTCTCGCATATAACGCAACGAATCATTTCCCTCTTCGTCCTTCCTCTCTCGTATGGAAAGCAGTCAAAGCACGCTTTAACCCATAAGGATTGAAATAACATAAGGATTTCGAGGTTTAACAATGTAACTCGTTAGCAACGTAACATTCCGTTAAAATGGCAAGATTTCCTCAAAATATGTGAATTAAACGTTTAACATGAGGGATTTGCACTGTAGGCGGAAAAACATGAACAGAATAAGAAACTATTTTTTCTTTAAAATGGTTCAGATCTGAAGATCGTAGGTTATTTTTTTCTAATTTAGATCTCAAAAAGAATAAAAGCCTGCAAGTCAAAAAGTCAATGTTTACGTGATATTTTATGGAAAATTAAATGTTTGGCTTAGAATCGAACCCGTGTCATTTTCCCAAATATTTTTTAGTAAATCACTTTTAAAATGTGAATCGAGCATTCCTTCCGAATTTAGATTTTCTATTCCGATTCTTTATTGATTTTATAGACCTTAATCAACAAATATATAGATATATTTCTCAATTTTTCTTCATGTTCACGGTGGTGTAGTTAATTTAATCCATGGTTCATGAAGAGCAGTACAAGCGTAAGATGTTTCGTATCCTGCTAAAGATAAGAAATTTTTCTGATGTCGAAGGGCTTGAATAAAAATATGTAAACCTCTATATCCCCCTTAAAATAAAAGGCTATGTTGGTTGGTTGATCCTTGTCACGATCTTAAAACGCGAAAAAGTGTGGTGTTGTGGTTAGGACGCTGGCTGCTACTCGCCTGCTGCTTGAAAAGGTAGCGGGTACGAATCCTGCGCAAGTAGGATTTTTCTAAGGTCGCCCGGCCCCCTGTTTGTGTGGCTTGAGGAGACCGCGCAAATTCAGCTGTTCCGTCCTTCGGAAGGGACGTTAAGCTGTTGGCCCCCCTGGTGTTCTTCGTAAGAGCAGGCAAATGCCGGCACCGGGTTTCCCTCCTCCCTTCCCCGGCTATTCATTGCACTACCTCTGAGATACCCTCTGTGCGTAGGACAGAGGCGAATCGGCTGGGCACTCCAATTCAATTCAATTCTCAACTGCTCCAGAGCCCTTCACTCACAACACTCCCATTTCTATTCACCTCAATCCTTCTTTTTAAGTCCTTTATATATATACACATACGCACATTTTTCTACCTTTCCAGTTTCCTCTATTTCATCTTCGAAGTGTCTTTTCCTAAATTGTCCTCCAATATTTCTTACTTCAATACCAACACTCCCATCTCTGTTCACTTCAATCCTTCTTTTTAAGTCCTACTTTATATAAACCGCACATATGCCTGCCTTTCCACTTTCCTCTCTTTCGTCTTCCAAGTGTCTCTTCCTAAATTTTCCTCCAATATTTCTTACTTCAATACCAACACTTTTTCAGTCTTCATTATCTATTTAAGTCAGTCTATTTTCTCCCATTTCCTTCCCTTGCGTCCACCATTTCCTACTTATTTCGTCTTTCTCCTTTTGGAATCCTTTTTCCTTTCCTTAAAATTTCTTACATTCCATTTCCAACATACATACTCATCTCTATATCCCTTATTCTCCTCTTCTGAAGGCAATTTTTTATATTCCTGTTCTTATCATCCATGATCATTCCTCCACTACCTTTTTGCTTACCATTTCCTCCAACTTCGGCCATCTCCTTTTAATATATCATTTCTATCTCCTGTCTTTCCTCCCTTCTCTTTCTTCCCTTAACTTTACTTTCCTAATTTTCAATCCATTTTATCTCTACTTTCTTTATGTTTATATTTTCAATTTACCTGCTTCTCTCTCCTTCCTTTCCCTCAATTTCATGCGCATTCCTCCTTCGATTTGCTCCTTTCTTTTTCCAATTCTTCACATTTTTCGTTATATTCCTAGACCTCTTCGTTTTCTCTTATTTTTTCCTCATCTCTCTTATTCATTCTATCTCCTTTCATTTCCATATTTTTCCCTATCCAACCTCCTCTTCTGCTTCTTTATTTTTTTCTATTCCGACCTTCTCCAACCTTCCCTGTTTTGCCCTCTCTCCATCCCTTCATTCTCTTCCCTTTCTGCACACCCATCCTCCACCCTCACTCCCCCATTTATAAAAATTCGATTGAACACTATCCCTCTAGACGCCCGCATCCTACGACGCCATATCCCCCTCTACCGTTCGCTTTCCAATTCCAAAGCCTCAAGACTTTTTGGACCCCCTTTTCTCCCATCCCTTCCTCATCCATATTTATCCCGCACGCACGCATCCCCTCGCCTCTCCATTTCGTCCAACTCCCACCCTCTCCTTCTCCCTCCACATCCCCTGCTACACGCCCTTCTCTTCTTATCCTTACGCTCCTCCCCGTGGCTTTCCTCTTTCCCTGCCCCATTTCCCACTTTTCTCCCTCCCCCACCAAAAAATATACAGTAAGCCTTCAAGAATTTTTCATTGGTTAGGGATGAATAAACCAGACGAAAAAGTTTATATTTATGATGGGCTGATTGAATAACTCAACATCATTCCTTCGCCTTGCGTACATACGTGGCCTTCGGGAAGCTTATCTGTTTACGATAACAGCCGTAAAGAAATCATGGGATGAATGTTTTTGATATTTTGGACGGGATTTGAAACATATAGTGGACTAGAACATAAACACGCAAAAAAAGATTTTTATTTTGCTTCAACAAAATAACAAAATCTGATATTTTGTAGATTTCATCCTTAACACCAGCACTAAAATTTTTGTCTGAATCCAAGATACCACAATCAATAGTGATCGATTCTAACGAAGTGATAATAATTACAGTGCAAACATTAAATTCATTTACATATCAAGCTTAAATATTTACACCAAGTCGAAAACTTTTTAATCACCATGTTCAATTAAATGGATATTAAATTGTATTATTTTAATGACTTCTGATGTGTATTTTTAGACTCGATAGTGGATAGAAAGGATATTGGAAAGTGCAAGGCAAATGAGCAAAAAATTATGTAAATGAATTAATTGTTTAAAATTAAGTTAAAGATAGGTTACAAGAAAAATGGAAATTTTACTTACATATAATTTCAACTTAAAATGTAAGAAACACTATAGTAGAGACGGTATAATATGAGCTATGCTCCGCCACCATGACTTTTACGGTGGGAGGCAATGTTGTTAAATTAAACGTTTTGAGATAACTAAGAATAAAAAAGATTTTTATCTATAAAATCTAACGCAAAAATCATTCCCAGAATTATTTTTGGCAAAACATCAAGTATTCTTGATTAAAAAATAATATATGCTATTTTGCTATTATGAAATTTTTATTACTCGCTATTATTCATCAAGTGATTTCGGAATAGTGGTGCACTCATTGAAGATAGAAACATTACAGTACATTACTTATGGATTTGTCTTAATAACGTAATTTATTTATCGTGTATAAATTGAACCAGTAAGAAGATAAAAAATCTTTTAGTAGCGTCGTACGTAAATTTTGAGGTCGACTTTGTGAAAAAAGTAGCCTCCTGCTAAATCTCGTCCAATCGTAGTTTCACTCGAACATTCTGTGTATGAAATATTGGGTAAATATCGAATATATTTTTAGTGAAAGTTTCATCCCGATATCTTACTCTAGTCCCTAGTTGTGAGTTTTTATAGTATCGTTGAGTACATTTTGACGCCAACCCTAGAGAATTACGCAGTGTCGTCAATGGTACTAATGTTTGTGATTCGAATATAACTAATGCATGCTGCAAAAAGGTCGATTTACACCTCACCGTACCGTGTCAGTTCCGTATCAGTGCCGTCCGTGACGGCACCGTGATGTTTATAATATTGTCCAATGTATGTATTTACACGTATCCGGCGCAATGCCGCCGCAGTGGCGTCCGGCGACAGACAGTGCCCGTGCCGTACTTTCAGATATCGTTGGCAACGATATTTTTCAAGTTTTCACTGTGGCGGCAGGGGCACTGGCAGCACTGTTCCCGTCGGACTGGTGACGTGTGTGATTGATTTCTTCCAGTAGGTGTCCTGCTTTCGTAGATCATTTTCTAGTTTGTTTAGTAGAACGCTGAATGAATACTGGGATATTCTGAAGTATTCATAGAATTTTCGTTCATTATCAATAAGTTCTTTAAAAAATGTCACATATTCACCTTCACTGTCCCGTTTTTTCTACGCTTCATTGACCCAAATGCGCTTTCTCTTGCTACTTTCATAGTTTTTGCCCAAAAACAAAACAACAATGGCAAGTCACCTGTTGAAAACGCGGACATTTTTCATCAGAGCGCAAAAGAAACTAGTATACACACGAGTGCAGTGCTAAAAAAATACGAACACTGTACGGATACGACACGGACGACGCGCTGACCTGCGTAAATACTCGTGTCGGACGGCACTGATACGGAATGGGCACAGAACGGACACGTTACGGTGAGGCGCAAATCGACCTTAACAAGGATCGCCAACAAGAAGCATTCAATCACTAAGACTCTCACAGACATATTCAAGCGTCCGCTTCAAAACTATTGCTGTGGTTATGATTTTGATTAGACAGGTTCGTGGGGTATAGCATTAAAGAGAACGTTCGTTCAATAACACCAAAACAAATTATTTGTTAACTTGGTTATTCCCAACGTCACGGCAACCGCTACCGTCCTCACGATCAATCACACATTTTCTCTCTTCTTCGCGACAGTAATCTTTTGAAAGAATTCTTTCAGGGAAACCCAGGTGCCCACAGCGGGTATGTCGGCTCTAAGACTCTTTGATGCGGATTTTGACCTCGCTCACCAAAACGGCATCGTTTTCATCCCCGTTGCTGGGTCTTATTTGGATGGACTTTCGACAAAGAATTCACACAATCGAAGGAACCCTACAAAGAGCGTTGGGGCTTGCGGCAATGCCTCTCTTCCCTAGTGTTCATCTATTCCCGCTCGCTTTCCTCAACCGAGAGAGAGAGGGAGACTTGACGGCAACGAGGCCCTCATCTCCGGAGGAATCGCCTCTTTCTATTGGCTACGGCTCCCCATTCCTTCGATCGGCTAGCTCCTATTATTCCGTACGGACTATAGATAAATCCGAGTGAGAATAGGAATAGCGTAAGTATCTTAATTATAGTAGTAGGTAAAGATAGAAAAAGTGAGAGGGTCAAATTACGAGAAGATGAAGGAAGCCATGTGATACAAAAAGAAGAGAAAGAAAACTGGGAAAGTGGATCCAAGTACCTAAACTAAAAAAAAACTTGAATTGAAACGCTAGTCAAAAACTTAAAATGTATTTCCATCCAGACATGGTATTAAATTATAGCCTTATATCAAAATAAATGAATGAAATCTTTGATAGTTTCGAAAATAAATAATCCGTACGAAGTGTTTTTAATTCCTGTTCAAGAAAATTTACTCCCTAACTTATAAGACTCCTTAATAACAAAATCTGGACTAATTAACTCCATCTACTTTCAATCCCGTTTTACTATCTCTCTATCATTAACCGGAAAGAAGAAAACATCTAATCATCCCACTCTTTATTAACTAAACTAATGACAAAACACAGAAAAACAACAACGATGTTGAAACTTCACTTTTTCACAAATTTATTAAGTTACAATAAAAACTGTGAATTGTAACTGAACAAATGCCACATTTTCTACGCCATTTCCTCACAAAAAAATTTCCCCGCCACTAACTGAAAGGAAGACAACCAGTCAATAGCCACTCTCTCTCTCTTTCTCTGTCTACGCGGCGCAGAAGGCTGGCTCCTAAGATTAAGGTTCATTTGAGGAAACTTAACGAAGGTACGTTAAGGGCTTGACCCGTAAGAGAGAGGACAAGCAGAGGGAGAGAGGAAATAAAACTTGCTCTGCCGTGAAAGCGGACTAATAAAAAAATGAAAAAACACTAGGTAAAAATTAACGACTTCCTTTTGCGAGGATTAAAAGCAAACAAGGTCAGTCGGAAGCAAACACGGGCGTGGCGAAGGTGGGAGAAGGGGAAACCTTTAAATGGGAGAGTGGTGAGAGGTGTCCCCAGTTTAATGCATCTTAGGACACCCGGTGACCCAAATGGACATCACATGTCGATAATATACGAGAATGTTAGTTGTAACATATGCAAGGTGAAGTTATTTTCCAAACAAATTTTTCGCCAAGGCGGGCTAATTATTTGCATGCGCCACATGGTTCCTGAATACCTGTGTAGCTATTGATAAGTTTAAAATAATTATCTCCATTAAGGCAGAGAGGTTTTCGGTTAAAGCAGAAAAGAAGAATTAAATTCGCTAATAAACAATTATAAGGCATGCACGCGAGAAACTTAGCAGAAATGAAAGAAAATTTCTCCCAGTATATTTAACAAGTTAAATTTTTTCCGTAAGATGGCAGTCCTGACACTGCCGGAGCTATCGTTTCGACGCCCAATGCTAATCCTATGTCGTTCCTTTTTACCTGGCTCTCGGAGTCCAAATAGCCGCAGTCTGAAAAAAGGTTAACGCTACAAAGGAACTCCGCAATTTCAGTTGGACTGGAAGCTTTTCAAGAAAACTTAAACAATTTATAAGCAATTTAAATGTAAGAATTTCGTAGATTTAACGTAACGCAAAAATATATCCTCAAATATAGTTTTCATTTTGTTGCATAACGTGGTCCGCAATATGCTTGAGCACAGGTCTTTTCCATATTATTCATCTGTCTGCGAGACAGTTTTAGTCAAAATTCGTAAATGCCCCCACTGTAACAGGCCTGTGTCATGGGAAAACAACCATTGATTTCCGGTTATGTCAGGGGATTAACGCGATCATTTTTCTGAGGTCAGGCAAGTAGGTGGGGACATCCCGAAATATACTTGAAACCCGACCTATTCCTTTGCCCACCTGGAATAGTACCAGCGGACGTCCATGCCTGTTATACGTATAAATTAGTGAAAATAAAATCGTACGGCATTTAAATTCCGCCGAGGCGTCTCACGGCCGGATTTATTTGAGGTGTTTAAATACAAAATGTTTATGTTTGAAAAAATTCACATTTTTCTCAGGAAATATTAATGATAAAAACCTTCAAATTAAAAGTATTTTATAGAAGAATTTTAAAAAGTTACTAGGGCATAGTTAATCGGATGTTAATGTATTCGCACACGGCCGTGTGTACGTTTAACTGGGCGCTAAGTCTGCTTATATAGACTCACAATATCGTCCAGACCCTGTGGAAGGACGTGTTCTGTATGGACCCGTGATAAACATCGCTCCAGACGAAATTACCGATCCTCCGGATGCTCTCCGGAGAATCCGCATTCCGTCCTGTTCCGTTACATCGGACTAGATCACTTCTCCAGACGCTGTCCGGAGAATCCGAAATCCGGTAAATCGGGGTTCGTTAAATCGAGAGTTTACTGTACTAAATTAATTCAGATCAAATACGTCCAGAAGAATAACCTAATGTAAGAGAAGATACAGCAATGTGGACAAACAAACGAAATATGTATACGCTTTTTCTTTTAAGAGACGCAGTTCAATGAAGTAGACGGGTGAACATGGATAAATTTCTCAAAGAAGGAAATAAACTCATATACAAAATTAGGAGGAGCTTCATAACAGTTTTAAAAAACGGAAGCTGTAAATATGGGGCAAAGAGTATGAAGATGAAGTTTTAAGAAAATATATTTTAAATAATAAAAATAACGGTCAGGTTAGCGGCGAAAAGATACGAAATCAGATGTCCCACCGACAATAATATAACCGAAAAGTAAAACAGTGCCGCTTATAATTGCTCATAGCAAATTCAAGATAAATATTTACCATTCTAATTTTTTATATGCTAATTAGCGCAGTTGGATAGAGCGTCGGGCAGGCCGTGGGTTCGATCCTCACACAGGCAAATTGCTTTTTGCTTTGATGTGTAAATTAACATTTAAAAACTTTTCTCAAAATAATATCAAAAGCGTATTATAATATATTCAACTTAACTTTTCTTGTGGTCATCGAGCATCCCATTTTATATTTTTTGTTGGAATTATGGCCTTTGTTTTATATATTAAATGTGAAAGAGGCTTTATCACTCGCTAAAAGCATTATGCAGCACAAATTAATCAAAACGATTAAACGAATAATTAAACCTTTAATTATCTTTTAAACTCCAGTTCTTCATTCTCTTCTCCTTCAGAAAGATTCTTATCAAACAATCATTAGAAATACTTAATTGCTTACGTTTAAATCGCAAAAACTGTGAAATAATATTAGCAACAAATCTTAATTAACGATTAATGCTGAAAGAATATGACATTTGTACATGTTTACATTCACTAAAGCAAAATTATTTAACTGGCCCATTAGCTCAGTTGGTTAGAGCGTCGTGCTAATAACGCGAAGGTCGTGGGTTCGATCCCCCCATGGGCCAAAATCTTTTGATGATCGCAAGTCGAAAGGGGTTAATTATATTTTGTTATATTTGACAAATATATCAAAAGTTTTCCCTAGCAGTATCTTTACGGACATATACCTACCTTAAAACGACAACGGCATAAGAAAACCTATGGTCTAGATTGTAAAAGCTTGTAAGACAGAATTACTAAATATATTCTTGTGATCATCAGAGCAGAACCAGTCCAAAAATGCGTCTTTAATTTGTATGAAATACAATACTACGCAGTTGAAAACCGCGAAGTAAGCAAGAGGATGTACACGAGTAATTGATATTTTCGGGACATGTTACTTAAACAATAGCTTCAAGGGAGCACTTTCACTATAGTATGTATTTACGCATATGACCAGATACAGCAGAACCTCGATTATACGCGTGCGAATTAACCGGGCGTTCTGGAGCGAGCTTGAATTTTTCCGCATATATCATAATTGAAGAAGATACCGACTTCAATGATTTATTAAAGACCCACCGATTCCCAGATTGATAAAACAAACGCTCTTTTAGACAAAGAGACAAAGTTATTTGTCGAACAATGTAACGTAGAACCAATTTATTTATAATTTTTATTCTAAATGAATTTTTCTCTTTAGAGAGAAAGCCCAAGGGCCAACTTAAATCTGCAGCGATATCAACTTACTCTATGGGCGATTGAGTGCTTGACTGAAGTTTATATCCTTCTCTTCTCTCTTTTTGATGTGCAGTCAAAACGATTATTTGTTGGTCAGAAAGAACTGTCACTGGCAAAAACAAATTTTAATTTTCTGTCAATTTATTCCACCATAATTACAGTTGTGTGGTTTATTTGATAATTTAAGTGCTTTTCGTCTTTGCTTAAAAGCACTATTATCTTCGTGATGTCTGTCCGACCGTACGTTTATCATGGAAGAATTGGTAGAACAGATTTAAACCAAATTTGGTACATAGAATAGTCACATAAATTAATGACCAAAATGGCATATTTGGACAGAATCGCCTTAGCAGGGGTGCCACAATTGCAAAATAAAACACCTTTTTCCTTAATTATGGGTTTGGAAGGAATTGACAACCGATTTCCACTAAATTTTATATGAAAGAGTTGTGCAACATAAAAAAACAAAATCAAGATTTTTAGTATAGATACAGAAAGCAGGGCTGCCACAACACAAGGAATAATAAAATTTCTACTTTCACGTATTTGTGTTGAACTGTCTGCATTAATGTTAACCAAATTTAATATTTAGAATTTATAATTATACACAAAACCATAATAGCATATTTGGATTGGCTCAGTCAAACAGGGGTACAACAATTACAAATTAAACTCTTTCAGTAATTATGGTTTTGGAAGGAATTGGCTGAACGGATTTCAACTAAATTTTGTATATAAGATTTGTACAACATACAATAATGCAAACAAGATGTTTAAAGAGGAGCTAAAGATCAGGTCTACCACAGTAAAAAGTAAAATAATATTTCTTATACGCGTATTTCTAGGAAACTGACCGCATGGATTTAACCAAATATGCTGTATGTAATCTTCATATAAATAAATACGCAAAATAAAATATTTCAACAGGATCGACGAAACAGGACTATCACAACATAAAGGTTAGAATTTTTCTATAACTATGAATTTGGAAGGTATACGGTTATACGTACTACGGCGAATTCGACGAAAAGCTTTTCTGTACCACGGAAACCCGTGTACATCCCTAATTGTTATTTATGGCATGCGGCCTGTTTTACGTAAATAATTTTGTACAGTGTTTAACAGACGTTATCTAATAATTTACCATAAAATGCGAATTATCCGCGTTCTTAAATAATCCTAGCCTATCCAAGTCCCAATTAATAGGGAGAACCAAGGATTTACTGCATGTATTTGGATTTTGAAAACTGAAAAGCTTAGGTTGACGCAAACTATACCACATCACATAATGCGCACATTTAAATAATTTCACATGCTTTTAAACAAAACAGCACAAGAGCGAGTTAATTCAATTCAGGGTATTTTCTAAGTAAATTTACGTCTGCAAACTAATTGTTTTTGTGATGCATTTCAAAATAGTTTACAAAAGAATTTTTTTATTCGCTGGAAGTTAAAACATAAATAACCGTGATAAAATTTTAGAAAAGTTCACGCCTCTTTCAAATGTATCAACTAGAATTGCGCCTGAAAGGGGCGGTCTTAAGACTTTAGTTCAGACCAACTTATGCCCCTACCGTACTTCATTTGTTTCCGCTTCTAGTCCTCGCCGTGACATTCCTCCTTTACTCCGACTTTCTCCCTTTTCTCTTTCATTCCATTTCTTTTCCCCGCTCCTCTTCACCCATGCTTCCTGCCCTGGCCGCCATAAAATGCTGGCGGTATGGCTCCGTTGCATAATTTACTAGGGAGGGGTACCCTTTGACTCACATCGCTAAACCCTCACACTCCCCTTCTCTTCCAAGCGCCACCAATCCTCTTCCTCTCCCAATCCTCGCTTCATTTCGCTACCGTAGTGTTCCGATAGCCGACCCCTCTCTTGTTACTGCAGCTCCTCTACTATTCCTCCCCTTTCTACCATTGTATCTCTACCTCTGCTTCGCCCTAAATTCATGCTAACTTTCTAAAAACACTTTCGCATCTACCTCCATCTAGCGATTCAGTACCATTTCATTTCTCGCCTTCTATTATAGTGTTTCAAAATATTCTCACTGTCTATTTTACTCGCCACTTTTTCATATTTCTTTTCCGTTACTTCCTTCTACATTGTCTTTCCCTCTTCTTCCCTACCTTCTCACATTCCACTTTCCCTCTTTTCCAACTAGTCTCCCAATCAAATACCTCTGTCATTTTCTCTCTAATCCCTTTCTCTCGCTTCAACTTTCCCTCTCCATCACCTAGCCCTTCTCAATCACTCTTCTTCTTTCTACTTATCTTTATCCGTCCGTTTTCCTCTCCGCCCCATTCCCCATTTTATATCCCATCTCTCCAATTCTCTCCCGCTGGACATTGGCTTTCTAACTATCCCCGCCACCCTCTCCCCTAATTTTACTCGCGTCTCTTTCCCTTCTCCATGCCCACCCCCTATCTTCCATCTCGCTTAAGCCTCCTTTGTGATGGGCTACTCTCTTTGATACTCGTCCTTTTTTTCCATCGCAAAAGTACACGTGAAAATTCCCCGCGCTCGTTTCGCTCTGCGCGCCCGGGAAAATTCAAAGGGTCGTCCTTTTTCACGGATTTGCGATACGGGATGGAGCGATGCGACCTTCAATTTGCCTCCTACTACGCCCCCCCCCTCTCCCCCTCCACCTCCCAAAAGTCGTACTTTTCTGCACCTAGGTCATTAATGTAATGGAGTTAAGTGAAAAGAAGTGAGAGCCCGAATTTAACATTTAAAACACGTAAAAATACTACGGTTTGGGTATTATTCTTCTCTGTTTGTCGCCGATAAGTGCATGGGAGTTTCGAAAATTGCTAATTAAAAAGGTGGATTTGGGTGCCTTTTTGTATGTATTGCGTTATTTTATGACATCGAAATTTTTTTATAAATTTTTATAGATTAATAAAGCGGCCGTAACATTTTCTTCTGTTCTGCAATTTGCTTTTTATTCAAAATTTACTGGCGACGTTTGTACCCGAGCAATGCGTAAAAACATCGCAAAATAAGCTTTTATGAAATCGAGTATATAGTGCTTAGAAGGACGGCTCAAAATCTTATTTAATAAAAAAAACTATTAGCACAGCTTTTTATTTCGGCCTTCATTTTTTTAAATATTAAAGTAAATGCATCGATATACAATAAAATCGTCATATTACTTATAAATTAGTAAATAAAAATGAATTCGGATAGACACAATAGTAGGAATTTCTTGTGATTGTATTTTGGATATATTATAGATTCTTTTAAGCACGCCAATAAAAAAATTCTCGAAGTTCTCTGGATGGAAATAATTTTTTAACAAATTAGAATTTGAGTCACCCTTCAAAGTTTAATATTTTATTTTTATTTATAAATAAATCATGTTTGTGAGTGTCTCCGTGAAAACGCGAGTGTCGAGAAAGGCAGTACGCTATTATTTTTATTTTTCCGGCACTTCATAATGACTCAAAAACTGGTAAAATTGACTATATCGGTGGTTGGGATTGTATAGAGATAAAAAATACACGTGGCATTAATAACGTTTTCTATTATCAGCGAGAAAAAATTATGAGATTGGTTTGCAAGACTAATCGTCATCGTTAGTTGAATGTGGTAGATCCTAGCCTTCAAGGTGGTCAAGTAATGGAATTATATTTGACAATATAAAATAGAAAGCTTTCTAAGGGAATTTCAAATGAGCTGCATCTAAAAGAAGACAGTCCCTACAGTAGGATTTCATCAGTATATCCAAAATGCCAGGCTTTATAAATGTTG
The DNA here is from genome assembly GCA_028673005.1 of Tanypteryx hageni. NCBI lineage: Eukaryota > Metazoa > Arthropoda > Insecta > Odonata > Petaluridae > Tanypteryx > Tanypteryx hageni. The sequence continues at coordinate 61,363,772 of CM054114.1, read as the reverse complement.
TACTAGAACAATATTATTCAGTATGAATTAATTAAACTGTTAAGATCAATCAATCTCCGTACTCATAAAAGTCTCACCTCTGTATCCGACTGCATATAGCCTTTTCTAATAGAATTTCATTGGCTTTTATCGAGCTATTTCCGTTGCGATCTGAAATTGAAACAGTCCTAAATGAGCGATAAAATCTGTAGAATCTTTATGTAATTTGACCTGCGGATTTCGAAACCGCATTTAAGGTACGAGATGAAAGCGTAGAAACGAGCGTGTGAAGGGCATTTGAAGGGCACGAAGTAATCTGCTTTCGGGGGAAGTAGTCACGTCCCCGACGAGAAATACGACTGGGAATCCCCTTGACTCGCGATAAAGCCTCCCTCAAGCCGGCGACACGATACGAAGATGGGGGAAGGCAGGAGGCGACATCTGTGGAGGAGATGAGGAGCTATCCTTTCCGGAGCTTTAGCCTTTGTTTCAACGCAATTTTTATTATTCGAATTGATAAAGGAGCAGGAGAATTTGCATTCGCACTGGGATTTATACGGACATGGAATACAAATATGAAGCGCTTAGTTTTTAAAATGATAAATTTTGGACTGCTAGACGAATAAGATGGCAAGTAGAATACTTTTAATAAATTTGTCTTCCAATAATGATGCTGCATTAAACAAAGCTATCTTCGGGAAAAGTATTTTTATTGAATAATTAACATAATAGTCACAACAATACATCTTTCTTATCAAGGCTTTTAGCAACTGGATCTACTGAATTGAAATCTATTTAATGACAAAATTAAAATTTAACTTCATCACATGTTTAGAGATCGAGAGGATACCAATCCCCGTCTTCAATGTCTCATTTAATTTTTTCCATGATTATTTTAGAAAAGCAAACCCCTTTGGTTTCTGCATTCTGCTACGAATATGAACCCGAATAATTCTTACAGTTGACATTCGGCCATGTCAAAATAAAATGAAAAAGGGAAAGTGAACGGATAAGATTTAATAAGAGTTTACTCTATAATACTGGAATTAGAGTGCCTCTCGTAGAGACTTACCTGGGAGATATAGCGTATACGGCAAAATGTTAGAAAACAGCTTAAATGGTAGTTGCGTAGGATATTATTTTCCCCTGTGTTTTAAATGAGAATAGAAGCATTTTATTAACAATGACTTTAAATTTGGAGTATTAAATTAATACTAATTTATTTTTGAAAAAATAAACTTGGCATTTTTGCGGAAACATTTAGCGCCTTTTGCGGCCTATGGCAAATGCAACCTTCGCTAAACCCTTGTTACGGAACTGACCTCTCGTTTAAACCGCGGGTTGGAGGAGATGCACGATCACCAGCATTATATGTCAAAATAAGAACAGGCTACCATTGACCCAACGCAGCAGCTTCCAACCACTTAATAATTTTAGCGCATGTTTATTTTTTTTAAATAGCTTATACATTCCGCTTACCCTTCTTTAGATTACTACCTTGAAGCCGTAGAGGGGTTTGACTGTATCTTAGACCTTGATAGCTCCACTGGCAGGAGCATTTGCTCTTGGTAGGGTCAACCATGTCAGTAACGTCAACAGGTAGGTACCAGGTGAAGAGAAGTCCACACAGCGTAGGTACCTCAGAGATGTGGTTGCAAAAGGTGTCTGTACACAGCAAGCTGGCCAAATTAATTTATGGTGTCACGTTAAAAACACTGTTGAGGAGGGCAACGGTAGACCACCTCAACTAATATCCAAGGCCACATGGCAGTTAATTAACAATTTGATTTACGACATGTACGAGTCTATGCCCATCAGGTGCTGGTGTCGTGTTAATTTGGCAATGATAGAAGTACGGCAGTCTCACAATCAGTCGTCATCCAACGAAATCGTCACACAGTGCAAGTCAACGGAACGATGAAGAAAAATAAGACTTAGGAGAAGATTTCGGGAATCAGGACAGGAATTTTGAGAGTCAGGACGATGCTCAGGAAAGGCAAGTTAAAAAAATATAAACCTAATGAAAAGAGGTAAGATAAATGTCTTAGGTTTGTGAACATTTTGGTGGAAATAAGATGGAGATCTTGGGAGTGATGGTTTCTGGGTAATATGTAGTTAGGGTAAGGAGAGCCAGAGAGGAGAATAGTCATTTTTAGATATTAAAGCAGATTAAAGGGCCATTAACACGCAGGATCTAAGCACCCGTTTAATGTAAGTGGAGGCCAAGGAAGAAGTACATAGTAACTGTAGTGATTGTACACGTATATATGACCACGAGTGATCACAGCGAGGAGGAATTGAATGAGTTGTACGATCAACTCGAGAAAGTCATGGGAGAAGTAAAGACCAAAAAGAACTTGCTGTCCATGTTGCATTGTAATGATGTTATGGGTCAAGGCAAGGACGGTAGCAAAGTTGGTGATTTTGGTCAAGGAAAGATGAATGAAAGAGGACAGAAAATGGTAGATTTTCGTAAAAAAAAACAAATTTATTGTTACAGATACGTGCTGTAAGCTTCACAGCAGGCGAAGATATACTTAGGAAATGTCGGGGGACATATAGAGGTATCGGATTATATCATGTTCAGGCAAAGATATAAGAATAGCATATTGGACTCGCAAAGTTTTCAGGGGGCAGATGAAGATTCTGATTACAATCTGGTGGTCGTCGAGTCTCAACTGAAATTTTTAAATATTGCAAAGGGAAGTAGAGTACAGAAATTGGATTTAGAAGAGATCATGGGAAGAAAGAGGAAAGATTATCAGATAGCTGTTACACAAGCCTCTGAAAATGCAGTTAGGCTAACAACGATTGAAGACAACCGTGGGACTATGAAATCATATATAGAAGAAAGCGCAAGTAAAACTATAAGGAAAATAACGATAAAGAAGATAAGGAAGCACAGGATATGAATAAAAAGATGGAAGAGAGGAGATGGAAGAAGGTTAACACGGAATATGGAGGTAGAATGTATAGAGTTAAACCATATAATTAGAAGGGAAACTAAAAACGCGAGAGTTGTGGCAGAAAGGATTATGTGAGGACACGGAGAAAATGCAGAGACAAGGCAGAATAAACTGATTGTACTGAAAATTGAAGGAGTTAACGGGAAACAAGAAAGTAAATACTCGGTCCACATTTAAAGACAGATGGGGTTTGGAATAGATGGAAAGAGTATATTGAGGAATTATACGTTAAAGATTAGAAGCCAAAATCTATTGAGATAGAGAGGGAAGAACATATAGACTACGACAATTTTGTTCCGGGAATATTGAATAGTGAGATTGAAAAATCTCTCAGAGATATGAAGTCAAAGAAAGCTGTAGTAATTAATGATCTCCGTGTAGAAATGTTAAAGTAATTCTGAAAAGAGGAGAGAGAAAGTTTTTACAAATTGTGCCGTAAGATATATGAAGAGGGAGATTGGATCAATTTTAATACTCTTGAAGGAAAAGAATAAATCGAATGATTATCATGAATATAGAACAATCAACTTAATTTCGCATTCAGCAAAAGATATGCTCAGAATTCTGAACGTAAGGCTCGAAACTAAAGCTAACAACTATATAGGTATAGACAGGCCCTACGAGAGGGGGGACCAGGAGGGCCATTTGGCCCAGGCCTCAAGCTCGAGGGGGTCTCAAATTTTGGCACTTGTTCAGGAGCATGAGGCGTAAGCTGGGGGCCTCGTCGAAAAGAGGACCTCGCCAAATGCCGATTTTAGCCTAAAACCTTATGTTTCTCTTTCTTTCCGAAAGGCTGAAGACGGGACTTCCCCTCGCTCAAATATTTTCCCTTTTTCCTCAGTAATACTTGCCGCCCATGAAGCCCACTCCTAGGACATTGATTCAAAACAAAGGCATGCTAACCTAACCATCTCCGATTTTCCTTGCGGTCGTTCTCTCCATTTATGATGGGAAACGTGCCCTGATGTTTATCTACCATTTTCCTTCATAAAACATAGGAGTGTGGTAGGTGAGGAAGGAGGCTTCAATAAATGTGCCGCTTGTCGTTAAGCAGCTCTCTGCCATCAAATATCCTCCCCAAGAAAATTTAAAGTACGATTTTAAAGCATGCATTGGCCAAACCTATGACAATGTATCAAATATGGCTGAAAAGTAGTTGACTGAGCATTATTCAAACTTTACTTTCTTCAGCTGTGGAAACCACACAAAATCTAATAGGTGTGACTGCGGTCAATCATGCAATGAGACAATTGCATACTTTGGAACTTCAGAAAATGCACAATTTCTTCAGAAGCAGTTGACAATGGTGGGAAGTTCTGAAGCAACACATTCCTGTTACACTGCATGGAATTTCCAAAATGAGGTTGTCTGCAAGGATTGATGGTGTTAAACCAATTTAGCAGCGTATGAATTCAGTGAGAAAGGCTATAAATGAGCTCGAAGGTCTCAATCTCACAGCATAGGTTCCAGCTGAGCTTCAGTCTATTCAGAAATATATGTCCAAATTTATTCTAATGTCAACTTTATGGATGAAATTACTCAAACTGATCCATCAAACTAATCTTGCAATCGAAGCATGCGATGCTACACTAGGTTTTGAAAGGGATAATAATAAACCTCTTATCAATGACATCCGACAATTTCGTGAGCAATGGAATGTGATACTGGCGGATTCCAAATCAGCAGCCCAGAACATTGTCATTCCATCTGATTTCTCCACCAGTCACAAGTTACCTTGAAATTAAAATAAAAACCCCTGAACCGTAAAATAATCCAGATGAGCACACACGTCAATAAGAAGAGAAAATGGCAAAAATTTATAATGATAGTTACAAGTACTTAGCGGGTTTCTTCAGAGTTTTCCGAGCGATTGCGCGCGCGCCTTTGTGTGTGTGCTTTTCTTTTCCGTTAGGCCAGTTTTCGAAAATAGGTCCCTGTAGGCCAGTGGTGCCCAATTTTTCTAATGGCGAGCCACATCAGTGGTTGCAAATCCCTTGGCGGGCCGCATTGGAAGTTGTCAATTCTTGGGTGGGCCGGATTAGACTTTAAATCGGAAGTTTTCTATACATATTGAGGTGCCATATATGTGAAAATCAAGTCAAAATAAGATTTTCATGGTTAACATTTCAATATTTAAAGTTTTATTAAGAATTATTTTCAAATTTCTTTTTCGCCATAGTATCGCGGGTCGCACGAAAACCCTTCGCGGGCCGTAGTTTGGGCACCAATGCTGTAGGCCGTCGTCCTAAAAACTTGTATCATTTTAATTTCTTTCCATTTTCTTTTCTTATTGACATGTTATGCACATACATCTATGTGAAAACATCGCTCGCGAAATACCCAACGGCTATTCTTCCATCACGAGGAACACTTTCGTGATTCGCTCACGATTTAAAACAATTCAAGTCCGACCGCGCTTCCGGCCGTTCGATGACCCAACGCCGCCTTCAGGAAAATAAAAACCCTCACCCTCCACCCAATTTTTTTTAAAGACTTCCGCATGCACTTCGCAACTATAGCGTCATTTTCCTCATTCTGGAGGTAGAGCCCTTTCTTCCGTGCGAGACCTCTGCCTCCTGAGAAACGTGCCTTGATCCACTCACCATCAAAACTCCCTCTTTTCCTCCCTTCTTTCTCTCTCCCTCTTCCTTGCCCCCTCCATCGCCGACGCCACCCACGCTATCTCCTGCCACAACCTAACAAAGATTTACGTCTCAGAGTAATTTGGAAGGATCCTCCGCCTCCTTTCCTACTCTTGGATTCTTCATTTCACGTCTCTGTTGTAACACGACTCGAGACAGATCAACGCCCCCCAACCGTCTCCTCTCTTCCCCTCCCTCCCCCCGAGTACCCACTACTCAGCCCTCTCCCTCCATCCCTTAAGAGTGGAAAGGATAGGTGTTGACCCCCAAGAGGCTAAGCGACATCCCTTGCATTCTTTCGCGTTCGCGAAAAAAACGAACTGCTCGTAGTTTGTAGAGATGCACGATATGTATCATTGCATCAGCGCTATAACAACATATCGGTAATTATAATTTTATTTAAAACCCTACGTATTAAGAATTAGTACTTATAATAATATTCCATTAAAAATTATACGATAGAAGCCAATTTCATCAATCAGATGTATCGTACTTACGGTTTATTATTCAGGCCGCACGGGTAGGACTACGTGTTTCAGGGTGACTATGTTTAATAAACATAGGAAAGCTAAAGGTATGTCGCGTAATTATTGAAATTTACTAAGACCGACATGTTTTTTCGAAAAACGTTTATTGAAATGGTTAATACCCAGTTAGTACCACAACGCACGCCAATAGTGACGCGCCATCACTGATTCCTGTCTTATATTTTTTAGTGAGCCAAAATATTTAATAAAATTGCACATTTCTTCAGCGGTGTCAAAGAAATTGGTTCGGGTTTCATAACTGAACGATTATAATCCTGGATAAATATTATTTTTTAGAACCATGACTTAAACAAAGTTTTCAGATACGGTTTCTCTAACATTTTGAAAAAACCCCAAGGACATCAACGATATATCCCTCGATCAATTTTATTTATCCGCTTGCTATATCTCGAATCAGAAAAAACATGCCAATAAAATAGGGAGAGTAACGGAACATGCCTTATCTGATGAATTTCATATCACGACTTCTCTAAAAACAACATGCGAATTTATATCCGTTCGCCATTTTCCACATCCAACAAAAATGAAACGCGGATTTCGATGCGGAATTTTTCAAAGGAAAACACAAATTTCCCATATTTTTCGGAGCCGGGAGACGCATGAATCCCTTACGACCTCGAGAGTTGTTGTTGACAGCCATCGAGCATCCGTATGTAGTGGGTGAAAGTTATGGTTACAAATAAACCGAATTCGGAAGGATTCCGAGGAAAAAGAACGAAGGAGGATATACAGATAGAATGGATAAACTCAGGGAGATGAGACACGGTTTTAACCTGCATAGATTTATTTTAAAGCGGCCCACGTGACGAAAAAATGCCGTGTAAAATCTTCCTCAAGATTCGGTTCCCTTTTAAAAAAAAACTCGACTTCCGAATTGCCTTTGATATAGTAAAGATAAGATTCGATTTATGTTTCGCGATTATTCGGATTGTTCATCGCATATGACGGTTGCTGAGATTTTAACACCCCCGAAATTGTAAATAACTATGTATAGACAAATTTTTATTGAACTATCTTTTTGATTTACTTCCCATTTTATTAACCTCAATATTATTTTTACTGGCATGAAATATATTGATTATAAAATGTAAACCTATTCAAAAACCAATCGTCAGAGAGAATCATTGCTCGAGATTCCAGATGCCATAAAAAATTTTCACCACTTAATAATTGATTAATGAAATTTTCTTCCAACAAACAAATCTTAACTTTGGAGTTGACTAACTTATCCATCCTGTTTTATTTTCTTTCTTATTATAGAATGAAGCCAAAAGCGCATTAGCACAAATGGTATATAATTTCTACAACTTTATTTTAACTTGCACTTCAACAAATTGCATCGAAGGGGTCGATCAACAAGTTACTTAGGAGGGAAATGAAGTTATATTCGCGCGTAATTTCCCTTTATAAAGTCAGAGGACACCGTGACGTGGAAAAGCATATTCTGGCAAATTAGCTAAGGTATGTTTTTTTAGGTGCGATTTGCTGAGACTCTTTTGTGCGATTAAAGAATATTTCACGCTTCAAGAAAATTTTCCTACAAAATTAGCGTTCGTTTATTTATTTTCGGAGGAGTTCATTAGCTTGATTTTTTTCCCTTTTACTCGATCTAAAATAAACTCTCAGTTCGCTATCTTCGTTCCTTTCCCGTTTTTAGAAAATTCTCAAATTGCAATCTTTCTTACCCTCATTCCCTTCTTAGCACGGCTTCTCTCATTTGGGTCTTCGACCCTTTTTATCTCTCAGGTTTACTCATATCCCTCTTCTTTCCTCTATCCTTCTTTCAACTTCCGGATATCGATCTTTTTCAAAAAGCCACTTCGCTAAAACGTTTTTTTTTCCTTTCGGGGATGAATTCTTCCCTCTCATTTTTTTAGGAATGTGCCCACGCTCCAGCTACTACTTATGTCGTCGATCGAGCCCTCGCTTATTGAAGGACGCCGAGACTCATTGCCTTAGTAAGTAATTACCTTGCGGAAATTTTACGGAATTTTTTTCTCCTTGTCATCAGTCATGACTAAAAAGGCCGCTGAGTAAAGAGCACCTATCGCGAAATACATATCTTGTACTTCTCTTTCGACTCCAATTTTCGAAACTTTCATCTCGATACGGAGGGCTTTTTTCCCATTCTTTTCGTTCCTGCGCATGTATCGCGAAATGTCTTAAGACCCTACTGAATTTTCGTTTTAGTTGGCAAATGATAGGGAGACCTCCTCGGCAACATTTTCGCGAGTTTAATGGAATTGTTTTTTGCCATACGCTGGAATAAATCGAAATTCATTATAAAAGATCATATCTTCTTCTTCTAATAGCTTCACAACGATAAAATTGAGTTTTCCACTAGAAAAAAACATTTCACTCTAATTGGTACACATTTAATCTTAAAGAGACTCACGCTCAAATTAAAATCAAGCCGTTAAAAAAACTTTTTTCTTTATTTGAGTGGTTTCCTATAAAATGTCCTATAGCACGCAAACTGGGATTCCAATCTGCAGAATACACTTTAAATATGCAATTCCTTGCAAGAATATGCCACCATAGTGCATTTATTTTATGCAGTCATCGTTTCTGTCTGCCATTTTCCGCTCAGCCATTTTGTTTCAGGTTAATTGCGATTATTCTTTCGGCTATAAATGGACATTACACTATTTTTACAAATACATATTAGTATTTTCTTAACATTTATTATTTTAAACTCGACGCTCCACTTGTAATAAATTTCTAAATATTTTGAAAACCACAGGATGTGGGTTTTAATTAAGGATGGGGTTTGGTCCCCAAAACAAAACTTTTGTTAAAAATAATATTTCGCTTTTTTCAATAAACATTATTTAAGTTCCAATAACTGTTTTATTTCGATATTTACCTTTAGTTCCAAGTTTTAAATATTAATTTCATGGATAACAAACGGTGTAATTTAAGTTCCGTGTTAACCGAGGGTTATCTGTACGCAAATTTTTTTACTTTAATTTGGTCTCAAAACTGTGACTATTTCTCCCAATATGACCAGCCTTACTAATCCGTTTAGGTTTTACCCAAGCCTCATCCTTGGCCCCTGCTTGATACACCACGCACAAGCTACGTATTTATCCTTCTTCTCTTTCAAAATTATTCCGAAGCTCGTGCTTTTTGTTATTATCTCGGTTACATTACCTCCCCTTCCTATATTTCGGCGAGCACTTTGGAAACAAAAGCGATTTCCCGCAGGAATTTTTTTCAGAAAGCCTTTCCCGACACGAAGCAAGCGATATAGTAAAAAAAACCTCGTCTATCGCTACACGATGGAGTAGTCCTAGGGCATTTACTTTTAAAACCATTACATTACTTCCAGAAAAGCTTTCTTGGCGACGCGTGACGAAATCCCAAACAACCGCGCGTCTACGTCATTATAACATCCGAGTGGGAAGGATCCTCCCGCCTTAAGGCCGCCATCGAAAACTGACACCGATCGCGAATTCAGAAGCCGTTTTTTAAGGAGACACGACTCGGGGATCAATGAAAGAAGATTGTCGCATCTCTTGGATCTCCCGCACAACACGTCCAGGAGGGAGGGAGGGACCAATTTTCGCCTTCTCCTCCCCCGATCGGGCTAAAGGAGATGACATGGGGATTAGGCTAGGATAGCCTCGTTGCACCGCTGATGACGTCCCGAACGCATTTGGAAAGCTGCGATAACCTCTTCCAGAAAAAATATATAAAATGAAACGAGAGAGAGGTAAAGCGCTGCACTGGAGGCGTTGGGCGCAATTTGGGATCGCGAGATCGAGTTCCATCAAAAAAAATATTCGGATGAACTTTAACCTTTGATGGGAAAAAGAACAAGCAAATGACTGTGAGAAATGGTGTGTGCATGCTAGTAAACTTAGTGGGATAACTAGAGAGACTGTTAAAAATTGAAAAATAAGGAAATAATTGATCTTGATAATCTATTCGCTTGAATTTGATTCATCAACGTTCGCCAATCGTTAGCAAGGAGTCCGCGAAAAGATTTTCGTACAGCTGCAAGAATTTCGGAATCGTCAAAAGCTAAATGAAATATAATTTTTGGAGTGCCTTCTGAAATCATTTCTTTAAATAAATGTGCCTTTTAATCATAAACGCGTTAAGGATATGTTTAGTACTTTTAGAATTAAATATCTTTTATTCATTTTATCCGAGTGCCTAAAAATAGATTGCCTTATCAAAAACTTCTCCCATTAGTTCTTTGGTCAAGAGAGGCTGAGAATATCTGGAATGGAAGATTTGCAGCCATAAAAGCTTCGAGTATACTAAATGCGTACTGCGCCCTTTTCTGATACAAATACGGAGATTACCAATAACTATCCCAAGTTATAAAAATCTTTAAAAACCTCTAAATATATGTTCCAGAAAAAAATTATAAATACCAAAGTAACTTCCTAGGTTAACTATGGAGAATGACGGTCCTCGGTTTTTGCACAAGGTTGAGTACATTAAACAAAATTTTCAATAGCATTTAAATATTGATATACAATATTTTATTACAGGCTCTGATTAAAATATTTTAACTTTTTTCGTGTGTAATATGCGACAGCTTATTTTTTGTTTTTGATCCAAATACTGATTTAACGACAGATTTGTCCAAGAATTCATGTTTTCCTTCTTTATATGTAGTGTTAAAATAGGTGTACGAAGCTGTAAATAATTTCTTTCACACACACACGCACACACACACGCGCGCGCACACACACACACACATATATATATATACATATATATATATATATATATATATATATATATATAGTGTATGCGCACACAGTGAAAATCAATAAAAAGCAGAATAAATAATGATAAGCTGCAACTTTATACGCCCTCCATTACTTCTGTGCCTGACACAGATCGTCACGAAATAATCTCTCCCCCCAATTTTTGTTTCTCTCATTCCTATCTCTTACTCTCCCTTCCTCTCTCACCCTATTCATCCTTCTTCCTAATTCTTCGCATTTTCTCCTTGAATAAAACTCGATTGTTGGTTGTCAAGGAAGAACTACGTAGCGCCTTCATCTTCTTGTCACTGGGTACTATCGAATTCAATCTATTCGACTCCGATGACCTTACTTAAAATAACATTAAGTAAAACATGCTAGACGCGGAGAAAACACGAAAGCAATAACGCGGAGCAAACACGAAAGCAATAACGCGGAGCAAACACGAAAGCAATTGTTTAAATTTCCTTATTAATTACTGGAGAGTCTCTAAAAAGTAAAATTTTTAGTCGACACATTTTTCCTCCAAATTTATACGAGGACGTATTACAAGATTTAAAATAAAAAATACAATAATTTGTTACTTCCAGCAAAGCGGCAACTATGAATTATTTGATACGTTGGAACTACGTAATATTCACATCGTATTTTAATTACCGTATTTGCCCGATTATAGGGCGACCCCCTATTTCAGAAGCCACTCGAAAGAAGAACATTTTCGGTATATTGATTCTAATACCATCATTATTTTTAACTTTAAATTATTACTACAATTGTTTATTATTTTAAATAAAATGATAACGCACAAACACTTCACGAAAAATGCTACGCTTAATTACCGAAGATTAACGAATAATTACGATAAAACATGTACCTACATTTAATGCCTCCCAGTGATCTTGATTAAATTATTAGTTTGATTTATAACAAAGACAAGCGCTGGCTCTACTGCAGGGGAAGGTTGGAAGTTGCGGGACAAGCGTAATACTGTATTCTAAGGGTGGAATAGACTATAGAACATAGAGGATTGAATTTCAGTGAAGGTGAGAGGGAAAAGAGGAATAGAATATATCTTTAGTTGCGATTATGAGGCGAGTATGAATTTTTCTACCGATATTTTTTAAAAATCATCGACTTATAATCAGGTAAATATAGTAAATTTTAAACAGCCCAATTTCATTATAATACGCCCGGCGGTGAAAAGCGACAGCCAGACCACCAGATAGGCAATGATTCATAGATGTTTTTAGTTAAACATAAGATGATCCAAACGGAACTTATGATCCCTACTTTCCATTTAATCAATTATTTAATACTTACATATATTGTTATTAATAGCTTTAAAATCACCGCGGATATGTTGCTCTTTGTGTTCCCAAATTTCATAATTTAGCGTCATAAAATATTATAAATACACTCGAACGGAAAACTAAATTGATCACGCGTATTTGTGCGGCAAAAATGACGCGCGTATGTATTAGAATATACCGAATCCGAGTTCAAAAATAGTCGTTTCTATAACAAAATTCTCGTAATGAGTGATAAAAACTGCATAAACGTCATCAATTACGCAAAATTCGAAGAAATACGATCGATAAGCAAAATTCTACGATAGAAATTAGAATTCATATTCCTTTCCTCAGAGAACAGCACAAACCCCGCACCGATATTACAATTCTAAGATGTGCAAGAGAAAACTACCCTGCACGATGGTTTTCAGATTTTCCATGTAAATGAAATGGGAAAGATAGTTCCTGGAATTGAACTTGGGACTTTCAATATTCGCAATAAAAACTATCCTCGGGAGTTCGGCTCCAGTAGCAGGAGATTTCCACCAAGTATCATAAAAATCGGTCTATTGGTGCAAAAGCTAATAGGGGGACGGACAGACAGACAGACACAACGACAAAATTATAAGCTTATTTCCATTCTGGAAAGTAGGCTCAAATGTATATATGAAATAAATTAACCCAAGCAACTTCATCTAATTACCGTTAGCGCTACATATTATTTTAAAACTATAATAATTTAATGATACCATATTACTCTCGCTTCTTATTATACTTTTATTTTTATTATTTTTGCCCATCATGACACAATACCATAGTCATTTTCAACCGCACATTTCAATAAAATTTCATGATTACTATAAACTCTTTACATATAGGTTTTCTGTTGATTTTTTAAATTCCATTTAGCTTTCATGCTTTAAAAAACGCAGCTGTTACAGGAACGTCAATTAAAAATCCATATCTATAATAAACAGACTTTTTGAATCCATTTTGTTAATTATCACCGCGAAACTTTAAGAGTGGAAATATAACTAGAAAATTTTTTTTTTGATTTAGCGAAGAAGAAGAAATATATTGAAAGAAACCCACGCGGACAATTGTTGGCCATGTTTATTTTATACATTATGTAGACATTCCACTTGTAATGTAAACAACAATAAATTTACCGGTACGCTTGAGCTGATGGAGTTTGCTTTTCAGATTATTCTTCCTCTATCTCCGTCTTTGTCCGCACGTCCTTTTTTCCTCGTTCATTCTTTCCTCTTTATTTCTGGTTACATCTCACCCACTCATTTCCCTTTCTTTCTTTGTCTGTTTCCGTCCCATCACTCACCCTCTTACATCGTATTGACCCACCTTAATATACTTTCTCGTCCAAATGGTTCAGCCAATTCTCACTTCCACTTAGTTAGCCGTACCTGCCCTAGCTTCAATTCACACGCCTGCCTCCTCACGAATCAAATTATACCTTTTCCGATTGTTGCATTAAACCAATTCCTATTTTAATGTATTTATAAATCGGGTCGCCATCTTCTAATCGTTCATACGCTGCTGTCTATCTTTTTCTTCCAATTGCTTTTCTCTCTCTGAAAAACTCCCCGCCCTATCAATCACATTGGGCTCAGACACTCAAACGCGTCACCCGCTACCCTCAACCGCCCTCTTTCTCTCTCTACGCTTGGCAGTTGGCTCTCTTCTGGAGAAGGTCGCTACTTTTCCATTCGCCTTTGTGTACCTATACCCGCCTTCTTTATTCCTGACCTCATCCCAGCACTTTTCCTTATTCCTTCTCTCTCTCTCTCTCTATATCCCTTGACGCCTCCTTTTTTACCAACTATTTTCCTCTCCGACTCACTTTCTTCAGCCGAACTTCTCTGTCCTTTTCCTTCCCTTCTCTTCTTCTAGATCGTTTTTATTCCAGGGGTGGGAAAACTACGTGCAGCGGGCCACATCAGACCCGCGAGAGCATTTTTATGCGGCCCGTGATGCCATTATGAAAGCAAACCATGAAATGCCATACGGATAATTTCCTTTTCTGTCAACATTATGGACAGTTATGACACTAAAATATTACTTAACGATTTTCATTATTATCATTCGCGTTCTCTCAAGTAACTTCCGATTTGAACCAAAATGCGGCCCGCCGAAGCCTAAGCACCCGCAACCGCTGTTTTATTCTCTACATCTCTTATTTTCTCTATTTATTTTGTTATTTATGCTTGTACCCTTTTTATCTGTTTTCATTTCTCCTTTTTCTAACCTGTATTTCATCTCTTTCTGCATATCTATCTCATAAGCTATCGCACTTTCTCCTATCCTCATCACTTCCTTTCTCCTTTCCTTTTCTTCGCTTGCTCCCCCACTCTCTTCCTTACTTCTACCTCTCTTCCCTTCTCCTCTTCCACCGCCATTCCGTCTCCTCCCTCCCTCTTTAAATCTTCAGGCTTGAGTATCTCTTCCTCTCTTTCTTCCACTTTTCCTATCTTTCCGAGAACCGAAGGTCACAAGAAGATAAAAATACTGCTTAGTTTTTTTTACTCTGGAGGCAGCGAGAGAAGCGTGGGTGTCGGCTTGGTCGGGTGTAGATAGGGATGGGAACGAGAGAGTGACGGTCCTTTTGGGGAGGAGGCGAGAGAGAGAGAGAAAGCGGATGCGAGAAAGAGAGAGAAAGGGGAAGAGAGAGAAAGGGGAAGAGAGAGAAAGGGGAGGAGAGAGAAGTGGATGTGGAGAAAGAGGTAGTGGAAGAAAAGGATAAGGGATGAAGTCGGGTTTTAAAGAGAGAGGAACACAGGGTAAACAAGGAAGGATCGAGTGAGGGAGGAAATTGGCAGGGTAAATAGGGAGAGGAGGAACGGTTTGTGAGGCATAGGATAGTTTGTCAATCTTTTGGCGTTTTGTCCCATTCTCACTTTCTTTCTGGATCTAATAGGACAGAGCTTCCTTGGCGAGGGTAAATCAATCGTCAAATAACAGCAATTACTGCTTAATCTTATAGAAACTTTTTGTTTTTAGGCATTCTTTACAAAAAATCTTGTGTCAAGCACATGACTTTCGCCATACAGAGAAATGAATATGGTTGCAATATTACTTACTTATTACTTACAAATTGCTCCAGATAACAGCGTCCTCAGAAATAATTATAGGCAATTACACTCCTAAATAGTTTTTAAACAGAAAATTTTACACAGAGATTAATGCTTTACATCACACACAGACAGACATCTTCGAGAAAAACGTGTATTTCCGTTGAAATCCCGAATTCGATTTTATCACGAAAACCATACTTTCTCCTATACCGCGTATGGAGCAAGTAAAATTAATGCTTTTTTGGTCAGGTAATGTCCTTCTATACGTCCGGCCGCATGTTTAATCTCCGAAACCACTTCATGAAGGACTTTATGGCAAATAAAATAAGAAAAAATACGTTTCGCATAGCCTAATCAGAAGAGTCACTTGACCGGTAAATCCCTAAAAGACGCATGGCTTTATATCAGATATATTTCTAATTTTTCACGCAGTTAGCATTTCATTTAAATAAATCAACTCGAACAGGGATCGGCAACGTTTTTAAGTGGAATGCCTCTCTTTACCAACATTAAAAATTTGTGAATCTCCATGCGTGCCACCGTTAAATTTCTTTTATCTCACGCGTTTACGAAATGTACATTTTATATGTATGGCGTTCTGGATATTATACAGGAAAGTTACAATGCGGATTTAAATTGAAATAAAGTAAAATTACTTTTAAAAATACATATTTCTTGTAAATCTTTCGTGAGTTATGAGAGCCACGTAAAATCTCTCCGCGTGCCTCCTTGAGCACGCTTGCTATAGGTCGCCGACTCCATGTCCAACCTCTCCTAGAGAAACTATTCATGCAAGGAAAGTTTGTAAAATAATCTGGTAACAATCGCGATGAAAATATTGTATTTTTTTAAGAGTGAGTTGACATACATATATGAGTTTTAGCATAAGTATACTAATGATTGTAAAATTATGTGCAAACTTATTAAAATAATAATACATCGATAATGGCTCTTTTGTTTATCCTTATACGATTAAGGAAGCAAGAAAGAAAAACGATCAAAAAGAAGATAAAAGGTAGAAGGAAGCTTAGTTGACGAGACGACAGAGTGAGCTAGTAGCATACCTACGAGTGTTCTTCATGTGTTCCTTCTCTTTCGAAAAAACCGCCGCTGCCGGCTAACTTTGCACTATTAAAAGAGGAAAGAGAGATAAAACTTTTAAAACCTCCCAGTGCATTCGTCAGGGGCATCTAAATCCGAGAAACTGTACCGAGATGACCTCAAAGGAGTTTTCAAAGTCCGTATCGATTATTCAAACGCGTTTTTAGAGGAGACCATCTTTCTCTCATCACTACAAGACATTCAAAAGCATCGGGTGTTTAAAAAATAAAAACATCGAGAACGAAATAAATTCGAGCGATACTTTCAAAAAAGTTATAAAGCGTGAATATTTTGAGGAGTATATCTGGAAGACATCCTCGCGGAGTTGAGGTTCTTTTAAGAAGGTTCTTTTAAGACTTATGAGAACGTATCAAGTGAAAAATATCTTTTTCCGCAACAAGGTAATGGATTCAACGCAGTTCATGATGATATATCTTAATTTACTGGAGCAAATGAGGCCTTAATTTCCTATTATTGACATTTAAACAAACATTTCTTTATTATGTGCGTCGTATAAATTCATAATAACCTGCATGAAAACGCGAGTGGAACAACATCTCCTTCAAGTTATGAAACATTCGAGTTTGTCTTTCAAATAACCGGAGTTCGTCATTTGGCAAATAAATTTGAGAAACGACGAGATCAACGATTAATTTGAATATTTTATTGAACATCGATCTGTCTCTTATATATATGTAAATTTTTATTATAATTTCACTTGGTAAGGCGGAAGGTCTTAAAAGTTACATTTTCTACTTAAAAAATTTTAATTGCGCCATTTTATCCAAAACCTGCATATGCAATCAAAACCTTTCCGCTTTCATACTTAAATAAGTGATTAGTTTACATGTCCAAACCACTCTATATCGCATTTGAGCTCGCTTACCCACTATGCCGCTTTAATTAACAAGCATCAATTTCAATTTGAATTCAGTAAATGGTTTTAAAGAGGAAGTACCTTGTAATGACATTTGAAACTGAACTATTTCTAAACTGTCATAACAGTAACAACAGTATTTTTTTATAAGTCACAAACAAATTTTGAATTTGGAAAAATTACTACGACTTATGTTCGTCTAAACGACAATACAATACAATACCTATTTTTTCCAATGCTCATTGAAAATATACTTCAAAATCAACTTCGTGTTATACCTCTCCATACGTTCTCTTATGAAATTATTTGCATTAATAAGTATTAACCTATTGACAGCTGTTATATGATTAACCTATTATGTTATATGGGCCAATAATTAAATATTGGAGTAGAGAAGAAGAGAGTATAGTGATAGTGAGAAAGAAAGAGATGAAATCGGAATGCTGAGAGAGACAACTCGATCGAATGGGGTTAATGCGACCCATTCTCCCCTTCGCTCTGCGGATCCTAACCCAAGGCAATCCCGCGTCTTCTTCCCGGAGACTGCCTTTTCCATTCCTGCTTTATCTTAAGGATCCAGCTCCGGCTCCGCTTTCCTCCCCCTCTATCCCCCCTCTCCCTCTCCGTCCCTCTATCTCGAGCTTCTCCTTGTTCGAGATGCCTACACAGGCCAAAAAGGCCGGTGCAGTTCGCGAAACTAATGGAGGGGGCTACGAGGCTTGATTGATGAGATGAAACGTTTCGCAGAGGCCTTTCTACTATTCCCATGAATATATGACTGGGAGAGAGGTCACGGTCACGATTTGTGAAGAGACGCAATTGTTTCCTCTCTTCGCTTTTTTATTCCTTTTTTCCATTCCGAAAGGTCTTTATCCGAGAGTTAATTTGCCCACACTCGTGAATAAGCATTATATTTTTTTCGTTGCGACGACATTTTTACAGCAAGAATTGACAAAAGACCCATGATACGATTTTTATTTGGCAATTACTCCACTTGACAGGAGTAATTTCTAAACTTCGGCAGAAATAAACTAACATAGAATAAAATTAATATTTTTCGTCGATTTCAATTATTTTGTCAACGAAGACCAAAAGAAATTAAACTTAGTTTATAATACATTTCAATTCAAACAAAAATATTTGATTTAACGAATTATCACAGAATATTTATCATTACCTAAATTATTCCTTCAAATTAAAGTAAAACTAAGTATACTTTTGTTTTATGATATTCAGTAATTATTCTGCAATCTTATGGAAATGAAATCATAGTGATATTTAAAACTAAATTAAGGGATCTCAGTGATTCACGCCGTTAAAAAGTTAAATTTCAGCAAATGTTGCAAGTAAATTGTTTTGACCTTAAGACATTTCTTTTACGGAATTGCCTACATTATTCAGATTTTACATTTTTTTAAAGAAACTTTTATCAGCTGGTTCCAGAATATTCTTGTTGATATTTAGCTTGAGACTTATGTGAAATGCGAAAACACATTAAAACACCTTTGAAGTACTCTCTTCTCTTTGATATTGCTTGGAAATGGATCAAGTACTTAAGCAAAGTTTTTATCTTCTTGTGCTTCAAGCATTTTGTTATATAGGTTAATGGTTTCTGGCAAAGTTCTTTCTTCAACTTGAAGTAAAAATAGATAATTTATAAGCAGAAATATTTTATTGAATACAATTGCTTATCAAAATATCACTTTTTCCGAATTTCACCTTTAATTTTTCATTTATTCCCGCGATTGCAATTGCTATGAAAACTCGTGGAATATAGTTATTTCAATTTTTAAATGAAAATTATATAAAGTAAATAATGTGTTAGTTTTACAAAATAAAAAACAATTCAAAGCAAACTGGAGAGCTGCATATTCTTAATAAAATACAATCTATTTATAAATACTATACTTAACCCGGCATGAAATGCAACGTACGCCATATTTTACACGTGAATTTAATGTAATTTTTGAGAATTTTTTAGAATCCTTTAGTGAATTCAGTTATCTTTCCTCCCTGAATTATTTTAAGTAAACTTCAGAAGTTTTGAAAATATTGGAAATTATCGAGTGCATTTAAATTTAATTTTGCCACAGTAAAATATTTTAGATACTGGTAATACCATAACAATAACTGTTTAGCCAATTCAAATTCACGTTAATTTATCAAATGAAATATATAGCTAATGGACAAGAATAAGTTTCATCTCATATCCCCTAATTTTATGCAACCCAACCTGTCCGCACACCTCCATCTTATGCAACCCACGTTTCATTCACGTGAATCATTTAAGTGCCTCCTTAAATCGAATTTTTAACAATTCCAAGTATAAATTTTCCCGATTAGTAATCCCAAAAATGACTTCTTTGATTCGAATTTCCTATGGATAAAATTTGTTGCGTTCTATCCAAGTTCGGGTAGGAGAGATTTGAAAGTGATTTAATGTACAGCCCAAACGACAGAATTCGTTTTAACGCCAATAAATAATCTGACGTTAAGAAGGCATAGGATATTAATGGAAAAAACATAATGAGAAAAGAAACCGTTTCTTTGAACGCTACCCATTGAAAATCCCTCACGACTGACACGGAACGCAGGTTTCGCAGACCAATCGGACGGCGATGCTCATTTGATGCACGCGAGACGTCATTCGGCTTGGTGACGCAGGCAGAAACCCCTCCACAAACAAACTTCAAGGAGTTTTTATGCGAAAAGAGAAACGTGGAAAGATGGGGAAAGAAGGGGAGGCGAGAGAGGAAAGGGAAGGGCCGAGGAAATGAGAAGTGCAGAGGGGGAGAAAGGAGAGCATAACGATCTCGGGAACCATCAACAGAGGTCGCACACTAACCCCCATGTGCCGACTCATACTGAATAAGTAACCTAGACTGCCTGTGCTTCCCCCTTACCGTAGCAACCGCCCTGAGAAAAAAGGGGGAGAGGGAGGGCCGAATGGGTGCGAGCAGATGGAGAGTGGGAAAGAGAAAGAGAAGGGGAGGGAAGAAATAACGGGAGAGAGAGGGGGATGAAAGTCCTTACTAAGGGGAATGTTTCCTGCGTGTTGGTTGGTCGGGGGAGAAGAGGGGAGGGGAAGGGAAAGAAGACAGCCCATGCCACTACTTGTGCTGTAGGAATGCTTCGGGTTTTACTGCGTGGGGAACCTGCGAGGAGGACGAACCAAGGTGAGAGGGGAAAAGGGAAGGAGGGTAGGAGACGTAAAATTGCAATTGGAGTGAGGAGATGGAGATAGAGGGAGAAACGAATGGAAACGCAAGAGGACTGAGAAGGAAAGCCAAGTTAAGGTTAGGCGCGGGATTAATTGAAATGTAAAGAGAAGGAAAAAACCTGTGATCCTCGGGAGATGGTGCAGCGAAGGTTCCTAGAGAACAGAATAGCGCGGGTAATCCGGAATTAAGTGGAATTGATGACAAATAAGGCGGAAGAGTGGAAATATACGGACCGGTTCTTACGTTCTTGAAATTTCTGGGAACGCGAATTCGCGATCTTGTCTTCCTAATTACATTTTAAATGCCAATCGTCTGCGGCGGCGAAATTGCTCCCTTTTGTAAAAAAAAATCTACTTGTGTCGGCGACGGAGAATAATGGAACAAAATTCATGTTCTAGGATTAAAAATCTAAATAGGTGGCAATGGTTTAGATTCCATTTTAAACATTTTCAAAGTGGTTTTTAAAATAGATATGAGAAAATTTGCCACGCAATAAGTTAAACTATATTATAAAATAATTCGTAAAATACCTGTCATTCTAAAGATAATTAAGGAGTTTGCCTTATGGCTGGAATCCAGCTCATAAACCACGTAGGTACAGTTGACATACAATGTGCAATTCACCATTGATAACGCCTATTGTACTGCAGATATGCTCTTAATAACTACCATAATATTCCTCTTATAATATGACGCATAAGAATGAAAGGTTTAATGTTTTAATTTAAATAATTTTTATGCAAACTTTGCATAAAGGGTGTATTAGGGTTAAAATTATCTGCGAATAATCAGGAAACTTAGTCGGTAAACCATTCCATAAATAACCATTCAAATGTCAGATAATATTTATCATGTTACGAGCAAATAATACGTGATAAAATTTAACATGTTAGTTAGCAAAATAACCATCATATATATAGAATAAATATTAACACACTATTACTAAAATGTCAATGCTAAATAAAATGACACATTCTTCGTGAACGTTGCCTATCAGCAAAGCGACGAAAAGAGCATCGAAATAAATTATATCTAGGATACTTTGTTAAATCAACATTCTCACGGCAGCAAGCAGAGGTAAAGCGAAAACCTGGTTTTATGTTTGGGTTATGCTAGTTCCAGTGAATTTCCGGACAGGATTCTTAGAAGGTGATGGTCCCTCTCTTGCTTTATTGGAGATAGTCGCGATTAAACCCTTTTCCTTGATAAACTTTCGGGGAAAGTTACGAAATTTGAGGTGATCCGTCCTCAACTCTTTCCGATAGCCTCCGCGAAATGGGGATCACATTTTTCTCTCTTTCCCTGTGAAGAGGACGCCTCTCCAACTTCTCTCTTGTTTCCCCTCAAGATCTCCAACTCTCTCACACGCACGCCGTCCTACTTATTTCGCCTAGACACACCCCGGTCTAAGCTGCCTCTATCACCATCTCCCTCCCCTTCTCTTTCTCCCCCTCCCTGCCTCTCTTCCTCCCATTTACTCTCTCCTCCTACCTCTTACTCCCTCTATCTCCTCTCCCTTCTTCTCACTCTCCAACTTTTCCCTTCTCTTTGTCCATTTAGTCCCCCCACTTCCTCTACATCTCGCCTTCTTTATCTCTCTCTCTCTCCCTCTATTTCCCAACTCTTTCTATCTTTTCTTTGAGACCCCTAAGGGGACCCTCACGCCACATGGATAGGAGAATGAGGAGACAGAACAGCGGAAGGAGTACAGAGGGGGTGGAGCGATTATCCCCATAGGAAATCCAATGATCGATGATTGAGTGATTGGATGACGGACCGTTAAATTTAAGCGGCTAATATTCCCCGCATCATGGGTTTTCTTTTTATGGATATTGTGATCGTTTCTTCCACTTCCCCCCCCCCTCTTTCTCTCTCTCTCTCCCTATCTCTCCAGAATTTTCTTTTTTTCTCGCGATATCCGAGGATACATGATGTCGGATAAAAAGCATCATGAAGATCTTATTTTTCTGTATAAAAAATTATCCTTTTATCTCCGGTCGTTAAAGGCTTATAACGGTCGGCCCACTTCGTTTTGATTGGGTAGTGAGGGTCCCGCGCACGTGATCGCTGGCTATAAGACTTCGGAAAATGCGTTTTGAAGTCGTAGTCCCTCAGAGTAAATAAGCGTAAATTTTAATCGGCGATGTCTCCATATTTTTCTATTATCTGACTTTTTCGATGATACCGCCGAAAGTTTTGCCATTATTCCAATCTAATTGTGGATCACGACCTCGGCTTTTATGCCGATATTTATCGACGAAACGCTATAATACTTTATGAGACAAAATGTCAAATATTGATGCGGAAACAAATATACTAGAATATGTTATGGATTTCACATCTAGAGAGGGCCTCATCTCAGAACATATAATGGTAAATTGATAAACAACCGCGAAAACAATACTTCTCATATGTTTACATAAAAGATAATTTCTTATTCTAGAAACAACATTATATACAAAAATTCTTCGCTTAATCATAATTCTATAATTGTTTATTAAAAAATATTTCATAAATGATGAAATTCGCTTATCCTGCGTACATAATTTCGTATTAATAGTCATTCGTTTTAATTTAACTTGTACTTCCAGGTTTGAAGTATTATCATCATTTAGGTAACACCACGTTGAATCAATTAAATTTAATCAATTGAGATAAATAAATTACTGGGATAAGTTGTAATTTCCCTCATCACTAATAATGCTCGCCAAAATATGTCCAATACTCGGATGGTTGCACTTAAGAAGCTAATGAAGCAACATTATAAATCTACATTTTAAAGGCATTTATCTACCATATAAACATAATTTTTAGTTTTTTGTCAGATTTCACGACAAATGAATGCCTTTAGTATTCTGAATGGTTGTGCTAATTCGCACAGGAAACAATTTCCGAAAAGACCTCTTTTGCCACCTACCGTTGGCTCAGTAGAAACACAACTATTCCAAGGTATCATTCGATTCGATACTGTTCATTAATTCGAAATTTAAACCAATTTTTATCCAAACTTTGTCTAACACATTAATTTGATCTGGGGAGAATACACTTGTTTCCTTAGCCTAAAATACTCGGAAAGCTTTGAAATGTGGACACGGAGAATTCTGAAGATAAAATGGACAAACGGGATTTAAAATAAAGCACTAAGAAAAGAAAAACGAATGACTTTACAGATCACAAAAAGAGAAAGGCGAACTAGATCGGACATTGTCCGAGGAGAACATGAAAGAAGGATTAGAGGAAAAAGTTCCAG
The DNA here is from genome assembly GCA_028673005.1 of Tanypteryx hageni. Classification (NCBI taxonomy): domain Eukaryota; kingdom Metazoa; phylum Arthropoda; class Insecta; order Odonata; family Petaluridae; genus Tanypteryx; species Tanypteryx hageni. Next base: position 61,340,083 of record CM054114.1, on the reverse strand, counting down.
TTGACAGATGATATCTATATATTAAGTGCGTTTTGTCAGTGCGTCAGAAAAGACCGACAGCACTTCATATCTATCATAGGCGAAGGTCTCGGGTCACCGCACGGTGACAATTTACCTTACTGCTGATTGATTTTTGCCTCGTCCGAGGACTTGCCACTGCTTCGCTGGGTGGCTTTCAGTGATTGGTCTGTCGTTTTTGTTCCTTGCCGGTGGGTTCCGTCACGGCAGATTTACAATTTACCATTATATTTTGTCCCCGAATGGTTATCGGACAACACTGATCCATTGCCTGTTAACTACGTTATTGAAATTCCATTAAAAGTATTTATACTTCTTTTTAATTTCTCCATGAAAAAAATTGAAATCGAGATTTCAACGGAAATACATGTTTTAAGGTCCCCTGAACACGTTTTGACTATTTTCTCGATGATGTCTGTGTCTGTCTGTATGTGATAGATTTTTGTGGGCGCTCTAATTCGAAAACTATTAATCAGGTAAACGCAAAATTTTATATTTAACATTTTTATGTAGGTTAAAAGATCTGATTAGTTTTTGGTAAAAATCGGTCGACCGGAAGTGGGTGTTTACTCTTGTCACTTATCCGTTATTTTGAAATATTTGCTTTAATATTTGATAAATGTAAAAATGTATCGGAATAAAAGTTGTAGAAAATTTAATTTCTACAGCCTTTGTTTGATACATTTTTCCATATAATGCATTGTTTTAGAGATATCTTATATTTTTATCTGCCACCACCACGCCATCTACCGAAGACTATTGTTAACAATTGACGCTTAGTTACGTCTTAGTAACGCTCCTTTTTCTTTTCTTAATTGCCAACCGGAAGTAAATATTAACAACGATCCCAGAGCTAACAACATGTAATTTGCCATATAAATATGAAGAAAGTCATCTGTTGCCCACATCAATTTATTTTGGTTGAAAATATCGCCTAAAACATTAAAATTAAAACACTACGAATATCTAAAATAAGCAATTGTTGGAAAACCTAATTTGAAAAGATTTTGATATAAAATATTATTGTCGTGCAATTTTACCATACTACCATCTCTTGGCAATATATGGAACTGGTATAACCTAAAATGCAGGACCGTCGGAGATAATTTAAGTGTCCTCCACCAGGTGGCACTGTAGTATTTTGACATGCATTTTTTTAAATTATACTCATGCACATTCTTGATTTCCATTGCATTGCATTAATGTCGTAAAAACATTAAAATAAAAAAATACGAATATCTAAGAGTAGCAATTGTCGCAAAACATAATTTTAACAGAAACTATGATAGAAATTATTAATGTGAATCTTTCTATTACTGCAACCTCAGGACCGAACATGGAACTGGTATAACCTTAAATGCGGGACCGTCGGAGATAGTTGAAAGGTTCTCCACCAGGGGGCTCTGTAGTATTTTGGATTACACATCTAAAAATAAACCCACCCATTGAATTAATTTACCATGACGGGTGGAAGTAAGCACATATCTTATTGATGCTGCAAGCAACGCTGAACTAAGCAGCTATTGAAGATTAAAGAGAGCTGTCAAGAAACTAAGGACATTGCGAGAAACAGGAGTTAGTGGAGAACCAGGATAAACCTATTATAATCAACTGTCTAAAGACAGACTATTATGTATAGCGATTATATTCTAAGTTGACTCAAAAGAGGACATTTCCTTTAAAGAGAACAAAATCTTAAAAAACAGGACTATCTTCCTGAAAAGAAGATGCCTGGTCACCTTACATATATATTAAAAATTTCTAACAAATTCTGGTAGAATTTAAAAATTAATTTCTTGAACCGAACCAATTTTGTAAAAACTTCCGGTTCAGTTCACGGTTTAGTAAACTAAGGCGGTTTGTCGGCTTGTTTCGGTTTGCTGCACTTCTTTTATGTACGTGTGTGTGTTGGATGGCGAATCAGCCTCTTGGACTATTATCGCTTCTTTTATGTACTTTTTGTGGCTGCTCGCTGGTACACAGTTCTTTCCCTTGGTCAATGATCTTACCAGGGGTGGAGAAAACACCAATTATATCCGAACAACAATAATCCAAAAAGTATCAATTTACTTTTGTGAATTATAGATGTAAAAGTAACCTTTTTTTGATCGTTTACTTACATAAGAAGAGGGGTTCACAGGATGGCTATTTGCCGGTACAGCTTCAGTCATATACTGTTCAGATTGGCGGTAGTACATTTTCGTTTTGTTATTTGAATACTTAAATACTTCAAATACTTAATCGTTGTCATAATTTAACAAAATGCGCGAAAAGAGGACAAAAGAGGAAATTATTTTTAAAGAGGAAAAATATCTTCATTAAGAGAACGTCTGGTAACCTTATTATGGTCTGATGTAAACTTGCCTTATATTTACAGATTTCTTAATGTAATATGTACTCTTTGAGAAATATAACTATCCCAGAGTCCTCTGTTCTCTTTCGTTACCTTCGTTTTGTCTTTTCTATTTGAATCAATCGAGTATCGAGCGCTCATACGCAGAAAGACATAGATTACTGCCTTTGGTCATCTCAAATCGCACGGTCAAGCCGATTCCCCTACCTATACAAGTCACAATTCAAAACTCTCCTTTCCAGTCTCATGGATTATGTCTGCTTCTATTCTCCTTGCATTTTATTCCTTTGCATTATCCATCTTTGTACTTTTCATAAAAAACTCTCTATTTGTGATTTCCATTATTCTGCACGAGTGGTAGACATCGTCCGGTGCCGCTGATAACTATTGCATACAACTATTGTAATTACTAAATGTGTTGATACTTTTAGTAAAATGTGTATTTCATCGTTTATGACCTCGTCGAATTATAAACGTATTTTTGCATTGCATAGCCATAATTACATAAAACGATGCTAAATAAATTATACAATAATTTAGTATCTTCAATTTAAGCATCTCCTACTTTGTCTAACCTGCATAAAAATTTTGTTTTATTCCACATTCCACATATTCCACATTTCACAAGGATTGATATAAAACGTGAAAGTGAATCAATAAATGCTGCACCACGCCTTTTATTAAACTGGCACGGAAATTTATAATTGATACTTTGAGTGATAAAACTAACGCAATGAAAAATATGTGATAACTTTTCATTTTTAAATAATCGTCTCTTGCTCAGACGAAAAATAGATTTTATATCGACTTTTCTCTCTCCGAGGAGATATTTTTGGAAGAAGATGGATTTTTAGAAGTCTTTCAAAAAGAGAGAATAATGGATACAAAATTAAAGAAAAAGAGTAAGAAGTGAGAATTGTAAATGAGAACCTTTCCTTTGAACAATCGCGTAATTACCGATGATGAGACAGAAAATGCTAACCGATAAATTATACGAATGTCAATCGTGCAAAGACGCAAAGAAATTTAAGATATTCATAACTGTGCCTATAATTACTGTAGAGAGCAATCAGAAAAAAAAACGAAAAATACCCTCTGATCTGCAAGAGATAATGATCCTCCCAATGACTTATTCAGAGATTCGGTTAAAAGAATCCACGGGTAACTTTTTTCCGCATTGGAATTTCTAAAATATCAAATCGTCTGACGCTCAGAGCCGAGGTTAATTATGCATCAAAACGAGTCAAAATTGGGGTATTGCTGTTATGAAATATCCCAATTTCATTCGAAGAAACAAACCTTAGCCGCAAATATATTATTTAAATGTATATGATTCAAATGAGATTCTCTTTTAGCAGACGTGCATTTCAAAATTGTAGGTATCGCGGTATTTATACTTCGACTGCCCTTTTAAACTCGCTGCTCGAGACAATGAGTATATTAGAGTATTCTGAGAAAGGTTAACGACTACTTTTAGATAAACGAGCCGAAAATTCAATTACATTCGAAAGGCGCGAAATCCTGAACTGTGAAAAAAACACTCGATTTCCGCTGAATAATAACAAAATTCCAAATTCTACACTCGCTTGTTTTTGACGCCCTTATTAAAAATTGGGGTTTGTGCTGCTAAAACATGAGTAAAAATGACGAACGACATCGCAAAAGTAAATCTCAATCGTGTCAATAAAAAGGGCTGAAATTATCCTAATCGCGACACGTCACTTACTACATTCCCTCAAATTTCCTATCTGTTCGATTAATCTCCACGCGCCAGCTGCTTGGAACTTCTAAAATGAATTACGACTTCCATAACCTTCAGCAAAGATGCAAGAAAAAATCCCGTCTCTCCGGCAAAGGAAGGATGAACATTTTAGAGGAAAGGATGTGTTTTTTAATTATAACAAGGCATCTTTCAACTCCTTCCGGAATATTTTTTCTCTTTAGTCGCAGATGCGGCAAACGAGCAGTGCCCGTCGTCTACGGAAACCGATTCGCATCTTTGACTTATCTACTAAACAAAAAGCAAAATAAAATTGAAAGCCAGGGAATCTCGTAAAAAACTCGGATTTCCTTTAAAATCATAAACGGAATAAATGTACGAATGTTTACCTTTCAGGCTCTCGAAGGACTTTATCATTCAATAAAATAAGGAGATGCAATATGCTGCCAGAAAATCCGATATCTGTTTGGCACTAAATAATTTTTATGTGTAGGACATTGAGATGAAAATTGTTTGAATAAATATAAAATTCGGAATTCAATTTTAGTTCTAGTTGAAAAATAACGATGCCATGTCAAAACGATTTTCTTTTAGGAATGATTATGATTAAAATGAAATCACAGAATCTTTGAGGAAAAATTAATGTAAAACTCATGTGGACACCCGAAGCTCGCGCAAATTCTAAAGTGGCCCGCTCTCCTCATAAACTGTGCCTAAGTTGCTTAAGTAACATTCGACTCTATTTTATTCGTGCAAACGATTGACTGCCTTCTGAAGCATTGAAAAATATTTTTGGATATAAAGAAGTGGTGGATAAAATTCTACTGCTATAAATCTAAAATTAAGATGAGATTTAAATAAATTTCACCTGTTTACAGTCCATCCTCCATAACACACGATTCTGATCGTAGTAGAGCTCGTGAACATTCATGGTAACTCAGCTTGGAAAAGGATTACTGAAAAAGAGCGTTTAAAAATTCCCGATTAAATTTTGGGGAAAAGTTTGAAAAATGGATTACATTAAAAGTTATCGATAAAAATATAATTACCTTTTTTATATGCGTAGAGAATCTATTTTCTTGGTAAAGCAATCCCAATCCGAGATGTCAGAAGAACAGATTTTGGAAATGGTTAACAACATATCATATACAGCTTTAAGTTAGTAATATGTTAGTGCATTATGGCTAACTACTTGAAACAAATAAAATTACGCCCTTACGCATTCCTAGTTTAATACCTAACACCCCTAACACGAAAGTAATGAACGCCTGACAAACATGAAATGCGACGGAGGCTGACGCGAACAGCTATTGTGTTGCGTCGGCCGTACACCAATACTACGCTAAGTTAGTTGAGCGTTAGTTAAACGTCGGTTACACGAAATGTTCTTTCTACCTTTCGCTGAGGCCGCAGCATCGTACGTCGTCCATCGTTGGAAGATCCTTCTGCGTAGGTTAACTAACTGACCTTAGCGAAAATTAATTCCCTCGGCGAATCCTGCAGACACTCCTTGTAACAGCATGACCTCTATTGCAGCTCTCACATTCTGACGAAAATCTTGATTTTGCACTGGGAAAGCACTTCACTCGAATATTACACTATGATATCACTTGAAAATTTACGATTCACATACTCGATTTTTGAAATACCACACTAATTAAAGGAACAAACAATTTTCGCAAAACCTTTCTCCCACTATTCACTTCACAGGATCACTTATGTGAGTGAAACGTCCGATTATCACGACGCACTTCTTTTCACAGTATTTTTCGTCATAACTCTTCCAAAAGAGTGATAATAAGATACAACGGATTCTCCATATCGCCTGTCCCCAGAAACCTTATTTATTGATAACCCTTTCCTCCTCCTCCTAATGGCAGAATTCTCTTCCCAACTTTTCCTTTAGTACCTCTTAAGTTTTCCTTCAATAACATCGCTAAACAAGCACTCTTATGAGACGACTGGTTCAGTTTTGTTTCCTTATTTCTTTAAGTCGTATCTTCATCATTATTTTCTCTCGTTTTCTTCATGCTTCATCATTTTTTATTTCACCCATTTTATTCGCGCCATTCTATTCGATTTCCAAATTTCGAAGATTTTCAAGTATTTCGTATAATTCTACCTAAACGTCGAACTTTCTACCCCGTAAAAGATATTACACCATACGTTACGTTTTACAACTTCTCCCTCAACTCTTCGCTTATTTTCCCCTTATATATTGAATGGAAGAGGTGATAAGCAACAACTTTATCCTGCTATTCCTGTGTTTACTCCACTAGAATCATCTTGCTGTAACTCTTAATTTATCGTGTATTTTTTCTCAATAGTCATCTACCTTGCGAATAGGATTGGAGCGAGGGTGGTAAATTTGGCCTAGGAAGGAAAAATGAAAGAGGATAGAAAATTATGGATTTTGATTTTTAAAAAAGAGTTGATGGTAACCAGTATGGGGTTGAAGCATCACAATAGGGGATTATATACTTTAAAATACTGGAAGACATACAAAGGTAACAGACTGATTACGCCATGGTCAAACAACGTAAGTATAACGTTGTGAACTTGCATAGTTTTCCGGCGGTGGATGCAGGCTTTGACCACAATCTGATAGTCATGAATTATTGTTTAAAATTTTAAAATAAGTAAAATAAAATCAAGAGAATCGAGTACAGAAATAGGATTTAGAAGTTCTCAACAGAAGGAAGAGGGAAGATTATCAGGAAGCTGTTAGAAGAGCCTTAGAAAATTCAGGTAGGCTAACGACGGTTGAGGACGACTTAGGAACTATGAAGGTATCATAGAAAGTGCCAATAAAACGATAAGCAAATTTACATCGAAGAAAACAAGGAAACTCTAGGTTAGAGAAGAAATTACTAAAAAGATGGAAGAGAAGGGGTGACAGCAGGCTGAGAAAGAATGCGGAAGGAGAATGTAAAAAGAATTCAACTATAAGATTAAGAGGAAATCCACAAAATTTAAGAGTTGTGGTGGAAAAGACAACATGAAGATATCAAGGAACTGCAGAGACGATGCAAAAGAAAATTATTGTATGGAAAAGTAGTCCAATGGAAACACGAAGGAAAACCATTGGTTATAACGAAAGAGCAAAACGGCAAAAAATTAATTGATCCGGTGCATGTGAAGAATAGATTGAGGAGCCATGTGCAAAAGAATTTAAATCAGCATCTATTGAGAAAGAGAGGGAGGAAGGCGTAGACTGTGACAGTGTTGGTGCGGGAATATTGGATAGCGAGATTGAAAAAGCTCTCAGGAATATGAGTTCAAAGAAAACAGCAGGAGTCGCTGACCTCCCTGTAGAAATGCTAAAGGAATTAGGAAAAGGGTCGAAAGAACTTTTATAATTTGTGTCGTAAGGCATATGAAGATGGAGAGTGGCCAAAGGACTTCACTAGATCAATTTAGATTCCTTTGAAGACGAAGAATTAAGCAAATGAATGCAAAGAATCCTAAGAAATTAATTCTTAGGATTTTCAATGTAAGGATAGAAGCAAAAGCGAATAACTATATAGATGAAGATCAGTTCCGGTTTGGTAAAGGTCGTGCTACACGAGATGCCATAGGGGTGATGAGGAATTTGGCAGAAAGAAACATTGAACATAGCCAAGATGAATTCGTATACTTAGTAGCTTACCAAAAGATCTTTGATAGAGTTTGATAGCGTACTTGAATGGAAGTGTTGAGAAAAATAGGAGTAGTTTGGAGAGATTACCGTTTAATCATAAATCTGTAAATGAATCGGCACGCACAGGTTAGGGTAGCAGCGAGAGAACCAGATTGGACAACGCTAAAATGAGAAGGGAAGCATGGGAGGATGCAGACACGCGTGAAAATAGGAGGTGGCCAGGTAAATCTGTTATATTTGCAGATCACAAAGAATTGGTGAGAATTTCTAAAAAGTGCCTAGAGATGCTAATTAACTCCTTAAATGAAAGGCCAAAGGCGTTCACAATGAAAATTAATACGAAGAAAACTGGAGTCATGAGATTTACCAAGATCTGGGAATCATTGGTCACCGTTGCAGTAAATAAGGAAAGGCTAGAAAAGATACCATATTTTACTCATTTAGGAATTATTCTAACTTAGATTCGAAGAAGTATGAAAGAGATCAGGACAAGGATATCATGAGCAAAGGAGGCATTTGCGAGATGACGAGTTGTTCGCAGGAAGTCTGATTAATGATGTAAAAAGAGGTTTGATATAGTGTGTGATATGGATGAGAGACAAAAAAATGAGAAAAGAACAGCAATAAGGAAAAGACAGGATAAATGGATGAGTCGAAATGTGAAAGGTGACGGTATTCTGAAAGAAGTCTTATAAGACAGGATGCTAGGAAAGGGGCAAAGAGGCAGGAGGAGAAAATAAATATTAGATGTATTAAAAGAAAGGGATGGGAATGAGAAGAAAAGTCATGGGTGGTAAAAAGTGAATTGTATAAGCTAAAACCCTTCCGAAAGGTAGAACAACTATGATTATAACTTTACCAATGTATGCAAACATCCTTGGATCAGTTTACTCAAACGATTTCTGCAAGCCAGAAAACATACACTGTAGTCCTGCTGGTATCCCATCTGGAAATGAAATGGCAAAATATTATTTATTAAATAGCCGACTATAGCATTGCAAAAGATATTATGCATAATAATTTTACATTTAAAAATAGAAATGATATAGGATATAGGCAATGGCAGGTATAACCAAAAGAATGATTTTTATTCTTACTGAGAGTGATTGTTTTCCCGAAAATTTCTAAAACGAACTGTACGAACCAAATTGTCCAAAATGTTTCTTAAAATTACTTTAATTTGAATTGTTTGGCTGTAAATTAAAAGGTTAACTTTGGCTTGCCAAACTGCTAGTCAGCGCAGCGAAATACCACCTCGCCTGAGGTTTGCTCACGTACAGTGCGTCTTGGCGAATTCTCGTCTCCTGAAGTTGCTTTGCGTTACAAATTCCTTTAATTCATTAGAACTTGAACTAATCTGAAATCAATGAATCCATTTCACAACCTTAAAGTACAGGTACGCTTGAAAAATATATACATATTTTATACCATATGCTTGGCCGTTTCAATACCACACTTTCGCAGACGCACAAAAAAAGCTTTTCCAAGCAAAAAATCTGAGAACGAATTAGTTGGTAATTTGCAACGTAGCATAAAATACTTCCATAACCATTTCAAATAAAGTAAATTACAGACGACATAGATACGAATAAAATTTCATTCGAAACTAGCATATAAATATATTACGGCCATATTTAAAATACTGTCAACTCTTGTCCAACGACGTTTTACCTGACGCTAATTTGATAATACACTAAAAGTGCATCAAATTTAATAATGCGCGCAACGCATTTTTGTGCAACATGGCCTTTTCTAAGAACTATTTCCCATCCTTCTAAATCTCCACGCGTGAATTTAAGGACGCATACGCCAACCTAAAGATACATCCGACCACAACATCGCACGAGCATGAAAGTAACAAAAAAATAGCATCTACATTTAAAACTTAAGTTCCCCATCAATGACAATATCACCCGTGGTTAGCAGTTTCCAACGTTTTATATCGTCCAGGATATTACGAGGAAATAAAACTGTTTAGGAAAGAAGTGAGTGTAGGTGGCGCGGTGTAAGCGGGAAAAGCATGCGCGTAACGGCGAACAGAGAAACGCCACCAACCCATCGATAATCCCAACTGCCTTCAGAGCGCATGGACTCCAAGTGATTAAAGTATTATCTCCTCACGACCAACTTTCTCTTTTTTAGAAGCGAAGAAAACGAGAAAAATCTTTTCTTAAAAAAGAAGAGAAAGGATTCACGAACAACTCAAACAAATCCACTCGATGCGTTACACTTAAGACGGGTAAAAAGGCAAACAAGAAGAGCGGACAACGAAAAAGGAAGTATGAAGATTGAAGGAGGAGCGAGAGAAAAACTCACGAGCAAGCGCATAAAATGGCCGCGCCCGTCAAAAAAAAAAAACGCGATGAAAACTTATTTTAAATAACGTGGATGAGGTCCTGTTCGAGATGATGAACACTTCGATTGATGGAATGCCGTTTTATGTATATATATACGGAGCCGTAGTGAGGGCGGGGCAACCGGGGCAGCTTCGTAAGGGGGTGCCAAATGGAAGTCTTATTATACACTAGATCAGGGGTCCCCCAAACTACCACATCCGGCCCGTCTTATCAGCAAGAGTATTCATTAAATATCATTTATGATATCTAAATTACACTTTCCGAGTACTTGGGTGAAATCAACTTTTAATATCAGCGAATTACATATTACAGAATCGAAAAAATTCTCAAAACTTTCTCTTTGAAATTTTCGCACGGCCCGATTAGTCATTTGAAATTCCGTATGTGGCCCGCATAGTGGATCATGAAGCCTCATTAGGGCCCTTTCAGTAAAAGGTTTGGTGACCCCTGCACTAGATAAAATGTGAGTTACACGAAAATAAGAGGAAGAAAAAGGAAATTTCACGACAAGATGGAAATTGAAGCGCCCTCAATACCTGAAACAACAGAAATATTCTCTACAATTCAGTACATAAGGCAATTATTTCTCGTCAAACGTGACTGTCGGTACGATTTACATCTTTATATGAAATTGATAATGCTTTAAAATTTTTAAGTTGCACTGTATCTCTCTTTACTATAACCGCACTAATGTGTGCTACAGAAACTATTTCTTACTTACGTATGAGCTAGAATGCGGAGAATATTCAGACTGATTATTCATGGGAATAATTTTGAAACGAGAAAAAAGTCTGCTTTGACCAGGAATCGAACCCGGGTCCTCCACTTGCCGGGCGGTTATTCTACCATTGAACTATCGTAGGAGATGAATTTTATCGTTTCTGAACGCGGATGTTTTCAACAAAGGAAAAGTGCGAAAACGAGAAGTTTTTAAGTTTAAGTGCCACAAAAAAATTTGAAAATTCGAAATATTCCCATAAGATTACCATTGGAGTATTGTTGCTGCCAAGTACGTTCCTAAAGAGCATTTTCAGACGCTATTCGGCGTTCAACCTCGGCATGTATGCGGTACATCACGGGGTAAATAAATCCCGATAGGTGAGTCCGATTTCGACGAAACTTTAACTATTATACCCGGCGTAAGGTTCTGCATGTGACAAATATGCATTTATCTAACATAAGCAGATGGGTTCCATGCCAGGATACTTTCCACTCTCCATTAGATTTACAAGTAAAAGAGCGTAAGAATCTTTCGTTTACTTTTTAAAATTATTTATAATTGTTCTAGAAATTAGAAACTTCAACCATCGTCCGTGCAAAAGAACGAAAATTTATTTTGCTACCGTAGATTTTCAAATAGTATTCGAATTGACTCATAAAATTGTTTTGTAGACGAAAATTTTTCAGTTTTTTGTGAATAAAATATTTCTTTTCCAAGAACAACTAGCATTCTTGTCATACTCATCCTCCTATACAGCCAATTTTGTTGACAACGCAATCTGAAAAATCTGATTGGCTGCCGAAAAGCCAATTATATCTTGATAAAGTTTAACCTTATTTCCCTTGAAAAAATGCGATGAATAAATAAGAAGTTAAATCTGTTTAATTTTAAAATTTTAATCGCTATTTAATTTTTAAAAATGACAAAATATATTAATTTATATGCCGCACCACAATCAGAATTTAGCATACATTTTATCACATGGTACAACAAAAGATAAATAAATTAGCATATAGGATATGGATGTAAATGGATTGCAGTTTCAAGTTCTTCGTTATTACATTTTATCACATGGCAATTAATAGGAACACACAACTATGTGAATTTTATATTTATTGATTACTTTTTAAAGTTGGTTTCATTAATTATTATTTCAATTTTAACTTAATACTTAATTCACGCATAACCATCATATTTGAAAAATTCATGCACAGCTACCTAATTTATGTTTTAGTAAGGATGAACTCCTTAAGCCAAAAAAACGAGGGGATTATAAAGCCCAATGCATTTCGCCCACAACGTGGGCATCTTCAGTGGCGACCTGTGAACGACAGTGACTGGAAGTCAACTGTGGAGATGTGAGAGGATTTCGTTTTGAAGAAGAACGAACGACAACTGAAGAACGAAAATGTTTTTGGCGTGTGTTTGTTCTAATCAGTGAGTTTATATAAGGTTTTATTGAAACCTGTGTCCGTGTTCATGATAGTTTCACGGTTTTTATAGATGTGTAGATTTTCTAAGGAGTTGAGTAAATTGTTAGATGAAATTACTAATTTTATGTCGTTTAAGTTTATGCCATGTCCAGTCTTGAAGATGTGATTAGCTACACTTGATTTTTCAAACCGGTTATATTTATAGTGTGCTAAGTGTTCTTTAAACCGTGTGACTAATTTCCTTTTTGTTTTACCTATATATTGTTTGTCACAATGTGAACACTGTATCTTATTAATCCCCGGTTTGTCTAAGTTTTCAGTCTTGTCTTTAGTACTACCTAATAAATTTTTTGGATTCGTGTATACTATTGAGTATTTCTTTTGTTTAAAAATCCTGTCCAAACCTTTATTTAGTGGTGGGAAGTAAGGTAGTTTTATGTACTTCTTCTCCTTTCTATTTTCAATTTTAAAAAATGTGGAGTTCATCAATGTTTTTTGAAACTGTGTTTTCTAACTAATTTATTAATTAAATTGTTGTTGAACCGCAGATTTATGTCTATTTCTTTTATATGTTTTAGTTCCTTTTCATATCTGTGTTAGTTAAGAGGCACATTGCAGAGTCTATGTACTAGATGGTTAAAAACAGCTGTTTTTTGGCTCATAGGGTGGAAGGAGTTTTTGGGGATAAAATTATTAGTGTGTGTGGGTGTTCTAAAGATATCAAACTCGATTTGATGTTTATTTTTAATAATTAATAAATCAAGGAATGGTAAAGTATTATTTTGTTGTATTTCATAAGTGAACTTTATGGTGGGATATATGTCGTTGAGTTGATTCACAAAGTCATCTAATTTTTGTTTATTTAAGTCAAAAATTGCAAATATATCATCTACATATCTGAACCAAGTTTCTGGGAAGTAATTAAATTTTTCTTTGCAATTGTTTTCAAAAGAGGACATAAATATATTGGCAACGAAAGGTGATAGCGGGTTTCCCATGGACGTGCCTTGGATTTGTTTGTAGAATTCTTATTTGAATTGAAATGCATTTTGTGACATACACAATTTGGTGAGCAATACATATTCATTAACAATTTTGTCTGGAAAATTTTGGTTTTGTAGCAAGCTTTTTAATATTTGGGAAGTGTCCTCAACTGGTACACTGGGGAAAAGGCTACTGACATCAAAGGAGACCATGATCTCTTATTCTTTAAGTGTTAGATTTTTCAATTTATTTATCAACTCATAGGAGTTTTTTGTAGAGTGTTTATCTGGAAATGACATTTGTTGGAATTCACTGTTCAGCCATTTACCTAGGTTATACGTAGGTCTGTTTATCACTGGGGCTATAGGACTCATGGGATTACCTAATTGTTGTCAACGTAAATAGTCTTATTGGTTACTGAAGTAAATAATATCTGGTATAATTACTAAATAATTTGATTCCTTACGCGTGCATGGCAGATGGATTATCTACAGCGAAAAAAGAACATAAACGTAAATATTACAGCTACTGAATTCAAGTGAGGTATATTCAGGTATGTTTTAAATAATTTTTGATTGTTTGGTTGATTAAAACTGATTAGAAAATAAATCACTTAATAGAAATGGTATATTTCCCTGGAATAATTTCTGGTATATCGTTTTGCAGTATTTGGTCATTATACGTGATATGTTTATTAGTGCACCAACTAAGGGGGGAGGAGGAATTTTTAATAATAATAATTCTTAGTGTGGTGTTATTAGCTTTATATAGAAGGATGCGTAAGGAATGCGTGCATTAAGTGCATTAATACGAGACAGAGAGAGAGAGAGATAAGTAGAGAGACAGAGGGAGAGAGACAGAGGGAGAGAGACAAAATTAAATGCTACAAAGATTAAAACTAATTTTTGGCGTATAAGAATTGTATAGAGTAATGCACTTTTTGTCAAACAATTTCTATTCGCCCAAAACTATTTTAACTCTCTGGAATAAACAATTATGTGAATTTTATATTAATTGCTTACTATTTAGTGCATATAAAAGTTGGTGCCATTAATTATTATTTCAATTTTAACTTAACACTTAATTCACGCACACCGTCATATATGACGGCCAATTACGAGGAGAGGGAAAGGGGGAGGCCGAGAATGAGGGAAAGTGGAAGTTTGGGAAAGCAGGAGGTTTAACGGGAGAGAGGGGCATATAGGGAAGTAGAGAGAGGGAGAGGAATGGGAGAAAGGGAAGAAGAAGACCGAAAATACGGCTAAATATAATTTTCTACCTTAAGTATATGCCGAAATGAGGAGGTTCAGGGTTGCAAACGGGCAGATGAATTCGCCTAGCGGAGCGAGGAACGGGGTTGACGCGCGTAGCGCGTAAGAGCAGAGCCCCTAGTATAACATAAACGAAGATGAAATTATAAATTTCTGTAAAAATGATGCTAGTATGTATAAAAACGATATGGATGAACGCGAGTTAATTGAAGAAGTTCGCATTTTGAAACCACCTGCATTCGATATAAAGTGTACAAATTAGGCAGAAAGAAATTTTAGGATTTTTTCACGAATACGACTTTTAAATTCATTTCTCAAAGTGTAAATTTTACTTAGAATATTTCTGACATTCGCCACATCAATTTCAACTGCAGAGTGTCCTTTTAGTAAACTAAAATTGATCAAAAATTACCTACGGTCATCAGCAAAGGAGCATCATCGTTTCTGATGCCACAAGGGAAGCTTTCAAGAGACAGCTGGTAACCTCCAATGCAACGAGATGGAACAGCGTATATGACAGCTTGAAGTATCTGCTCAGCCTAATCGATAAATTTGAAACAGATGTGACAGACGAACTAATGGATTCAGTGAGTTTGGCAAGACTTAGACCGGCAGAGTTGGAACTCCTTCATGAATATCTTTTGATAACTTTTTTGTTTGTTTGTTTTTTGCCTAAAGCATTGAATGTCTTGTTGATAATAAATTTAAGTTTAAGAAAATGAAAGTATTGGGTCCACCAAAACCAGTGATTTTCAAAACCAACTCCGAAACATTTCCTCCATGATTGCACTATTGGCAGACTGAATACTTAATTACATATCAAAAAACCATAGGCAAATTTTAGTGGATTCATAATAACTTTTTGTGAGAACATTTGCACAAGTATATGTTTTAGGGTTAGTGAAGAGTTTGAAATAGGTTTTGTTTTTCAAGATTGTTATCATAGAACAACTTTTGTTTTAGGTGATGAAACCTGTGGCAACTGCCTTAAACGTGCTACAGTTAGAAAAGAATATGTATGCAGGGTATTTGCTGACGACTATAAAATGTTTACAGCGGGAGCTTGGCAAGAAGGCCAAGGATTTCTCCATGAAATTTGCAAGGCCCTAGGCAAAGACTTTACTGGAAGGTGTGGATACAAGGTTTGCCAGTGCGATAGAAGATCAGAAGTTCGTCATTGCTGAAGGAAGAAGTTGACTCAGTGCGTAGGCTGGAGACAGGACCAACTACCAGGAACCCAGCGAGTGAGGAACAGGATGACGAGGCCATATTTTTCAATTCGGCAACCATTACTGTAAAGTCTGAATTGAATGACGAAGTAATGTCCTATTTGTCCAATAATGGAACTGACATTTCAGTAATTTCTTAGTACCCAGAACTAAAGAAAATCTTCTTGAAGATGAATACGGGTATCCCCTCAAGCGGGAAAAGAGAAGCTTGCCCCCAAAAGGGCAAAACTGAGAGATGCGAATTTCAATATGCAGCTCTTTTGCAAGTTTAATTCCAAACTGTAGGGACATAACAGTTTGTGTGCCACATTTTGACATTTTTTTGTTTTAAAGTATGAATTTGTATTTTTGCATTACATGAAAAAGCCTTTTTTATGAATGTTTCTCAGCAGCTCATTGCTTTATCATAAAGATAATAAAGAACTTTGTCCAAATGGTTAAGGGAAATTCCTTCAATAAAAGTACATGTAACTTACTTTTACTTGTAATCAATTACTTTCCCTATTCAGTAATTATACTTGTAACTAATTACAAAAACTTTAAAGTAACTGTATTCAATTACTTCTTACAAGTACTCTTCCCAACAGTGTGTGCGTGTGTGTGTGTGTGTGTGTATATATATATATATATATATATATATATATATATATATATATATATATATATATATATATATATATATTAACTAAAGGAAAAGAAAAGGTAGTGATGAGGGTGGCAACAAGGTGTTGAGGGAAGCCCAGCGGACACTCACCAAGTTGAGGACCAAGCTGGCAGGCTGCTGGGGGCGTCGATGATATATATATATATATATTATTTATATTTTAAACCATGTTCGCAACATCCTTCATTTCGTAAATTTCTTGATATGTAACTAGAATCGATAGGGAACTGTCGAACTGACCTTATGTCTGAAATCAAAGCGCCAAACTATGAATTTCCATTAACCATAAAAGGATTGGGCAAACCAGGCGCACATTCTAAATTTTTAGAATATATCATTGGTGCGTCACCGCTGATAACGTCTATTTTGCAGCCGAAACGCGCATCTGGTTTATCCAGCATGTTTATATGTTTATGGCCGTTGGTAAAGCTTAGTTGTGCCAATATAGCTAGACACTCTTACGAAAAATATTTTAAACTGATGCATAAAAATCACTTACGCAATAACGTATCTCGCGTTTATTTCAACCGCCTCACTCTTCTAGCCATTCTACTAGTTTCTATGTTAACTTCCCTATGACCCCACATTATACGCGAAGGTGCGGTACGAAACGAAGTGGAAATAAAAAGAGAGGAAGGGATGGGTGTGGAAACGGCGCGGGGAAGAGGTTTTCGTACATTTCCACCGATAGCGAGAGAAATGAAAAAAAGGACACCACGCGAGTTACATTTTCATTTTTCCCCCGTCACTCCGCTCTCGAGTGAAGGGAGAGAAGATCGCTCATATCCTTTTGTGAAGAATCTCCGATGCTTTCGCTTCCATCTCAAACTCCTACTGTGTACCCAGGGGATTTTCGGGAGAGAGAGAGAAATGGAGAGTGATGGGGTAAGGGGGAAAGGATCGTATAACGCGGATCCGGCGAGTTTGCAAATCGTGCATTCACTTCCAACCCACCTTGCCAAAACTCTCTTTCAACCTATCCCTCTAAATATCTAACCGTACCTATCCCGCCTCTACCTCGTCGTACTTTCATACCGCCGATTCATCTCGTAACCGTTTCGAATGAATAAACAATCTTTCAATCTAATACAAGATACCCCTTTTCTTCTTTATCAAAACTTTCCTCAAATCTTAACCGATTCCTTAGCCTTATTCTTGTCCCCTCTTCTCTTGCAGATTACGTCTCTCTCCTATTCCGTTCTCTAGTTTTTATTCCAATTGGTTCTTTCCCCATTGCGTCTTCCCTCTCTGACTTCTATCTCTTCTCCGTCTCTTTTTTCCCCTTTTTTTCCTCTTTTGCTTTTCAGTTTGTCGTTCCACTGGTGATTTCACTTTCTTAGTACCTCATTTTCTCCCCTCCTTCCTTCTCAAACTTCTCATCTTCCCGCTCCTCTTCCCTACGGTATTTTCCTATCATGTCAATGGAAAATTCTTCTGACACTCTAAAGAGATAGTTTTTTTAAATGAAAACGCCGCTGAAACTCTTAATATGGACACGGGTTAGAACAAAAGGGGCGTATTTTTTTATCCATGCCCTATTTCTACAAGATACTTACATAAATGTATGTGGTACGGCACAGCATGTATAATAAACTGAATTTGAATTAATTTCTAAGTCACCCTGTCAACTTTTTCAAATGAATTACTAGTTTTTAGAAAATTTAACATGAAAATTAAACCTGTCTGGTAATATTAACCAAGCCTTGTTATAACAAAACCATTTACATTATGTCATTTTCATAAGAAATGTGAGATAGAGAGAAAAGACGGAAGAATGCGCATATTTCCCAAGCTAAATTTTAAAAAATTGTTATTTTGCCATGCTAATTTAACTCTACATTCATATTTTCGCAAATTTTCAGCATTCAGATATAAAGATAAATTTTAAATGCATATTATAATTTTATATAAAATGTAGTGCATTCGCTTCTCTACCCATAGATTTTATTTAAACTGTTAAACTGTTTAACATACGATTTTTACCGTTTTTATAAAATAAAATTATATTAACTTCGATTTTTAATTTATGAAGACAGAAGTTATATTATATAGTATTTAATTATATAGTGAAACTTGAAGATAAAGCAACTCAAAAATGTCTGATTTTAATTATGAATAACACATGTAGACATGATTGGGTGGGGCATTAAATAATACGCAAAGAAATACTTCTCACTAAACTTTTCAATCAAAATTTTCAAGAACAAAACAATCAAGAGCTCCAAAGTTTTCTTTACAATTCTGACGCTTTGAGGATTGATGCATTTAAATGAAGGCATCATAATTTTATTTCCGAAAAGGATCCAAATAATTTCACAATTTACATTTTTACGAAACATTAATGGATGCATAAAGATGTACACATATGCATATTTTTAGTTTAAAATGTGACGTAGTTACTCTAAAACGCATGTTAACCCTTAACCCTAAGTGTTGGTTCCAGAGACCAATAAGATATTTTGTTATTTGTCACATCGGTAACACTGTTAATATATGCATGTACCTTCTGCTCAGTGTCTTTATAGCAGTTAGTGTTGATGACAAAATTTATCTTTAAACATCACTATTACACTATTACATAATCTCAGGGACCAATATTTCCAATATTAATGTTCAAATTCATATTCGGGTTAAGTGTTAAACGTTTTAATTTCGGGGGCTAACGAGTAAAATCATTGGTATTGCTCGTGATCATCAAGGGGTGGTCAACTTTTTCTTCTCTCGTTTAGCCATTCAACCTACTTAACCAATTTTATCTAGAAAATTACCGCGAGTTGCATGTTAATACTTTCAATAAAACAATCGAAAAATGATATTACAGCTTAAAATTGGAAGCTAGAAATATTTTGATTGCTACTTTTTTCAGTGATTTCTTCCCTTTGGCTAAAATACCGTAAATTTTCATGCTACGAACAATTCAAAAATGTCTTAACTATATAAACGCTCTCCGATTCTAGCACGTTTTATATTTTGAGCAACACACAACGAGAATATATTCGTTAAAATTCAGATAATGATTCTTCAGGAAAAAAACATAATCATCGTGAATTTCAACTTTCATTTCCCTCAACAACAGCGTGATGACGAAGCCGAAAAAAAATAATGCGTTTCTGTATACACTCGAGCGAGACAAATAAAGAGTGCCACTGAAAAAAAATCTGATACTCATTTATCGGAAGAGAAAAAAAAATAGAAAGACGAATTGTTTCAGAACACAAAAGCTCCCTCCCCCTTTCCACCCCCCTGAACGAACGGACTGTAGCATTTTCCCCGACTACAAAACACGAAAAGGTTTATTTCCAGGTTTCATGGATTGCGCGCGTTTATTCCATCCGTATTTAACGCGAAAACCTCCAAAACTTTGTCGTCATTCTTTTTCCTCAACCACCGCCCTACAGCCAAAACCGACCCTCCCTCATCCTTAACCCTCTCTCTCCAACACACATACACGCACGCCTCTCTCCTAACCCAACCTCCCTTTAACAACCACGTCCCTCTTCCGAGCCCCGAACCTCTTCTCAACGGCCTCTAAAACTCCCTCCCTCCTTCTCTCCCTTACCCTCCCCGCTCGCCATACAAGTCTACTCACGACTCCCGCAAGCATATCCTCAGAAAACTCCCCGACTGTCTGCCACAAGTTGGCTAATTACGACCGTACCGTTGTTTGCCCGGTGGGTGGGTTTTTGGTGGGTTTAAAAGTAAAGGGATGCCAGCGAGAGAGAGAGAGAGGAAAAGGGTTCAGAGAGGGGAGAGGAGGAAGAGGAAGTATGGGTGTGTGTGAGTGCGAGGTGGAGGAGTTGCATGCCTCGGTAACCCAGGAGATAATAGCCTCTTCTGGATTTTCCATTCCTCAAATACGTTTCGTTGCAGCAGTTACGCAACTATTATTAGATAGAGGCGCGACAGCAACTCATTTCCTTTCGTCTGATTTTTAATGCGAGATATAAGGGAAAGTGTAGAATCAAGATCTCAAGACGAAAAATATGTTCTCCAATATTTCCACTACAAAGGGAGCCATGGAGCATTGATAAGAAATATTCCAAATTATTTGCGACAAAATAAAATTCTTTTGCCATAGATTTATCGTGTCTAATGTTTTTTCTTTCCTCATTGCGAAAGCTAGATAATTGTTGCACTCACTGAGATCATTTTGATGAAGGCAAGAAACCATAAAAATGTTCAAAAAACATAGTGAAGATAAAAATTTTTATATATTTTGTAATAACGAACAGTCACAAATTCTTCATAATATACTACGGCCATGTGATTAGAATGTTCTTCACTCCGTGTTCTAAAATGTCAGAGCGAAACCTATAAAATTTTCCAGTTACGGAGTACATAAATCAGGGAGAATCGCCGCTGAGGTATACTTATAAAAGGAATGCTACTAAACTGAAATTTCAAAAATTTTTGAATAACATTACCAACAGAATAACTGAAAATTTGTTACGAAAATTTTAATGGTCTTCGCCGTGTATGGCGTACGTGTGATAATACAATTCTGGGGCACAGACAATATGAATCATCAAATGTTTAGACTGACTTTTTCATAAATATACTCCTTAGTAAACTACCACCGCTTTTAATGTACACTAATTTAAGTCTTGAACATTGGTCGCAACTACTTTTTGCAACTCATCCGAGCTTGCTCTCCCAATAGCTGCTTAAACATTGTTATTACTGGATATATCCCAACCATAACATTGCTATGCGTTGTTTTAAATAATAACATAATTAGTTTTACCATTGATAAACTCTTAATCGTCATTAAAATGGCGACAAATTCAAGGAAAAGCATTTTCATTTCCCCTTGAGCTTGTCACGCTCATCCTATAATTAAAAAAAAAGAAAGATAACAAAAACTCTTTAACATATTTCACTAAGAAGTCGGAATCTGCGCCCAAGTTAATTATGACGACCTCTGAACGACGCTTTTCTTTCTATACATTTCGAACCAAGCTCGGAACATAAACGTCACGGTTAGCTAACTCATCTTTCCGCTCGGAACAGACGCAGGAAGAGCCATACGACCGTCTCTTTCGGGCGTTTCCTTATTTCCACAACAATCAACCCGAGTTCCGAGGGAAGCGACGTCACTCGAGTAAATGGAAGTTAATGATTAATGAAAGTTACACACCGAGGAGGGGAGAAAATGGGGAGAAGGAAAAGCTATCTTATTATTTTTTTCCACAGAGAAATTCGCGTGCTATATATCAATTCCCATCCAAACTATCTCCCTCTCCCTTACCCCATTAGATTAAAAAAAAGGAACTTTCGTTACTTTTTCGCGCAAAAAATTCTCTCCATTTCTTCCGTAGTTAATTAAGAGGGTAGTTAAAAGGGAGAGAGGTGGGGGAAAGCGGAGGATAGAGGCTGAATCGAGTGCCATAGCAACAGCTCCGGAAGACGGTTTGCCATCTCAGTCACGTCCAACCCTTGGGCTTAAAACCTGCAGGGAGACAGGGAAGCCGGGGAGATAATGGAGTGGACCGGAGGAGGGAATGGAGATCGAATATTAAAAGATGTCTTCTCGAATGCGGTTCGAATTCTTTTTATGCGTATCTCGCCTCCCGGCCGACTCGTTCCGGATCCGGCGATAAAATTTTTTTATCGATCACGTGAGGAATTTTTGCGGAATCAACGAGTAAAATGGGATTTTTCCGGGTGGTAATAATGGTTACCGTTACGTCGGTCACGAAGCTGGAGCTTGGGAAATTCACGCGCTACTCGCGGTGGCATGGAAAACGGTTAAATTTTACGCCACCGTGACTACTAAAAATATTTTAATGGCCAGCTTTATACAGACAACCTCATCTGAGAGTAACTTGCGACACCAGTAAAAATCGGTGAAGATGGAATTCTCGGTCTACGTAGCTATTTTTTAGAAAAAGCAAATTTAAACACACTAGTAGTGATTGCAGCGCATTATAAAGTTCATTTTAAAAATATATTTAAATGTTCAAAGAAGAAAATTCAAAAAACAATGGCATGGATCCGAATCATGTCTATAAAATAGATTGCTTATCGGATAAGATTTATCAGGTGAGATATTTAATCCGTCTAAAGCAGTTGTAGATATAGATGCCATGGGGACAGGATTAAATATTCGTTGGGTTAACCAGTTTTTTGCGTAAAAAAGGTTGAACGGATAGTGGAAGTACAGTGATGTATAGGTGTATTGAAAGCTTACGGTCCCTAAATGCGCGAACTGCCACGTGTTGTAGGGGAAGACGTTTAAGGGGAGGGAAAGTGAAGGGGAAATTAATGACCTTGGGATTCAGCTCTACGTGGAGTCTCAGCAGAAAATGACGTAGAATTATACCCTCTCCCCCGCGCAGCCCGCGTTTCGAGAATAGACTCTTCCAGACCAAAATGAGTTTCTGCGCATGGTCCGTAAACTTTCAACAGAGCTATAGCTGTTGGTGTCCAGGCCTCTCACGCACCAAGCCCGGGTTTAAATCCTTGCTATACCAAAATCAGCAATCCTTCTTATGAAGTGGATTTTAAGCACTCGTGCCCGCTTGGTGCTTTTTGAAAGAGAAGGCTAATGCCGATATCAAAATTCTTTTCTTCCCTCTACTGGCATGCGTATGTGTGCGAGAAAAGTGCCCAGTGTAAAACGTGATAGAACGGCTGTTGATTTGTCCGCATAAACACAGTAATCGAAAGAAAAAAGTATTTTCTTAGATCGGAAAATGCGACGTAGCCTAATCCTTGAAGATGTTGATGTATATTATTGCTGCGCGCTTTTGCATTCTACAGTTAATATTACGACGGTAAATCTGTCCAAAAATGTCAATAAAATACAAAAACGAAAACAATTTTCTTGTTCGAAATCTACATAACGATTTGAAACTTTTGAAAAGACAATTTTTTTCCATAAACAGCACAAAGCGCAACACAGTATTTTTATTTTTTGTAAAACACTTTTATTCCTAATGTCTATTCAATTTATTGGAGAGCGTTCCTGAATGCGAAAAAAGGAACCGACATTTATTTCGCCATCGAAAAAACTCAACACATAAGCAGTTTTATAATTCTCCGCTCGTGTCGCGGTTGTCAGTCCTTTGAAGCGTCCTTTCTATCTCACCCCCTCTGTATAGAATTAAAATTTATGAAAAAAAAAATCCCTTTTTGCAGTGAACTTTATTCTGGGCACGGAGCGGAATGGCCCTAAAGCAGCTAGCGAACTAGCCTCCATTAAAAAATTAAAGTACATAAAAATTATAATTGCGACGAAAAAGGAGAAAAAAATAAGAGTGAAAAGTGGCGGAGTCGGGGCAGATGGGTTGTTTATGAATTCGCGTGACACTACTTGCGAAAGAAATCCGATTTCAGAAGCCTTCCCATCCCATCTTTAAAACCCCGCCATCCACCTCTTTGTCTCTTTCTTCACCTCC
The DNA here is from genome assembly GCA_028673005.1 of Tanypteryx hageni. Classification (NCBI taxonomy): domain Eukaryota; kingdom Metazoa; phylum Arthropoda; class Insecta; order Odonata; family Petaluridae; genus Tanypteryx; species Tanypteryx hageni. The sequence continues at coordinate 61,316,293 of CM054114.1, read as the reverse complement.
CTCCACTCACTCCCTCGACTCCCCACTCCCTTTTTACCACCCACCCACCTTCCCTCCCTCTACTTTCCATCTCTTACAGAGAAGTTATTCTCCATTTCTGTCACGACTTGTCCGCTTCATATTAGAACGAGCTGGAAGTAATTAAAAGAGAAATGAGAGCGCGTGCCTTCATTTTTTCCGAAGAATTTATGGGAAAGGGACTCGAAATATTCAAGGTAATTATTATTTTGACCGTAGAGGAGAAATAAGGAAGTGCGAGCTCCGATGCTTCTTTTTTTATCGACGGTAATTTGCATTTTTTTATGAATCAAAAGAGGTAGAGAGAGAGCAAATTCCTCTCTATAATACGTATATCATTTTATTTTTATTTATTTTTGGCGAGATGATTATATTGAGAAAACGCGAATAAACTTTCGTAAATATTAACAAAAGTAAGAATGTTCTCTTAAATTTGATAGTTTGCGAAAAAAAGGTTTTTCATAAATAATAAACGTGGTTTGATTGAATTCCAGGTTACAAAGTTTTTGTTTAAGCAGATAATAGGATTCAAGCAAATAATCTGAAGAAAATAAGAAATACTCCTTTGCATGTTAAGTGGAAATGATGAAAAATAATTGGCTGAAATACGTAATTTTCTTCCGAGTACTTATGTTACCAAAATTATAGTTGAGTATGTTTTTGGAAAAGTAACTGCGTAATCATGAAGAATATCTACACTACGCCCGGAAAATTGTCGCATTTACTAAAAAGGCAAATAAATTATTTTTAAAATGTAACATCTGCCTATGTTTTTACGCATAAAAAGCAAATTCATTCAAATGACAGAGTTAAGTGGCCAAACTGTTGAAATCACTAAACATATAATGACAACAGGAATCAAAATTTTCTGAAATTCTATATATGTAACAGTCTTCTGAAGGTATAGTTTAATTATATGCACATATCTATTTCAACGAAATCAAAAGGATTTAGGGTAAATAATGCAATAACATAATCAGGGTTATATTTATTAATAAAACTTAAGCATTGGATTCTACATGAATATCGTCAGTATCTCTGGACAGCTCAAATTTGTCAGCTGCATTGCGGTACACATTTTGCAGCATCTGTGGAGTTATTTGGTAGTTGCCACCCCTGTATGATCTCGTAAATCTTGTAGCTCTTTTGAACGGAGCTGTGGGCATTTTTGTCTTCCAACAAGATGCGGTTGGTTTCATTGGGCAAACATCATTCAGGAGTATCTTAATGAACGTTTTCGAAATCGCTGGATTTGACGAGGAGGCAAGTCCCTGGGCACCTTAATCTCCGGATTTAACACCTTTGGATATTTTGCATGGGGATTTGTCAACTCAGAAACAAGATTTACAGATCTGCAAGATTTGCGAGATCTTAAAGGGGCTGCAGTTGTATAAATAACTCGACAGATGCTGCAAAATGAGTTCCGCGATGCAGCTGACAGATTTTAGCTGTACAGAGATACTGATGGTGCTCATTTTGAATCCAATGCCTATGTTTTATTAATAAATATACCTCTGATTATGTTACTGAATTATTCACCCTAAATTGCTTTGATTTTATTAAAATAGATAGGGACTTTATGTACACCCTGTCTATTCATTGTTGTAATAGATTGCATAATATTACAAACTCAAACTCCACTTAAGGATAAAAAGAGTAAATTGTTTGTATGAAAAGTAATATTACAATCAAGTTAATGGACGATGTCGAGACTTAGTGGAATTCTATAATCAAATAAAAATAGCAGTACGAGAAAGTATTTTTAATCAAAAACTTTTGCTAATTTCCACAAATAAATGCGAAACACGACCGGTTTCGGTGAACAATCACCATCATCAGATATTACAATATTACAGTAAAAATAATCCATGACGATATATAAATAAATAGACAAACGAGTTATAAATCGACGAAAATAATGGATCGAAATATCCCTACGCGAATGGCATAAGCTGGAATTTGTGGATGATTTGAAACCATGATAAAAGTCTGTATTGACACGGAATCAAAACCGATTCTTCCACTTGCCGGGTGAACTATCGCAGCAGACTAATATTCTCCCGTTTTAGAACATAATTTAACTGCTTCATTTAACTCGATTCTATTGAAACTTGCAGTAGATTTAATTACATCTACCGTTACGTACATCCCAAATCACGAAAAGATGAGCAAAAATGAAATTTCCTTGAGACGACCCAAGAAGAACCGCGCTAATCAAGAGAAAGTTACATTACAAGGGAGATTAAAAATAACTCAATTAAGAACGAAAAACTAGTAATTACCCTTGATTTATAGCTGAAGGTGCTATGAGCAGAACATTTAAAAAATAATAATTCCATAAATCATGCAATCAGTATGCAATTGTTTCCATTAAAAATCCAGAAATTGACATTTCGAAGAGAAAATGAGAAAACGGATCCCTCGTTTTTATTATATATGGCCAGACGCAATGCTTCGTAGGTTATATGCACACGGCGAAATTTACGCTTAACGAATGAGGGAGGAAAATATAAAAAATAGAGACAGATCCCTCTCAAAAATAGCATAAAAAATGAGTGATTCTTTTAACTCAAAACTCTAAAAATGCGAGCGCTCTGGATAGCATAAGTGAGATATCCTTTGCAAAAATTTAAGTAGATAGGATGCTACGGACAGTTTTTAAAGGATTAAACCTACAGATTAAAACATTTCGGATCATTAAATTTACCAAAAAGGAATTAATGGTCTCACCGAATTACTGGAATTGAATTGATGATCAGGATAACTCCAACAGTTGTGTAACGTTGGAGAAGAAATCTGTACTTCGAAGGGCTGATACTATTAAGCTGACATACTGTTGTTTTGCTTCAAAACGCCCCTGAAAAGATTAAAATGAAAATTTATGAATAGAATGCGGAAGTTAATATTTAAGAGATTTTACTCGAAAACTTTTATCAGAATTGCATGGGTCAGAACCACTGTAATGTTTATAAAAACATAAGTATCGCTAAAATAATCATTCTTATAGTAGGAGTCTCGTTGCCTTTGTATTGTAGTTATTATAAATAAGGAAGCTAATAAATGCACTGGTGGAATACGTAAGTTCGGGCTATAATTGTCAGAAAACAATACATTGAACAAAATATTGATAATTTTACGTAACTAATGCTAAACACAATCGAGATATATATATATATATATATATATATATATATATATATATATATATATATACATATACATATGCATGCATGCATGAATGCATACACACACGCACGAACACAAGCCCGCGCGCACACACACATATACATACATATATACAGTGTGGAACCATTTATCCGGCTACTCAGTAACCGGAAGTTCCGAAAACCGGAAACCAATAAAGTGAAATATTTAAAAAGCTTATATTCTCGGTTTTTTTGCTCACAATCTTAGTGTTTTTAATAAATTTTATATTAACTTAGTCATGTATATATATATATATATATATATATATATATTATATATATATATATATATATATATATATATATATATATATATATTGTCACTTTACGTTACTCTTTCGCTGAAGTAGGGCATAGGTCCGATAAGCTTGCGTGTGTTTTTGTGTTCGTGTGTTTTACGTCTCTCTTCGACGCCCCCAGCAGCCTTCCAACTTGGTAAGTGTCCGCTGGGCTTCCCTCAACACCTTGTTGCCACCCTCGTCACTACCTTTTCTTTTCCTTAAGTTAATATATATATATATATATATATATATATATATATATATACACACACACATAGAGCCGTAGTGAGGGCAGGGCAGCCGGGGCACGTGCCCAGGGCACAACTTTGTAAGGGGGAGCCAAATGGAAATTTTATTAAACACAATTTTATAGATAACTGAAAGAAAATTTGTTGTCTGTGAAGTTGCGAGTCTGAGAATTTGCAATCGCTTCACATTTAATACGAACTGTCTCTCTCCATTTCTCATACACACAAACACTTAAGGAGGTTCTGGGTTCCCCAGGAGGTGAGGATATACTTATGTTTGGATAAACATATTTTTTAATAGGGATTAATATGCCATATACGTATTCTGGAAGCTGGGATTATCCCTTTGTGACAGATTTGGCCAACCTTTACGGGCCTAAAATCCGAAACAGCAGGTTGGCTATCCTCGCTTCGGGATAATGATACTGTCCCTTTTTCTCTGTTCCTATTAACGATTAGTTCCTCCTTCCGCGATATCCTTATTCCCTTTTTCGCGGTTGAAAATTAAATAAAGGCGTGTGAAGTTTATTTCTACTTAAGTGTATTGTAAATAAAAGAATGCTTTCAATATAAAATAACATGAATATTTCTGTCCGAATGAGGAACTAAATTTTTATCAATAGCGAATAACCTACATTAGATACAATCAACATAATTTTAATAGGTACTTTCACACATTTTATGAATTAAATGTGATTTATATTGTGTAAATTGAGAAAGTTAACAATTGTTAGTCTCCCATTTCCTCGCATATCCTCGCAGTTTTTTGATTAAATCAGGAAATTCACTTGATTTTAAATTAGTTTAAAAGAAAGACCGAAATATCTAAAACAACTTAGTTTAAAGGATATATTTCAGAAACTGACTTCCAAGGTAAACTCTAAAGGCACATGTACAGCATCTACGCCTGAATCCCAGCCTTCAACTTCTAGTGTGTCTATCCCATCAACTACATCTTCCCAAAACTGTCAAGATATTTCTGAAGATAATTCTTCTGATGATGCCATGTAATTGATATGAATCAACTCATCTCAATAAATATTCATATTTTATTTTCTTGCATTTCTTCTTGTGTTTTTTGTGCATTTTAGATCTGGCTACCTGAATTCCGGAAAAACCCTTGTAACTGATGTTAACTAACCCAACATATCTTCATTTTGAAGGTAGGACAGTTAGTTATTTATGTTTTGTAATTTTTAAATGTGTTTTAGTAGATTTTAGACTTGGTGCTCAAAATTACGGAAAACCCTTTATCCAGAAAATCTGAAGACCCAAGCATTCTGAATAAAGGATCCCATACTGTATATATACATATCCTAATGAACCAAAGAGGACTGCTTGGACTTGAATATTTCGAGTTTATTTCTTAAATATCTTGGTTTATAACATTTCCTCTGATTTACAGAATATATTCGCTTACATCGAGAAACTTAACCTAAACATGGCATGATTCAACTCAGAGCCTTAAAACTAAGAAAACACATAACTTCCCGAAAAGCAGCTATGAAAACATAAGTATGTAACCTCAGAAACATCCAGCATGTTCGGCGAAATATAATTTTTTTAAATGCCAAAGCGTACATTTTTCTCGTTCATCCTAAAAAAATAACAAAAATGCAACGTAGACGCTTCGTGATAATTTAAAATAGACATGTTAATGTTGCCTGCACGCTTTCTCACTTTCTGCTCGAGTTCTTCCAGCCACCAATTCCCCCTCCACCTCCTCCCTGCAGGCCTCCTACATTCTCCTCCTCCTTATTCCGGACATAAAAACTACGCCTTTCTCTCAGAGCCTAAGCCAGTGCCGCAAATCCGACGGAGCAGTAACACACCTAAACACGCACACAAACGCCCTGTCCCTTACAACCCGCTCGACCTGTCCGCTGAGGGCGAGCCAAAAAGGGAAAATATTGCGCGTGCTCACGCCGCTTTGCGCCGGACTGATTACTTTATCCTTCGCCCCGGAATACAATTTACGGCATCTCGGTAGGTCGTAAAGAGAGAGGGGAAAAAAATATATTTTTTAAAGCTTTTATATTTTATATACATACGCGCGCTACCGTGTACAACGCAAAGGAAAATGGGATTTTGCGTAATTTCGTCGTAAAAATGAGAGTAATTCCGCTCGACTCTACACCTCCTCTTCCTTACGACGCCACAGGACGAATTTCGACGGCAGAGGAAACGCGAATTACGCTTCTTCGTTTTTTTGTCATCATTCACGGTCGCGTTTGGGGGAATAAAATAACTCGTTCTTTGCAATAGAAGCGCTTTTTCTCGATCGTTTCGTAATTTTTTTGCGTGGAGGAGGGACTAAGAGCGTCGCGCAATTTTTCCACGCATAAACGGAATAGATTTTTTAGAAAAGTCATATGGTTCAAAATAAAATAATACCCCGGAGCATGCCTATCTTAGGAAGATGATTTTCAATATTCCTCCGAGGTGCAAATAAAGTATCAAATATTTTGTTTTCATTTAGACCTGACTTCGTTAATACATAAACTGTATAGAATTGTAACTAAGATGAAAATACACGAAGATAGATTGTTTTAATGCAATTTTTTCCCATTCACTTTGTAATTCCGATGGCATTTTTTCCCTGATATGATAGATGTATTGAGTCGTATGCGGAACAACGTTAAAATATGGAGTCCCCAAACGCCTTCAAGCTTGTAATAATTTTTATTGTATATGATTGAGAGAAGTATTACCAATGTCATTCATATTTTTAAATATTCATTGATTTTTAATATTTTACAGATATAAGAACTTTATTTGTATCATTGTCATTGTCATGCCAAAATGTATTTAAGGATATACGATTTATAACGTTACTTCCAGGTTTTCCTGTTTCTTTCTATTCCTTTCATTCAGGTTAAGTTATAAAAATTAAATTTTATTGCTGAAACACAGATCTTTTGAATATAGGCACATATAAATTAACTTACCATGGATGGGTAACACAAGAACTGTAGAAATATTTTCCTAGGATTCTTTAATTAATTTTTATTGAAAATATAAAAAGCCCATCTGCTGTTCAACGATTGTATGAATGCATCTTACTGTGACTCAAATTTCTTTCATAAATAGCTAACACAAAAATACGTAAATGGCCGTTTAATGAACAGAATTATGGCACATCAGCCGCTAACAAAGATGTAAAACGTAGTTAGATCGCAATGAAAAAGGAATATTTGTAATTTTTTGTGTCTGCCACTTTCAAAGATTTAGCTTGAAAGAAAATGAAAATTTACTTCATATGCGAGCTTAACTAATACAGAAAACTATAACTAAAAACTATAATGACTGAAAATGTCCTGTTACTATATTCTTACAATTGAGTAATTAAAATATCATTGGAATGATCGCAAACGTATTAAAAAACCCAAAATTTGCAAATATCAATTTATATTTTAATAATATTTAATCATTATTAGTGCTATTATTCTAGCAACCCTGATCATCATGGAATTCTTTCTTCCATACCAGCCAATCATTTAGATGATATAACTTTAATTAAATACCACAAAAACATGAGATTCCTTGAATTTTGCGAAAGCAACGAGAGTTCCCGTTATCTCGTTGTGAGTTTAATTCGTTTATAACTTCACTTTACGGAAAACAAAAACATCACAAGAAGTCTTATTATTAAGGAGAAACAAGTTGGCAGACGATGCTTGTAAATCCTTTGCACGGCAGTTCCTCCAAGCACAATAAACAGAATGAAAAACTAAAAAAAGAAGGCGTCAGATTCTTAATTAAAGCCGTGCGCGGCGCAAGATACCTTTTTTGGGAAACGGAAATAAAAACGTGATCGAAAAACAAAGAAGGCGCGAAATGCTACATAGTATTTTCCCTCGTTCGCGATCCCCGTTCGTGTTTTTTCAACCGACTCTACGGAATGATCTCGAGCGTCTATGGTATCGCATTCCCTTGAGATGAATGGCTTCTGCTCTCAAAAAAGTGTTTATCTTAAGTTTCCGAGCAATCCACCTTCGAATACAATTACTCATTTTATTTCGTGGGTATGGAAAGTAATATCTCGCATTTGGAGACGTTGGCCTGATCCAAATTGGACTTCCGAACCAATGAGAAAGACTTTCTAGCTCCTCTTTTTTGTCATGAGATGTTAAATGCAATTAAAACTAAGTTACTGGATGATTGATTATATTCAACAACACGAACTATGCATTGGGGAAATTTTATACAGAAAGTATCTGCCATATTACCTAAACAGGTTCATTTCGCAAAAGCATCGTTCTACATTTTTAATTTCATTATTAGTGCAAATGCTCGTCAAAAATTACGAATGGATATGCATGGAGCTCTGTATTAAAATGAAAAAGTTCAAGTTGTGTAACGTAAACAAACCCATTGTTCCTTTTCAAAATTTAACGAATTTTACTAAATAAATGTTAACTTTATCGTTACTACTTCGATAAAAAAATCCAAACTAATTTTTGGGCAAATTCGGAACTTTTCTCAACAAAACTTGATGCAATATTGCACAAACACATCCATATATATGTGCTTCTACTCCGTACCCTAACGTCTCTGATTACATTAATTTACATTTACGCGAAATTCGGCTCGTAACAACAATGCTGCTGCTGTTTGCGGAGAGGAGACATTGGAGGTAGCTGAGCGTAGAACTCGACATGTTACGTCACTGAACGTTATTAAGTTATTTTTTGGAAAAATAACATAAATTATTATAAACAAACGCTATAACTGGAAAGATTTAAATCAAAATCCAAGGGATTATTTTTCTAAAACTTCCTTCCATTGCTCGCGTATAAGTTCGTATCTTTATTTTACACTGCGAGCGCAATTTTCCGTCAAAAATGACGGGTATTTATGAATTAAGTATTAAGTTAAAATAAAATTTAAATAAAAAATAAAGAAACCAACTTTTATGTGCACTAAAAAGTAAACAATAAATACAAAATCCACATAATTGAATTTTCCAGAAAGTAAAAACAGTTATGGGCGTATAAAAGTTGTAACAAGGAAATATGAATATTTATTTGTTAAAAATTACGCTACATAATTTTTATATTCTCAAAACAAATTTCACTTTCAGGAACATCGAATTATATTAAATTTATATTCATTTTGTACTTTTTTGTGTATATTACACGTGACTCATTAAAATAAATATATATAAATTTTATTTTTCTGCAACTTGGACAGTAAAAAAGCTGAAAACTGTTTTCGATAAGAAAAAGTTTAGCTGATGAAAATTCGTTTTTTTTAACTTACTGATGCCATCATTTTTTGAGCAAACACATGATCTGGATAGTGTTAAATAATATTCTGATCTAAGAGATAATTGCAAAATAAACTTAAATACGTCACGTTTGAGCAAATCTCCGTAATTAACCAGATTGGAAACGCTTTCTGGTGAATGTAATGCTAACTAGGGCTCCATTGGTAATATTTTGTGAATTTTAACAACTTTCTAACCAAAATTAAAATGCCGACATCTCTTTAATCCACTAATCACACAATATGTGGTGCTAATCATCTACATATTTGTAAAAATGCCAAAAAATACCTATTTATAAATTTGACTGCAACAAATCGTGAAATGTGTATGATAATCTATTTATGAGGTAAATAAATATTAAATATACGAAAGTAATCTTTGAAGATGAATTTCCAGCAAATGATTTAATTTTTTTAACTTTCGCAAGTACTCCTCGTTTTGAAATGCAATAAATGGAAAATGTAATAATGCTTTTATAGCGTAAACCTTTTTTACGGGACTTTTTTTCCCTTAATCTTGCCGTATTGCAGGAATTTTCACGACCTTTCTTACGCCGCGAAGTTTTTAGGTCATGTCTGTTTTCCGCTGGATTAAAAATTGCATCATTCACTTGAAAATTCCTCAAATGGAGCGTAGCTTGGAAAACCATAAATGGCTGAACGTTCCCAATGACCCGCTTTGTATCAGCGTTTTTTAGAAATTTTCTTTTAAAAGTCGTATACCCCACTCGAGAAATGGAAGAGAGACAGAGAAAGATGGCGGGAGGAGTATAAGGTCTTTCTCTCCCCCTCAATTCCCATCCGCACTTCACATCTCCCCCAATCTCCATCTCCTTTTATTAAAACCCTTTTGCAAACCTACCAATTTGCGGCGCCCGCAATGCTGTTCCCCTATTCCCTTCCCTCCTTCCAACGTTACGCCGTCATCCTCTTCTAGTCCGTCTCCTCTCTCCCCCATCCCTCCGTCAAATTCCTCGGCTGCTTCCCTACCACGTCGAACAGTGTCGCAAAAATTATCCCAACCACCCGACAATCGTATCTCGAGAAATGTATGTACCATTTTTTTAAAAAGAGATCGGGGCAATTCCTTAGTTCTCGCTGAAGAGACGCTCTCAGTAATTCCATCCTATCCTCACCCCTCCCTATCTTTCTCCCCCTCTGACGCCACCAGTAAAGCATTCTATTCCGCAATTAAACCCCTTAATTCCATCAATTGAGGCAGAAATCTCCTCCCTGCTGCTCATCAACCCATTTCTTCCCGACCACCTCCTTCCCCTGTACCCATATATTCCCCTCCCACCAAGCACCTTCTTACTGTCTGCGCCTCTCCTCAAAAGCCCCTTTCTAACCCTCCTCTCTCTCTCTATACCTTCTATCTCCAACATCCTCTTCCCACTGCTTTCTTCTATTTTTCTCCCTCCATTCCCCTTCATCTCGCTCTTTTTTCCCAGACATAATCCGCAAGAAGACTTGCGTCTCTCATTTAGGCGGAAGCCATATTACCACCATCCCCCCACAGATGTCTCCAGCTAACGCCACTTACATTTTCACGGGCACCTCCGTCTATAGCATTCTCTCCGCCTTACTTTGTCTTCATAAATATCTCATAACGCCCTCTCTTTCTTCTCTATTCCTTCAACTACTATTTTTTCCGCTTCTCTTTCACTTTATCGGGGCAAACTTAATTCCTCTATCCTTCTTTCCCACAATGCATCTCTCTTACGCCGTTCAATTTTATCTCCTTCCTTAAATGAAAATCCGTGGTTTCGAAGTTGATACGTAATCTTGGATTGTATTCAGCCTATTATAAGAGCTCTATAATGCTCTTGTGAATCCTCACATGTATCAATTAAAATTGACATTTTATAAATACACATAATTTAAGGAATAAATAAGCTTTTAAGAATCATCAGGCGAAGGTTTTTATGAATCATGCTCTGCTCCGTTTGCAAGGTGGTCTCACGCATTCACGTGAAAAATAATGTATACTATAACGCAGGGCTCGACTAATCCCGGGCGCCTAAGATTTTCATGCTGGCGCCTTGATATTATATATTCGTGCTGTAGTTAGGTTTTGGTTACTGTAGCCACGTGCTGTAGTCGTATTGTCAGGCTAAGCAGTAGAAGCAGCACAATATAATAAAACTCGCGGAAAAATTCAAGTTCCTGAAAATAGGTGCAAATTTTAATTCTTGTTCGTAAACTACAGTTTTCAGAATGCCATTTGACTTTTTCAGATTTATAATGTGCATTTCATTATTTTCTGCTACATAATGTGACAGAAAAGATGTGCATGGCTTAATTATTAAACATTTTTCTGATGATGGTACAAAAATACACGCCAAAATTATGTAACGCCTGCGTTGGCTCCTAGGTTTAAATCTGGCGCCTTTTTTGAGAAAATTTGTCGTGCCCTGCAATAACGTATACGATACGGACAAGCACGCATATACACATGCATGCACGCGTGTGTATGATCTTTTTTTAACCATTATTCTACATCTCCTTAACCAATTTACCTTTCCCATTCCTCCATATTCACAATCTCCTTCACTCCACATTCACAACTCCCTTTACGCCTTATCTCCGCCCCCTTTAACCCCTCCCACTTCCTCTCCCTTAGCACCTCTTACTCATTCACCCATGTCTGCATCCTCACCGCGCCCGCTCACACCCACACTCATCCCGCCTCTTCCTTGAAGCCGCACCCCAGGCTATGCGCCCTATTTAAGTTGCTCAGAAACACGCACACGGGCGCACCGACCGCTTTATAGCACCCCAGCATCTCGCGCCTATCCTCTGCTTTATTAATACGCATCCACGTTAGTCTATCATCGGTCGTGTAAGAAGATATTAAGGCACCCACGAAATGTTTCCTAGTCTCTCAATATAGCGTGAGTATAAATTACTAAACGAACCGCTTACGTCAAAATAGCGCGCAAACGAGGATCTTCTGCGCTGATTATTCAGAAAGGAGAATTAAATTACTCCACCTTTGTCGCATACTTTTAATGCTTCTCGCATTGCATTAATTTTTATCACGTGAATTATCTAATTAAAACTGATATTTTACTCCTCATACCGATCGATTCCCGGCGATTCAGTTACTCAAAAATAATCAAATTCCAGGCAATAAGTGCCTTTACTGCAACCTTTGGGCATTTATTATATAAAATTTGTTTCGAGGTGTGAAATAATTCCATAAATTTAATTACTACGAACGAAATCAACCATATCTCTTTGACTCGATTTTATTTAACTTCATCGAGGACTCCAAAATACCATTAGATATATTTATTTCCTTTGTAAAACATAAACAAATATTTTAGAATAATTTGAGGTTATTATTCAAATGCTTATGAAATAATTATCAAGAAATCTATATTATTATAGAATTTTATACAATTCTGAACAATGAAACATAGAGAACTGATCTCTAAAATCATCGTGTAGCTGAAAACCAATAAGATACAAACGCAGCAATACTTTCAGCCATCTTTTATTCAGCTTTAGTGAAAATCTGAAACACATCAAATATCTACTAAAACCTCTCCGGGATTAACTCCTTAAAACAGAAATGACCAAACTTATCCGGTATTCCATATTAAAGGAATTGTCTCGCTGGAGTGATGTAAAGATGGAAGGAAAAACGGAGAAAGAACCGAAAAAGATGGAAATCTCCCTCACCCCTCCGTTCTCCAATTAACCAGCTTCGCGCTTTTAGTGCTCAAATTCCTTCAATTCGAACGAGATATGGTCGCGGTAACGCATCTCCTCACGTCCGGCAACCATCTTAGCCGTGTAGAACTTTGGAATTTTTAAATGAGCTGGGGAGGGAATAGGAGAAATTTAAACTCTTCTGGGAATGATTTCCTCAAATGAGACCCCTTTAAAACATCGACGATGTCAGACGATCTGAAAGACTCCTTAGAATTTATTAAAATTGGATTTTCAGCTTTAATATTTTGCATGAATAATAATAAATAGTAATGTCTTTATATGTGTCATAAATGTTGTTAACATGTTATATACAAGCTACTTCAATATAAATTGTATTAGATATCTACTTTTGAAACGCCAATATAAAGTTATTTTTGCACCTATTATAGGTAAATCCTATAGAGATTTTTCGCGTAATTATTTTCTCTCAACCCTATGAATAAATAGATGCACTTAAAAATTCTACCCCAAACCGTCATTTTAAGTAAGTAATATTCAGATGATCTGCTGAGACAAACTGATAAGCTTGAATGCTGCCTCTAAAATTTATGCGGTAAAAATAGAAATTATAAATAAATAAATTATATAAATTTTAGAGGCAGCATTCAAGCTTATCAGTTTGTCTCAGCAGATCATCTGAATATTACTTACTTAAAATGACGGTTTGGGGTAGAATTTTTAAGTTTCAATCAAACACTAATTTCATCATTTAAACAATTGTTAGCGTTGAAAAAATGGCATCTATTACTAATTATTTCAATATATGCTTTCAATGAAAGGGTTTTATAAATGTTTGCAATAAATGGCAGAATATCCAACGTTGAATTTATATCGATCAAAATTTTGGCTTTCAAAAATCAATTACCCAAAAATAAATTATCAAACTCATCTATGCATCAAACATATGTAGGACTGCTGTGATTACTTCAACTTTAAAATTTCTGAGCAAACAAATAAGTATTTTGCCAAGAAATGCCTCTCTCAACGTTAATTCGCTGATCAGTGAGTTTAATAAGGACAAATGAATAAACACAGGGAACAGCTATTTGCGAATATGGTTTTCTATATATGACGGGAATCATCTTCTACTAATAATCGATTATGAAATATCAAGGTATGCAATATAAATGAACATACATATACACATACAAAACTCCTTTTTTCACCCATATACTCGGAACGAAAAATCTGCATTTTTCCATCAGATTCATCGGTTTCCGCCTCTGCATTCAAGGCGCAACTTCTAATCTTACCGCAGAACTTACCCCCTCTACTCCTCCAATTCGATTCCTTCCCACTCCCGTCTCCCCACTTACCTCCCCTTCATGGGCACCCTCCCCCCGTTTGACAAGTCGTTACATTACCTACGATACCCGAATCTGTTTCGCCTTTACACGCTTACCCCTTCTTCCTCCCCTCGCCTTCTCCTTTATGTTCCATCCACCCCAACCTTTCCCCGCATCCCCATTCAACCACTCCTCTGAACGCCTCCTCTCAGTTTATTCTCCTACTCCGCCCCCCTTTCCACACCTAAATCTTTTGAGGTGGAGGTTCCTGGTGGTCGGGATTGGGAGGAGATTCTCATCTCGGAGGCAGTTTTTGACCCACCCCTCTCGGGATCCCTCCTTACCTATCTCACCGCCCCACCATTTCCCATCCCCGAGGAAGCGAGTTCGAAATCCGGTTCACTTGGGTAAACGCCTTCTCCCATAGTGAGGAAGCATAGCTTCAGATATAGGGTGAGGTTCCGAAGGCGCTAAAAATCTGAGAGGGCGGGGAGGTGGGGGAGAAATAGGGTGGAGGTGGGAAGGGGAAAGAAAGGGTAGCGCAGGTCAGGAAGGAATGTGTGCAAAATTACTTTTTTCTCCCTCCTGGCAGGATGAAAATGGTGGAGGAAGGTAAAGGGGATGGCTATTTTTCGGGCCTTATAGGAGCAAAACTCCTCTCCCGTCTCAGATATCCGCAGCTCGACCGCGTAATGGCGGTGGAGACAGGAACTGCTTTGAAAAAATAAATTTGGCGAGTAAAATGGGATTACGATGCTGCATGGCGATTTTTTCCCCGGGATACGACCTATTACTTCCCAAGCTTCCCAAGAGATGGCGCGAGCGTAGGCCTCACTTACGCCATTTTGTGTTTGTGTGTGTGTGTGTCCGTGCGTGGAGGGGTGAGAGGGGAAGCGGGGAGATTATTTTTTCGTGTGGCTAACCCTTGCGTGGCGGGTAACCGCCGAAAATGCTTATAACCCAGCCAGATATGACACCAAACTTTGGAGTGGACACTACCTCAAAATCACAGTTCTGGCGGAATGCCGCACGTGGTGAAAGCCTGGGGGATGGATCGTCGGTTTTGGGTTTCTGATGGACTTTTGCCAGGGATCTTCTCGACTAGTATAGTTATTAGGTAAAGTGTAATTTCCTCTCCATCTAACTTAATGGAAATCATGAAAATGTCATCACAATGGAGTCACTCAAATGTTTCAGTTCTGCGGTGAAATCCATCGAGACCAGTAAGGACAAGAAATAAATAGCAAAATATTATCATGTAACACCAGTACGTAAGTACATTTAAGGTCTCGTTTCATAACTATCTTTGTTTTTTATGTTCGATAAGATCAATTGAAAGAAATTCTGCCCATAAAATTGGTATGGCAGTTTCAACGAACCATATAATATATATTACGATAACAATCAAATCATCATAGTCAGCGTTCTAGATTAATAGTTATTTGCTCAGCATTATAATCTTATGCGCCAACAATATGAAATACACGCAGCAAGAAAAAAATTATACAAAATAAAGGATGGGAATAAGAATTTTTCAAAATTAAGTACCTTTTAATGAGTACTTGATAACATTAGAATTTTGTCTCCTTGCATCAAGTAATTCTAGTACTTTAACGCCACATCTAAATGTACTCAGCACAAATGTTTGCATAAATCAGTTATGTAACACTATTATTTTTGTATTTCCGACCTAATGTACAATTTTCCATTTGATCATAAATAATACCCAACTACCCTCCAAAAAAGTCGAACCTTTCTCCAACGACGAAGCAATACATTAGGTTGTTTACTTGTATTTCGAAAAATGTGGCGTATTAACGAGTCTTTTTTGTATAGCTTGAGCTTAGTATGTGGAAATGGTAGATTCCGAACAACAAATTCACAGTTTTGAAAATGGAAATATTATCCACACATAAAATCTTTGCATAAATTATTTTTATGCTGTCAGTGTCGTGAAAAAGGCACCTAAATAAAACTCTCTTCTCGTATTTTTAATTGACCATGTTATTAGCCAGAAAAGCATGATAAATTATTTTCACTTTATTTCACCATCGCAAACATTCTCCCACGAAGGAGCATGTGTCTGTGCGCGCGTTTGTACATGCGTGTGCGAAAGAAAAGACGCCAGTCGTTAAAAAAAACTTCCGCTTTTTAGAGACTCCATAAAAATGGGCGAAACGACGTCAGTCGCTTCGCGAATTTCTCTCGCTCTATGAACGCAGAGCATTTTTAACTCAATTTTAAGGGTATCCTAAATATCGACGCTTCATCGTTCAGTAAAAAAATAAATAAAACGTCCCGTTGCGTAGTAAATTAATGCTCAATATGGCCCATGACGTAAAATTCGGAAAACCGATCCTTTAATGAGGTTCCGCTCGGCGGCGCTGCTGGGCATGAACGATAATGCACAACACGCCCTCATACGTGGATCCTGCCATCTCGTTATCCAGGTAACCTCATCACCGCACCCACCCTCACAGCGGGTATCTCTCGTTCTAATCCACTTCCAGATATCATCCTTCCTATTCTCCGCACTCGTCTCTCCCCTCCCAACTCCTCCCTATCGGTCCAAAATCCCTTTCCCGCATCTGACCCCAACCAGTTCTGAAATGTCCCACTACGTTCCATCCGAAGCCATTGCCATGCAGCTCGAAACCCATATCGCTTGAGAACCACCTCCTTTAGTCTCTCGCGCACGTCTCTTCGCATCGTCCCGGCCAGAAAACACGCCAATCACGAAGGCTCTAGTCTTGCAAGGTGTCGTCGCCTGTCCCATTTCGTCTCCTACATCTATTCGACCTCATATCTTTCTCATAGTGTCTTGCATCGTTCATTTTATCCACCGCTTCCACGCTAAATTTTTTGTCATCTTATGCTGGTTAATTTACTTGGGAGAAATATGAAGGATTTAGTTAGCACGGCTTAATAATTGTAATATCGTTTCTTAAACTTGGTTTTATTTGATAATATTTCATTGCAAGACCATATCAAAATACGCCTGGCTGTCCTATAACACGGATTCACTACTCCCTTGTGAGTATGTTCGGTGTGGAAGGAGCTATGACTATAATAATCCAAGAGGTTGATTGGCTAAAAATACACACACACATATACGGATTCGCTACAGCATGGTTTGATTTGATACCAAAAATTCAGATAACGCGGATTATTGTTTGCATTAACGTGGTTTAGTCGGACCTGGGAAGTGGGACTACGGAGAAAAATCTTTTGTAGGGCCCATGTGCTTTGATTATAAGCTGAGATAAACAACAAAAACATTCTATTTATTGATATGTGCGTCAGAGATAGGTTTGATATTTTGTGTCCAAAGGAGTATGAAACGCAACCCTCATTTCACTATTTAAAGCCACTCAAATGACAATGGTTCACATTACACGGCACATTTTGTGAACTCATCCCTCTAATTATAGGAGAGCCGAAAGTAATGTGAATATAAGTGGCATACATTACAAGGAATGAAATGTTAATTCGATACGCATTAGGACATACAGAACGTAACTGGTTTTTCGGAATTGCTCGCGAACAACCTCCGTTTACTGATAAAAACTCATAAAAATATTGGGAAAACCAGATGCACATTTCATTTACCAAACAACTTTAGTCAGTGCTTATTCGCCGATAGCAATTCTAATATCACAACTGATGACAGATGCTTTGGATCCGAAGCATATATTTGGTTTTCAACTACATTCTTCTCAACCAAAAAATATTCTCCTTATGTCAATGGTAAAATTAAGTAGTAAAATGTTTTGTTCCAACATTTGAAGCAATTGTCGATAAATAAATTTCTACTTTTTGCTGATTGGACCAATTTATAACCGTAGAACTAATGCCGTCATCAACCCTCCTCGTTGGCAATATTACTTTGGTTAAAACGTTTTCTAAAAATTTCACTAAGAAATTTTATGCTATTCATTTTCTTTAACCTACTATTTTAGTTCAGGTTTCTAGTGAAGAGCCAGGAAAGATCACCTTTTACGTTTTAGTTTGTTTACGCGGTCTCAAAAAAAATAACGTATTTATTTCCCGCAAATGGTTAAAATATACTGTTTGGAAATGATTTAATGTCTTTAATTTTATACAACCTTAAGTTGTAAAAGAATTATTTGTATTTTATTTATCATAGAATTTTTATAATTAACTGACTACAAATTGAATTTTTTTAATCGAAGCAGATAAAGATTCTATTTGTGCCGAGTTTTAATATATGTATAATAAATACGTAAATACGAGTCACTGCCTAGCCAAAGGGAAAACTAAGACATGCACTTCAAAAAGAATTTCATTGATGAAATCACATTGACAAATTTACATTTTTACTGCAAATAAAACAAAATCTCAGCCTGTTTAGAAGTCGAGTTTCAATTTTTATTTCTGTAGTGGAGTCGGAACTCAGGGAGCGACTTGATTTAAATACGCTTTAACCTCATTGGATGATTAAAAATAAAATAAAAATACAGACGTTAAAACCTAGCTGTTAAGAGTCGCAATTCCAAACTTTAATTCCAGTTATGTGGCAACCTTATTAAAGTTATATTTTCCTAGAATATAATTTTCGTTTCTCACTTCGTTAAAACCTTAAATACAATATTTCACCGATATACGCCAAGCAGAAAAGCGCCATGCATGAGCGTGCAAAAAGACCGCATATAATAGGCTATTCTTTCTTTACCAAAAAAGTCACGTTCTACGCCACCCTCGTTAAAAACCTAGCACTCCTATAAAACCTAAATATTTCTGGGGAAAAGATGCTAGGAGGAAAAGATGCTAGGAATAAAAACCCACCCAGCTATCAAATAACCTATTAGTTCCCGCAAGTTTATCCTCTTAAGTGTACACATCCCTCGCCAATTTCTCCTCTCACCCGCAACCCATCCAACGGCCCTACAAATCACTCCCTCCTTTTTCCCCTACCTCCCTCTCCTTCCTCACCCCTCATATCCCTCACAGCTCTACCTCTCTCTCTCTCTCTCCACTCCCCCCCCCCCTGCTCTTTTAAACCCTCCCCATTCGCGCAAAACTTTACGTTCTAGAAGCCTCCTCGTTTGCCACACTTAGAAGTTTACGAAGACCTAACTTGAATTCTCTTCCCTTAAACGTACTTCACCTCTCTCTCATTCCGACTCGTCTCTCTTCCTCCTCCGTCCCTCTCCCCCTCTTCCCCTTTTTCCCCACCTTTCCTTTCCCATCTACCCTTCCACTCCATCTCTTTCTACCGTTCTTTTCCTCTTCTCCCCCATTCGCCCTCTCGGTACTTATATTTTATGCTTCCCTGTGCGGCAATTTCTATATAAACGCTGTTGCGGATGGTTCGGGGTCTTACGGGGTATTTTGGCCTCCTCGATGCATAAAAAACGACGCGTTTTACTTTGAGATTATCGCCGAGACGTACAAATTCCTCCTTTAAGGTTTAGGTTTCTTGGAGATAGAAGCACGCAGTAAAGCTAGGAGACTACCTTCGTGCCGTTAAACTTCGTAGTATTTTCTGTAGAACTGAAGCTATGGAATCCCTAAAAAAAGTCTTAAGATCGTAACATTCCTCCATTTTATACGTGTCAAGCAACAAAAGCTTTGTTTCATCTGTGTTTCTCTGCAGCATTCTGGTGGTGAGTTAATTATCTTCCTTTTGTTGCTGCTGAATTGATATACCTTTTCAATATCCTGAGTCTGAGACATGACGAAAATAGAGGCGAGGCTTTTGATGTATATCTTTTCTATCATAAAACCGCAAGTACGTTTACGAATGACCTCCATTTGAATTCACTGACCATACAAGTACATTATGTATACAGAGATTCTCAATATCTGTTATGTGTTGTAAAAGGAAGGGAATTGCTCGCACAAGCGTTACGCTTGAGGAAAACAGAAATTCATAGATGGCGCGTTGCAGGTAGTGGCATTCACGGCGCTACGTCGAATACATAGTCGATGTCGCTTTCCTGCACACGGAACAAATTGGAACGTTTCCAGACTCATAATTTAACCTCCTTATTTCCCTCTGTAAAAACTTATAAAAACATTTTAGATATAAATAATAGATACATAACTTTTACTTTGGAAAACTGATTTTGTTAATAATTTTCGCGTAAAGCAATTACTTCCTAATGTTTCGCCTATGTAATGAAATAAAATATTGCATCCACGAGTTTAAGGTTCGCATACATTGAAAATTATAATAGGTACATTTTACTTTTCTCTAAAAACGAACCACAACTATTCATAGCTACTGTAGCGTAACTACTGTAACACTTCTCAAACGTTCCCTCGCTGACCCCATTCGCTACAAATAAAACATGACAGACATCTTTTTTATGCTGAACTTTTGACGTACACGTTCGGAATGCATACGTAAAATACGTTAAAAGACGCGAGTTATACTTTACGCCGTACGTTTTTTTCCTAAAGAGATCCAAATGCACCATTCCTCAGTTTTATTTTTTTCGGAGAGAGAAACTCCTGCAATCAACCGCATCCCTCTTTATATTTAAGCGTTTCCCCTTTCCTTCTGAAGCGATTCCGTTTCTTTTCTCATGCAAAAACTTTATGGACTAAACCACATTGGTCTATAACACATTGATCGAGAACACACGCGCTCACATCTTTCCCCAACCAGGCTGCTCCCAAATTCATACTCTATCCCGCTTCCCTTACCTTTCCCCTTGCCCCTCATCTTACCTACATTTAACTCTAAATGATTCTTCTTCCCAGCATATTTTCCAGCACGCTCGCAGCCTTCGCATATTCCTTAGTTCCAGTCCTTTCCACACACTTGCGTCCGAAATCCCAAGGCGACCCCACTCTATTCCCGGATACTACTAGGAAACCATTCTTGCACCATTCTACTCCACCCTTTTCCAATATCCCTTTCCTTGGCCTCCGTATACTTCGTACCCATCCGAGACCTCCTCGCCACGGTAAAGAACACCTTATGGGGTACATCCCCGTCTCATCGCCTTCTCTCCTTTTGCGGTGAACCCTTGTGGAATGCGCCGGTCCAATAAATGAGGGGACTAAAACAGGGAAAAGTACGACCCATCGAAGCCGTGGCGTAATCTGCATGCGTCTCCTTCCCCCATTTCTGCCACCGATCCACAACCGCCATTCCAAACCTTCTTACCCTCTTCACGCCTTCTGGTTTCGCCCCTTCTCTCCCTCTCTTTCTCTCTCGATTCTCATAATCCAACCATCTAGCACGCCGATCTTCACCTTAACAAAGAAAATTTGCGTAAAACCTGGTGCTTGGCCACATAAAGGATATCCGTCGTTAGGGGACGTTGTAGAGGGATGAAATACAACCCACTTGGCTCGCGTATTTTTTATAATTTTCTGTTGACGTAAATATTGTGCCAATGGACTGAATTTCTTGGCTCTGAAAAATTATTATCGCTATCACGTTAAGGCAAAACTAAAGTGACCTGTGCCAGAGATGATTTAAACGATGCACCTACGATGTAATCATTTTGCGTCTTTGTCGATGTATAAATATAAAATGATAATTTATTCGATACAAAAATAAATAATGATAGAATTCACTATCTGATCATTATAACTGAAGTATGCTAATGCGCATTTCGTTGATATAATAGCCTGCAGAAAAATGATAATTGTATATAATATCTCCAAAACACTTGATTGTCACTGGAATTGCAAGAGAAGCGAACCTGAAAACGGTAACGAACGAGTCAAGAAAATGTCTCTCTTTACTTGAATTTGCACCAAGTAACATTTTAAAAATTTATTAGATTAAATAAGCTGAAATGGTGATTGTGTATATACATATAAATCATATTATTTAGTTTATTTTACCTCTACTAT
The DNA here is from genome assembly GCA_028673005.1 of Tanypteryx hageni. Taxonomy (NCBI): domain Eukaryota; kingdom Metazoa; phylum Arthropoda; class Insecta; order Odonata; family Petaluridae; genus Tanypteryx; species Tanypteryx hageni. Next base: position 61,294,430 of record CM054114.1, on the reverse strand, counting down.
TGCTAATTTAAAAAATTCAAGGCTTATTTTCAAACTTTAGTATTAATGATAATTACGTCATTATTATGACTTTGCGATCATTCAGGCAGTACTGCAGATTTCCTAATCAATTCAAAATTTGTGCTAAATGAACTAATAAATATGCGTAAGTAGTTTTTCCACCATTTTTCACCAAAATTCTGCATCTAACATAGCATTTCTGAGGTGGAATAAACGATGCAATGAAAGCAAGAATAACGCATTTGATTTTTCTGGGCATCCGTTCGCTCAACATATTTCATCTGTGCGTCATAAGGCTTAATTTTACGAAGCAGAAAGATACACGAGAAGCGGCGAATTCTCGCGAGGATAAAAAGAAAGATATAATTAGAAGCCCATTCGTTGACGTGGATAATTACACCCAGCCGATTCCGTAAATGGCGGAGAGAACATCTCGGCCTTTCTCAAAACAATAAAAAGTGCCACAGGGAAAGGGGAGAATGGGAAAGAGGGGGGGGAGGAGATAGAGGGCATTTGCTTCCTCTGTGCGCTAATTCTCACCCTTTCCTCACCACACCTCGCAACTCTCCCCCTTCTCTTTACATACCCTTTCTGGCTGCAGATACAGCTAACTCTAAAGTGAGTTTTTACGAGAGGAAAGTAACAGGAGGGCTTATTGAGAGAGGAGAGAGAGAGAAAGAGGCAGGGATGATTTGAGGAAAGGAAAAGGGTGTGGAGAGAGAGAGGGGGGGGGGGGAGCGTACTCTAGAAGGTTTCGAGGTGAGATTGGCCGATGTAAAATCCGCAGGCAGCCGTAAATGAACACTGTCGCGTACTCTAGTAATTGCTACGGACGTTTCACGAAGGCAGCGCTAAAAGATACGTTTCAACATCCCCTCCCCCGTACCTCAAAATATTCCATTCTATCAACCTCATCCGGACCTCTTCCTGGATAAAAGCCATGACTCTATTCCGCAATACCTTTCGCAAACTTCCCTCTAATTTCCTTATGCTTCATTTTATTCCCTTGTTTTATTTTATAATCAATTCCCCCTAACACCCTCCATTCTCCCTTCTTCCCGAACACCTTCGATCTATCCATTTCTCATTATTTTCGGGAACCAATTTTTACCACAAAAGTACAGCAAACCCTCCCCATTCGCGGTTTAGGCTAATGACGGCATACAACCTGTCTAATAATACACTCTATTATGGAGCGTAGCATGAAGAGGGAGATTAAGGCTGCAAAAATGCCTTACAGAGAAATTTATAAGGAACTGCAGAAAACGGCAAAACCGCTTTCCGTCACAATTTTCCTGCACAATGTATATTCTTCAGTCAGACCGCCGCCCTCTCCTATCGCATCTTATCAACTTTACCTCCACCCTTGTGATCAGTACGGCGAACTTTCACAAGACCACTAACCCCCCCACGCCTAAATCATCGGCATCTACTACATAATTATAAAATGCACGTTCAGTAAAAGGCATCAAATTTACTTAACATTTATTTTAGATAGTACACCACTTAAATTTACCTATCAATCACTTGTTTGCACATTTTTACATCACTTAATGTTGAGAATGCTGAGTGTCGGGAACCTATCTCTATTTTTCTCATAAGCCCTTGGTATCAGTATTTGGGGTTTCAACATTCGCAGCTGCCTCAGGAACATAACCCCAACGAGTGGCGAGGGTTTGCTATAATCATCATTTTTGCAGTCTTATTCATCTCTCACTATGTATCTTAACAAATACGCCCAGTGGCCGTCCCCGAAAAAGAGGTATGCCTAATTATGCTTGACGGCATCCTCAAGTATTTACAAGGCGGTTTCATTCAATCAACGTAAATTTCTCTCTCTCTCTACATCCCTATATGGTTACTCTGTTTCAGTGTACTCAGACCATTCTCCATCTACACACCTATAAATGTTATTCAAAACGTTTTCTCTTTCAAAGTGCATTTTCCTCTCGCTTTCGCGTAAAATTTTATAGCAACACTTAAAAAGCGTTGGCCTGGATTTCTGTCTGGTACTAATTTATTTAAGGTTAACGTTTCTCTAATCCTAATTTAATGTATTCGCATTTGACTCTCTCTCTCTCTCTCGTACAAAAATAATAATATGAAACGGAATTTGTTGCATTATTTCTGATAATGTTATTTCTTAGACAAATATTCCCTAACATGACAGTAGAAATAAGCGCTTAATAGTTATTTGCTGACCACAATATTAATTCAAAGCAATTGACGTAATTTCGCGAACAATTTGCGGATAATTAATTCGAAAAATGAAAAATAACTTTGCCAGAGGTACTACTCTTCATTTGCTTCAAAATGTTAACCTCAGGCATATACGCAATTTTAAGAGCGAAAAATTCAATGAATATTTTCTCGACACATTCATCCTTCCTGCAATAAAATACAATTCCTGAAATTAACAGCTTTAATATTTAATCGTATTTGTTCGGGTTAAGCCGTTCGCTTCGAAACGGATGTTTCTATAATGCAAACGATAACGCCCGCATTAAATATTTTTTACTTTATGCGGCACGCATATTGATAATGACAGATTCATTTGGATCAACAGTCACGCAGAGCAAATAAGCAAAGTCACAAGCAAATTAATCACTCTGTGACGTTAAGCAGGAACGGAAGTTCACGATTTTAAATGAAATATTCATAGCTTGGATATATATATATATATATATATATATATATATATATATATATATATATATATATATATATATATCGCAGGAAATAGTCGCAAGACGATACGCGATAGGAAATGAGGCTTGAAAAACCAGATTATCGGAAAAGACGTTTTTTTTCGAGAACGGGGCGGTAAATAAAAACGGGAGACAATGACGGATGGAGCGTAGTACCGGCGGTGGCCGCCGCGGCTCTGATGACGCCGCATGAAATGGGAAATGCTGCGGAAGGAAGAGAGAGTGAAGAAAGATATATATATGACTGAGGACAGAAGAGGGACCGGAGGAGGATTAGAGTGAAGTGGAAGAAATGGTAGGGCATACGAAAATCGAGAGGAGAAACAAAGTAAAGATGAAAAATGCGAAGGGCTGAATGCGATAGAACATCGAGAAAAAGAGCAATAAATTTATATAATATGACTGAATGAGTAGTAAAGACATGGACAGAAAGGGATGAACTCCAATGCCGTAAGTTGATTCCTTTCTGCATATTGCCTCCACTCCTTATTAATAAGTAAAGATATAATTGAGGAAATGTGGACGGCGATAGGAAGAAAGAGATTAAGAGAAACAGAAAATAAACGGGACAAAATGCGTGAAATCGAATCTGCTTAGAATCTACTAAAGAAAACTGATCTGCAAGTCCAGTTATTGCAGAACACCAAACGTAACAGCGTGTAAACATAAAACGCATTATAAACCGCTGCTAATAGTAATAAGTAAAATTAATATAAGATATTCTTAAAAACGAATATTGATAAATTTAATTTTAAGGGTAATTGCAAGTAAGTCCCATTAATTGACTTCATCCAATAATCCTAGAACGTTAATATGAGATGAGGAATGAAGGGAATAATCTCTTGTTATCCAGCTAAAATACCCATGTTTTGCTCAAAATGAAATTTGCCAACTTTTTTCAAATGGTTTATATTTGTGAGCCTATAGGCAAATATGACAAAGCAGCTGTTTTGTACGAAAGCTGTTTTTAATCCTGCTGCTATACGGAAACATCAAGAATCAAATGCAAAGCATTTACTAGAGTCCTTATTCTGCTCCATCTACTTGAAAGTGACAGACATTATAATAAACATTTTACAAAAATATCACAAAACAAAAACGAGTTTATTATTTATTATATAATATTTTCACCTATTATTTTCTCTACTGTTCCTTACTTCTTTGTTTATGTGCGTGGTTTCTGTATACACACTCACATACATAGAAAGAAGGTAAAGAAAAATCAAGAAAGAGAGGAAGTCCTCATAGTATAAAAGAAAGAGTTGGAGTGAAAGAAAAAAGCCGTATAAGAAAAGAACACGCCTCAAGAGCAATGAAGTGTGATTGGAGAAGGGAATAGAGAAGAGGGAGAGGAAGAGTTGAAGAGAAGCGAACAAAAAGGTGAAAGAAAAAGGATTTGAATAATTTAACATGAAGAAAATTTGGTTTGATGCTAAAATGCGATGGAATAATAAAACGCTGAACATAGGTGGGCGAAGAAAGAGAAAAAGGAACAAGAAGATGAGGGAAAATAGAGGGATGAAGAAAAAGATGAAATTGGATTAAGAGGGCAGAAATAAAAAAGTGGTTAAAACGAAAGAAATGGGAGAAAAATATATCGATTACGTAAGGCAAAGAAGATTACAGTAAAGTAAAACCTGATGATACATATCATGAAAACGAGTCAAATATTCCAAAATATGTTAAATGTGATAAAAATACAGTAAAAACACTTTAAAATAACGAAATATGCCTAAATTGTAAGATATATAAAGTCAAATTGAATGTGAAAGACGCAAAGAAACCGCCAAAGAAAGATAAAATTAAGATAAATACAGATAGATAAATATGAGTAATAATAATGGAAAATGAAGAAACATTAAAAAGGAAAGATGGAAGTTACAGTGATAAAGTGCAACACACCGCGAGAGAGAGAAAACAAAGGAGAGAAGATTGATGAATATTGGGATGATAAGGGCGAAACAGCAGATGAAGAATGACAAAAGATGGCGGAATTCAGGGAAGAATGCAAATAGGAAAGAAAGAATGGGGTAAAATATGAACCAAAGAGACAGTGAGAGTAAAATAGTAGAGAGAATAAAATATAATCGGAGGAAAATACGTAAGCAAAGGGCGAAAGGATGCAATATGTATGAGAAGGGAAGGAAGGAAAAGTACACAGATGGGACGAAACAGGCGAAGAGGGAAACCGAAATGAATGAAGAAGGTTCCAGAAAGAGGGGGAGGAAAGTAAGAGGGAATGAGGCGGGGAGAGGAATGAAGAGGGAAAGATAAAAAGTGGGAGATGTAAAGAGAGAGAGAGAGAAAAGGGAGAAAGATAGGAGAGAGGAAGAGAAAGCAAGGGATGTGAATGAAGAAAGAGAGAAAGGGGCGGTTTGGGCGCAAATACAGAGGGCGGGTCTTGGGCCATTACGGAATGAACCTGTGGTAGATGTGGCCTAGGAAAAGCTCGGCGTGGTGGAAATTGGAAAAAGCGGCAGGGCATGGAGGAATTGCGAAGAGCGGGAGGGGGATATAGGGTAATATAGTAGGGTAGACAGTAGCAAAGGGGTCACTAGTGACGTAGAAAATAGCAAGCTGGAAATTAGTAGGGTTAACGTAAATGGATATATGTAGTATGAAAGTAATTAAAAAGGATGGAACAGAGAAAATTTGAAAATGCAAGGTTAAATAATATAAGTTCCAATATTATAAATGCAATAAAGTCGTAGAAGAGTAATATATCAAAGTAAAACATTGTGACCTGACAATAATATCAAAATAGTATGGTAAAAATCATTAGCATGGGGATAAGCAGGGTAAAAGTTAATAAATGGGTGGGTGTTAGGTTTTAAGGTGCAGGAGGTAGGAATAAAGTAATAGTATATAAATAAGCAGGTAGGAAACCAGCATAGTTGAAAATACATACTATAGTAGGAAATAAAAAGGTGTAAATAAGTTTGATAAGGAAGACAAATAATTCCTTCCTGGCCAGGAGTTTACACGCCCATATAAAATATATCCATATAGAAATAATTTTATCATTTAGCTGTGATCATTTATTCTCAGACTTAGAGCTCAGAAAATGATAGATTGGTTAAGTATATAAAATTCTATTCATTCATCATCTTAGATCATTTATGGCAGAATGACAATTACGGAGCAACAAGCATCTCGTTCTCGGACAAAAAGTCAATATTAGTCAGTTATTTTATCAACAAATTGCAATCTCAATCTCGGTAATCTTATATGTATTGTGTCAGAAACAGAAAAATTTTAAAGTAACATTCAATAAACAATGTTTTTTGTTGCGTGCCACCAAAATCTTTTCGTGATAAAAGTGGCTAGCGTGTAATAGGTTTCCCATCTCTGATGCAGAACATATTTACCGAATTCATTAAGTAGATTGACTTAATTTTAAAGTATGATCTTCTAACCAAATAATTCAACTAATATACTGATCGGCAAATCCATTTCTTAATTTTTCGCCTAACTTTTCATGCGATTCTATCTTCACTTGCTAAAATACGTGCTGTGTTAAACGAACGGAGCTAAAATTTGGCTGTCACCCGCAGATCTTTCCCATCAGCTATCCGAGCGGTCCGTGACGTAAAATGTCTACAAACGGGCTATACTTATGAACTTCAAACGAGGAGGGAGCGGCCGAAATAAACGCAATGAATAACCAATACTTAACGGAGCGGAAGAGGAGCAAGCAGAGAGGAGAGGGAAGAGGAAAGTGACGCCGAGAAAGAAAGTAAAAGGAGCGAGTAAATAAATGAGACACTCCTCTCCTTGTGAACAACATCAACGATACCGAAGTACGCGAAGAAGAGACGTTGAAGGATACTGACGAAAAGAGAACTGATAGCGCGACATATAAATAGGCGAAAGGTTGAAAGGGGACCTACGCGTCGCTATGCCTTCTCTTTCCTCCAAAATCATTCACTTGCTCCTCCATACCTCTCACTCTTTCTTCTGTCTGCATCTCTCCCGCACTTCCGTCTCTCTCCCCCTCCCTCTCCTCCCCTCTCTCCTCTCCCCTCCCTATCTCCCCCCTCCTCTCCCACCTCTCCCCTCTCCATCCTCCTCCTCCACCCCCCCTTCATTTCTCCCTCTCTCTCTTCCCCATCTCTCTCTCTTTCTCCCACTCTCTTTTTCCCCCCTCTCTCTTTCCCCCTCTCACTCTCTTTCCCCATCTCTCTCTTTCCCCCATCTCTCTCTCTTTCCCCCCTCTCTCTCCTTCCCCCCTCTCTCTCTTCCCCCCTCTCTCTCCCTTTCCCTCTCTCTCTCCCTTTCCCCCTCTCTCTCCCTTTCCCCCTCTCTCTCTCTTCCCTCCTCTCTCTTACCTCCTCTCTCTCTCTTCCCCCTCTCTCTCTTCCCCTCTCTCTCTCTCTTTCCCCCCTCTCTCTCTTTCCCTCCCTCTCTCTCCCTTTCCCCCTCTCTCTCCCTTTCCCCCTCTCTCTCCCTTTCCCCCTCTCTCTCTCTTCCCTCCTCTCTCTTACCTCCTCTCTTTCTTACCCCCCCTCTCTCTTACCCCCTCTCTCTCTTACCCCATCTCTCTCTTTCCCCAACTCTCTCTTTCCCCCTCTCTCTCTCTTCCCCCTCTCTCTTCTCCCCTCTCTCTACCCCTCTCTCTCCCTCCCCCTCTCTCTCCCGTGCGCATTTCTTTTTACCTCCCGACCAAAATGCCGCATTGCCTTCTGGGATATCCCTCTCGCTCCCGTCTCCTTCCTGCTTACGTACCTCTCGTTCCGCTACGATTCTCAGGTTACCTTTCTCCCTCCGTCCCATTCCCGCATTCTCTCCTCCCCTTTTCTCTCTATCTCTCTCTCTATCTCTCAAACTAAGATGCGCCATCCCTCGTCTCCAAACAAGCCTCTGCTTTCCTAATTCTAACATTCCTCTTCAAATTTCCTCTCTCAATCTATTTGTCTACTTTCTTTGGCAATATTTTTCGTTCCGATATTATTTTTTTATCCTCTCCCTTTCCACCTTCCTTTTATCCTCATTTTCTCATCTCTCTTCATCGCCTCTTCTGCTCTTCCATTTCCCTCCAAAGATCTTTTTCTTCCTCAATTTTTATACTATCACAATCCTTGCCATTATTGCACTATCCTCGCTTTAATTCCCGCTTTCGTATCTTCCTATCCTATTGTTTTGTTCGTCAGCCGTTCTATGTATTTATTCACTTACGAGGGCCTCTGTTTGTTTCGTTCCAGGTCGAGTATTTGACTTTTACTTTTTAATATTCACTATATTGCATGGAAATTTTTCCCTGCCGTTATCATTATTTGTTATTTAGTGAACCACTTCAAGAGGATCAATTTATTTATTTTTGACTAGTTAATAAACGATAATTGGCGGTCTTTTGCGATGAGCATAACAAAGTCGACCATATACGACCATACCATCTGTAGGAATACCCCTTTACTTAGGAACATCGATCAAAATTAAAAGGTAAAGGAAATATTTCTTTTTAATTATTGTTTTAGCTTTAAACGTACTTTGCGCAAGCATGTCAAAATATTACATTGTTTGTGAGATTTTATATCAGAGATTTGTGTGAAAAAGACCTTTTATCAGTTGGTTTTATTTCAATCAATTTATAGATAAGCCTTTCAATATTTCGTCGTTTATATCACGCAAATGCCTGTTTGGTGAAAGAATTTGCCATTATTAGCTTTAACTAAGTAATTATAGGTGCAATCAAAGTACTTAAGATTTTTGTCCTTTTCCTGATATTTATGTGCGTGGAGATCGATTTTTTTAGCTCACGTGAAAAAGGAGAATGAGAAATTCAAAGAGAACCGACGAGCAATATACCAGTAGAAGTTGCAAGAATATCTAAAAATGAATCAGTCAGTGTCCCATAAATTGATAAAACCAAGTCACCCCAATCAATATGTTCAATTAGAATCATCTACACAAGAAAAATTATCACTAAAAATATAAAAAAGGATAATTGCGCGTCCAAAGTTTATTTACTTATTTTTTGGGTGTGCGTCATTCATACTTTCGTTCTCGCGACATACAGCAGATTTATTACAGATACTTTCCTCAGATATCCTATTGAGTGATTTTTCTTAACGCAAAGAAGCTATTTACCCAGCTCCAAACATATATTTACCCCCAGAAAAGAAAATCCCTCCATCGGGGCAAACGTATTAACCTCCCTCACACCGAAGAACGATGTTGCACCATGTTTCGCGTGGAAGACGGCCAAACCCTGATTGGTTAAAATAAAAATCCCTCCGTGCCAAAACATTTAAAAAAAAGAACAGCTTCCAGCAAACCGAATGGTTCATTTTCCTCGGAGGATTATCCCGAGGAAGAGGGGGAGAGGCAGGTACGCAGAGAAAGAGAGAGATGGGGAGAGTGAAGGAGGGAGGATATGGAGAGAGTAAAGGGGACATAAAATGACCGGACCTGACGACCGCTGGACCAGTGCACTAATGGACGTTATATAGTCGGTCGGAGAGAGGAATTCTCCGCTTGGGGAAGGGGGAAGGCGAGAGGAGATTTGGGAAAATAGAGAGAAAAAAGAGTAGAGGGAAATGGGGAGGGAGGAGAGATGGGTGGAGATAGAAGGATAGAGGGAGAGAGAGAGAGAAAGGGGCGGAAGAAACGAAGTAGGTAGAGAGGATTTGATGGAGAAAAAAAGTGAGAGATGGAGAAGGACCGAGAAAGATGGAGAGGATAGAGGAAAAATGATGTGGGATTGAGAGAGAGAGAGAGAAAGAGAATGGAGATGGGACCAGAGATGCTGACAAATACGGATACAGAGAAGGAGAAAAAGACAGGAGAGAGAGAGAGAGGAACGAGAGAAAGAGAGAACAATATGAGGTTGTGAAGCAGAAGACCTTTAAACAGTGGTCGAGGTTATAGAGGGGGCTCACCGAAAGTCGTAAATAAGTAAGGGCATCGTAGTGGGAAGTGTTTGAAAAATGAGACGGCGTAAAATAAGAGGGATATATTTATATATGTTGACGGTCCCAGGTAGAGACACCTGATTGGATGGCGGGAAATAAGTCTGGGCCCACCTCAGCGCAGCTCGCATCAACTGAAAAGTGGATGCTCTTGTTTCTTAGCAACGGACGTAAAAATTGACTCCACCTCTCTGCCCTCCATCACATAATCCACCTATTACCATTCTTAATTTTGCCCCGAAAGTTTATGACATTACTTAGGACAGATTAAACACGTAGATGTCCAAGGCAGTCTAGAAACGTGATTTAAGGCAATACCTCCAACATAAACCCATTCAAAAAATAGTGCGTTATCGAAATAAGAACTCCTCCATTAGGATAAAAAGCTGCTATATTTGAACGTTTTATGTGGATGATTATTTTATTTAACTCAAACATTCTTTGACCATAAGTTTTTAATGGATAAATGTGCTAAGATATGATATATTAACGCATTTTTATATTGTTGATCTACAGAATTGATTAATAATATCAAAGTAGCATTAATTTTGATTACGAACATTTCTATGATGTAAAAATATCAGTATAAGCCAATCGTTGTTCTCCTCTTTAATTTATTCTATTTTTTGTATTAATAAAAACGAATCCCAAACATAATTCAGACAGATATAATAAATTCATATTTATCTTTATATAACTTTCAACGAAGTTTTTAGATATTCAAATTCTCGAAGTTAATAGTTTCTTACATATGAAATCTTCCCATCGCTGCAATATTATGCGAAATAACCTTCCGATGCAGCATTCTAAGTTGTAATGCCGAGACTCATTCGAAGAACAAACACTTTTACAAAACAAATTGTTAAAAATATTTGTTACATTTCAAACAGCGGACGAAATTTTTATACAAACAAATTTAATTTTTATGGAACGAACTGGTTCGAACAACAGACCGAATTGAATCCATTTCTTCTACTCGACTTCGAGCAATAGAACGCCAATCAAGTTTTATGAAAAGTAAAATAAATAGCTGTTATGAATAAACGTCAGAAAATTCTCGATATCAATTATTATTAAAATTTGTACGCATTTCCGAAAATATAATAACATTATTTAATTACATCTAATTAGCTTGTTTTTCAATTCTATTATTCGATTATCAAAACAAACTGATGATCTCGAGGATCAGCGATCGTTTCAAATAACCAAAACTCAACTGCACTTGTAATCGCTGACCTGTGTGACATTCCTTCAATATCCCATTAAGACAGCACTCCGTTATAACACAACCGCCACTACAGATATATAGTAACGGATTCGGAAGCGATGTCATGCAGCCAAAAATATAGGAACCAGGAAACGCATTTTTATATCGGGTTACACGTACCTAGCAATACGTTCTTATCTTATATATGCCTGTTTATTTCCTTTGGCAATCCAAGAAAGGAGAGAGATTCTCGAGTTAAGAACCCCAGTGGTTCTCTTTCTTTTTTCTTTCTTTCTCTCTCTCTTTGTCATCCCATCCTCTGCCATTGCAGAGATCAATGGAGACTGCAAGAGGGAGAGAAAGGAAGAGAAAGATGCAGGTGGAGGAGGAGTAAAAGCCTTCACTTTATTGCCATGGCGATGACGGCTTTTGTGTTTCTGGAATGTCTTTCCGCCGGGAATAGAATTCTCTCCTCGACTCTCTTTCTCTCCATCTCTCTCTCTCTCTTACTTCTTACCTGGTAACCGGGAAGGATAGGCTTTATTCCACTCGAGCATACTGACACGTTTCTGAAGTTAATGGTTAACGTGCGTAATACGCTATTCCGTTTTTATGGTATACTTGAATTTTTGGATCTCAAATTCCCCCAAGTTTGTTACATTTCATTATGCCGATTTTCTGTGTTAGCCTGAAGCCCGATAAACTGAACGCCTGGATATTCTGTGACCATGCGTATTTTATGCGTGCGTTGTGACTAACGCAATATTTACTTATATTTCTACTTATTAATTCACAAATACGACGTGCATTAATGCTAACTAACAGAATATATTTCGCCCGATATAACCGAAAATTGTGCTGCTAGGGTAACATTAAATTGTCGGCATTGGAGAAAATTATATGAAAAGGATGATTTTGGTGATTTTTTTAGGATTTAGTTTGAAATATAAGGTGGAAACTATTTTTTAATGCACGATTACTCATCATCAATCCAAAAATAAAAATTATATATTCTTATAATAATTCGTTTTTCTCATATCGGGAATAATATGTCCTTAGGATTTAATAAAATGCGTTTGCAAAAAAAAACGAGAAAAAATTTACTCGAGCATTATAATTGCGCACAATTCTTTTGTTACTGTTATTTGACTATCATTTTAGAAAATACGGTCTTCCGTAATTAACGCGAAGAAATGTGTTGAAGATCCGGCATAAAAAGGAATCTATTTCGCCTAATCAAATTAATATTTAACAATTAAAATGCATGAAAACTGCATGCTTACATTTTAAGGAATATTTCAGATATTCGATGCTAAGATAAAATACGCTTGCAGCAGATATAAACGCCATCCTCTACGTCGCAAGTATACTTAAGATCCCGTATCTTAAATCTTTTCAGACCTTTTAAAATTGCGACTGAAATTTCATGGTTAGATTATTTGATTTCAGCTGCGACTGACATTAACATGACATTACGCATGTGTATAAGCAAAGCCACTTCAATAAATGTTCATAAACACTCACGCGATTGATTCCGTTCAAAACAAACGACTAAAAGCAATTCTATGAGACTTAATTAAATCCCGATGGACAATCTAATTATGATTGCTTATTCTTATAGGCCTCGAAAATTCCTAGTCCATCATCTCGCACAACCTAACAATGGTTGATTTGCTCGAGTTTTTTTTTTACCAAAGTTAACTCTTAAAACTTACCTAAAACTGACTTCAAGTTTCCTGAAAGTTACGTACACCAATCAAGTTACTGAAAGCATTGCGCCCAATTTTTTCTAAAACGTTATTTACAAAAATACTTTCCGGAATGTTAATTTAAAAGAGATTCGATTTTCTTAATCCTTTAACTAAACCCGATTCTCGGATTTATTAAAAAAATTAACCGAATCTATCACATCGACTTTTTCTTTAAGCAGAGGAAAGATAAGAGGAGAGTCAACAAAGTCCCCGAGAGCGGCTAAATCCACTTCTCCGCTCTTATTGTCTCTCTTTTTCCATCTCCTCGAACACAAACACGCCCAAGGCCGGCGGACGACGAACATCGAACGAAAAAAGGATTCGAACCCTGGGAGAAAATATAAGGACGGGTGAAAAAAAGAACGACGAGGACGGACGGCCGCAAAAACAATATGAAATTTTTGGGCGTTGTTCGATGGGAATAGTTTTTTAGATGAACTCTGGAGAGAGAGAAAACGTGACGTTCATTCAGGCGCATAACATCTAGAAAACATAGTTGGGGTTCTCTCGACCCCCGTACTTGTTTATTCGAAACGAGGTTAAATCCCATTCCGCGGGTCTTGCATATATTTTAAATAATTCTCTCGATCTTTGAAGAATGATACGACCGTGTCTCTTTTATATCGGAAGATATCAGGTGTTATCAGTGACACAACCAAACTGAGTTGGATAAAAAAACAGTGAGACATTTTTACCCTTCGGATTCATCAAAACAAATACAGGTGGTGGCTAGCAATTCTTCTTATAAGGAGTTAAGGAAAGTACGGGAATAATTTTGAAACGAAAAAAATCTGCTATGACTGGGAATCGAACCCGCGTCTTCCGCTTGCCGGGCGGATTCTCTACCACTGGATGCATTCAGAAACGAGAGAATTAATCTGCTGCGATAGTTTAGTGGTAGAATATTCGCCCGGCAAGTGGAAGATCCGGGATCGATTCCCGGTCATAACAGAGTATTTCTCATTTCAAAATTACCCTCAACTTTACAGCTAATGCCTGTCTGTTAAGGATTTTATTATCATTTCATTCCATCAATTTTTAGTAAAGTACAGTGGAACTTCCATAACTCGAAGTGAATTAATTTTACCGGGCAAAATCTCTATGGGAAAACGTATTTCCATAAGTCGAATTTTCTATAACTCGAATATTTTTTGTTTCCCTTGAAGTTCGACTTATGGAAGTTCCACGGTAGGTTAATTTTGTGATGTGTGGGTTAATAAATCATGTTACGATCTTTAGGCTTTCTATCAGTCAAGTCCAAATTTCAGGAACTGACCTCAAAAAATGAAAACTTATGTAGTGTTTTGGTTGCAATCCCAGCTCATGGTGCAAGAATAAAAGAATATTCTCGCAAGTAAATGTCCGATGGATGGATGATCGAAACTATCTCGATATAGAAACTATTAATACTTGATGCATTTATAATTTCAATATCAGTTGCCAATAATTTTACCAAGTGACTTAAAAATGATAAAAATTTGATTATGGTATGCAGAAGGTATGGAAAATATAATTAAATACAATGCTATCGTCACGTCATGTTTTGCAATTTTAAATGCATATTTGACTGAAATTTGTGCCAAGCTTATGTCGTTCGTGTATCGCAAACTTTATATTTTTCCCCGTTTGGTTTCTGATATATTTTGTGCCATCATTGTACTCTTTTTAGGCAAATTTGTAAGAATTATTCGTCAGGTTTCAGATAAAATTGTATTAAAAATACCGGATTTTGTTTAATTTGTATCTCAGTACATACTACTTACATAAGTACTAAAAATCACATCGGTTTTCCTCTGTTATATCACATTTATGTTCTTGCAACACCACGGATCTGCTTCCTGAAAACTTAGTTATATCTAACAATGAACCTGATATAAAAGATAATTACTGACATGTTGATTATAACTTTCTAGCATATCAACGACACGGACAACGAATATAATCCGTGCGCACGAAACCATTCGTAACCACGAACTCAGAATTGGGAAACAGACACTATATCTGCAAACAGGCAACATGATTCCCTTAAATTCTGAGAAAATAACCGACTCAAAATATTAAAGCGTTCAAATTTTAATACAATACGAATTTACTCCCGCCTGTGCCTCGGAATTGAAAAGGTAGAGCGCGTAAGATATGTGCTCTGAAAAAATCCCATGGTCGGGAGCAAGGAAATGAAACCAATGCATGAGAAAAAGATGAGGCTGGTTGAGGAAGGAAGATTCTGGGATGGAGGGAGCAAGCAGTGTGCAAGAAACACCGCACGCGGAGGCTTTTATGGAACCTTTGCTCCAGAAGCGAGTTCCAATAACAAAAGTCAGGGAATAAGGAAAGAGAGAGAAAATGTTTGTGTATATGCGCTGGAGAAGAGATGATTGTGTGAGCGGGAACAAGAGAGTTGTGGATATGCCGATGTCTCAAACACATATACTACGTTTACTGTATGCGTGCATATGCGGATGTCCACGTGAGTGAGTGCACGCATGTTCATGTAAATATATGTTTCTATGTGCACACATATACGCGCTTATACGCGTGCGTTAATAAATGTCTTTGTTCATCTGCGCAGGCGCTTGCATGCGTGTCTGCGTCATGTATGTAGATGCGTTCATATGGATTCGTCCGTTTGGATTAGTAAATGCGGGTATGTTTGTATCTGGATCTGTGTATTTGCGATTCTGTGTGTGGGTATGGATGTGGCATGAGTGTGTGATCGCGCAAATGTTTGCAGGTGGAGGTAGATCCCGCCAGGATGAGGGAGAGTAGGGGAGGGCCTCAGAAGGAGTAGAGAAGGGAGGAGGTGAGGAACTAGAGGTCAGAGGGGAGGGAAACGGAGAAAAAAGGTTCTCCTGTCCGTGATCGTCCCTAGGGGAGTAGGAGAGACGTTGCTACCATGGTTTCCTGGAATTCCAAATGGCTTTAGAAAGGAAGAGGAAGATGAAGGGACGGGGAGAGGAATAGGTGGAGGGAAAGGATCAGATGAAAGGGTTAGAGGAGAAAGAGAGGGATAGGGAAAAGAGAGAAGGATGTTTAAGGGGGAAGGATTTGGAAGATTTTTGGCCGAAACGATGGAGGAGGGAGAGATTAAAGCGGGATTTCCATTAAGAGAGGAAAACGACCGCCGCGACGGAATAATTGCTGCCGGCCAATGATAGAGAGGGAGAGAGAGGTCTGGTATGACGGAATAAAGATGTCAACCAAGCGTCGCTTATGGTCACCACACGAAATAATTTACATTTCCTAGACTAATGAACAATTTAGGGTTATTATTTACATTATTTAATTTCGTGAAGACCTGCGATATACTGAACAGTTTACTAAATGTATCTTCCTTTTTCTTTCGGTATTTACGTTATAGCTTATACGCGCTTCGGTCGAGAAGAAAATCCTTTTTTATGAAATATCTGTTCTATGAAAAATTTATATACAGGCTAAATTCCATTGATATTTTAAAACCACATAGATAAACTTCTATTAGCAAATAAATGCATATAAAATGTATAACTTTCACTAATACGTTACGTATAAAACATACACGTATTCGTTTCATAGTTGTAATTGTCATTATTATCCTCTTATATGTATCAAGTTCTTTGTTCTTTGCCTCAAATGCAAAAGTGATCAAAACAAAGACCAATCTATCTTATTAAATTCCCATATTTATTTTATGAGATCTGCTGACCATTTGATTGCGATCATATTTAATTGTATAGCCAAACACTGAGGAACATTATTGCGAAGGACATTTTAGGAGGCTTACAGATTTATTTCGTGCGCTAATCCAGATAATAGGAGCTAAAATTAAATTACGGTGAGATATAGGTTGCATGTACAATTGTAAAAACTGTTCTTGGCGTTTCAGAATATATATTTGCATACAAGTAAAATATTTTTGCACAATGACTAAAGAATGAATTTTAAAACAATCGTTTTCCTCACGAAAAATATAGCACGAAACCAGCCTCGATCTAAAATAAAAAATATTTACTGACCCATGGATGCGATCGTGTGGTTCTCCCATCATTCAAGCAAGAGTAAACGAAAAATATTTTATGATTTTAACAATATATTTTTCGTTTTTCAATTTACATCGAGAGATATAACGGTTGCGTAGTAAAAAAATAATTTGAAATAATAAATCTAAATGCAAAAGTAGGAATAATGCATATTAGTACTTTGGCATAAATTTCTAGTAAGTCGGAAGTTCTAAAAAAGCAACACGGCAAAAATACGCCATTTTATGGTTACACAAATAAAATTTTCAAATTTTATTTCAGGTAACGTAGCAGCCTTGATCAATTGATATAACCCAAATGTGCGATTTGCATCCTGAATGTTTAAGTAAGAAAACATTAACAGCTACGACTGAACTATACCATCCAAATATTTCATTTTCTCGTATATTGTACAAAATCCCCAGATATAAACGTTATGGAGGCCTCCTCACGATATAAACACCAAAAAAAAAACAATTTTCTCAAAAACATTTTGCATCCCAACAAAAATTTGTGTTGGAATCGAATTTCCAGATAAGCAGCTAAAATAGAGTGGCGCTACCCAATAGACTGGCGGACAAGACGGAGCCAGTAGGCGGTGGCGCATAATTCGAAAACGTAAAAAGAGGGAAGTAATAAAATATTAATTGAAAGATTGCAAAAGAGAATAGCGAGAATAAATAATGACATAGTAAGAATCGCATTAGGAAAAAGAGGAAGAAGACAGGATACAGAAATGCAGGAGAGAAGGAAAACGAAAACCAGACAGGTTAAATCTGAAAGACGCAAACTATAAATGAGGAGTAAAATGAATTAAAATAGGAAACAAAGATAAAGCAAGAATGGCAGTTTTTGAAGTACTACGAGAAAGGAAAGATAGTTAATTAGATAGAAAATTGCATTGTTAAAAGCGATTCTAACGTTAAAAAAAGATAAATAATAAATGAGAGGAAAATCGACCGGACCAAAATATAACTTAGTTATAAGAGAAATACGCAGTAGACAAAACAGATTGACGGAGAAAAATTTCCTTACGTCGTTAGAGATATGTATTGGACAGTATCTCATCTTCCATCCAACCCAGGAGAAAGGAAAAATAAAAGAATGATATAGACTGTAGGTGAGGAATCATAGGCAAAAGATAGGCCGAGTTGAAAGAGATAGAATCGCAAGAAAGGCAGAGAGAGAGATAGAGGAAATGGTTTAGGGGTAGGAGTTTGTGGGAGGGGTAAGGTGGAAGGAGTTATGAGACCAGAGAGAAAGAGAGGTTGTTACAGAGAGAGAGAGAGTTGGAGGAGGGAGGTGAGAAGGGATACAGAGAGGGGAGAGGGAGAAAAGGAAACGGGAGGGAGGGGAAAGATGGGAGGAAGCGCGCAAGGTAATGGAAAGGTGTGCACGGAGCGGTCGTAAAGTGAGACGAAGGAAGAGGGGAGTGAGAGAGAGAGAGAGAAGGCGTAGAGGAGGGGGAATTGGGGAGGAGAAAGAGAGGGCGGGTGGGAGGGTAAGGTTTCTCTGGCGAATCGAGAGGGCCAAGGAAATAAAGTAAAGGGGAGGTCGGTCAGAGGGAGGCTAGGGGTAGGGGAGAGAAGACGATAGGTCGTACGGGAGGAAAGGGGGGAGCGAGGTGGGGAGGGAAATGAGAGGAGAGCACACCAGAGCGGAGAAGGAGAAAGAGAGGGGAGGTGTGCAGGTGAGTCTCCTGAGAGGACGAATAAAGTCGGGTATGGCATATTAGTGAGAGGAGTCGGAGGCTATGAAGGACGATGACAAATTTGGGAGAGGTGAGAGAGGAGGAAGAGAGGCAGAGTGAGTGGGATTGGACGTTTTTTACTGCCTCCGGATTACACAATAAGTCGTAAAAAAGTACGGGAGCGCCGCTTCGGCGCGAAACTAATTTCAAAATGCAGGTTCTCTATGCGGGAAATAAGTTACTCCTTTCTTCTTATTTCTTTTTTTTTGTGGATGAATTATTTTCCATTATTAAATTTTCCGGAGCGAAATACGGCTTTTACGTTATTATTGCGGATCAAGTTGCGAGTTTATGGAACTTGTTTGAAATATTTTCGGTGGCGGATCGCTGAAATAATTGCAATTTACAGGCTTGTTGTTTGCGGCAGATATTGAAGGCGTTGGCACGATGCTGTTTAAAATCTTTACTCCCTTGATATTAGAATATAATTATTTTAGCTTTTCTATTATTAACAAAAGTTAACGTAAAAAATATATTTTTTCCCTTTGTAATAGCTAATTAAGCGCTCCATAAAAAACCAACTAACGTCTATAAAATCGCAAAACTCGGGATATACTCTTATGTAAGGGCAAATTAATTTAATGAACCTTCAATGCAAAACGTCAGGTGAATTCAAAAAGTAGCTGGGCAAATCTTTTAAAATAATAATCCTTTCACATGACATGCAAATTCGAATAAAACACCAAAATGGATTTATATTCCGCCATAGCCATAGTATTGTATATGAAACTGCATTGCTTAAAACACGTTTATTTTGGCTTATAAAATGTTTTTAAGTATCATCGAGTAGTATAAAACGGCAAAATGTAGTAAAAAATCTTAATTTACAAAACAAAATGTAATACACAAAAACAACTTCTAAAATATTATTACATCACCAATATTAACACACCCAAATGCACAAAATATTGATAGAAAATCTGGAAAAGTGCAGATAACTAAATCTATACTAATTTATCCATCGTTTGGGTAAAGTACCTACACATCAGTAACTAAAATTAGATACTAACGAAATTAGACTGATGATTGAAGGGGAGTAAATATCATCGGATATTATTATTACCATTATAAATTATAAAATGGGAAATTATTTTCAAAGGATAAAGTTTTTTCCAATTTTAATGAGTATTGAAGGTAAATTCTCAATTGAATTCGAAAGGTTAACTTGATAATTATTTTTCAATGCCTTCGATGTTAAACTTAAAAAAAGTCTCGTTGTATTGTGTTTGCATCGTCTTGAATAAAAATCTTTTTTATAGAACGCCAATAATTGATCAAAAAAATCACTAATGAACCTAGGGCCCAGTCATTTTTTTACGTTAAATTAATTTCATTACATACATGTATACGCTATAAGCCACTTACTGCAAAGTTATATTCTGATTTCACAGAGACAAAATTTAGTTTTATTCTATTCTATTAGCAACAACTAATAATTTCAGCGCGCATTCCGATTAAGTTTTTATCCGAGTCATTGATGAACGAAAAAGAAAATAACAATGAGTGCTTGGATGAACACGTTTATTCTTATCTCTATAATTGAAAGATTAATAAAAGTATAATGTTACAAGTTGATTTACTTTAGGATGAATGCAGTTACTACTTCTCCTCACCTACATAATTTTCTTTATTATAAGTGCTATGTTTGCTTCCTATGCGTTACTGAATGCGAAATTTAAAATGCAAAAAATTTTAATTCCAAGCACACACACACACACACACACACACACATATATATATATATATATATATATATATATATATATATATATATATATATATATCATTATATATCGAAGACTCTTACAGAGGAGGATATAACATATAGGAGGATACTAATGTTTAGGCACTTCCAGATGTGCTGGAGATTCGAAATTTTTTTCATAGATAGGATTTTGTGCAAAACCGACTAGAGAAAACGAAAATCATGAAAAAGTGCAACAATGCGGCCGCTAAAAATTCGCAATTGTTTAAACAAATTTTCATGGTTTATGTATTTCCGCAAGTGCTACGGAGTTGAAATATTTTTTGTAAGTAGAATTCTTAAAAAAACCAAATAGGGGTTATACAAATTTTGATATTTTAAATTGTTTGACAGTTAAAAATTCTTAAAGTTTAAACAATTGGACAACTGTTTAGGTACTACGGGATGAGCTAGGAAGCTGAAATTTTCAAATTATTTACAGAGTAGTAAATTTGCACAAATAAACATTTCAATTTTACCATATATAATTTGTGGTGGCCGTTAAAAATTATTTAAATTTAAACAATTAGAAAAATATTATTTTACTTCTAGAAATGCTACAACTTTAAAATTTGGCTAAAATGTGTAGCATTAATACCCTATAATGGATAAAGTATAAAATTTTTAAAATTGCAACATTTGGGGATTGTTTTAAACTATTGTTTTTACATGTGGGAAAAACAAAAATCGCTGCGGAGTTGAAATCTTTAGAATTAAAAGACAATTTGTAATGATGAAATGTCTGTCTGAAAAATGAATGTTTTTTCAAGGTGAGATGAAATGCTTGCAGTATGCAAGCACCAACTACTAGTATGTTATATCCTCCTCTGTAAGAGTCGTCGATATATAATGATAACATATATATAGGAGGATACTAATGTTTAGGCACTTTCAGATGAGCTGTAGATTCGAAATTTTTTTCTTAGGTAGAATTTTGTGCAAAACCGACTACAAAAACGAAAAACTTGAAAAAATGTAAACAATGCGGCCGCTAAAAATTCGCAATTGTTTAAATAAATTTTCAAGGTTTATGTATTTCCACATGTGCTACGGAGTTGAAATTTTTTTATAAGTAGTATTCTTAGAATAACGAAATAGGGATTATACAAATTTTGATTTTTAAATTAGTTTGGCAGTTAAAAATTCTTAAATTTTAAACAAATAGATAACTGTTTAGGTACTACGGGATGAGCTAAAAAGCTGAAAATTTCAAATTATTTACAGAGTTGTGAATTTGCACGAATAAACATTTCAATTTTACCATATATAAATTGCGGCGGCAGTTAAAAATTATTTAATTTTAAACATTTAGAAAAATATTTCTTTACTTCTAAAAGTGCTACAACTTTAAAATTTGGCTAAAATGTGTAGCATTAGTACCCCATAATGAAGAATGTGTAAAATTTTTTAAATTGCAACATTTGGGGATTGTTTTAAACTATTATTTATACATGTGGGAAAAACGAAAATCGCTGCGGAGGTGAAATCTTTATAATTAAAAGACTATTTGTAATGATGTAATGTCTGTCTGAAAAATGAATGTTTTTTCAAGGTGAGATGAAATGCTTGCAGTATGCAAGCACCAACTACTAGTATACACACACACACACACATATCACAGAGAAATATTTCTTGATTGTTGACAACACAACGCGTGTGTGTACACAGTCCCTTGCGCAACACGGGGGTTACGTTTCGCAAAGCCGGGTTGCGCAAATTTAATATCTTATGGTAAATATCACGTGTTCGTATTGGCTACTAGCTTTGTCACTTGACATGCATAGTTAAATGTAGTGTGCGTCCAATTCAGAATCGCGTATATTTATATTTTATGCGTACTGTGAAAATATGCGTCGCATTTGTATCAACGCATATAACCGAATCCTCGTAGGACAAACCAGCATTGGACATGAATTTACTATATATACCACATCCTCAATGTTAATACATATCAATTTAAAAATCGTTTAAACTGTTAATCGTTGCCTCAGGCAAAATTTATTCTAAAGTAATTCTTTAAGGGTTAAAACCCATTTTCCAAAATATATCCGTGAATATTTACCGACCAAAAATCAAGAATCTAAAGAGAGTGAGAGAGATATAAAGAAAGAGAGAGAAAGAGAAAAAGAAAGAGAGAGAAAACTTTTGGAGCCCACATATTCCGACCCTGGTGCTATATGACGGATGCATTAACACGCTCTTATTTTCCATCGAAGCGGAAGGAATGGGGAAATAAGGAGAAGGAGAAATAGAGAGGGAGCACGGAAGGGAAAGGGAAGAAAGGGGAAGTTTTTATCCTCCGCCTGAGTGAGCTTTCTTCTTACGCTTGCACATAAATGTCCGCTTCGTTCCACCAACTATAATTCAAAAGATTCTTCTCTTTCTTTCTCTCCTTCCATTTTCCCCACTGTCCCCACGGCCGCCTCCTATAAAAACACCATCCTTTCCACTCCCAAGGGCTTCAAGAAAAGACGGGGAAGAGCACGCACACACACACACACACAATAGGGGAGTGTTTAAGAGGAGTGGGGTCAGTGGAAGGCCACGAACAACAAATAGATGAATAATTCAATAAAACCTCAACCATTTTACACCAATGAGAATGAATATGCGTGTAAAGTACATGGACAAATAAATAAGATGAAGGTTAGAAAAGATAACTCATTACATAGATAGGGGCATGGGATAGAAAGTATATTCCTTCATCTAATCTTTTTCTGCGCAAAATAAAAGAGGAAGAAAAACTTATTTGCATTTTAGGCGCTTTTCGTTTCCAACGTAAGCGCTTATTAGCTTCGTTCTGTCTGTCCGTCCGTCCATCCGTATGCTCGTTCTCGGCTTCTACCGAACGGAATTTCATGAAATTTGGTATTTAAGAGTTATGGTCAAGACAACAAGAAAAAGACAACCGGTTTACTTTACACAATCAGGAGTGCCACTTTACTGAAAACAAAAAACGAACTTTTCCTGGTATCTCGTAAAATATTATATAAATTATATTGAAAACATTTTCAAAAACATTTGTAGAACTAGCCAAATAAAATATATTTTTCGTAGGAGTAGCCATTATCAAGAAAATCAAATAAGAAAGACGTCTTTCGCTTTGAACTTACAATTAGAAAATTTTATGCATCGATACGTAATTGTTGTCAACTTAAACAATTTTATTGGTTACTGAATTAAATAAGATCTGCTATAATTATAAAAATACATTTAATTTCCTTACGCTTGCATTAAAGATTTTGTAAGCGGAAGTAAATGGATTATCTACGACGAAGAAAAGAACGTAAATGTAAATATGACAACTACTGAACTAAGGTGAGGTACGTTTTAAATAATTTTGTATTGCTTGATTAATTACTACTGACTAGAAAATGAATCGATAAATATAAATTTAATATTTTCCGAGCATCATTTCCGATATATCGTTTAAGAATATTTCGTCATTATATTAAAATTACGTGAATACGTTTATTAATTTACCAACTTAGAGAGGGAAGAAATTTTTAGTAGACAGAGAGACATAATCGGGCCGTGATGTTCAGCTGTTTTATGGTGTTCGTTCGTTCAAATTAGTATATCGTTAGTTTCATATACTCCATCGCAAAGATGCACTGTACACTTTCTTAACTTGTTATACAATATTAGAAACAAAAATATATTTTTAAATGATGGACGAGAGAGTGATAAAAAGAAGACAGGCATTCATCTTCACTTGGGCGAAGGAGTAAAGGATTGAGGAGAGGCAGAAAGAAAGGCAAGGAAAAGCAAGTTAGAATATGAAAACGACAGAGGGAAAAACAAAATGAAAACAAATAAAGAAAAAAAATCTGATGTGGCCACCACATGACTTTCCCCATACCTGTAATATTTCTAAAACTTCCAAATGATAATGAATATTTTAAGGAACTGCGAGAAAAATTTAAAGACCTTACAAAGAACAGAAATAGACTCATACCGTAGCCATCTGATATTGAATATAACCAGGAATCTCCAACAATTAAGAAAATAAAAAGGAGCGTTACTGAGAAGTGACTAAGCGTCAATTCTCGACAATAGTTGCCGGTAGGTGGTGGCAGCTAAAAAATTAGTTTTTAAAATATCTCTTAAACAATGCATTACATGGGAAGATGTTTCAAACAAAGGTTGCAGAAAATTAAATTTCCTACAACATTTATTCCAATATTCTTTTACATTAATCAAATATTAAAGCAAATATTTCAAAATAACGGATAAGTGATAACAGTATACACCCACTTTCTGTTGACCGATTTTTACCAAAAACCAATCAGTTCTTGTGACTGTCATAAAAATGTTAAATATAAAATTTTGCGTTGACCTGATTAATAGTTTTTGAGTTAGAGCACCTACAAAAAAACTGTCACATACACACACACAGACATAATCGAGAAAATGGTCGAAACGTGCTCAGGGGACCGCAAAACATGTATTTCCGTTGAAATCTCGAAATCGATTTTTTTCATGAAAACAATACTTTCCCATATACTACGTATGGAGAAAGTAAAGAGGGAAAGGAACAGGATGATGTATAATTCAGTAGAGAGTAGGAGAAGGAATGAGAGAAGCAAAAGGGAGATGGAAGAGTAGTGGCTGAGTTTATAAGGAGTTGCCGCGCTCTTGCGAGAGAGAAAAGGTCGGATAAAAGGGATGGGTCCGGAGAATTTTGTATCGGGAGTGGGAAGAGTATGTGGAGTATGTGGGATGAGGGAAAAGGGGAAAAAAGAGAGGGGATACGGAGGAGGGAGGGAGGAAGAGAGAGAGGGAGGGAGGAGAGTAGGAGTGAGGAGAAGTTGCGGTGTATGGAAAAGACGACTCCGTGTGTAAGGGTGCATGGGTGGTTTGTGTCGCGGCTTCCCCCCTCAACCTTTGCAATAAAAAGAGGATAAAAAGACATAAAATAGAGAATGGAGTGAAGGCGAAGGTAGAGGGGGGTTGGAAATGGAGAAAATGGAGGGGAATTGGAGTGGAGACCGAGGGGGAGGGAGAAGAGGAGAGTAAAGGGAGAGACGAAGAAGGGGTGGTGGGGAATGGGACGGGAGAGTGGGAGAAAGAGGGAGAGGGATATGAGGGATTGTAGGGGAAGAGGATATCTGAGAAGGAAGAGAAGAAGCGGTTGGCAACGGACGGTCGAATTCATTGGCAAATAAATGCGAAGCAAATCCGCGTCATAAGAATTATTGGGGCCGATAAATATCGACCTCACGTCAAATCTAAAGGTACGTACAAACCTGGATACAATCGCTGGAAACATTGTATCCCAACAGTCGGCCGACTCTTGCGACACAATCGGTCGGTAACTCACCAAAGGAATCGTTCTGTTGCTTACTTCCCGTGAAATATGGAAAACATCGAAAATTCTGTCTCCAGTTATTGATAAGTGATTACGTAGGATCAGCAACGAAGAGGTAGGTACATTTAATTTCGTATTTATTGGAGTTTAATTAATGAAAAACTGTAACTAGGCTACTCATGTATTCGATAAACGCAGTAGCTGTGTGCACCTTTGTTTCGAAAATTTAAATACATAATACTACTGTAAGAATCTCCAGTGGCAAGGTATCTCAATGCAACTGCTAGTCGTATTGAAGGCGGGACTTCGTATCAGCATTCATTGTTTTTTGGAGCTACCATTTTTAATCTCCCCAAAATCTGTAGTTGACATTATGATAAAATTACGAAAACCACTCCAGTATTCAAATTTTAAATCAGACATTAGTTAATCTCCATCATTTTCACTTTCAAAGAAAAATATAGCGTCTTTTTCTATTTTTTATAATAATTATGAACAACAGCACTAATTTCATTTTCCGAATACGTATTGAATACTAAAATAATGTGGAAGTAAAACATTGTCCCAATAGTAGACCAATTATTGGAATACATTCGGCGACTGTAAGGATACAACGTTTCCAGCGTTTGTATCCAGTTTAAGGCCTTATGAGGTTTCGAGAACGATACCCAGGTGAAAACCTTAGAAAAAACCTGATGTGGCTACTACATGACTTTCTCCATATCTGTAATTTTTCTAAAAATTCCAAGTAGGTTATATAATAATAAATATTTTAAGAAACTGCGAGAAAATATTAGACTTTACATACAGAAATAAACTCAAACGATAGCCTTCTGATAATGGATATAGCCACAAAGCTCCAACAATTAAGAAAAGAAAAAGGAGCTAAGTGCAAATTGTTAACAATAGTCGTCGGTAGGTGGCGTGGTGGTGGCAGCTAAAAATATAAGATATCTCTTAAACAATGCATTATATGGGAAAATGTTTCAAGCAAAGGTTGTAGAAAAGTAAATTTCCTGCGACTTTTACTCCAATGCATTTTTACATTTATCAAATATTTAAACAAATATTTCAAAATAACGGATGTGACAAGAGTAAACACCCACTTCCGGTTGATCGATTTTTACCAAAACAGTTCTGAATTTTATAAAAATGTTAAATATAAAATTTTGCATTGACCTGATTAATAGTTTTTGAGTTACAGCACCCACAAATAAGCTATCACATACACACACACAGACATCATCGAGAAATGGTCAAAACGTGTTCAGGGGACCTCAAAACGTGTATTTCCGTTGAAATCTCGAAATCGATTTACAATACGTATGGAGAAAGTAAAATGAACCGCTCAGGGAAGGTTTTTACTTTGGTTTCCTAATTTCGCCGTTAAATGTTTGCTCCATATCGAATTTGCACCCGAAATTATCTCGGGGTATCCCAATAACGCCACCAGAAAATCTATTACTGTATGTGCCTATGCCACTAAGTTACGCTATCGTTATAACCAACTTAATTGAACTTTTTGGTAACAATTTTACTTTTAAATAATTTCTTGTAATAATTAATTCATGGAGTATTACTCCGCGCCTTAAATTCTCAAAGAATTGTAAAACGGAGGAAATATCTCTTGGCGAAATATTGCTATTTTAAACGCAGTTTAAATTAAATCTTATGACGCATTTATACATTCTATATACTATGTAACTTCAAGAAAAAAATCTTTCCTTCTAAAATTTTAAATGAATTAATAACGAGGATTGAAAATAATAACTTCCTATCTACACCTTTTGATCACCAATGATTTGTTAAAATCTTATTGTGAAATAATAAATCCAATGCTAAAAAATTCTTAGCATTTATTTTAATTTAGAAAACGAGTTTTTTATTCATAATAGATGCTTTGAAAAATTAGCGTGTACTTTCTTGTTCTATGATAAGGTTTATTTTTCTTTAAGACTGAATAAATCCCGCATTATTAAGATGGTCATATTATTTGATATTTAAATATTCGTCCAATAATTTGAAAATACAAAATATTCCTAAAAATATGAATAATTATACTTTAAAGTTAATTTTGGAGATGATTTTATTACTTTACGATAGCCTTAGAACTGTCAATATTATATAATCATAAGGTTCGCGATAACAACCAATTCGAAATAGTGAGAAAAATTCAAATCGATATGAACAATTACAAATAAGGGATTGAAAGACTGCATCAATTCCGCGGAAGCAAAAATAAAGTTTTTATCTCATTCAAAGCAACAATAAACCATGAATATGCCTTTGAGACTACACAATTCCGATACGGGAAATAATATCCTTCCCAAACTTCATCGTTAACCATTCCGTCTCATTCAATCCGCGGAAATTATCGCGAAATGTTATTTTTCTGCCTCCACGATCACTGAGAAAGAGAGAGAGAAAGAGTGAGACTGCGGGAGATAGAAATTCGGTCCATTTAAACTTCTATTCTGTATTTATCTTTACCCTTCCATTCCATAATTCGAATCATTCTTTCGATCCAGTCCCATTCTTCTCTCCTCTTCTACATCACTATCTCTTTATGTGGCTGAAAATAAATTCCCTTTGATGGCGCAGAGGGAAGTGAGAAGGCAGGAAGGGTTGGCAGTAAAGATGGAAGAAAAAAGGAGGGAGAGAAAGAAAGAGGTATAAAAGAGAGGCAGAAGACTCGCATTAGGTAAAAGGAAAAAGAGGATGAGAGGGAGTGAAGAAGGAAATTTTGGGTAGTGATGGGAAGGGGAAGAAAGGTGGGGGTTGGCGGAGAGGGAAGTTTTGGTCTCTGTGGCGGGTTAGATGGCTCGTGAAGAGCAGAGTGTGCGGACTGGAAGTGGTCCGAGTCAATTTTACGGACAAGACGTGACGTAATTGGGAAGGGTGCATGGGTAGGGAACGCCCGCTCCCTCCTTTCCTCTCTCCAATCTTCATCTCCCCCTCTCTCTACTTCTGCTTTTCTCCTTTCCATTTATACCTCTGTTGGTGTTTCTTCTGCAAAGCGTCTTTAAATACCTCTCCTTATAATTCCCATTTCAGTAAGTTAATATTTTTTATTGTTTTAATTATACCCAGGACATGAAGTTATCCGAGTGCTTTGTTCATTCTAACAAAAATACGCAATTATGTTGCGGCATGCGACGAAAGAATTTTCTAATGTGTATTTTGCAAGTGTATTTGTAAAGATACGAACAGACCTCGAAACAAGTATTTAGCATTACATTACATTAATCGAATGATTTTTTCCTCCCACATTAATACACTACACCATGTTGTTCAAAAAGAAGGGCAGAATCAAGAATTGATTTAAGAGGAAAATGAGTTGTCCTAATAGAAAATATCGCTTTCATAAAAAGAGAAGATTGTTAGTCTTATTAATTTTCCAGAAAGTTTTCCTTTGTGTGACAGGATGATTTTCACCCGTCGGTTGAACACAAAATTTGGGATAAAACCCAAACAAACGCTACTCCTATCGAATTTACTCTGGTGTTTGGATAAGCTTTTGTCAGTTTTATTTCCAACCAATTCCCGTATGAACAACATAATAACGTACGTTTTGTTTGCGTGAAACCGTGGCCACATTACCTTTAACACATGATATTAACTTTACGGTGGAGGTATTTGTGATTCGTATTTGAATTCACGGCCAGGATTGCGGTCACACTTCACGAACTCTAGAATATTTGTTAAAACAGTATTCTCTTGCATTCAGCCGTAAATCAATATACCAAATTAATTTCGTCTTTCATCGTACCGCTGAAAATCCTCTCGTTCGCGTGCCAAGAGTTCGCAATTGTTTTCGTTATGTCTGATTAATTTTCTGACCTTTAACGTGTTAAATCAATTATTTCCGTAATTTTCGAATCTGATTCCTGCCTTTATAGTCGTATCCCTTCCTTTTCTCCATCACTTAGTTAATTGCGCGTTGGCATTTCCGGCCCGTTGGTACACAATTGACGGCGCGGCACGATCCAAATGGATACAGTTGAATTTAAGCATCGAAGAACCTCGGAACAATCAATTCACCGCATTAAATTTCGGTCGACATTGTAGGATTCGGAATGTATCAAATGTAAAGTCGGAGACGGATTATTCAGCACAACCTCTTCAACAGAAACGATTTAATTGAAATGCTGCACAGGAGAACCTAATATAAATAGCGTCCTAATATTAATTTTTCTAACAAGGCCTATTGTTCGCGGCTTTCGGTGAAAAATATAACAAAGAAAATACATAGAGAAATTGTTCCTTCAAAGGAAACATTTTCCGGAAATCGCAGTAAAAAAAACAGGAATATGTTTATGACACAATATTTTTAAGGGATTATTCGTTATAGAAAAAATGTTCAACGCCTCTTACAAATAAGAAACGCTCCTAGCTATAGCGGTAGTCAGCGTGTCTGACTGCCGATGCTAGAGGTGCAGGTTCTCATCCAGCGGGTCTGACCGCATGTGCTCGCCTCATTTGTTTCTGATATGCTCATTGTAAACGGCGTGAAGTGCTGCTTGCGAGATAATTTAAAAAGGTAAAAATAAGTGAAACTGTTTTGCTAAGAAGAGAATATGTTTTCAACTTGGTACTTGCTCCTCTTCCGTTTCGCCCTTATTGTCAGCATTTACCCCTATTCAACGCGTAACAGTAGTGGAATTATAATAGCACAGAGTCCTGGGGAATACGATAGATTTATGGGCTTATGCAGGCCCATCTATATCTAGATATGATATTAAACGACGAATTATGAAGAGGCCCTAAAATTATTTTCGCGGGGGAAAGCGAAAGGTTGTAGTTCCGCCACTGATACGTCAAGTAATCTGTAATTCTCTGTTGCAGTTGAAGATACCTGTGGTTGTCTCATTTAGTTGGTAAGTATAAAATATAACTTCATACTTAAGATAACTACTTCGATATATCTAAGCGGATAATATAATTTTTTTTCTTAGTAGCCTTCGAAGACTGTATTCCATAGAACAATAGACTACGAAATGGTAGATATTATATAATTACCCACTTCGAGCAT
The DNA here is from genome assembly GCA_028673005.1 of Tanypteryx hageni. Lineage (NCBI taxonomy): Eukaryota > Metazoa > Arthropoda > Insecta > Odonata > Petaluridae > Tanypteryx > Tanypteryx hageni. The sequence goes on along the minus strand of CM054114.1, from coordinate 61,264,024 downwards.
TATCGAAAGGTGTCTGGTTGTTGTCGCATCAAGCGCTTCGGTTGCCAGTAAGGTTTCAAGTCGGTCCCCGTTTATGCGTGCAACGTAGGAGGATGGATAATCGTGCTATCAGGACCCTTTGAATTGGAAGTTAAGCCGTGCCGTCCCGCGGTTCACCGAATCATGCCAAGCGCCCGTACTGCATCCTCCATCCCTTTACGATCCGCATGCGAATGTCCCGAACTCTACTACGCCCATCCCCGATGGAGGTTGACCGCGGAGCTAACGGTCTCAATCCGAGAAAATGGAATAATATTTTTTTAAGCGACGCATGCTATTCGCGTGTGAATAGTAATGGGGTTCGATAGGACTTGTGAACATGAATACGAGAGTAAACGTTAAAGAAAACTAAAAATTTCGGCCAATTTCGGTATTAAATTTACCACCACTAGGGACATTTTGATATTTTTCACTAACAAATAATACTCATCACTAAAAATATCTCGATACTTTAAAAACCTCAATTTCCATTACAAGTTTGAAAAATCGGTTTGTAGCCTATCAATCCCAATAAGATCTTCATCATTTCTGTCAATAATGAAAAGTTTTATTATATGATTCCAATATTTAACATTTTAAATTTGGTCGAAATTTCCTTTTCTTTCTTTTATTTGAGAAAATCAACTGGAAATGAGTCTCCATATTCATGATGGGATATCCATGAATTTGAAGGCTAAAATATTTCATGTCTCTACGACTTTTATACACAACTTATAGGAATGGCTACAGTTTAAGGATTATAATTCAGTAATTAATTTTAAATTTCTTTCATCTTATTTAGAACACCTTCCACTGTTAATTGCATAAGAAATTAATGTGAAAAGATGGAAAAACAAAATTTGCCGTTAATGCTTTCAGAGTATAATTTTATCGAATCCGTATTTTTTAGCGTACTAATGCGCATTTCATTTATATTTAAGACAAAAGGAGAGAAAAGACCTCGCGATGCGAGAAAATACCATTGAAAAGTCGGACAGGAGACGTACAATGTGACGAGATCGGATTTTGGCGGATACGCGTAAATTAATTATCGTGGGATTACAAGCGAATGCAAATTAGATCGCTGAAAGAAACCAAGAGCGTTGGGTTCGTCGAAAATGTGAGCTTGGAATCAGGATTATTGGAAAGGAATTGATGAAATTGGAAATGGAGGAAAGGATGAAAAGGGACGATTCCTAAATGCATGAAGTTAAGGTATAATAACAGATAGATAAAAGCAGAGAAACCTAGACAAAGGAGATGAAGAGAGAACAAAATATTAGTACGCAGTACAAAGTTAAAACGATGAATAGCTGAAGTGATATAATATATCTCTCGTCATTCAATGAAGAATTGCCTAGTTCACAATTTCGCTAATAACAAATCAACACGTTTCTTCAATAGCCATAAAAGCCAGATGCACATTTAGGCTACATACAAGCCTTCATTAGTGGTGATACATCGGTCGTAGGTGCTAATGAAGAGACATACGGAGTCAATTTGATTTTAGCCAAAATGCGAGCTCGAAATTTGTCAATTTGGTGACGAATTGTGAGAATTGCAGAAGATAGCTATAGAATCTTTATATATAATTACTCAATGTCTGTCCATCCGTCCGTCCGTCCGTCTGTGTCTGTCCGTCTGTGTCTGTCCGTCCGTCTCCCCTTTTATCTCTTGAACAATTTGTCATACAGAAATGCCGTAAAGGCCATTTTGTTTCTGCACACTGGGAGACCCCAGGAAAACAATTTTCGTTTACGGAAGTGTCCCGGATTCGACTCCGGAAGACGATTATATTTTTCCATATGTTTACACAGGAGTTTCGATTTTTCAAGTGGCAAGGTTTATTTCTTTCATTCATTAAAATTCGTAAATATGGGCCGAATTTCTCCGTTTTTCTTTATTCGTCGGCTAAAACTTTAAAATATCTTATTCTTGCGATGTTTGATGTCACACGAAAAAATTTGTCAAAAACGCATTTCTTTTCGAAATTTTATGCCTTTTTCGTACTCTTTCCGGGTGTGCCAAGGCATTGTTGCTTCCGATTGAATTAGCGTCTATTAAGCCTTCAAATAGACAAAATAATTGCGTTATCCGCTTCGCGCTTTTTATGAAGCATCGAAATTATAGATGTAGCAATGTCAAAGTTCATAGATTGCAACTTTAATAATTAAAGATTATTATTTTTCAGTAAACTGCGTGTGGGCTGTGGGCATTTTTAACGATTGATCAAAAGAAAAAATCTTTCTTTATTTAAATACTGGAATGTGACCTTTTTCATATGGAAGAGACAATTATAATTGCACATATGAATTATAAAAACAAACATGACATTCAAAATATCAGGTGTCTAATTTTATAAGGAAAAATTGGATATTATTACTTATAAACATGCAGATTTTTGACTGACTTCGCAAAATGTTTTGCGGGTACCACTAGTAGATATATAATAGTTAAGCAATATTTATTTTAAAATCTAAAGAATAATGTGACTACCGAAAATGATACGAAGTGAAGGAAGAGGAATGTAAGGAGAAACAGAACATAAAGAAGTAACAGATAAAGATTCAATGCCAGAGAGACAATACAAAGGAATTGGTTAAGGGAGGGATCAAAAAGAAAGATCGGATAGAGGAAGAAAGAGAAAAGAAATAAAGTGACAAATAAAACCTCAGAGTTGTGATAGAAGGGAATGATAAAGATGAAGATGGATGGGCATAAAACAAAAGAACAGATAAACAGAATAAGTGCCGAAATGCAGACGCAATGAAAATGAATACGAAAAAGCTAAGGAGAGAACGCAGGTAAAAAGGAATAAGGAGAGAAGAGGATAAAAGAGGAGGAGAGATCATTGTATGTGCAGTAAGCCTAGAACGGGAGTGCCATGAAGCGTAGTGCGGGCCGAGAGGGAAGGGAAGGAAGGCGAGGTTTATAAAAAAATAAAAGAAGAACGAATTGCGAAGAGAGTAGGGAAAAACTGGAGAATGGGAAAGAAGCGGTTGGTTGACGTTATGGGTGGTCGGTTATATGGACCGGAAATGGGATGCATTGCTCTCTCCCTCCCCCTCCTCCCTCTCTCAGCATGAAAAAAGGGTTTTTGGAGTGGGAGATGTCTCGAAGAGGGAGAAGGGAAGCATGGATTGGAGGAGGGAGAGATAAAAAGGGGAAATATGAAGAAATGGACAAGGAGGGGAGGAAGGAAAGAAGTGGACTGGACTTTAGGAAGCGAGGGAGAGAAGAGATTGATGAAGAAACAGATAAAATAGGGGAGAGACACACAGAAAGGATAAAAGGGAGAAAAGATAGAGGAATTTTGGATAACTCTAGGGAAAAAGTGAGAAATGGAGATGAAGGAAAGGCAGAGAAAGAAGATAAGAGGGAATAAAAGGGGGGATAGACGAGAGAAAGAGGGGGTAAGGAGGGGCAGAGAGAGGTTGGAGTAGAGGGAGAAGAGATGAGACAAGGAGGGAAAGGCAATGTCGGACAGAAAAGAAAATAAAATTGAAAAAATGTAGAGAAGAAAGGAAGGAGGAAAGCCGGGGGAGGAAACAAAAAAGGGTTAGAGGGGAAATGGGTGAGGGAGAACAAAGATAGGATGGGAAAGAGAGAATGAGAGATGGAATGAGGCGAAGGGAGGAAGAAGAGGGATTGGAGGGAGAGTGAGTTTTAAGTGTTAACTGGGGCATGCAAGAAGAACATAGGACGCTAGAGAAGGCACGCAGTGTGTAAGTATGATTATGGTTTAAAAGTTTGGCAGGAAGAGGGTTTTTTTAATGGCTACTATCCTCCCATGTTATGGTGCGCGATTTGAGCTTGATTAACGTGGAGATTTTTTGACTGGATTATGCGTGCGATTGAACTTTGCCACGGATATATACCCTCGTTTTTAAATTCTACGCCACACCATTTACCCAATTTCGTTAATACCGACTCTTAGCTGGTCCTGTTTAAGAAAATCATTTCTCATAAATTTAATAATAATAACTTTTAAACTATAAGTGACCTTTAAGAAGAAAATTATCGAACTTAAATTGATAAGCCATGTCTTTTCAATGCCCTTGACAAAGTCGGGAGAACCAGATGTACATTTCGGCTATAATGCAGCTTTAATTTGTAGTGATTCGCAGACAGGAGGCTAATTTAGAATACGCTAAAGGCGAACAGCCACTGTTGATTCCCCGATAGAACACATTTTGGAAAAATCTCTCCTTTTATTTTTATAAATCTGCATCTCGTTTTTCTAACGTTTTCGTGACTACTGAAGAAAAGTAGTTTCAAAATAACTGATTGAATAAAATGGTGAGATCGAGGAAGCAATGCGCCTCTAAAAATAATTTAACGATACTTTCATATGACATAAAATGCCTCCACCAGCCATTATCTATCTTAATTTACCTCCTAATCGAAACGAACTAGCAAGGCTTTTCGTCGCCTTTGTCTATTTTTCCTTCAAAATGAAGGAAAAATTTGGACATCGAAACTATTACGTAACAGGAAAACAGCGTCTCACGTGTTAAGTGATCGAGCGGGCGGGTCAGGAAGGTAATGAAGAAAGCTCGAGGGGATAAGATTTGAATATCCCCGTGAACCAATCGGAGGAGAAAGGAAGAAGAGAGGGAAGGAATTAGAGAGCTCGAAACTCCGACGGCACATTCGTTCGTCACGCACTGAAAGGCACTCTACCCTCATTAACGGAGAGAATCCTTTGGATCGAGGATACTGGGTGGAATTATTTTTACCAATCGACCAGTAACACGTACCTTCCTTCTCACTCACCCGTTCCCTCTCCTTTTAAATCCCTCCTTCAATCCTCATATTGGACGTCGAAGCCACGATGTTATAACTCCTTCTCCAGACTACCGTACATGATTATTCACGCCTTTTTACGGTCAGCTCTTACTATGCGCATCAATTCTATCATTTTATTCTCATCTTCCTTTTGATGTTATTTATATGCAATCACTAACAATATTTGGATTCTGCTTTTTAGCTCCTTGGTTCTATAAATATCATATCATCAGTAGAATAAAAATATAATCCGTGATGTGAAAATTATTCCAAGAAACGTGAAGTTTGAGGACGCCCCGATTATATTTTATATGCAAAATTTCTCTTACTTGCGCAATTTACTTGAATAAAAATTCGTCTATCTTCTTCGACATCTAATCTACGGCGTAACATTAAAATCCACTTATGCGTCAGGGGTTCGAAAACGCAAATCAGAAGTAATTGCTAATTACGGAAGTTTGTCAGGTCCTCGTACAACCAGTTGATATTCCTGACCGTGTAGTTTCATCTGAGGCCGATGAAAACCACAGAACTTAGCTTTATTTCAATGTGCACACAATTATATTAAAACAAACAAAATGGTATATCCAAAGCATACTTACTGATTTATTACGCAAAGTAACGCATTTTTGGGACAATTCAACAAATTCACTGGATAACTCTAATAGCTGAGTAGAATTAGATCCCCCAAGAAAGAGGTGTAAGTCTAAACAAAATGTGATAACACGAATGAAAGATAAGGTGAAACCCCGCTTCGAAGGTAGTAGAACAAAATTTAACGAGGAAAGAATTGCTTCGCAAGTAATGTATGACGGATATGTTGCGTTATCGTATATTTTTAGAACCCGCTAATTCAAATTTTTAGTTTAAAGCTTTTAGTACAAAATGGCTGGCCTAATAAACGCTAATTACACTACGTAGATGTACTAGGAAAACCCAACGGAAGGATGAAAGATGGTCAAAATACAATTACGCTTCATTCTCAGATATAAATTTGATTCCTACGTTTTCGTCATTTCGACACATATGTGCAGATGAACGAACGGATGGAAAAAAGATTAAAAAGTTTCTAAAAAATATCTAAGAATGAAGACAAAATAAATCTCTACCCAGCCGCCAATATAAAATGCCAAACTATCCTGAATTTTATACACCCAGCAACGCGCGGCGGAAGATCTATCGCTAAATTTCTGCCGTTATCGCATAAAATGAATTGAACCGAGCTTTAAGCTTGTTTCTGTAAAAGAAACGCTCATTAAAACATTTAATTCACGTCTCCATTGTCGTCGCCGTTATCTTTTTTATATTTAGATATTATAACCTGCTCTCCATACCATTTTAACCATCCATTTACATAAATACTGCACTAAATTCAAATTTTTAAATCATAACAGAAAAAATTATTATGTAAGAATCAACATCACCAAACAGTCATTGTTACTTCCATTTTCCTTCCGTAAATTGCCCTTGTCCCATCACTTTTCCTATATCCTCTTTCATCTGCTTACACGCTTTCCCTCTACCGTTCGCTCGCTCGCTCTCTCTCTGTCAATCCCTTTATCTCTTCTCCCAATAGTTTGTCTTTCTGTCTCTCTCCCTCTCTCTCTCTCTAGGTCACCCTCCGTTTCTACTCCTCCTCCTTACCCATCTCCCTCCTCCAGAAACACCAATCCCTTCGGCTCTCCATCAGAATCCTCTTTACGTGAAATGTTCTCTGCCAATACCGATTTCGGGATTCGGGAAATCACTCCCTCGCTCCTCTGTCCCCCAAAGGGCCTCCGGTTGAGCGCGCGAATAATTTAACCCACCGCCGCCGTCCGCAGTAGCAGCAGCAGTGGCGGCGACGGCGGCGGTGGAGATAGCTTGAGAGACTAGAGGACTTTAGCGAGATGGGGTTTTTTTCTTCCATCCTATCTACTTCCCTACCTCAATCCTACGCCATCCTTACCCATTCTCTCCCTTCTCCTCTCACTCACGACTCTGTGAACTTTATTTCCACCTCCCCTCCGTTCTCTGTCCTGCGTGCTCTCTTGTCTCTCACAGGGAAAGGATTCCCGCGATTGCCTATTCCTTCGGAATGACTGCAGCGTTCGTGAGGATTTTTTGTCAAGGATTCGATAGCACTGCCTCGCTGCTTACGTTAGGAGATGAAGGAGGGAATGCAAGGATTCTCGTTTTTTAAACCGGAACAGGAGAGAGAGTTGAAGCTAAAATAATCATGATGTTACAGAAAAACAAAGCAAACTCAACGATACTTATAGTTTATTGAGGTCAGAAAATTTGAATTTTTAGAATTTACATTATATTGGATTTTAATTAAGTGGTTTGATGATTTACTTCCACCAGATTGCGCTACATCATATTTCTGGCTGATGAAAATTTATTAAGTAACTGATTCAATCAACAAATTTCTTCTCCGTTATCTGAAACGAATCCGCTGATGCTAAATATTGTCAAAAAAACATCAAATAAATTTATAATAGAGTATTACACTATTTTGTGAAGTACACTGTGAAGAACTGTTATTCAATTACGCCGCTCCAAAATTCACGTTTAATATTATTTACAAAAAAATATACTGAGTAGGCCTAAATGCAAAATGTTTATGGATATGTGTCTCTTAAAACCAGCCAACGCATCGTTTGATATCCAAACTCTGCTCCAAAATGAGGGCAATATCCCTCATTTCCTACAACAGGGGTCGGCAACCTACGAGCCGCGCGCCATATACGCCCCCCAAGAGCGCTTTATCAGGCCAGCGAAGCCGTGATGAAAAAGTAATCACAAAATTTCACATGGACGATTTCGTAAATTCAGTAAAATGCCGGTCTGAAAACCTTTCGTGACGAAGTCTTATCGACAGTAAATTATTTAGATTCAATTTTCGCAATTACGGGACCACAGAATCTCTAGGGAACTTCTGATGTAAATTCTCGACCGGCCCGCCGAAGCTCTGGCGATTTCCAATGCGGCTCTCTCAAGCATTCGTTACTGCGAATGCGGCCCGCCATGCATAAAAGTTTGCCGACCCCAGTTCTACAGTCAGTCAATCTTAGTCATCGATTCAGCAAAGATACTTTTCATGGAAACCAAATAAAACCGTCTAGTATTCTACTTTAACGGAAGGGGTGATTAATTTTTTTAACCCTCCACGTTTCAATCGTATCGTACGCAAAGATATTTGGAAACTCTCTAAAAAAATGCTATAACTAGCACAAAATTGCGCTTCGAAGTATGGCTTTTTTATCCCTGAGATCACACTCTCCCGCGTGTGAAAAAATTCTCCGCGAATAAATTTGGGCGGGTACTGTTGGAGTAGCAGCAGAGCAAGAGTGTAGCATGGAAAAACCGGACTTGATGCATCGCAGCCGAAGCTTTTTCTCCTGCCGATTCAAAAGAGCTCTCCACCGCTCTTCTCCCTCCCTCCCTCTCTCTCCTAACTGCTTTCATTCCTGGCCCTTCCCTTTTGCACAGCGAGATACCCGTTAAAAATAATCCCCACCCTCCCGGCACCGTGAGCATATTCAAAAAACCCCCATCCCCTTCCCCCCCACCCGAGGTCTAATTGCATTCTCCTCCATTTGACCGATCTCGATAGTCTATTTTCATTTCGTGCCCAATTCGACCCCAAGAGCCAACGCTGAAAAAAAATCCGCCGCCATCTCTCTACCTTTCTCCCTCCACGCCACACACTACTCTTTTCCGGTCACGGCAGCGTGTGAGGTACGGGAGAAAGGGGAGAGGGGGGTAGGAGTACGGAGCTGGCGGGTGGCATGCGAATTGAACTCGTTCAAGTGGTGGGACGGGTGAATTAACGAAAATAAAAAAGAATCAAGTGAAAAAGCGTAGGGAAAAAATCGGACCGCCGAAAATAAAATGAGAGAGAGAGAGGATCCACTACTGTTTTAACGGGATCATTGAATAGTTCTCTTTTACCCCCTTTTATTTCCATTCCCTTCGCGTACCGTTCCCACCTTTGACTCTCTCTCTCTAACGCAAATGCTATTGGAAGTACGCTGATTCGGAATAGAATTCCGTCGCTCTTCTTTCTCTTCCTGCGGACAAGAGGCGCGTAACGCCCGCCGTTGCGTCCTCGGCATTGTGAAGTCGGGCTTATTTACCTCAACGTTTTGCGATGCCTCCTATTTTTGCAAGAACGGAAATAACTGAATTTCTATTATAAATTTTGTCTATTTTTGTCAATGGGCAGGTCAATATATTAAACTTGAGCATAGACAAATATTAATGTTATTAAAATAAATAATATTTAAAATAAGAAAGGATAACAGAGGAAACGATAATGTTGGTAAATTCAGATATAAATTGATAACAATGATACTGAGAAAGAAAAATTTATCTGAATAAAAGGTAGAGAAAAAAGAGGAACTATATTAAATAAGATAACAGTGCAAAACAGCATAAAATAATTCCAACATAAAAAACTGTAGTACATATCTCGCGAGCATATAACTGACTTATTTCAGAAAGAATGAAAACATACGATTTTTGTCTCATCATACTTACCCCTTTAGACTCAGCTTTACAGAGAGAGATCTAAAAATCATATCTAATAATATCTGTTACACCCCTGTGTGATTCTTTCGCTCGTGTAAGTGCATTCAAAAATACAGAATTTCTAATAAAAACGGATAGAAAATGAGTGTAACTTCTTGATAGTTATAATGGAAATAATTTAGGATCCTCTTAATTCCCGCAGTTGACGTTTTCCTATGGAATAATTTCATTAAATGACGTTCAGGTATTCTAATACGTCATTTTTGGATTCATTTAGGATGTTGTCCAAATATATTAAATTTTTAAAAATGGCTTTTAAATTCAAGCACGTAAACTACAGGCAGCCAGAAGAAGCTGAACTTAAAAGGCATTCAAACTTTTCCCCTTCCTCCAAAGTATTTCTAAGAACTAATTAATGGCAAGTTGTTCGGATAGCCACTTTAAGCAGATAAACTCTCGTTTGAAAAATCTGGAAATTAAAACACCAACGATGACTCCTTCAAGGGCACACTAAAAATTCTCTTTGAAATGCGCATGTTTATTAGCCCCTTAATTAGAATCCCAAAACTTTTAGATTAGTGCTATAGCATGTTCATAGGAAACCGAAATGTTTCTTGTGATATTTCTCCCATAAATCCAATACGGTGGGTACGCTTCTCTTTAAAAATTCTATAATAACATCGACGAATTATTCAAGAAAATCCCGATAGTAAATTTTGAGCTCATTTCACGAATCTTAACCGGAAGGTAAAAACGAGCTAAAGGCAGCATAAGGATTCTCGAGCATTGAGTTAAGATGGAATCCTTGGAGGAAGAACGAACAAGGGCGAAAAGTGGCAGCGGGATTGAAAGTGTTTCCAGAGGGAAAGAAGGAAAAACGGGATGGATATGAGAAACGGTATGAGAAAAGAATACAGGAGTAGATTTCAGTCCGTGTTTTATTTTTATACGTCAGGCGACCCGGACGGCGGGTAGAGGAAGCGAGAGTGCGTAAGGCTCCACGGGGTCATATAGTCTCCCGCGCCACGATCTTCCGTTGTTATTTTTTTAAGGCATCACGGGAGCGGAGGGAGTGAGTGGAATGCGGGAGGGATAAGTTCCCTTGCGTCATAACAGTTCAAAGTGTTCCTCCTCTTTCCAGATGAATTAGAAATGAAGCTGGGGTTTTTCGGAGGTGGCGGGATAACAGTAGAGGATGGAGAGAAGGAAACATAGGGAGGGAGAAGAGAGAGAAGGAAAGAATGATGAGGGGAAGAGACAGGTAAACAAAGGGGTAAAAGAAGTAGAGGGGGCAAGGAAAGAGGAAGAGATAGAGCGAGTGTTTGAAAGGGAAAGGAAAGGAGGAAGAGATTGATGGAGTGAGATGAATGTAGAGAGATTGGAAGAGAAGATTGGATAAGGATGTGGGAAGGAGAAAGTAGTGACATAAGGAGGGACAATGGGAGAAGGAGGGAACATAAGAGATTTAATTGGATAAGAAAGTAGGAAAAGATGATGAAAAAGGGAGAGGATATTGGGAGGAAAAAATAGAAGTAAACGAAATGATAAAGGGAAGAAGAGATAGAAGGGTCTAGTTGACAAAGAAACGGAAAAGGAAAGAGGAGAGAGATGGGATGAAAGGAAGAGAGCAGATGATCAAGTGAGGGATAGAATGAGGAGGGGAGAGACAAAGAAGAGATAGAAAAGGGAAAGAAGACAGATGATGGAGAAAGACAATAAATATACGACAGAGAGAGGACATATGATGGAAAGAGAGAGAACAGATGATGGAGGGAGAGGAGAGAATGAGGGGAGAGAAACAAATGAGAGAAAAAAGGGAAAGAGAGGTTATGGAGAAAGATCGAGAATATATGACGGAGGGAGAGGGGGGGATGATGGAGAGAAATAGAGAATAGATGACGAAGAGAAAATAAAATTAGGGAGAGAAACGAAGGAAAGGCAAACGTGGGCAAAAAATATGATAAAGAGAGACGAGAAAGCGAGATACGAGAAAGAGATACGAGAAAGAGAGATGGGAAAAAGGGACGAGAAAGAGAGACGAGAGTTATTGCGTTAAGAGAGGGTGAGTGATGAAAGAAGGGGAGAGAAGGTAGCGGTGGAAGAAACATGCGTTAGATGAAAAAACGGAAGTAAGTAGCAAGAAGAAGAGAGATCGGAAAAGGCGCAGAGATCATGGATAGTAGCAGCAAGCGAGAGATGAAGAGAACTGGACGAAGAGTTTGTATGACTGTTTGTTGGGGATTGGAGGAATTTCTACGGATATAGATGCCCTTGATCGAGGGAGAGGGGGATTTGGGTGGAATATAAACAGAAGGAGAGCGCTGAGCCCAAGAATGAATGAGTTAGCGGATGGATTTCTTCCGAGTTCAGTCTTCGTACATTTCCCATGAGATTCCCGCCATTTCTCAGACTTTTGGGAGCGTTTACTCCATCGATTCGTTGAAAACTTATGCGGATTCGATTTATGGAATTTCAGGAGAAAGGCGACCCTAAGTCAAGCGTATTAGAGGGTATGCGATTTGCTGCTTTTCGGAAAAGGTTCTGCGGCGAGGAGTATATATCGATGGAATTGATTAACCTCACAAACAGCGGAGAATGCTTTGTAAAATCTACTGTTAGGTTTTCGTGTTTTCTTGATAATTTGCTGGGATTGAAGGAGGCCTGCAAGTATTATTATGCTGCTTAGGAAAGAAAATCACTGAATCTGATAGTTTTCATTAGACTTTGCGAAATGAAAGATCAATCATAGAAAATTCATTAAAAGATGTTTAACGAATGATTGTGGCTCAGTAATATAATTTAACTCCTCCCGTTAAAAAAGAACGTTTTTCAAATAGTTAATTAAATTTTATTTATTTATTGTCACTATTTATTTTATATCTCTCTTCATACGCCGGCAGGTGAAATTTTAAACTATTAATAATGCTCATTGGTTATTATTCCAGACTCACTATGAGATTTTGGCAAGGGTCTCCGATTCTTCAATTATTATCAGAATATAATAAAATCCTTATTCTCTTGGTCACTTGGTCATTCTGTCCGTAACGCTCAATATCTCAGCCGTGTCTTCAGCCAGTTCAACCAAATTTGGTAGAATTGCTATACTATAATTTTATAATAAAATGGTCTAATTTGTTTTTATATTGTTTGAATATAAAGCCCGTTTTAAACGGGCTAATTCATCTAGTCTTTACGTAAAATACCTAATTCTTATCCAACATATCACGTTAAAATCTAATCACTAAAAGAACTTGTTTTAAATAAACGTAAATATAGCTAAGGATTTCAATAAATTATCCCAAAAAATTAAATAATGACTCAAAGATTCGTTAATACTTAATACGTTAATAGATAATACGTTAATAGATATTCAGCGTTCTAAAATTTGCATTCTTTACCTTGGATTTGAATTTATAAAGGGCAGAAAAGGGAATTCTGGCATCCAACGTAAAAAAACTTAAATTTTCAAGGGAATTTGAATAGTATATTTTGTTCATTACCATTTTTAACACAGATCTTTATATCTAAATATCTCAAATGTCTAAAAATGATTGTTATATACCGAATTTGGTTTGAATATTTTCTGAAAATATTGTTTACCGAAATCATTCTCCTAGAATGATTTGAAATTTTGCCAAACCAAAATTATTACACTAACATCGACATTACTCGAAGCAAGACTCTTGCAAGACTCTTGCAAGTTATATTGCACACTGCGCAAAAGCTGATAGGCGCAATCTCGCTTGACCCAAACTCCCGCTTCCCACTCCTATGTTCTCTCCTGGCAAGGCAAGGGCCTTTTCAATTTCCAAAATAGTTCGCTACGTACCGAGCGCCTATATTAAGGTACCCACAGGCCGAAACTGAAGGGAGTGTATCGCGTCGTTTAATATTACGCCCTCATAGTAGCGCAAAATGGCATCCAGTGTTTACGCCCCTCTTGGGTAAAGGCGTTAAAGCTTAAATAGCTGTGCGTCGTCTTTCCTTGTGTAAGGGTAAGGTAACAATGCAAGGCAAATAACGCTGCACGTGGGTGCTACAAGGAGGCCTCGTTTCATTCCCCCAACCCTTCGACTATCAAATTTCTCACTCACTCCAGTTTCCTCATCCTACACGTTTCCGACCTCCGAATCTCTTATAACCATTTACCATAGTCTACGGTACGACGTCCTTACAGACGCGCGATTAGACTGCTAATTGGGACTGGCTGGTTAAGCCAAAACCCAATTTTAATAATTACTACTAGCGTCGAGGGGAGTTCACGAGTTAAAGTCACCTTATTCTACCAAGAATACGATACCAGTCAGGTCGAATTTTTAATTTCTGCATCGATATATACAGCAACATTATTTTTATGTAAATCCTTCGATTTTATTGCATTTCTTCGCTTGTCTGACATCCCTATTAGTCGATTTTCCGGTAAAGGCGAACTGAGCTTTTTACGACCTTTAGAATGACCTCCCCCTCTCTCTTATTCTTCCTCTATCACATAAATTCCTCACGGCAGCATTATCAACGGCGAAACAGATCGCCCATACCTTGCGCACGGACACGAAACAAATGAAGTTCGCCGTAAAAATAATATCCCTTTTTATCCTTGACCACTCCTTCCTCCACCAGTTCGATTCCAATTGAGGTCACGTACTTTAGCGAAAATAAAAAAATCAACCTGGCCCTCCGCCTCACTTCTTTCTCCTTTATTCTCATCTTTTCGCTCGAATTTCGCCTTTCTCGCAATCTCTCTATCTCCTTACCTCTTGAATTTTTCTCTCCCACTCCCTTCTCTGCCTCAATCACTCTCTAAGCTCCCTCTCCTCTTTTTCTCTATCTCTCGTCTCCTTTGGTCCGAGACCGCATCCTTGCCCAACTCCGCTGTGACGCATACTTAAACTCCTAACCCGTCCTACCCTGCGCTCTCATCCATTTTCTCGCGGACGAATACGTAAACTCAACCCAGCATCTTGCTCTCCTTGCTCAAACGGACCGGAGAATAAAAAAAGCACAAAGCAAGAGCGATAAAGGTATTACGACCGACGCCTATACGGTAAGCCTTTTTTCCTAGCCTCTCTTTTTTTCTTTTTGGTGCACGACCCTCCTCTGGGAGGGACGGATTGGGAGTGGAAAAGAGAACAAAACTTTTTTTTAATCCCTCCGGGAGCCGTGATCCTAGCACTCACCTGCACTATCCCTTCCCTGGAATTCGTGACGTGACTCTTCATCTCGCATGCACGTGAGGAGGCCGCTCCCAAACGAAATATCCTTGGTTCGACTCACCTGTATCTCTTTTTTCCTGCTTGGGCGAGGCCGGGGAGTAGTCGTAAAACTCGAAATAAAATTTCAATTTCTTTTGTTTTTACGGTCCGCTGTACGTTTCTCTCTCTTGTTTATTTCTGCTTTAAGCGTGCGCGTAGTTTTGTTTCGTTGGCTTGTTCGTCATAAATATAAAATGTAGCTTCCGGCGACGGAACGCATCAAACTAGCCAAGAGATGTCACATAAAAAGAATCGAACGATCCCGTATCGAAGGATCGCGTATCAAACGAACACGCATCGAACGATCACATATCGATACATGAGTTTACAATTGTTACGTGAAATGTGTCGCTTTTTAAACATGTTGTTAATTTCAAAGTTCTATGTTATTGGTTGGAAAAATATTAATAAAAATAACGCTCCGTGTTCTCCTAGTCTCAAATTCACATGAAAATGTAGTGTATAGCCATCACAATTGACGATATGGCAAGTAAATTCCATATTAGGTTATCCTGACACTAAATTTACCAAGGGAAACCGAATATCCTCAAGTAGCCGCTGCTTCTGTTCCTGTTTAGTTTTCCTATTTGGTCAACTAATATTACTTGTACACAATATAGATATTTTTTATTATTACGTAGATATTAGTTAAGAGTTGCCTAAACTGTTTTCGGGTCATTATACACCTAAATACCCATGTACTACATAAAGTTAACAATAACGCATTAAACTTAAAACTAATTACTTTTTAATGTTTTATATTTCTAAGAAATATTATCAATTTAACAAATGGACTGAAGAACAAACCAATTTCCTCTTTAAGCTTTAGTTTTGCTCTTCGCTCAATAATAAGGAAAATTCACTGGAAGTATTCAATCCGAAGATTCCGAATTCTCGATGCTTCGCCATATAGAGTGAGAAAACAAGATTTCTTTCCGAAGCTTACGAAAATGTTTTGCGACAAGCGCCTAAAAATCGAAAAAATTTTCTAGCTCATCCTAAATGCAAACGATCAATCTTACTCTTCTCATAACATGGCACACGCTAACGTTAAATTTTTTGTAGTAACGTTTTTAAAGAAATTATATACATCATGAAAAATATTTAAATTTTAAATGGCTATGCGTCGTAAGAAAAGTTTTCGTAAAGTACATAAAAACGAGAAAAATGAACAAATGCGGGCATTACGTACTGTTTCTCAACGACACGTGCACGAAGAAATATTATGAAAAGCATGCGAAACTTTGAATAGAGCACGTTGAAAAAGAGCTGAAGAATAGGAGAAAAGATTTCACGACAGTGCCACACAAGCTTGTTTATATTAATAACTCCCTGTTGCGGAAGAAACTCCATGAAATCCCTTTGTTTCTTGTCTCTCATCCGCCCGAAACACGTGACGCTTACACGCCTCCTTGTTCAGTTATTTTTTTTCTTTACGGCCGCGGTCAGCGGTTTCTCCTTACGGAATGGCGAAAACAAAAGGAAGGGAGCGAGGCGCTCAAAGAGATTCTTTTTTAATATAAAAGGCAAAACGACCGGGACGAATGTGCTCACGGGAAGATGAAAAGGTTTCGTCTTCCAGAGTGTGGCACTACTGCTAGACGCGGGAGTTTTTTCACGGTCATCCAATTGCTCCGTAAAAATATTTCGCTTCGCGTTTGCTATTTTTTTATTATTTCTGTCCCTAATCTACCGTTGGTAACCTTTGCGAAACGAAATTTCAGCTGAGATGTGCGGATGTAAACAAAAAAGAATTACGGAGAAAATAAACCGGAAGCTCTGTTCCATTTGTGACCGTATTTTTTTTTCTAAATCTACGGGAACGGTTTGCAATCGTTTTTATTATCCGAGCTTTTCGTGAGCTCGCAATAATGCGGTATTTCAAAAACAAAAACTGTGGGCGATGCGAATGAAAAATAAAACTCGGAAAAGCGATCGTAAAAACGAATTAAATTTCGCATATTTACGAAAGATAGAGATACGATGACCTCACCTAATGATTGCTATACGTTATGGTAGATAGAAAAATATACATTTGCATTTTTATCTCTTTTAATTCAACGTGAATTTAAAATACATTTCACACTGCTGGAATGAGCCGAGCACACGCATACAGTTGCAGACTTCATTTCAACGGCCGATGAGATGAGAGAAAATGAACACTAGATCTTGTCAAATTACTTTCTCAATGGATGGGTTTCAAAAGGCACGGTGCTTTTGTTCGATGAGTTCCAAAATATGCATTTAGCGTAAATGTAGCCTGTTCTACGTTTCTGTACTTGGATATGTGCGTACCCCAGTATCAAAGAAACTATGATTGAAAGAGATGAGTAAACAAGAATAGAAAATCATAAATCCGTGTATCGCTTAAGAAATGGATGAGAGAAGTGGAGAAAGCGTTTACACTGAAGAAGGTAGAATTAGCTTTGGACTAAAAAACAACGAGTTGAAAAGGTCACATACGTGAAGGAATAACAAGAATGGAAAAGGTAGGAGGTACGATAAAATGTATGCTATGGCGCTGGAGTTAGACGATAAGAAGCCTAATGATATCCGTGGAAAATGAATTATGAGCTCAGAAGGAAAGATAATCACAGACCAAAGAGTGTGGCACAGGTATGGGAAGAATACATCAAGGAACTATAAAACAAGCAGACAAGATCAGCACAAAACTGGAAGAAAAGGCAGTGATAAGATGCCACTAAAGATTCTTATAGTCGTGGGAAGATTGGAAAGACAGGAGACTGATCAGGAATCTATATATGAATCAAACTGTAAAAGTAAGATTGTAGACAGTTGATAACTGCGGAATAAACATCGGGAGAGGAGTAAGACAAGGTTATTGGCAATTGCCGATCCTATTAAATATAAATAGAGAAAGGTATTTTACGGTTATTGCTTTTATAAATTTCTCCGATGGTTTCAGCCGTAACTTCGTCCGCGTAGAGCTATGTAGCACTACATTTTTCATGAGATGAACAGCCCTCTAATGCGGTTTTTTGGCGTTTTCTAATAAATTATGAGTCTATAAAAATATTAATGTGGACATGATATCTCTCAAAGTTTTATTTTTCTTGCGGAATTTATACTGAAAACCCCTAATAGCTAAAAAGGTTCAAGCTCTCAAATTATAGTATTTTTGGGAATACTTTCTATGGCGAATGATTCAATGATAAGAATCCCACATATTTAAAAAATCACGACGGAGCTCAAAAACGATTAATTAAAAGCGTCTAACGGAAAAGCGATTTGCTTCTCAGTGCCATCTGCTTAGGTGTTTTATAATTACGATGGTGATAACGTCTGCATGTTTCTTCCAAAAACGTCATACGATTGCGTAAATCCAGACGGCAACTCCAGTCTTCTAAGGAATAGATATTTTTCTGTTGTGTATAATAATATATTTTTAACCAAATCAAGAAAGCCTTAATACATGTTTTGCTTTTTAATGCATTGCAATATGCATCTCTATAAATTAAGCGACGCATTCAGACAACAATCCTAACTTGAAAAGATAAATCATCCTCACTTTGGCACGAGTTACATAATTAAATCCTTCCAGGATTCTTCGATCCCCACAAATCATGGAGTTCCAACTCCAATCTAATTACGCCTCGGAAGATGTTGCCTCGCCAGAAAAATTATCCAGGGTGTGATTTCCCCCATAACCCATTGCTCACTTTTCTATCCCGTTCCAACGAAGTCGTCAGACTAAGAGCTCTTCAATTATTGCTCCTCTCCTTCTCGACCTCTCCTTTCTCTTTCTCTCGCAAAGACCATAAACTCAATCTTGATTCTTGAGAATCTTCGAGCCTCTCGCTCTCTCTCGCTCCGTTTTTTTCTCTCTGAAAGTCTTACCCTCTAAATTTATCTCATTCCTCTTACTTCGCTCATCTTTTCATTTTTTCATAACCTTTCTTTGAGAAAGAGTAGTTCCGAATCATTCGTTAAATGTCCTCATCGCCATGACTTTGTCTCTTTTCTTTACGCTGCGAGTTGTTCACTAACCCTAAGCGATTCTGTCATCCATGGCATCTCTCCTTCCCTTCCATTCGCTCGCTCTTAGGTTATTTAGACAGCTTTTGGCCTAATTTAGTTTCAACTTGAAATTTTGTTTATTTTTACGTGATGATTTGTTTCTGTGCTAATTTGCATTTTCTCTCAAATTTACCTTTATTATTTTTTCTGTAAGGAAAAAATTATCATTTACCTAATTAACTCTTGAGTGAATAATTAAAGCTACGAATCACATGTGAATAATTTACTACTGTACATTCACATGCACAAACCAACACGTAAATATACGCATAGGTATATAAAATGAATTAGTAAAAATTAGTTCTGCAGTGTACAGTACTCCGTCACGGGAAAATATTAAGTATTACATAATTCTCTGCTTCCATTAATGTCTTGTAACAATTGAGTGTCGTTTGCATGATTTTATTTCGCCCGTTCACTTCCTTTTATATCTCTGTGTAAAATTTTGTAGGTTTTTTCCTCGGTTGATTTATTTTTCTATCGACGAGTTGGAAACATTTCTTCGCTTTCCAAATATTTTGCTCCGTCTTATTTGATCGCGTAATTAACCTTTTGTTGTTGAGACAATCAAGTTTAAAAGGGAAGCTAGATACACTGCAGGGTACGATTGAAAACTCTGCGCTTTGTAGAATCAATGGGAGAGGCAGCCGGGAAAATTTAAATTTAAAAATTGTGCGCTTACCTTAAAGCAATCTCTTTCTTTTGAATATGTCGCAATATTAATAGATTTTTTCATTTGCACAACTGATTCATTTTCATTACACCCAGCACGAACAGTAAAAAATGCCGTCCTTATGCTATTCTAAAATCGGTTAAGAAGTAAATATTCAATTCCATTCAATACAGCCTAAATATATGTTAATTCGTGAATATACCCCAATTAAACTGACAAACATTAACATCTTACATCATTATCTTTCTTTTTTTATTAATCTAAAAGCGCAATTCTCATAAATTCAAAGTGAACGAATTCTTGAGATTAAAAGTTGCCAAAAATGTCAATTTTCTTGTATTTTTTCCTCAATCAGTACGAATTATATCTGCTCAAATTAAAGCGGTGAACGCAATTTGAATTTCAGCGTAGTCCCAAACTCGCGAATGAAGTCATTAACAATCCATCTTTCAAATCTCCATTTCCACTCTCTACCATTCCTCGTCTTGTCGCCTTCGACTTATTTTTCCTCTATCTCACTCGTTCCCTATCGATTTCAAACCAGGTTTAACACCAAACCCATTCTAGACCGGGAACACATTCTCACAGTTTTACATCTGCTCTCCACCTCTTCCTCCACTCCTATTCTTTCCCACGATTTTTTATTTTCCATACGTCAGTTGTCCTCCTCCGCGTCTATTCGCATGCATAAAACTTTGCTTTTGTTTTACATAATTTTCCCGTTATCATTTTGTAAAAATTAGTTTACTGGTTGCAGAATATTGTAAGATGCTTCTCGTCAGAGGTTTGGTAAAAAAATTAAAATCGCTGAAAACAGTTTGACGAAAGTATTGTGCAAAGGTGCTCAAGTTTTCAAGGATGATAATGCCTATCAAACCTAATCAGCACGAAGGTAATTTTTTCATTGCTATCAGTTGTTACTATGATAATCACGAACAGATAAGATACCCTTGCCAGATATATCAATAGGTGAAAGCACGTTTCTTAAAATTTTCCAGGCTTATGATTTTCCTCCCCCTTTGGGAATGGGGTAACCCGCACCGTTAGAATGCACGTCTTCACTAGATTTCCCCAACAGTTAAACATTCACTCCTCTAGCTTCAGTACTTTGGATACAATCCCATTTTAAAGTTTTAAATTTTATAACTTTGAAACCACCTAGCATAAAACCTATGTACTTACTATCGGGAAAATCGAATTTTTAAAACTCATACATAGATAAGAGCCATCTAATTCAAAAAGAATTTTTCAATTATGGCTAGTCGGTTGAAATTCTGCCGTTGGTTAAACGCACACCCCCGCCTGAACCGTTACATCTTGTTCACGGACGAGGCACAGTTTACTCGTGATAGAATCAACAACACGAGAAACTACCATTTATGGGCTCGCGAAAATTCTCACTGAACAGTTGAAAGCTACTTCCAACTCCGTTTTTCTGTGAACGTGTGGTGTGGTGTCATTGGGAACCAGCTGGTTGGACCGTACTTCTTCCCACCACGTCTGACAGGTGCCACTTATGCTGATGTTTTGGAAAATGAAATGCCGGGTCTCTTAGAAGACATTTCTCTGCAAACACGACTTCAGATGTACTACCAGCATGACGGGGAACCCCCCCATTTTAGTAGGAATGGTACGCTGTATCTTAACAAGAAGTTCCCTAACCGATGGATCGGTTGTGGCGGTGCGCAGGATTGGCCACCGAGGTTTCCGGATCTCACTCCGTTGGATTTCCATGTGTGGGAGCAAATGAAAAACATTGTGTATGAAGCCAAAGTGAGCACGAAGGAAGAACTTATTCAGCTAATTTTTGATGCTGCGAGGCGCGTTAATAACGCTGCAGCTCTTCGTGTTGTTTCACGTTCCCTACTCAAACGGACCAGATTGTGCATCCAAGCTGAAGACGGCTATTTTGAGCAATTGTTGTAACAATGGATTAAGTATCAATGTAAACGAATGATTATTTAAATAGTTCATTTTTAAACAATTGATGTATGCGAATAAGTATTTAAACAATGTATTTTCCAGCCATTAAGTTGTACAAATCAAAATACGAGATAATTTCAATTGCCCATAACAAATGAGAATCGGACCCATGTACATATGACATTTTTTACTCAAAATCACATAAGGAATAAGATCCCAAAATTATGACATAAAGTCACCGGACACCCTGTATACACACACACACACACACACTAGCTTAAACGCCCGGCTTCGCTCGTGAAAGAGTTTTCTTTTAAGTAGCAAACGATTTTTATTATTTATTATTTTTATTGATTTATCACTTTTGATGTCATATTAGAATAAATTCTAAAATTTACTTACTTTTGCTATTGGTACAAACGTTCCCCATTCCTCAATTACGCAAGTGATGTTTACATTAACATTTACTATTTTTTATTGTATTGTAAAGTTTTACCATTAATATAATTACGCATTAACGTATTACTTAATATTCACATGGATAGATGCACCGAAGCCTTTAAATCAGCAATAAAATTATGTGGATTATGTCAATACTATTAGCCAAAACGTAAACAATAAACAACATCTTCATTACCGAACAAATGTAAGTAAATGTATCGATTTATATTGCGATAAATCTTTCAATGTTAATGGTTAAAGATAACAATGTTCTAACATTCCTTGAAAATCATTTGACACATAGACTATCATAGACTATATTTAGGCATAAATCCATTTGTACCCTTTATCTGGGCGTTGGCTATTCTTCCTCTACGGCGCACTACGGCGTGGATTTTTCTTGCATTATTCTTTACGTGGCTATCTCCCTTTGACAACAACAATTAAGAAATTTAGCTTTGTCGCCGTCTGGAAAATGTTAATAAATTTTTCGCTTAAAGGATAATTTTGAGCGATTTAACATGTAATACGACAAAACATGAACAGAATTAAAATATTCAGTCTTTCGTGCGTAAAATAAACCATTTCCCGTGATCGTAAGTTAATATTTAGGTATGTTTACATCCACATCAGTGAATGGCTGCATGGCATTTTGAGGCTTCTCCAAACCCCCATGCATTCTAATGGAAATAGTATTTCGTTGGCCACATGGGGTATAAGAGACCTCACGGTCTGCAAATCTGGACCAATTTCTTCCTTTGGTCCATGCAACTTTTGAATTCGATAACTTCAACGGTGTAAAAACGTATAAAGAACATACATACATACACACACACACACACAACAATATTTATAAGATATATATATATATATAATTTTTATATATATTATGCTTTCTTTGCCACCTGGCCGGATGGCCAAATTGCAATGTATAATTAAATTATATATATATATATATATATATATATATATATATATATATATATATATATCCTATATATATGTAAGAAGCAGCTATTTATAATGATGAAAACCCTTGCACCAGAAGGAAGTTAATTTTGCGCCACAACTTCTTATCGTTCTATTTTCTTTCGCAGTTTCTCTTAACTCCCCGTCGCCCAATGGTGTTTTATTCTTTAAACGCATATTTCCAACCATCTCCTGTCTCCACTTCTTTCGTTAAAGAACCAGCTTTCTACAGCATTGAAGGTTCGATTTTTTCCCAAGCGAATGTTCATTTGTTTTCACTCTTTTCTATATCCTTCGGGGACCTTCGTCTTACCCCGAACCATCATTCTTTTAATTCCGTTTTTTCCAGTCCGATATTTTCTAATTTTTGGTTCATTCATTAGAAATTATTTCATTCTACTCCTTGCCTCCTTTTCCAGCTTTCTCTTTATCTTCCCTTCTTTATCCTAAGCTTTCATTCCCCGTATTTTCATTTCTACCTCTTCCTATATCCCCCTCTCCATTCCAATTCTATCTTCTTCGTTTCTAACCAGGATAGGCTAGAGGTATTCTGGCGTGCGAGAATACAATTCAACGCATCCTTCAGATAATTTTAAGAAGACATTTAAGAGTACACGTTAGCATATTAATTCACTATTAAGAATTAAAACATTTACTGAGAAATAATTGAGTAATGCCATTGATATTCTACCTTATCAGCGATATATATTGTTTTCAAACATTAATTTACTTGCAAGAATAAAGTTGTTGGGAAATCGCACCCTTGATTATGGCGCCACAAGCAACCACCCGACTCATTGGTACTTCGGCCTGGCCCTGCTTCTAACCTTCCTTTTGACAATGTCAACTAGAAACCTCTCTCATCAATAACCATAAAAAAAATTGGGAAACTCGGATGCACATTTTGCCTACAAAGCAGCCGTTCTAAGTGATGGTTCACCTATAGCAGTGATGGAGAACCTATGACACGCGTGCCAAAGGTGGTACGCGAGAAGATTTTTGCTGGCACGCCGCTGAGATGGAAAAAGAAATAAATGTGTGTGGCGAGTGTAGAGACATGACAACAATATCCCAAGCAATTCAATACATAGTATATATGGATGAATGATTGGAGGCGAAACGGCCGCTATGTTGCTTTTATTAGAACTCCAATTTTGTGCCCGTGTGGAATCGAGAACAGTTTGCTACATCAACAGTATCCATTTTCTTCTCTAAGCGGCGAGTGAGTTTTTCAACGTCCATGTGCCAGTACAGCGTGGATGATTAGTGCGTAAAGTCAAAGTACGTAGTGATCGGAGTAGAGAAATTAATATTGTTCTTAACGAATGATTTTGGTTATGATTAATTACTGTTTTATTTCCTTTAATTCTTCACTTGTATAATGGCGGAATCGAAAATTAAAAAAGCAAAACTTTCAAACGAAGGAAGTGGAAGGAGTTTTCAAGGTTGGTGTACTGAAAAATATGGTGTGATTAAAAAGAACGATAAAGCGTTATGTGTTTTGCGTAGTGAAAGTGGCGCGTGCTCAACTTGGTGTGTGAAGCGGTACTATGAAACTAATCACCGGTGGTTTCTAGAGTTAAGCGAAGAGGAACAAAAAGAATATGTAGCGCGTATGGTAAAAATGAACCGGGCTAAATCAGGTAACCCAGTGAAATTTCTTACAGGTCTTCCCATTTAATTTCTGCAAGTTTCGTTATTTCACAAACTATTGCTTACCATGGTAAACCATTTAGTGATGAAGAGTTCATTAGGGAAACTATTTTGAAATGTGCACCATTTTTATTTGAAGATTTTCAGAATAAAGCTAATATTATTCGGCCTATTAATGATTTGTCTATTAGTAGAAATACGGTAAAAGAGAGAGCAATGAAAATGAGCACTGATGTAGAAAATCAAGTAAGGACTTAAATTCATGTCAGTTCTAAGCATGGTTGGACGAAATGCAGGATTTGTAAAATTAGTTACTGAATATGTTGGTCATCCGCTGTTAGGTTTCCATTGTATTATACACCAGGAGGCATTGTCTGCAAAACTCGGATCAAAAGAACTTGAAGACGTAATGACGGTTGTGACAAAAATCGTTAATTTCATTGTTTCACGGGCTCTAAATAAAAGACAATTTCAGTCACTGTTAAATGAAGTAGATTCAGTTTACAATGGATTGCTCATGTATGACAATGTGCGATGACTTAGTCGAGGTAATGTACTTGAACGCTTTGTGGAGTGTTTAAATGACATTCGGATGTTTATGGACAAGGGAAAAAATAGAATCTTTTTCTCAACTGACCGATGTAGCTTGGCTCAGCAGACTTTTGTTTTTCACTGAATTGTCATTCCATTTGAACGAATTGAATATTAAATTACAAGGTTTTAGGGAAAATATTGATGTTATGTTAGGCATAATAAAAGGCTTCGAAATCAAGCTTCAAATCTTCAAACGTGATGTGGAAAACAGTAGTTTTAAGTATTTTTCCTGCTTGAAGAAGCATTTAAACGAAACGGTATTTCACGACAGTTTAGTGAGATCTTAAGTTCAATTATCGAACAGTTTTCGTCCAGATTTATACAGTTCAGGAAGTTTGAAGGCACTGAAAAATTCATAAAATATCCTCATACAGTTATTTTGGAAAATTTGAGATTTGAAATGTTTAAGTGGATGAATTTAAATGACTTTGAAATGCAGCTAGTTGAGTTTGTCCAGCTCAATTTGGAAACAAAAGTTTATTGATTTAAGATCAGAATTAGAAACAGATGAGCGACATCGGTTGACAGGAGTAATGAATAGCAGTGCTGACAATGAGGTTCTGAAAGTGTGGAATAGCATTCCTGAAACGTTTGACACAGTTAAAAGAGTTGCTAAAGCTATTTTTTACAATTTTTTCATCAACTTACTCGTGTGGATCTTTGTTTTCTGCTTTGAACCCCATAAAGACAGACAGGAGAAATATATTGACTAATGATGTCAGTGCTGCTTGTGTAGCATTGAAATGTACAAACTACACACCTGCTATAGAAGAATTATCTTCCACAGTACAGCAGCAGAAATCCCACTAAGTAACAGGTAAAATTAATTTATATTTTTTATTGGTTTTTGTATCATTGTATTTAATTTGTATTGTATGATGAACAGATAAGTAATCTTAGCTGGCACAAATAAAATTTTAAGTAGTTTTGTAATGTTTGCACCATAGGTGTGGCCAGACGTTGAAAAATGGGGGGTTATGATTGGGACACGAATATGATAATATGTGAATGCCACAGAACTTAAAACATTTTAAACCACATGAAAAGCTTTATATGTCCTTTTATTGTAAAACATATAACTCAAAAGAAATGCATATTTTCCGATATAGCTAGGAAAATACTGATGGTGCCCCCCGTCCCCTCCGGTGGTCTCGCTTATGGCTGGCGTGCGAGCTAGAAAATGATCTCTTATTTCATTAATTTTGGCACGCGGGCTCGAAAAGGTTCTCCATCACTACTAGAGTATATGTATTCTAAATAAGAGTCCACTATCGGTAAACCACCACAAATGAAGGCCGACTTGTAGCCAATTTGCGCACCTGGTTTTCCCAATATTATTATTGCTATTGAAAATGCAGTCAACTTGATTTTAGCCTAAGAAGAGCGACGTAATTACCCTTAGAATCCGTTCTCAACACATCCCTCGATAATACTTTTATTCACCTCTACCTATTACTTTACTCATACTTACGTTAACTTTATAGCATTTTTTCGTTTTTTGACTTCAAAATACATTAAGCATTCTTTGATTTCTCTCTTCCATCTCCCCTCATTCCTCGCCTCTTCCCTTTCTCTCCGTCTCTCCATAAGCAAACTCCAATTATCTTTCTCTCATCCTACAAGAAACTTCATCAACCTCCTCCCGCATTCAATTTTATACTGTAATTTCTTCTCCAAACATATTTCTCCCCCTTTCTTAGCATATAGATGACGCTGGCAACTTCTGTAAACGCGCTGCATCTGAATAAGGCTGACATGCACTTCACCTAGAAAGCATCCCTCCTCAGCAGCAATCCACACCGAGTGTCATAGATTTTGATGTCTTTCTAGATTAGGAATCTCAAATATGCGGCTCGCTAGTTCAATGCCTGCGGCCTTCTCATTATTTTGATGGTAACGTAGGTAGATTGAAGAAAGGGAGGTAAAAGAGCGATACAAAGTATTAATAAAATGTTTGACGCTGATAAATTGTGCGGTGGTTTGCTTTTATTTAAAATTTCGACCTAATACTTAAACTTGCTTTTACATTGGGCCGGAATTATTTATTTGACTCCTGTTCGATTTGATTTTACGGTACTTGTTCTGAAGTCTACCGTCGGTGAAGTGCCAACGAGGACAGATACATTAGTTTAAATGAGAAAATTGTTTATTCGACAATTTTATGATATAGAACAGGGGTGGTCAAACCGCGGCTCTTTTAAATTTCCATTCAGTAGCGTGTCAGCGTTTTTCACTAAAGAACACAATGGTGCAGTGTGACTTGAGACGTGTCGGGGATACCTATGGGACATGCATTATATCTGCATTGCTTCGGATACAGGTTATGTTTTACTCTTCGTAAATATATGAGCGCAGAATATGTGTCATGCGGCTCTCGAACTTCTGAAAATTATCGTATGCGGCCCCTAGGGCTAGTAGGTTTGGTCACCCCTGATATTGAAGTTGAACTGGTCGTCTTAAAGCCATAAGGCAAGCTAGATATTTCACTCGAGAGTTTTTCGTATTTTAAATCGTTCGTAGCCTAGATGATCTCTTAATACCTTCTTGCTCGTGATATCCACCCTCATCCTAATTTCCCTTTCTTTGTTCCACACTTCCGCTCACTCACTCTTCTCTATTTACCTACCTCCCTACGTAGCATCTCCCCCCACCTTTATTTCTTCTTATCTCCCTTATCTTCTTCATCCTATTCTTTCATTAGCTGACCTTCTATTTCTCTCACCTCTACTCTTTCATCTTCTTTACCTCCTTCCATCTCGCTCTCTCCCCTGATTCACCAAAATCGCCCCTTCCTCCACATTTCCTTTGTTTTCGAAATCCCCTCCCCCAATGCTCTCTACCTTACACTCGCCCGTTCTATCTTCAAATTTATACAACTCCTCTCACCTTCTTATTCTTCTTCCCGCGCTTATATTCCTTATCCCTTCCTCCCTCTCTTCCGTCTCATTACCAAATTCTCTCCACCCTCTCTCTTCGGCTTAACTCCTTCCTCACGATCACAATCCCCTAACTCTTCCTTTCCCTCCCCCCACTTCACCTTCCCCCTCCCCCCACTTCACCTTCCCCCTCCCAAGCTCCGACACCCACCAACCCCCCTCCCCCGCATCCTTATCCGCCCTCCCACGCTACCTCTATTTCCCCACCCTATACCCACGCCCTACACCCACCCGGACCAAATCTGCTCCACTCTCCCTTTTCCCGCGAGTTTCCGCTTCTATTTTAATTAACGGAATCAACTCGCAAAACTTCTCCGTGTTTTGTCGGGGACTGGATGCGAAAACGGGAAGGTTTGGGATGACTGCAGTGGAAGGCGTGTGTAAGGAGCGGGCGGGGAGGTGAAGAAAAGGGGGATGGAGAGGGAGATGGAAGGAAGGAGATGGAAATCGGTAGGGAGAGGGAAGGAGGGGAGGTGGTGCCACGAGGGAGGGAAAGAAGAGGTAGATGGAACGGGAAGACAATGGCGTCCCCTCGGAAATTAGTAGAGCGAAGGGAGAGAGGGAGGGAGAAAGAATGAGTTCGCTAGGCGGGGATGGGACGGCGGTAAAGGGATCCATTCGAGACATGTCGCTGAGGAAGCGAGGAGGCGGTTGGTTGTAAAAGGGTCACAAGGCGCGGCAAAATGACTGACATCCCTATAAGTTCTGCAATTGTTGGATTAAGGGGTTTCGCAGGAAATCTTCTTTTTTCATCCTATTAGCCTTTTTTTAGCGATATAAGGTGCTCCGCCATCGCAGTACATGCGTTATAAGTCTGAGAAAGCTCTACGCGCAAAATAAAATGCAGGCCGGACGGCATTACGCGAAATATATAGAGCGGAACAGAATATTTATCAAAATTTGGTCACTCCCTTCGTATTTTAAGTGATTTACATAGGAAATTAGTAATATTTCCGTTTATATTTACCTGCCTATTTGTTATGTCTGCTCTGAAAAAAAGCTCATGAACGGAATGCGTATTGAAATCAAATTAATCTTTAGTTTAAGAATGAAAACCAGCTAAAATTCCAAAATCTAGGTGAATGTTTCTTCGTGCTGTTTGAGTGGTGCAAGGCTGTACGTACAATGCTAACCGAATCAACTGGAAAATTAACATTTTCATCCTAGCAGATCTCTACGTCGCCAAATGATAAGATACCTAATACAAACCAATGATGCGGCAGCAACGAGGGAAAAAAGTAAATATGAATTATATTAAAGAAGACACCATCACACAAGGTACAAATCTCAATAGCTTATATATTCAATGTCCGAAATTGTGGCACATAAGCTGTATTAATGATGTTTTTAATTCTCGTTATTTTTTTAATTTATCTCCCTTATTTACTTCAACTCCTAGTCTGAAAAATTTCTCATCTCCCATTCGGTGAAACCCAGCATTTTCTTCTATTGGATGCAATGCTAGCGACGACTTGCCCAGTACTCGACTGAAAAGAAGAGGGAATTGGAGAGTTCTTGTGTAAGAACCGACGTCTACTTGCCTTAGCAGCGGCGGAGCCTCTAGTGGTGGAAGATTTCAGCTCTCCCTTTGCCGACAATGGATCCTCTTGAGACGCATCCAAAAACAACTTTATCTCCGAACGACCATATCAGTTCGTAATGGAGAACAAGGCAAAGTTCACAAAACAGGAGAACCGAGATACACCTAAGGGTAAAAGCAAATAGAAAAGGAATTTACTGATGAGATATATTTTGAACCGTGAAATGCTTATAAATATCCCTTTTTAATATTAGGGCGTCTCCACTGATTAACATTTAACCATTGACATTGGCATTAACATGTTAACTTTAGCGTGTTAATCAACATGCTTTTTGTAAATGTTAATTGGATTGTATTAACATTGTCTCCGGACATATTAACTTGTAAAGTGTCAAAAGCGGAGCATCTGAAGAGATTGTCGAACGACTTAAAAGTTCGGATGAAAAGGATTTGGCGTTAGTCATTACCGTGGTGGCGTGGTACAAAGCTCGGAAAAACAAGGGGAGGAAGACGTAGGTGCGACTATATCTCATTAAAAAAAGAAGTGTGCCAGATATCTTAAGTGAATTGGGAGTGGAAGACAGATTTGGATTTGAGAACTTCCTGCGTATGTCCGAGGAGGACTTGAGCATATTACTATATGTGCGATAATATCATCTATAATATCCAAACAGGACACACTATTACGAGCAGCCATTCCATCTCATGTGAAAATGGGAATAACTCTTCGTTTCCTGGCCACCGTAGATTCTTAAACAAGTTTGATGTACATAAGAGTGTCCAAGCAACAAATCTCGAAAATCATCCCAGAAGTTTGTGAAGCAATCTAGACATCTTCAATGAAATAACACATGAAAGTAAATTCTTACTTTTTATTTTATTTTATATTATTAAAAACATTTCCAATACATGTATAAGTGAAAAATGACTAAATTTGCCAATCACAAGGGGAAGAAAACATTTGGAATATTGTCATCTTCGGGATTAGGAGTAGAATGCAAGAGCAACATGCAGAGGATTGTAGTGTAAATGGGGTTTCGGGAGCAGGAGTCGAGTTGTTGGCGATTGTGGGGTATTGTAGGCTTGCGAATCTATGGGAGAAGGGTTGTACTTGCTAATTTTAGCTTCGAAAAGAATTTCGTGAATATTAAATTTTGCAGTTACCCTTGCAATTGGATCTTCTATCTTTCGTAACTGAACAGCTACAAGTTCCCCAAAAATGTCACATTCGTCCCTACTTGCAGCTTGTTTCTTTTCCCTTGATTCTTTAATACATTTCGTCTTGGAAACGGCCACGTCTAGAAATGCCGAATTTTCGTTATTCCTCCCTTTCACCCCGAAAAATGTCAACTGAGATCCCGATTGATTTAACATGTTTTCGCTCGGCGAGTGAAAACACTTTTCTGAGTTAACATGATAATCCAACACGGTCGATTAACATGTTGTCTCAATCGAGAAACAAAGTTCGATATACATGTTAATATTAACATGTTAACTTAACATGTTAACTTGACAAATTGGTGTTAAATGTTAATCAGTGGAAAAACCTACTTAGACGTAAAAATATTTGGTAAAAATGATTAAAATCTTCTGTAAATGTAAGTCATAGCCCTAATTGCCCTAATTAATAGTTTAATTGCCATTTAATACTAATATTAAAATTTACATATTCACTATGTGGGCTTGGCATTAATAATTTACGTGGCAAAAGTTTTTAATAAATGTATAATTAATGATAATGATGATTGAAATCTACAAACTTCGGAGGGTCCCAATATTTGGGGGGGGGCAATATTCTAGGGCCCGGATGCCTTGCATCCGCGAGCACCTCCCCTCCCTCCCATTTGGCCGGCCCTGGACGTAGCAAATAGCCTCCCGTTGGTCTAAAACACTCGGTAAATTCACCTCATTTAAATTCTATGAGCGTTTTCAGTCAATTTATAACTTGAGGTGAAACGCAGACTTCTAGTAACAATACATACGTCTTATATTTAACCAAACAAAGTCAATGTTAATTTTTTATTCGGAGATATGTATTAGCCCGAATATAAGGCGACCTCGAATATAACGCGAGCCCAAGATTTTCGAAGAATTTTTAAGGAAAAAATTAAAACACAAAAAAATAAGAAACTTACACTATATTGCGGAAATATATACACAGCTTCATAATAGTAAACAACGGGAAGACTATCTAGAAATAACCTAAAATATGAATGTTCAAAACCATATCCTTCCTATTTGGGCTGAGAGCTTTTAAGTCACCCCTCTTATTAAAATCACTAGTCGTCGAATATAACGCGAGAGCTAATTTTCAAATGTAAATTCAGGAAAAATCATCGCGTTATATTCTGGCTAATACGTTAATTTGTAAGATTGAATTATATAGATGTATGGATTGGAAAAGCAAAATAAATAAATAATGTTCTGCATATCTGCAGGTTCAGGTGCTCCTCCACCTTTTTCTATCTTGTGCCTTTCTCTTCATCTCCCCATACCCTCCTCCCTCCCTTAGAATATCCAACATTTTAATTCTTCTTCTTCCTCTTTTCTTTCTTCCCTCCACCGTTCTTTCGATAACATCCTTCAGTAATCCCTCTCTTCTCAAAACATGTCCTATCCATTTCTTTTTCCTAGTCACTATCGTGCCTATCAAACTCCTTTCCTCTTCTACTCTTCATATCACTTCCACATTAGTAATCCTGTCAGTCCATTTAATCTTCAGCATCCTCCTCAACACTCACATTTCAAATGCCTCCACCCTCTCCCTGTCTCTCTTCTTCAATGTCCATGTCTCCGACCCATATAGCATCACACTCCAAACGTAACACTTTACCAATCTCTTCCTCAATCCCAAATCCATCTTGCTGTTAAATAGCTTCCTTTTTCTATTGAGCGCTTCCTTTGCCAAACTTATTCTCATCTTAATTTCCTTCTCACATTTCCAGTCCTCTATCAACAACGTACCAAGATACCTGTACTGCTCCACCTGCTCTATCCTCTCCCCCCTCACCTGCACTTCCATCCTTTCCTCGCCCCCTATTCTCATTACTTTCGTTTTCTTTCCATTTATTCTCAACCCATATCTGTCTTCCACGCTCACCAGATTCTGTAGCATCTGCCTCAAGTCTTTCGTCCTCTCAGCAAACAGTATCATGTCGTCAGCAAACCTAATTGACGATGTAACTTTTCCTTCAACGCTTACTCCTGTGCTCGTATCCCAACACTCCTTTATCATTTCTTCAGTATAGATGTTAAACAGGGTTGGTGACAAACAGCAGCCCTGTCTAACTCCTCTCCCAATCTCGAACCACTCCGTTCTGCTTTCCCCTATCCTCATGGCCGCCTCCTGTCTCATGTATAGATTCCTTATCAACCTTCTGTATCTCCAATCTACTTTCTTCTCCCTGAATATCTCCATCATTCTTTCCCACCACACACAGTCGAAAGCCTTCTCCAAGTCCACAAAGCACAGACTGATACCCTTGTCCCGTTCTAAATACCTTTCTCCAATCGTTCTTACCACCCCTATGGCATCCCTCGTACCCATTCCTTTCCTAAATCCAAATTGTTCTTCTACTACATTCTCTTTCATTACCCTCGTCAACCTTCTATTCATCACCCTCAACATTATCTTGGCCGCGTGAACTATCAGACAAGTAGTTCTATGCTCTCCGCACTTCTTTGCCCCTTTCTTTTAAGGTAGTGGTATCATTTCCATTCTGACAAACTCCTCCGGCCACTCCCCACCCTCATATATTGCATTGCACAAGTTGGCCACGTCTTCAATGCCTTCGTCTTGCAGAAACTTGAACAGTTCCACAGGTATCCCGTCTACTCCTGCCGCCTTTACCTCCCTCATTTCCTTCATAGCTGCCACTACTTCCTCCCTCAGTATTGCCTCCCCCATCTCCTCCCTATCCACTTCCCCTTCTTCTTCAATTTCCAGCTCTGCTTGCTTTTCCTTCGTCTTATACAACTCCTCCATGTATTCTTTCCACCTGCACATAACCTCCCTTTCCTCCTTCAGTATCCTACCATCCTTGCTCTCAATTTTTTTTGAGCCTCCTCCAGATCTCTGTCCATCCCAAGTAATACTCCTGACCTTCTGATACGCTAGGTCGTACCTTCCCCTGTTCTCGAGCTCTTGTATCTCCTTGCACTCCTCCCTCAGCCACTTTTCCTTCGCCCTTTCCGTCTCCCTCCTCAGTTCATTGTTCAACCGCCTGTAGTTCCTTCTCCCCTCCTCTGTGTTTACATTCTTCTATCTCCTTCTCTCCTCCATCTTTGCTATCATTTCCCCTGTTACCCAGGGTTTCTTAGCTCTCTTGCCTTTCCTGTATCCTATTTCCCTTTCCACCACATTTACTATTCCATTCTTAATTCTCTTCCATTTTCCCTCTACTCCTTCGTTCTGTGTATTTCCTCTCTTCATCTGGTTTGCCATATCATAACCGATTTCCTCTTTCTGCTTTTCTTTCAGTTTCTCTAGATTCCATTTCTTAGCCATCTTCGCTTTTCTAACTCTTTTCATTTTGATCTTCATTTTCACCATTAGCAGCTCGTGGTCGCTTGCTATGTCTGCTCCTGGGAGCCCACACACTCTTTTCACTCCGTTCTTATACATTCCTTCTACCAATATATAGTCTACCTGTTTCCTGTACATGTCACCTGGCGATTTCCATGTGTATAGCCTTCTCTTATGATTCTTATACCAGGTTTTGGTTATTATCATGTTCCTCTCCTTGCAGAACTCGATAAGTCTGTCTCCCCTTTCGTTTCTCTGTCCCAGCCCGTACTGCCCCACAACTCCATCGGCTCGTCCCTCTCCCACACTCGCATTCCAGTCTCCCATCACTATTTTGCAGCATCCCTTTCCTTCCTGGTCCAGTATGGCACTTATTCTCTCATACACTTCCTCCACTTCCCCATCGTCATGGTCGCCGGTTGGCATGTACACTTGGATGACTAGCATTTTCTTTGGTTTAGCCTTTAATTTCAGTCCAATAATTCTATCACTTTCATAAATGACCCTTGTAACACTCGGTTCAATCTTCTTATTAACTATCAATCCTACCCCGTTTCTCCCCCTGGTATTCCTCGAGTAGTATAACTTGGTATCGTCACTCCTCAACTCACCATTTCCCTCCCATCTCACCTCGCTTATCCCAATAATGTCCATCTTGTTTATCTCCATCTCTCTCTTGAGATTTTCCAATTTTCCAGATCTTAATAACGTCCTTACATTCCAGGTCCCTAACCTTAATCTTCCTCCTTCCTCTGACTTCGCTTTATTTTCTAGACTCTTCGTAAACTGTCTCTCCCGGAGATCCGATCGGGAGACTATTTTAACTCCGGAATATTTAATTTGCGAAGAATCCATGATATTTCTAACTCCTACGCACCATAACATGGGATAATTCCAGCGGTGGTTTCCCGTTGCCTTCCGCTGTCTAGAGAGGCCGCCCCTAACCTGGTGTACAAACGCCTTTTGTAGCCGCCCCTAACATGGGGTACAGACTCTACTAGATGGGTTCCAGGGGCATTTCCTCCACCTGAGGGACCATCACCCTCCCTAAGAGGTTCATCCGCCCGAAGCCGTTGGCCCCCAAGGGTCGTCAAGTTATTTTCCGCCACCTGGCACTCGGCGTTGGGTTCCTGGCTGCACGGTATACCCAATTACCATGGCAGGATAACCTGGCCAGACAGTTTTTCAAAAGCTACGCACATCAAAAATGTTTAGGACGATACAGACAGGTATAAGTAGCTGTACGTATTAATAGCTGCACAAAAATTGATGATTTGGTCTTTAATTAGAAGTTTTCATTTTTCAGAGGAAAGATCGCTGTAGAAATATTTTTATTCAAAAATTCTTCAATTCTACAAACATTTACAGTGAAATTACTAATATCACTTTCAAATTAAATTACTCTGTTTTGATGGCCTCCTCTTTATTGAACATAATAATACAACCCGATAATATAACTGCATTTATTCCTAGTCCTTTCATTGTCATCGTAAACGAGTTGCATTTTAAATCAATAAACGGTCGGGTTCCTTTCACTGTATACCGCTCGATTGTGGCGCCATAACAATAAAGCGGACGAGAGTTAAACTGCGCTTAGCTTCAAACTTCATTGAAGCAGAAACTGATTACTTTCATTTTAATTTAATTTTCACATTAGGAACGCTAAAAAAAAACTAAATATAATATCGGCAAATCTGTTCTTGGCTAAATACCTAAAACCGATTTCTCTAGATTATTTAAGTTTTCAGCTTGAGACCGAAGTATTAATTAGATGCCATCCTCTCGTCGAGAACCGAAATTCCAATTTTGGCTTCCAGTAACGCGGTAGATCTAAATGATTAAAATACTATACTATTTCTATTTCAAAAATTTTCACATAAATTTAATTAAATTCTATCCAAGGACTACTAAATTAAAATGTTGGTCGCGAACCCCTGAGAAATTCTTCGCGAGCACTGTTTGAGAAACACGAATTGAAAAATAGCATCAAAAATGTCTTCTAGTTTCCTAAAAGCAGTCGTGATATGATGAACGGGATGCAAGATATGGATAATGGAAAATATAGTATTTTTTTAAAACTACTATAAGTGAATCACCATTGATGACGGATGCTTTGTAGCCTAAATGCAATGTTTTTTACAACATCGTTAAGGCTGTTGGAGATACATTTTTCCATTATAGATTGTTCCTCAACAAACCTCCCGTCTCTTCACAAGATCAAACGTTTTTTACAGCAAAGTGTGCAGTATTGGTAAAACTGTATTTCCCGTGCTCGAATATCTGAAGTAAATTTTGTACAAAATGCTTTGCCCACAATAAGCTATAAATACTTGCCTCTATTATAATACAGAAGGTTGGAAATCCAACTTCTCAAACAGCGAGGTAATTTTATTTCATATTTTGAGGCTATGCGTCAACCTCTTGGATTTTTGTCAACTTCTTCAATTCTTTGGTTAATATTATGCACTGATTTTGTAACCGTTAGAGTTACAAATTCATTAAAAATAGTTCGCTAGGCTTAGAACAAGTGTACAGATGGCTTCCCTTTCATTACGAGTTAAAAAAATTAGTAAATCTGACCAAATTTGTCATTGTCAATTCAAGAACATAGCAGGAATATTTAACACTATTTTTAATATGTTCATTCAATTCTTGCTACAAATTTCATGAATGGGTGGGCAGGTATTCACAACTATTTGTGACAGTATTCATGGCATTTATCCACATGCATAAAGACCTCGCAGATTCTCTATTTTAAGTAACTTTGACACAGAAGAACTACCATAGTCATAAAGGAAATAACTGAGGAGAAAAAAATCTGTATTTAAACTTAACATGGGACAAGTGAATGTTTGTTTATATTTAATATCAGTTCTGCTCGTTCTTGTATTTTTACTTTTATTTAAATTATATTGAGTTTTTGTGCATTTCAGCTACATAGCCGCCATATTTCATTACATAGCGTATCTGTCGTCGGCATTTTCATTTTATCTTACTGCGCAGAAACATCAACCGGACAAAAGTTGCCCTGAATACAGATTTTAGGAAACAAAAATCCTTATATAATTTATCTATATCATCACATGCATAATATATGCCTATAAACAAAACATAAGTGATATAACATGAAAACAAAACAACTGAATGACAAAAGACACTTTCCTAATCGAAGATGTTACCATAGAAACTCAAAGTTTCAAACCAAATTTTGATCGCAATTTTGAGTAGGATTTTTTTTATAATCCTTCCGTAATAACACATCTAACTAAACTTTTCCCTTTGTAACGTTCCCTAGACTTTAGCTGAAAAAGCTGCAATTTCTCTAATAGGTGTTTTTTCCGCTGAACGCTTTATGACCCCTTCCCTAGAGGCGCTTTTTAAGCAATCTGCGTAAAAGGTTTCCAAGATTTTCAACGCGATATCTTTCGGAAGAGAGTGAGAGAGAGACAGAGAGAGCAAAAAAGATTGAATTCAAGTAAAGATATATTTGCCAGTTACATGAAGAACATTGTACCCAGCGCCTAGTAAACTAATCTGCCAAATGAGTTGGCTTAAAAAAACTTTGGGACGATTTTTCTTTTGAGGATCAAAAGCGCGAGAAAGGATAGGATTTAAAAAATAATAAAAATTAACATGGATTCATTTTTTTGTACATTTTTATCTTAAAATTACAAGCCGTCATTAGGCTATAATATGTCGACATGGTTTTTTTCAATATGTAATTGAGGGAGCATTGCGTAACTCTTCAAAAAAAATCGCGAATTCGAATCGGCAAAATATTTCATTTTCTCTTATTAGCTTTTTTTGATCATTTGTTATATTTTTTAATGTTATCGTGATGTTAAAGAATTCAAAATGGGACTCGAATACACTCCGTCTCAAAGTTTTGACACTGAATACCGAAATGCTTCTAAAAAGAGAAGTCTCAAGCGTATCGAAACGAGAATAATTTATCATACGGATTGATTTTTTAAAAGGATTTAATTAAGAATTCTTTGCTCGAAGGTGAGTTTTATTCCGCTTCTTTGGAGGTCGACCTGCAAAGCTAAGAAAGATCTGAATGGTGTTTTTTAAACAACGTGACAGCACGCGGCAAAAAGAAGTCGATGCCCAATATCCAAAGAATGGAAAAAATAAATGGCAAGATCCCAATACCCCGCGTAAACATCCCGTCTTTTGTTTTCTTACGCCACATAAAGAAATTCGATTCACCGCTTTCTCTCCGTGCATAAGGGAATCATTTTTTTCATTCCACGAAACGATTTCTATTAATTCTCTCTCTGCATCGAAACAAATGCCCTCTTTGGAAAGAATTACCGTCCGAGTTTTATATATATTGTCAAAAAAGGTTTTTTTTCTTCTCCCAATCTCTTGTTGATGGAATGCTCGAGATTGCTTTGTGGAAATCCGTTCCTTTGAAAATGCTCCTTCCGCGTATCGCGTGCCCGCTTTTGAAGCATTGTCCGCCGCCTACTGCACCGCGCGCTCTCCGCTAGATTGAATGAAATGGCGTGATTCTGACTCGGTCTCGGAATAAAATAAAAGCGATGAAAGAGGGGAAATATCCCTCACCTCGGAGAGCGCCGCAGTGTGAATGACCACTGCAAACTAGACCGGAGCTGCCACCTGAATTCCACATCACCTCTTCATCGGGATTTTTTTAACCGGGGTTAAGATCACGGTTCGCCCTCCTTAGTCGTCTAAAACTCAGCCTAGCCACGCTTCTAAGTCAGTTCACAGATATGTAGTGTCGAAAGTAGAGAGACCACAAACAGAAACGATTAAACGATTAAAATCAAGTGAAACTAGCTGCCGCTGAAGAAGGAAAAGATGAATGAACAATATTGCAATGGTACACTCCTTCAAAAATTAATAAATCGAAAATATGTGATCTAGCTTAACTTATGGATCGAATACATCTGCCTCACTGCTGTGGAAGAAGAGTTACTTCTTGAACTAAAGATTAGTGACCGAGGGCGGCATCTTCATAGCTGAAATACACATCTGGTTTACTCAACCGTTTTACACTTTCACTAACTAATGATCCTTCGGCAAAATATCAACTGATCTATATATTAATAATTTTCCTGATTTCAAAATATGTATACCGATCTTGGGTAATTTAGGAGTGGGGGGCGTTTTTTAAATAAATCAAGTTTTAAATAAGATAACGTTCAATATAACTTTGTGCTGTTTCCACAAAAATATTTGGAATTTTGACAACGCTTCCCACTCCTGATATAATGGACTTCCACGAAATATCGGCCTCAGTAACTTTTGAGTAATTTTTTTCATAATTTTCTAAGAAAAAGTTAAGATTTCTCTTCTTATGAAAATGCAGTCAATCGTTCCATCTAGTTTGAAACTCCTACCAGAAACTCAGCTTTGTCGTTTTTAAAAACTGTTATTGCTTCAAAAAAATAAATTTTCCGGTTTCGCGGATTAAGTATCAAGTATTCAAATTTTTAAGACGTAGAGGTTAATAAATGTGCTCAAAGCCGTTCCAGAGTAAAAATAACGTCCGAAAGAGTCCCAAAAATAGAGTGGACAAAGATGGATGTGTATGAGAAATTAAGTACCTTCGCTAAAAAAATACCTGTCCGCACGCGATATTGAGAGAGCCAAAAATTAAGTATGGCCAAAAAAATCATTAATTTGAGACAAAAGATTAATGAAATCAGTTAGTTAATTTTTTGGCGAAAGAGAAATGAACATCCTATTTCGCTACGAAATAAGTAGTTAATTATACAAAAGCCTTTAATCGTATTCATAACTTTTGTTCTTGGACACGCTTTAACTGTTATACTTAAGGTTATCTAGAAGCTTATTTTAATTTTTTTCTTACCGTCGTGATCATTTCAGATACTTTATCAGTTTTATTTTTAAATAATCAATTCCATGTAATATCGTGACTTGAAACAACGCTAACCTCAGAATCTAATAACTGCGGAATGATTTTTATATTCATTCGATTTTCACTTTGCATTTGTTTTCACATTAATAATATAACATGAAAATAACTTGAATGGGTCCACAAATTGTAGGAATAGGAAAACATAAAGCTTGTTGAGCTATTTATACAGAAAAAAGTATAAACCTAGCAGTTTTCGGAACATGGTTGCGTTTACGAGCCATATTAAAACTGCATCAAAGAAAAATTTATTTGAAAAACAAATTCCATTTCAAAATACCTTGGATTAATTCCGCTTTAAAAATGTATACGACAAGGCGACTTAGAATTTGACGATTGGCACAATCATAAGGCCTATAGTTGCATAAATTATAGCATACATTTTTAAGTAATCAAGTAATTCTGAAATGTTTTTCCTTTCGTGTTTAATGGAATTCCGCAGACGCAAGGCTAGTTTAGTGAATTAATTAATTTTTGTACCACTACTAGGGATTGCAAATTTACCGACTTTTTCAATTACCAGTAATTCGATACATGTTATCATAAATACCGGTTTATCGGTAATTTATCGGTAACTTTCGACATTTTTTTTTAAATGATAAATTTTAAGATAAAGCGAGAAATATAAATAAATAATGCGTAATGTCTGGAACAAGTATAGTAGTGAAATCGCTCTTGTCCTTGTGCCATGAAACCTTTCACAACTTACTATTAACAATTTTTGCGCCCCTTCTTTAGTTGCGCCCAGGGCAGATGCCCCGCTTGCCCCACCCTAGTTACGGCACTGCATACAATATATATATATATATATATATATATATATATATATATATATAAACTCGACCCGCATTTCCTTGCAGCAAAAAGCGCTCGAATTACGAGAACCTCGGAGAAGACAAATCGCAGCGTAAATCGAGACCCCCTGCCAACGACTTATAAACTGCTCCCTATAGCGTAATCCTCTCTTCCAACTCCCTCTGCTTCTTCTTACCTCACCCTACCTCCTTTGAAAAAAATGTTCTTCCCTCCTCCCCACTTACCCCACACGGAGAGGTTAAATTGGCGTGACCAAATATGGACCGCCCTTCATCCCTTTACTGTCTTACTTCCCCTCTCCCTTTCAGACGCCCTTAAAAACACCCCATCCCACTTTCTTACTCTTCGCCAGCTTATCTCAGCCGGATGAGTTAAGCCTCCTCCTTCCGCTCCGCTCCCCCTCTTTCTTTCCCGGCGGCGAGCTGAGGGACAGGTGAGAAAGGAGGAAGGATAGAGAGGACGGAGGTGGTGGCGGAGAAAATCGTAAGGTGGAGGAGTAGGAGGTGGTTCAATTCTTGGCCGCGGGGTGGCGGGAGTGGAGATGAGGCCGATCCTTTCCCATGAGAGAAAGAAAGAGTCGGATCAATGGAACACCTGCAGTGCGGAGGAGATCTTCCCCGGCACACACACACATAGACACCCGCCTCCGCACCACATCGCCCAATGGCACCCACGGTCACCTATCCCACCTCTCAATAAAGCACAGAGGGCGACCATCAAACTCGCTCTATCTCTCTCTTTCTCTTCTCCGCGCAACACAGACACCGCCTCCTTGCCTTTCAACCCACCTCCTCCTACCATCTCCTATCTCTCTCTCTCTCTCTCGCACCGTCTCCGTTCGCTCCCTCTAAGCGCCATCTCTTGGCGGTCGGGTAAACCAACTTAAGGGGTAGGTCTAGGCGTTAGGGCGTGTGACGTCAGCGGGTGAGACCCGAACATGGGTCTCTAAACGGGATCATCATTAGCGCGGCTGGGAAGTTGATTGCTTTCGGGAGTAACTCAGCGAGGGGTGTACGGGTTAACGCAATTACTCCGTGATATGAGTAAAAGTAGTGCTCAATAACCCGGGATATATACGACCGCAAAGTCGCAGCTGCAAAAACCATCCATTTGTTAACGCGATGAAACCGAGAAATTAGCGTTAATGCAGAAAATGTCAACGGGCAATAAATAAGTTAAACAAACAGTTACTTACATGTAACATAATTACCTCGAAGCGGTATTTTTTGCTTCACGTTTTCCTGCAACAGGACCATAGAATTTTGGTTTATAATACCGTCAAAAACTAATCAAACAGTTAAATTATACCATCTATTATTAAACGAAAAAGTACCAATAGGTATATTAATTCAACTTATTAGACAAATCTCTTAAAGCAACGGAACTCGATCTACCAGTAAATGCTCTATTTTAACTAAATGGTTCACACCAGAGATTCCAACGCTCCGTTCTAAAAAGGAGCTGGTTAATTACCGAGTCCCGATCGTTACCTAATACTCACGCAAGAATAATATTCAAATTAATTACGTGGGAAAACAATGTATGCGTAACGATGGCTACGTTCGCATACATTAAAAAATACTGGATAACTATATTTTTAAGACAAATAGTAAAATACTAGCGTAATTGCCGATCAAATATGGTGGGTATGCGTAAATTAAGTACATATTAACTTAAAATAAAATTAAAATTAATGAAACCAACTTTTATTTGCACTAAAAAGTAAAAATAAACATAAAATTCACATAATTGCAAGTTTCGGGGAGTAAAAACAGTTTTGGGCGAATATAAATTATATTACAAAGAAATAAGTATATTACGTTATACAATTCTTATATGCCCAAAACTATTTTTAATTTACGGAACATTTAAATTTTGTCTCTTACTCCCTCTCTCCCCCTCTCCGTCTCTCTCTCGCCAGCGACGGGTTTTTGTGCGATCCGCGAAGCTCTGATGAAAGACCAATCCGAAAAATTTAGCACACAAAGTCATGCATTTTTATGAAATTTATATGATAGTAAAATTATAATATTGAAATTTTAAACATACAAATTATATTTAAGCTTGATTTTCACTTACATGGCGCCTCAGAAT
The DNA here is from genome assembly GCA_028673005.1 of Tanypteryx hageni. Classification (NCBI taxonomy): domain Eukaryota; kingdom Metazoa; phylum Arthropoda; class Insecta; order Odonata; family Petaluridae; genus Tanypteryx; species Tanypteryx hageni. Next base: position 61,221,338 of record CM054114.1, on the reverse strand, counting down.
ATATAGATAACTTCCAATTTAAATTCTAATCCGGCACGCCGAAGAATTGGTAGCTTCCAAAGCGGCCCGCAGAAGACTTCGCAAACACAGATGCGGCCCGCCATGCAAAAAAGTTGGGCTCCACTGTATTCAAAGCACGCTTTCCTGGCGCATCCCCTATAATAACAGACGTGTTGGCAGGTTGGGTGATTGGTGATCGTTTCGAAATTTTCTGGGATAGCTTAATTTACAAATTAAAAGCGATTGACGGAAACATATTTGGAAAAGGGATCCTGGTTCGATTACAGGGAATTATTTCTATTTCTCATGAGGTAACACGTAAAAATGAACTTTTCGATGTGCGGGGCTTTTATTATTTTGGAAATTAAAATTAGAAAACATTGACCTATGATCATCGGATCTAGACCATTTTAAAGAGAACATTTAGACGTCTTTTATTCTATTCGTCTTTTTACTTTATCGTATACGTAGTATATTAAGCGAGTATTGCAATCGTGAAAAAATTGGGCTTTGAGATTTTGACGGAAATACACGTTTTAGGGATCCCTGAGTCCATAAAAATGGTTTTCGCCATGCCGTCTGACTGTCAGTCTGTTAGCGGTTCTAGGGTCCAAACGTGTGCATAAAATATCTCGTATTTATGCAATATATCATATTTTGCAGACCCTTTTTTATAAAATTGATATTGCATAAAAATAAAGGGTAGTTGATTCTTGATGATTTTTAGAAAAATTTGATTACTCAAATATGGTTCTAAGGAAATTGATTAAAATCAATTCAATTGTATAACCTGTTGTCACAAATAATACTACGTAATCCATATGTCTCAAAAAATCACTATATGGCGTCCAGTGACATTACAATGTACGCTAAGCTACCTCACCTAAGCCCTATGACGTCACGCCTCCGCCGCGATCGACTCAAAATCTTACTACATCCTAGACGATTGAACTAAATCGAATGATATCTCATATTTGTGGATAATATCATTCATTATAGACACTGAAGAGATGAACGATACTGCGCAACAATTAAGGGTACTGTATTCTTCGATATTTTGAAACAAAATTCGATTTACTCAAAAATGGCTGTAAGGGGTTTGATTAAAATCCATCCAATCGTACAGCCTGATGACACAAATAATACTAAGCCATATGTTCCAAAAAATACTATATATCGTCCTGTGGCATTATAATATACGCTAAACTACGGCTAACTTTGATTTATAAGGGTTTATCTTTTATAAGCGTGCACAGTCGACCAAATGTACTTGTATATACATACATGAGAAAGTTTGTGCAATGTATATTGCGCCGTTTATTTGCCATCAGCACGAAATCGCTCATGTAAATCGTTTGAATGATATATTTTGGAAAAATCTTAGCATTTTAACGGAATGTTGCCTTGCCTACCAATTGCATTGTTAAATCTCGAAATCCCATTATTATTTCAATCCTTATGGGTATAAGCGTTCTTTGAAGGCTGTTAATAAGAGGAGAGAAAGACGGTCGAAGGGGGAAATGACTCTCATAGATATCAATGTAAACAACATTCATTGCGTTATTTACGAGAAGGATTACCTATAAAACAGAAATTAATTCAATAAAATTAAAAATCGTAATGAGCTAGATTCAATATTATTGAAATAGAAACGGTACGGAAATCTGAGGAACGTGCTTGACGTTTTAATAAACAAACCGAGCATGTAAAAATTTCATGGGGTGAAGGATTGTGCGATAGGTTACGTGAGTTAGGTAGAAGAATGGAGGACTTGAGGACGTTTCAGTGAATAGGGAGAGAAAGAGAGGTTTAAGAGAATCAAAGAACCACAAAAATAATAATAGAAGGCTATCTTGTCTGTCCGTTGGTCTGAGGTGTCAAGCTATTAAAACGCGAATAACTCGATCGCGGATGTAAACAGAAAATTGAAATTTGACGAAAATACTCTATTCAAATATGAAAATGCTTTACCGAAAGAAATTCACAAAAAAAGTCCCGATTTCCGCTCCAGGGGATTAACTCCATTCTTCGCAAGATAATACGCAAAAATCGAATCGAATTTTGTCTTTCAGGAAATTAAAATTGGAAAAAACTTGACCCACGCTCATCCGATTTGAACTATTTTAAATAAAAATTAACCAAGTCACTCATTCTATACTTCTTTTTCCAAAATCATTCATTTGTTTAACTTGACAACCGACTGCTGCGAAAAAAATCAACATAAATAGTGATTGTTAAAATAATTTATTTAAAGTTAAAAATTTAATTCCGTCTTTTATCAATTTGAACCCGTCATTTTCGACGGGAAATATACTAGTAGAGTACATATGAGGATTGAGACGGTAATACAATCTCCAGGTACAATAATGACACAGTCGGCAAGGTAACATATCGTTAAAAAGCTTATAATTTTCCAATTAATATGATTTAAACGTATAACTTGAGCGATTTAGGATCGTAGGCGAAATGTGACGATAAGAATAAGAACCAATATTTATTTTTCTTTAAAACTATTTTGATCCAAAGATCGTCGATCAATTCTTTCTAATTTTAATTTTCAAAAAAGAAAACTTCTGTAAATCGAAAAACCGATTCCTACCGAATTTCAGTTTTCTACTTAGAAAATTTAACAACGTTAAAAAGATCGTCGTTACATCCCAACATAATCCCATTTTAACGCTTTTTAGGAGTTCCTTACACTAAGTAAACAAAAAGTCCAAACCAGGACTAATGCAGGCTGGTTTCCCAAAGTTGCCGTCCCGAATTGATTACTGATATTGACAGGAAATTTTTCAGTATGTGTTAGTCATGCCAAGGAATTCTCATACCATAAATACCACTTGTAGTTCATAGTTTATTAATGTTAGAGAAAAATTGTAAAAACAAATTAATAGAGCATTATCAGGTTTAAAATACTAAAAACAATTTCAAAATCTCTTTCTGGCATTAAATTTTCATCTATTTTTTTAATAAACGTATTAAATAAATGTTCCTGTTTATACGCTAATATGTATGGATAAACTGACCATTGCTGAAGGGTAGTAGAGCGGAAAAGAAAACAAACCATTTGCTCACTCGTCTATGCTCAAGCCGAGTTCAGTAATAATCGTCTCTATGGCAAAAATCCGATAAAATGTAATTTAAAACGCAAAAACGCTACGTTTTGGTAGAAATACAAGAAAATACGATAAATACACGATGGATTTGAGACTTCCAATGTAAAACAAATAGGGAAAAAACGTTCCTGGAATCGAACCCGGGACTTCAATCTCCGCCAAATAAAATATAGCCCGGAGGTGGGTCCTGGCAGCACGAGTCTCATACCAAGTTTCATGAAAATCGGTCCATTGGTGCAAAAGTTGTTAGTAAGGGGGACACACACACACACAGACAGGGCCATTTTATATGGCTGTTTTCTTTGGAAACCAACCTAATAACCCATTTTTTCACTCGTCTATGCTCAAGCCGAGTTTAGTAATAATAGTCTCTATGGCAACAATATGATCAAATGCAATTTAAAACGCTAAAACGCTACGTTTTAGTAGAAATTCAAGCAAATACGATAAATTATCAAACTTCGATGATAAGAATTAGAATCTACATTCTTTTCCCCTTATAACACTATATTGCTCCGATATTAAAATTTTAACATATTTTAATGTATTAAAGAAAACATATTTGCACGACGGATTTGAGACTTCCTATGTGAAACAAATAGGGGAAAAAGGTTCCTGGAATCGAACTCGGGACTTCAATCTTCGCCAAATAAAATAATATAGCCAGGAGATGGGCCCTGGCAGCACGAGCCTCATACCAAGTTTCATGAAAATCGGTCTATTGATACAAAAGTTGTTAGTATGGGACACACACAGACAGGACCATTTCATATGGCTATGTTTCCTTTGGAAACCGGCCTAAAAAAAGAACGCCTTATGGTCAGGTCGTGTCCGTCCGTCCCTCCACATGTTTCAACTCAGAAATTACTGGGCGGATGTTCATGAAATTTAGTGTTTAGGACATAGGGACAAAGAAATGAAGGAAATTATATAAATGGTTTACGTGGACTAATCGGGAGTGCCACTTTACTGGTGACAAAAAATGTACCTTTCTTTATATCTTGTAGAATATCACTTTTAACAAAAAAGTCTTTAAACGACTTTGTAGAACTACTAAAATAGCATATGTTTTGTTCTGTACATTTTTATCGAAGGAGTAGCCAATTTCAAGAAAATGAAACTTTAAAGTTACTTTGGGCAGAATACGTATCCTGTTTTTTAATTGTTGTCAACGACAACAACAGAAGTAAACAATACCTGCTGTAAATACCAAATTAGTTTAATTTTCTTTCGCGCGCACGCAACATTTGGAAAATAAAGGGAAATGGATTATCTACTACAGGGGTCCCCAAACATTTTGAGAGGAGGGCCACATAGGAATATTGAAAGTGCTAGGCGGGCCGGATCGAAAAAAAAAAACGTTTTAAAATTTAAAATATTTTATTCTATAATTATCTAAGCATACGTGCATATGTAACTATAAGTAAACGTGAATAAATGTAAGAAAAAATTCTAATGCGAACAATTTGTTGCTGAAATTACATGATTGATAATTGGCGTAAAATTGAAAACACTGATTTTATGATGTCTAATAAAATTGACGCGGGCCTGATAAAACCCTTTCGCGGGCCGGAATCGAACTCGGGACCTGTAAATTCGGAATATAAATTATTGCCCGGAGGTAGTCTCCGAGAGAACTAGCCTTACGCCATGTTTCATGGAAATCGGTCCATTCATGAAGATGTTAGTGGGACACATACACGGACACCGAGGCGATCTTATAAGACTACTTTCCATTTTTAGAAAAGTAGGCTAAAAATGTAGTTTCACTTTGGAACCTGGTTGTACAGCGGGTAAGATGTTATTACAGCCTCGCATATAATTGCAGAATCAGTTAAAAGCTGTTTAAAGGCCACTCTTTGTTTACTTCTTGCTCTACAAATCGATTTCAACATATATAAAATATTTAATATGCAATCAATGTTCAAATTCTGTTCATACTTTTTCAAACATTATGAAGCCTATGTAAGATAATAAAGATGGCTCCATCTTAGATCGGTGACCAAGTTAATTAATTTTACTACTTTTAGTAGTCTCCAGTGGCGTCAGCGCAACTAACGGATACTGAGTTAGCAAACACTCGAAACCAAATTAGACTCCTTGTTTTGAATCTCGCTGCTTTTTAGACGAATTCTCAACTCATTATGCGGAGAGATGCGAAGGATCCGCCCGCTTCGCATTGTTTCCTTTCATTCCGTTCCATAATGCCGCCTTATCTCTCACTCGTAGCTTTCCGAATCCGCTTGTCACGCCCGCTCCCAGTCTACCTCATTTCGGAGCGCAAACTATGATCTCTCCCCGCATCGTCGTCTGCTACGTTTCTCACGAAAAATCCCCTTTCCCCCCTCTCACAATGTGTAGCCTATGACCTCCCCTCCTTTGCCTTCTTCTTTCGTGTCCCCCCCTCTCTCTCTCTCTCTCCAAGCACTTCCTTCAGATTCCCTTCTCCTCCCACTCCACCTCATCCGCCCCATCTTGCGTATTTTCGCGAAAACACAGTCTCGCCGTTTCTCCGAACCCTCTTCGAACAACTTCTCACGGGGAGAAAACCCATGTTCCAAGTTATCTACTTGCTCAAACTCTGATTATACTTGTCTCTCTCTCTCTCTCTCTGTTCTTCCTTCCGTTCTCTTCATTCCCTCCTTTCCATCCTCCTATACGCCCCTCCAAACTGCTTTGCTATTCCTTCCATCCCTTCTCAGCTATCTTCCCTTTCCCTCAACATATTTCCCTTACCCTTTACAAACGCCTCACTGTTTGCTTGTTATCATCCTCCCCCTCTATCATTTCACCCTCTTCCCTTCTTCCCCTCCCCTTCTTTCCTCTCCCCTTTCTCCTAAAATCCTCATAAACATCCCACCCTTCCCTTTACCATCTTCTTTCCCACCAAATTCTTCATTGCCTCTATCATCCCTTCTGGTCCTTACTACTCTAAACTTTTTCCCATTTCATCAACTTCTTTCATTACCTTTCCTCTCTCTCTCTCTCTCTATCCTTCTATTTATCATCTTTCTCTTTCTCCATGTCATTCATCTCTATACTTTACTATTTCTCTTCTCTCTGACCTGTCTCACGTGATAAACACCTCTCTCGATTATGTCTGCGATATTTCGGATCTCCATCAAATGTCTTTTTCCAATATTTTACGACTTGTTCGAACATCTGAATGGCTCTTCCCACAATTATTTGCATGGAACATTTGCTCTCTGGAATGAATATTGAGAGATATCGATACAATTTTTCGCAGCGTACACAATTTTCCGCGTTTAGTTCTACGAGGGACTTAGTCTGATATGAGTGGATGAAAGTGTGGTACAACCTCTGCCACACAAAAGTTTTGCTTGTGTAAGTCAGAGTTTGTACATATTCCAATTATTATCTTATAAATAAGAATGAATTTTCCTTTAAATGTTTATCTTAAAAGTTTTTTCAGCTTATAAATGAAACTGAGATCCGATATCATAAATAATATAGAAACTTATGAGCGAAATTTAAAACTACGTAACCTGAGGACTAGGTTTTCTCAAACTTTTCGCACTCACGGAAAACTAACCACTACACAATGCAACCACTGACACTATCAATAATATTTCTTAAGTTAGGATACTGTTGAACAAAGAAGGTTCCACTACGTGGAACGACATTATACAAGTGAAATCAAACTCACTGTGTAAAATTTGACATTAATTTATAGTCGCGACCGGTGTGCCAGTAAAAACAACAACAATTAACATAGTAAGATTAATTTCATTTATACTAAGATATTTATATTACTTTTATCCATCGAGTACAGTTCCAACTTCATCACCAACTTTTATAGCTTTTATATCCGTGTTTTCATAATTAACGCGGACCCGCAGCAATTAGTTCGTAGTCAACATGTTTAGAACATCTGCCCTAACTAGACCAGATCTGCCGAATAATTAAGTTTGCTCGTAAAATATAAAAGAAAATTATCTAAACTGCATTGAGTACAATAATATTTTGAAAATAATAAGATTTTTGTTTATTGATAAATAATAGATTACCATGGTAACTCCAGTATTCATAAAACATGAGTAAATCGTACGTAAATTTCAGCTACAAAGAGACCAGCGTTATTTCACCTGTAGTATATTCTTAAATCTTTTTAGATTTGCCAATAGGTGACTAGCCACTGTCGATGATTCAATAGCGGTAGCACTTAACTGGAGAGATCCTCCGCTTAATGGATGAAAATTTGTTCAGGTCATTCATTAGTTTAAACCCGCATAATGAGCTCCATAATTCATATCTGAATAATTTATTTATCGATTCGAACTGTTTAATTACCATAATTATCTGAATATAGGAGTTTTCTGTCGATTATAGTAGTAGAAAAAGAGAGGATCGTCTTAAAAGCCTTAACTTGCTAAATTTAACATAACTTTTATTTTATTATTTAAGGTTTTGTTTTTTTGACACTTCGTAGATCCAGCGATTTTACGGGTTAAATGGGTTGAATATATGGACTTTGTATCAACACGAAAGTGGGGTAGATTTTTACATCCAATATAAAAGTGGTTGATTGACTGCTGTTTGCAAAAACTACACCCTCTATTTACTTTGTTCATCGGAAAGTGCCCTGCTGTATATAATAGATTTGTAAGGTAGTGATTATTAACAAATAATTAATATTGTGATACTTATTCAATTCTATAAAAGAGTTTTTCAATTTTTCACATTTACATTTTTCCCCATTTCTATGTCTATACATTTAAGGGTTGTCTAAAGTTCGAGATTGTCTTTGATTCTACATATAATATAAGCAGCTAAAATAATATATAATGACTACAAAATATAACAAGCTATAAATTACCTATTCTACCTTCCATATATTACTAAATTTAGAGAGAAAAAGCATAAAATTGAATGTATAAGGGAAAAGGACCATAAAAGAACCAGCTAATCTTAAAAAAAATACCCAAACGCCGTCAGGCTCCAGTTAAACCTGACCTAATCAAATTTCACTTTGATATTTACCTTCGAGTTTATATCTTTCCTATAGAAAAACCTAAAACCTTGAGAATTTTGTTTAATTCAACGTAGCCCATACGTAAAATACTTTTTTAAATGCTCGATTGAATAATCAACGAGTAAAATAAGACAACTGTCAACGGCATATTATTCCTAACTACCTCTGACATTTAATCCAAGAGATAGCGCATTTTGTGCATTTTTATTCCCTTAATTGCTATCCCTGAGTACTATTTGTATCGGGACAAGTTCAAAACCACATACCTTCCGTTGAAAATGTTGTCTACGCATACCCTCGGTTAATGACTCTGATTTATTATCGCTACGGAAAGTTGCAAAATTTCCTCGGCTCGCAACACCAACCGCTCTTGTTCCTCCTTCCTGCTGTTCACTGCCCCCTCCCCTCCCCCTCCTTCGCCATCTTCTCCGTCTTCCTTTTACAAACCCACTCCAAAACTACCCTTGTTGTTCCGAACAAACCAAATCAAGAGTTTTAGACGCTCTACCGGAATGCTAATTGCTGTCGGTAGCTAGAGAGAGAAAGGGAGAGATGGGAGAGGTTGATGGAGGAAGCGAAAAGGGGTTAGACGAATAAGGGTTTTTGCAAAATCCGCTCGCTGTATCAAAAGGGGAACGGCCTCTCATACGCAATTCCTCCGTCATTTGTCATACGCGCAATGCCCATCTTCTTCGGCATCCACTGATATTTTTTTTTTAAATAATTGCCGAGCTTGCCTTGCGGCCGAGACCTGTTTCATGAATTAGGTCTTTCTAAAGGTTGGGGAAAACCAAATGAGCATTTTGGCTGCAAAGCAGCCGTCATCAGAGGATTTTGACCAATACTAGGCTATATATTTTAAATTATTCTTAATGCTTTTAAAACTTATGTCAGAAGTGTCGTGGCTATAGAAAGGATATTTCGTTGCATGTCCATAATTCTTAAATGTCAAAATTGCAAAAATAGAAATTATTTTGAGAGGGATTCTCCTCTGGATTAACGATGCAGAGCTGCGGGTGAAATTACATAAGATTTCGTTTTTACTTGCACAAAAATATCTATTTTGTATTACTTTATGTACATTTATTTATGTTTATTGACCGAAACCAAATTAGTTTTCAATCACTCTAACTGCTTCAACGGCATGAATTCTTTTTACGGCGATAAGATAAATGAAATTTAACTGTTTTTGTAACTCTTTATTAATGTCATAATTATAATATTAATACGTATACATGTAATTCGTCCTAGTAATATTCAAGAATTGTAAATTTTGTTTCGTATTTCGGTGAATTGCCCATCCCTGAATGATCTTTCAAGGGCTTTTTTATTTCAAAGGTAACCAAATGCTTTCTCATGTAATTTTTTTGTGTTTAACTAATGAATAATTGAACGGAAAATAACAGGAAAAGTTCTGTTTTTGGAAATCTGGATGTATAGCAAAATATTTATAAAAGAAAAATAATTTAGAAAATCTAGGGCTAATGTTATGAACAAATTAAACCAAATTCTAGATCCATCGTAAGATTTTGCTGAATCGACTATGAATTTGACAAATGTTGCGCAGTTCAGCACGAGACTGCACCACAGTACGGTAGATTATGTCGCCATGAGCTTTTGAAGTCTGAGGTTAGATTTAAATCAAAGGTTAGAAATCTGCTCTTCTAATTTGATTATATGCTCTCAAGCTAATCACATTAGTGCTCGCAACCACTCTCAATCAGATCGATTAAAGAATTATTTTTATGGCACTCTTAATGAGGCAATTTTTGTATTAATTACGTGCAAAGACATTTATAGCGGGTATAATTTATATTTGTTTAAAATGAAGATGATCCCAGCTGTTGCGAGGTTAATTTTACTGGCACATGGTCGTGAAAATATATATTTATTTTCTTAAAATGCAAAGTCTATAGATCACTGTTTGGTTTTGTTAATAAAAATATTATTTGCATGGATTGATTTAAAAATACTCCAGTTCTGCCACATCAAAAGCAACGATCGATTCGTAAATCTATTTTATTTTCTATGAATGCTCCAAAAGAGAAATCAAGTTGTCGAATTTCTCATAAAAGGAAAAATGTTGTGACCCTGTCTTAAATGGATGAGATTGGTCACGAGTGACCAAAGAAAAAATGTTCATTTCAGAGTTATGAATTCTTACTGCTAATTATATTTTACTATTCTGTAAATTAAAAATGAACATAAATATGCCTTGGCTTTCTTTGGATGGCAAGAAAACAAACTTTGGTTCTTTTATGCGCTCGTTGTTTCAAGTTTCTAACTCCTACGATGATTCCAAGTACCTAATTTTAATATGCGAATGATTAATTTTCTACAGTCAACTGTATTCCTTCTCGTAAATAAGGCAACGAATGTTTTTTACATCGGTTGCTATGAAAATAATTTCCCCTCCCTCTCTCTCTCGTGCTAATTGTAAGAACATTCAAAGCACGCTTTCACCCATAAGGATTGAAATAACAATAGGGTTTCAAGGTATTTCTCCAAAATATGTGAATTAAACGTTTAACATTAGGAATTTCGAACTGTAAGCGGAAAAAATGAAGAGAACTTTATAATTTTTTCTTTAAAATGGTTTAGATTCGAACATCATAGATTAATTCTTTCTAAGTTAGATATCAAAAAGAATAAAAGCCTGCACGTCGAAAAGTCAATTTTACGTGTTATTTTATGGGAAATGTCTTCCTTGGAGTCGAACCCAGGACATTTTTCGAGATTTTTTTTGTCATTACCTTAAAATATGCGAATTTAGTATTCCTGCCAAATTTAAAAAATATTTCCATTTTTTTTTTTCGAGTTATTCGAATTTTTATGACGCGACAGAGGAAGCCACAAAGGGACAGAAGTAGGCTTTCGTTATTGCTAGATGCGTGTCATTGTTACTTGTTCTCCTCAAGATTTACTTCTTTGAAAGCGGAATGCTGTTTCGAAATCATATTTTCTTCTCGAAGAAAGTTAAATTTTTGTAGAGTTTCGCATACTCCACCAGAAAATTAACGTGATGCCTGTTAAATAAAGGCTTAATAAAATGTGATAAAAAACACCAAGAATAGAATTTCATTTCATTGGAGGCAAGATTACCAATCCAAGTTCACAGCCTTATTCACTCTGTTTTGGCGCGTTTCAGTTTGTGAATGCGCTAATGTTTTCGCTCTGCCTGGCCGTCTGTTAAATTGAAATAGCAATTAAACGGTAAAATATATGACTGGAATTTGCAGCGTGTGTGTGATCTATGATGCCATTTATTATACTGCTAGAGAAAATCGTTGGAAAAGTCGGTGGGCGTCAGGGGGTTCCTCCAAACTTTTCAAATTAAGATTATGAGCAAATGGTTATAGACAGAAAGTTAAAAATTTTTCACTATTTGTGTGACCTTTAATGCCATCTATATCACTGCAGAAGAAATGTTTTTTGAAAAATAGGTGAACGACAGGGGGTAACTTCGGTATTTTAAAATAAGTTTTTGAGCAACTGATTATAAACAGAAAGTTAAAACTTTTAATTTAACGATTGAATAAACTATTTTATGTCATATAATTTTATTATTAAATTTATTAAGAATTTTAAATTCACAATTCTTAATAAACCTCATTAAATACAACGCGCTTTTTCATACCGCGTTCGGCAAATGAAGCTCCAATTTTTCGATAATAATTTCATTTACTTCACAAACTAGTGATCAGATAATAACCCGTACCTAATCAATAACCTCGCATCCCACCTCTCCGTAAGCATAGCTAATTTTATGCACGCTCGCCACTCTTTGACGCGCTACCCTCATTTGATCGTGGCCGTGCAAGCCGCGGGTAATACGTGATGCGACGGTAATTGAAAGATAGAGAAAAAAAGAGGGAGAGAGAGATAGATGAAGATGAGAGAGAGGAAGGTATCTCACTCTTCATCCATCCCTTTCTTTTTTTCTAAAGGAAACCGCCAAAGCGGTCCATTTTTCCTCCATCTCTACGTGAGTTTTACGCGAGTCACATAGAAAAGCCAGCAAGCCTTATGTATCCCAGGGTCCTAAAAGATCGCTCCGTGAGAGGAGAAAGATAAGAAAGAGAGGGAGAGGAGAAAGAGAGAGAAAATATAGGATGAAAGGAACTGTAAGTGTAGAGAAAGAGGAAAGAAGAGGGAAGGGAAAAGAAGGCAGAAGTCTTAGATACATAAAACACAGAGATATAGTATGACGAGTGGAATGGTTAGAAGAGCAACCGGAGTGATGGTGGAAGAGAGAAAGAAATATGTAACGAGGAGCGAGAGAGTGATGGGTAAGAGAGAGAGAGAGAGAGGAACAGAAACTGGAGAAGAGATCGAAAGAGAACCTGGGAGAGAGAGAGTAAAAGAGAGATAGGATGGAAGTGGAATCCGAGAAAGGTGCGAGTGAGAAAGGGTCTGAGGCGAAGAAATGCATAAGGAAGAGGAGATAGAAGAAAGGCAGATAGAGCTGGGAGAGAGAGGGTAAGGGGAGATGGGATAAAAAGGCAAGGTTAGGGGATCCCAGTCTCCGGGAACTGCACGTATCCGAGGCATCCTTTTATGCGAGAGACCCCGGCAACCATCGCCCCTTCCGGACAAATTTATTTCTCCGAATGAGGTATAGGAGTGAGAGGGGGAGGAGAGGTGGGAGAAAGGGAAGGACTCGTCTGGATAGTGGCGGCGGAGGAAGAGGGAGGGAGAATTCGTGCGCCGAACATGCACACCTGGTCCCTTAAGGAACAGGAGGGTAGAAGAAGAGCGACCTCTTTTACTTCGTCCAGGGAAAACTACTATCAAGAGAGAGATGGAAGAGAAGAGAGAGAGAGAGAGAGGAAAGCCATCTATCCGAGGAGTTTTTGGAGGAAGTTTTCCGTGTGAGGAACGTCGATACCGCACGACCGCCTAAGATGGAGGAGAAGCGAGAAAAGTATGTGTGTGCATGCGCATAATATCCACATGCCGCGGAACTGTGACTAACAACCGGTGATGGACGGGGTTACGTAATCAAGAGATTCTATCCCTCTCTCCTGGAAATTCTTTCGCTCTTACAGTGGAGGGAGAGAATGGAAGGAATTCTGCGGCGTAATCATTCTAGAATTAATTTTGTACGCTTTTTGGAAAAAATAACCCAAATTTGCGAAGACTTATCTTGCGATTGTCAAATTTTTTGGAGAATTCGACATTTTCAAACCCACGCGCAACGGATAACACAGCTTTAACAAAGTTAAATCATCATGGCAGAGTTAACTTCAGCACACATAAACAGGCGCACCCACACGTGTAAAATTATCCTTAATATAATCAGAATGCCTGCGTAGTTATATATATTACCTTCAAAAATTGTTTACTAAACAAAATTATGTGCCTATAAATTCATTATTATGATTTTTACTATATTTTTCAATATAAGTAGTTTGATGATTCCGATTGAGATAAAAATGCTAAAAAAGATTTAATAAAGGAAAAATTTACATCAACGACTTTAATAAGGAAGAATATATATAAATGATGCCAGTCCAACCGTGTTATATTGATGACAAAACATTATATTGGAACTTAAAGGGCAACAAAATTCACGGAAAGGAGGAACGGCATAAGAATTTACTTAAGTTTTGACATATCAAATAAGTCGTGTTATAATATAAATAACCAAGCTAAATGAAACAAGTATTATCCATGAACATGGATAACATTAGTGAGTTTATAGCTTGTTTTCTTAAAGGAAAAAACGTGATTATGTGATCACTCGGTCTATCCGTCTGTCTGCCTGTCCGTTTGTGGACAATCAACTTTTTTGTTTTAAGTGATATTTGGAAAATTCTTTTAGAATTTGATAGTTCTTATCAATCTATGATTTTTTAACCGATTGGATTTAGATTTTCCGCTAGGTGGCTTCAAGGTTTGAAATTTCATAACTATGTTTGGTAATGTAGACAAATTACTGATGCTAAAGGAGAGAAGTTTTCACGCGTGGGAAAGTATATTCAGTATCTTCATTCCAACAATACGTATTGCTCCCCCCCCCCCAAAGGGGGAGGCAAACCTGAAAATTTTTGAGAAAAAGTGCTTCTACCTCTTTCTTTAGGAAGGGTATTTAACTTGTTTCTTCTATTATTAAATTCGGTGATATATTGTTTTATTTCACCGTGAAGATTTATCCCATTGACCTAATTGACGGACTGAGAAGAATTTGGAATTTGATCATGTCTTATACTCATAAATTTAGATTATCGCAATTTATATTACCTGTGATTATGTCACAAAATATTGTCACTAGAGCCTAGCTTGTAAGTGGCATCAATGTGGAAATTTATGCTCAATATTTCAGCTTTTCATCTTTTATACCTTCGGAGATATTTAAAAAATAAATTTTAAATGGGGCATTGCCCGATCCTGTATATTTTTCACAATTCAAATCTAAAGAAAAACCAAGGGCATCAATACAGAAATCTACAGTCCATGTTTCAACTCTATCGCTTACGGTTTCGTAACAATTTAATTTTAAAGCAAGTGCGCATATAGATAGATGGACTTCTTTTATAATCCGAATTCGAAAGAATTGACACAGTAACTATGCAAAAGTTGATTTTCATAATAACCGGGATTTTTTACTATGACAAAAACAAGTAATTCAAATTTTTAAATAGTAACACCTATTACACTTGTGCTAAAAAATATTACCTGTAATTACGACGATTTCAATTATTTTCCATAAAAAGTATTTGTCTTTATTTTTAAAGAAATTCGTTCAATTTTGCAACCGACTACGCAAGATTAATTTCAGTCGCCATTAACGATAGGCGAACTATTTTATCGCGTAGATTCAACACTTGCATCCTTTTTGAAAAAAAAACGAGAACTACACCGATCTAATGAAAGAATCATTCGAAAATAATTTGCAAAAGTGGATGGCAACGAGTGCTTCCAAACATGGCGAACTTACAAATACATAGGGTACAGAATAGTACTCGCCTCCGGAAAAAGAAACAAGTTAACTCGCATGAAAACATGCCTCCACTCTTAATTCCGCCCACGTTTAAAGAGTACGTTTTTATGTCCTGGTACAAGCATATGGGCGCTTTCTACTATTGCACTCGCGCAAAACGCGCGCTCGCACACACACACACACACGTAACCACACGCACATGCACTCACTTCACCCAGTCACACACGAAGGAAAACACACGCACACACACAAAGGCAAGGGCGTTTACTTCCAATTTATTTCCTCTTCACCGCATATATTTTCTCCGTATAGTCCTATGTTATTCCTTCGTCTCTCTCTCTCTCTAACTCACACCCCTTGTCACACATACACTCACAAAACACATATGCACAAACGGCAACACGTTTTCCTCTGCCCAGTCGAACGCTTTCGCTAGCGGTGGGAAGAGAGAGAGAAACATACCCAGAGCCGTTCCCATTCGGCCGTTTCACGCGAATCAACTGTTTGAATCTTTTAGTGAGGTCTGCAACTGTAAGAGGGAGGGTGTTTTTAACTGCCTAAAGAAGATGCCATATACTTCCCTATTTCAGAGGTGGGGGAGTAGAGGAAGTCCCAGAGGAGTGGAAGTGACACGTTATATAAATATATATATAAATAAATAAATATATATATATATATAATTTTCAATCGGAGGCAACAATGCGGGTCGCCTTGGCAACACCCGGAAAGAGTACGAAAAAGCCATAATATTACGAAAAGTAACGCGTGTTTCTGACAAATTCTTCCGTGTAACATCTAAACGTTGCAAGAATAAGATATCTTATAGTTTTGCCGTCAAATAAAGCAAAAACGGAAATTTTCGGTCCATATTTAGGTGTTTTAAAGAATAAAGGAAATAAACCTTGCACCTTGAAAAATTGAAACTCCTGTGTAAACATCGGAAAATAGAAGTCTCCTGGAGTCGAACCTGGGAAACTTATGTAAACGAAAATAGTTTTCTCGAGATCTCCTAGTTGGCAGAAACAAAATGGCGTTTATAGCATTTCTCTATGACAAACCGTTCAAGAGATAAAAGGGGGGACGGACAGACGGATGGACAGAAATTGAGTAATTATATATAAAAGATTAAAAATTACAAGTACATTCGAACGGAAAACTAAATATATCACGTGTATTTGTGTGGCAAAAATAACGCGTGTATGTACTAGACTACACCAAATCCGAGTCTAATAACAGTCGTTGCAATGGCAACACTCGTAATGAGTGACAAAAACGCCAGTATTTACACAAAATTTGAATAAATACGAACCATAAGCAACATTCTACGTTAAAAATTAGAATCTCAATTCCTTTCCTCGGAGAATAGTACAAATCTCGCTCCGATATTACAATACTAAGATATTTTAATGTACAAGAGAAAATTACCCTGTACGATGGATTTCAGATTCCCGTTGCAGTCTCGGGTTGTGGAAACGGCAATAAGTGTCGTTTTCCGGGTCAGGTTGCCAGCTATGCTATAAACCTGCCTTGTTTTGAGCTTATTGTTCAGGTTTTAGAGTGCTCTTGTTGAATGTCGACGGTGTATCTATACCCTTCTCTGCCGCTTGGGCGGGGGTAGGTATTCTTGACCCATAGATGCCATGGGCCGCTTAAAGCGGTCCCAAGGCATCACATTCGCCGAGGCGATCTGTCGGATTTCGTGCCGACCGCAGTTGTTGCAGAACGCTCGAGCCCTCCTTGGTAAGATCTGCTGCAGCGGCTCTACGCCGGCTGTTACCTCCAGCACAGCGACCCATGCGAAGTCCCTCCCAGTGACATGGAGGATCGTAAGTAGGGCAGTCAAATTTTCCATGTAAATCAAATGGGAGTTATGGGTCTTGGAATCGAGTCCGAGACTTTCAATCTTCGCAACAAAAACTATCATCGTGAACTCGGCTTCGGTAACAAGAGATTTCCACTACGTGTCATGAAAAGCGGTCTATTATTGTTTCAAAAGTCAATAAGGGGGACAGACAGACACAACCAGAAACTATAAGCCTATTTCCGTTCTAGAAAGTAGGCTAAAAATTGTGACTCTTGTGCTAAACAAATGGATTGCAAAACCTATTCCTAGCTAAATAAATAAATATACACCGAGCTCATCATTCAGAGTCATATGACTTAAAATCAACGAAAATATCGTCCGCCTAATAAAATCTAAGATAAAATCCATCTATGAGACATAACCGTCTAAGAATTTCTGAAATCATTTGGAATAGAGCTATTGTACAAGGTTCTGTGATACTTCCTTCCTCGGATTATTGTTTTTAAGTAACCAGGTCGAACGAGAAAACAATAAATTGATCCAAAATGGTCCAACGCAAAAATCAGCCATCCTCCAATTCTACGGTCATTGCAGCGAAGTCTTCGCTCGCTTCAAATGCGTCTTCCGCTCCCTTTTCTCCTCATGCTCGCTTCACCAGAATTTTCCAAAATACATAAAGTTTTATTTTTAGATTGTACGTGGTATCTCTTATTTCCTAAGTCTTTCCTTCATCAATTTTCTTTCCTCATAACAAAGCATTATGAATAAATAAGGGAATCCTCATATTCATAATAATTTAGTACTACCATCACTTTTTAACGAAACAAATATTTCGCTGTATTATACAATGAATGCAACTCATTTTGGCGCATTAAACAAACTATAACTAATATTATGTGTATAAACAAGATGATCCAAACGAAACTTAAGATGCCTACTCTCCATTTAATCATTTATTTAATATTTATATTGGATTTAGAAGCTTTAAAATCGCCGCGGATATGTTGTCTTTTGTCTTCCCAAATTTCATAATTTAGCCTCATAAATATCACCAATGCTTTCGAACGGGACATTAAATTGATCACGCGTATTTGTGGCAAAAATAACGCGTGTATGTACTAGACTACACCGATTCCGAGTCTAATAACAGTCGTTGCAATGGCAACATTCTCGTGATGAGTGATAAAAACTGCAAAAACGCCCGTATTTAGGCGAATTTCTAAGAAATACAATCGATAAGCAAAATTATACGATAAAAATTACTCTTCATTCATTATCTCAGAGAATAGTACAAATCCAGCTCCGATATTACAATACTAAGATATTTAAATGTGCAAGAGAAAGTTAACCAGCACGATGGATTTCAGATTTCCCATGTAAACCAAATGGAAAGTTCCTGGAATGGAACCCGGGACTCCAATCTTCGCGACAAAAACTGTCCTCGGGAACTCAGCCCAAGTAGCAAGAGATTTCCACCAAGTATGATGAAAATCGGTCTACTGGCTGAAAAGTTAATAGGGGGACGGGCAGACAGACAGAAAGACACAACGACGAAACTATAAGCGTATTTCCATTCTGGAAATTAGGCTAAAAATAGCCCAATGTTGGATGCATCCTTTGGGGTTAAATTAACTTCTTACTGCAGTTCGTATACCATTAGTCACAGAAACCTATTTTCAAACAATGGTCGTACAAAAAACTAGACATGATTTTGGTGGCACTTTTTAATTAGTTGTTGCGGAATAAATTTATCCAAAACTCTGAAACATACTCGACTTATGCTACACGGAAAACTTGCGTTATGATAAGTTGTTATATTAAAAACTAGTAGAAGGTGCTTGCATACTGCAAGCATTTCATCTCACTTTGAAAAAACATTCATTTTTCAGAGAGATATTTCATCATGAGAAATATTTCTCCTCAGGACCGATTTTTGTTTTTTCACTATGGAATAATAATAGTTTACAACAATCACTAATTTTTGCAATTGTAGGAATATTATACGTTTTCCACATTGGGTTAATAATGCCACACATTTCTGCCTAATTTTAAATTTGTAGCATATTTAGAAGTGAAATAACTTTTATCTAATTGTTTAAATTTAAATAATTTTTAACGGCCGCAATAACAATTTCATGGATACATTGAAATGTTTATTCGTTTATATATACTAAACTCTATATAACTTTAAAATTTCAGCTCCCTAACACGCCGCGTAGTGTCTAAACATTTACCTATTTGTTTAAACTTTAAGAATTTTTAACTGCTAAAAAAATTAAAATATCAAAATCTGTATAATCCTTATTTCGTTTTTTTTACAAATTCTAACTAATTAAAAATCACAGTTCCGTGGCACATTCGAAAATTTGTTTAAACGATTTCGAATTTTTAGCGGCAGCATTGTTGAACTTTTTCAAGATTTTCGTTTAAATTAGTCGGTTTTGCGCATAGTTCTACCAATTTAAAAAAATTTCGAGTCTGTCGCTCTTCTGGAAGTGCCTAAACACTAGTATCCTCCTCATATATGTTATATGTTACTCCTCCTCTGTAAGGAACGTCTATATATAATGATATGACATGAATTTTCCTACCATTCTGCCCGCAGGATATAGTATTAAACCCAGAAAATATAGATGCCTTAACTTTATTATTTTGGCAGACAAGGAGACACTAGCAGAAGGAAAACGGCTTAATCGGATAAAAGAGCGCTAAAAGCTAATTACCATTGAAATTAGTCCAACCGTTTCGTCAATGAGTCGTTAATAAAGAAAGAGTTCTACATCATTCACCGCACCACACACACTGTAATTTTACTAAAATATTTGGCATAGTATTCCATTGGCCACTGAGCTTCCTCGCCAAATTTTATTCAGGATTTTAGCCCAAAAATTCCGTACCAACATATAAAACGATAATACCGGTTCGCTTATAAAGATTCCAAAGATGACCGGAGTTTCTCCCTGGCTTCAGTGGTCTAGCCCTCCCTTAATCCCATGCTTTGGGTTTCATTCGGCAAAAATGAAATTCCCCAGTGTGAATGATACAGAAATTGAAGATTCCGAGGAAGTACATGGTCAGCGCAGAACCGGGAAGGATGGATTTGCATCGAAGACGTCCTAAAGGTCACCGTGTGTCCGCAGAAACTCCCCGCCGCGTTCCTTTCCAGAAAAGAATGTCTTTGCGACGTCTATTTCCATTACGCAAATTCGCGTCCATCCAGGGACGCGTATGGTAATGCATTTGGTTACTTATCGAATAGGAAAATTTTCCCAACTTGACTCCGTCGCAGCACTCCATCAGCAATTCAATCGAATCTGTTTTCCGATGGGGCCAGCGTAGAATTCGAATTGGATGGATATAATATGAATTGCGAATCTAAAATGCGCTCGACATAACTTGGCTTTCGAAAATTTTCCATCCCTTCTCATGAAGATCTTTATGATAAAAGATCACTACATCATGGCTGCACAAAAAAATAAACTAAGCATTTATAAAATCGCACGATCATTTTCGAGATTCTTTTAGTATGCCAGAAGGTATCCAAAATGATTATGTTTTCACGCAACATGTGCTGTATTTTGACCAATTAATAAAACTAGATGCCCTGCCCCAACACGCTACGCGCCTAGCATTTATTCTCGCTAAGCTGAAATAATTTTTCAAAACTGCTCCTATCAAGGCCAATTTTTTTCTCCGACGCAGCGTTTCCAAAAATAAATTTTCGAATATTTTAAACGGCCGCCATTTGGTTTCAAGATGGCGGGTAAAAATAAAAATAGTTTTCCTGAGGTATCCTAGCTGAAAGAAACAAAATGTCCTTTACCGCCTTTATATACGACAAACATTCCCTGAGATATAGCGGGGACGGACAGACAGACATTTGAGAAATTATATATAGGATAATGATCCTTACGATCGAAAATTTAATTTTTGGAGAGAGAGGCTTGCGATCCAAGCGCGGAATAGCTCTCTGATTTGATGAACCGGCGAATGCGGGAGTTAGAGAAAATATTTTTAACTGTCGACGAATACGATAAATCCTCCCAGTTCGTTTGACATGGAATATTATCACAAATCCGAAAATCTCATTCTTGCTACGCCGACTGTTTTTTAAACAGCAATACAAAACCCATCCAATTCTTAATCCGACCTCTCCTCGACTACAATTGCTACTTTTCCAGTCACGTAAACTACTTTGGATATCCTCGAAAAAACATTTGGGAGATGGGTGCCCGGGAGAAATCGATGAATGGAAAAAAATAACTCTTTTTGGATTCGTCGGAATTACTTTTCCTCGGATGACTTCCGAAAAATCGGCCCGGAATTCATCAATATCCGACGACTTCACCACGCAAATGAGATCGGGCTAGGATTGACGTAAGCAAAAAACAAATCGCTGACATTTTTTCGAACATGTAACTTTGAATTTTTACATATCCCGCGACGGCATCCCCTCTGGAGACGAAAATTCATTCCACACCAAAAATTTTTCCACTCTGGCACTTCTTTTGCTATTCATTTTTATCTCAGATCTCCTCATCCATTTTTTTGTACACTCGCTCCTCCCTCCCCCCTCTCTCTCTCTTTCTTATTCCTTGTCCCTCCTGTGGCCGTGTCCATCCTTTGCATTCAAATGGAAAATAACGCGAAAAGCTTGAAAGGTAACTTCTAAGGTAAAAAAAAGAATCTTCCGAGATGCTTCGATATCGTCCAATCCCCCGATGATATTGTTCGATCATATTTCCGCAGAAAAAACGCCTCTCCGAAATGAGCGAGAATAATATAAATAATCCAATCCTATTGACTTTTTAAAAAAATTTTTAGATTAAGAGTACGCGATATTAAATTATCACCGAGGAATGGAATTCCTGAGCAGTTAAATAATCCTCGAAACTATTAAAGGCGATGCCAGTCACTTTGTAACACTTCGCTAATAAAGATGGAAGTGACGTACTAAACCTCATTCATTTTTCATGAATAACCCCATCTGATATTTTATTAAAGGACCGAAAATTAGTATTTTATAAAATTCAGATCGAGCGAATAAGAAAAAATAAAGCCGAAACATACTAGATAATTAACCGATCTACTGGTTGGAATATTCTGAATATGAAAAGGTGCGCTGAATACCACCGCATCATAAACATGAAACGGATGTTCTACTACTCTCACAATCAATTTCTTTTCCGGCTCGCATTATAAAACATTCCATTTGACCGCGCTCGTTTTCGTGATCGTTTTGGAGCCCTTCTCCGACGAAGCAAAGCTTTCGAAACCGTCACGAGAAATTGAAAGGCCTCGGCTACGCTTCCGCGTCACTCGAGGGACCCTATAGTACATATTGGCAGTCGGAGATCACCCCAGAAAACGCGCCGCCACCTATAACACCGGACTCCTTTGATGTACTGTCCGCGCGAGGAGATTATTTTCTTCTTTATCCCCCGTACGCCCCTCGAGGGAAATACATATTCCGACTGACCCTTTCCCATTGAAGCTTTTTTCCTCCGACGCACACTTTCGGCTTGGTAGTCCAAGGGACATAACCTCCATATTTCCCTCCCTGTTATGTCGCTATCTTCTTAGCGCTCTCTCTCTCTCTCTCCCTCTGGCATTTGACTTCTCTGCTGTTGGAAAAAAGAGCGCAAATTCAAATCTGGAACGCATTATATTTTTTATTCAATCAGAGAGGAAGCTTCAAAGATAAACAACGCTACAAAACGAACAACGAAGTTCGCCTATCAGCCATCGCTCAGGCGCTCGACAAACAATCTATTAATTCGATTGATTTGGTTCTAAATAAAACAGCTTGCTTAAAACACGGTGTGATCTGGATACACTTATAAAGTTACGGAAATAGGTCGCATTTATTCGAGTAAATGCTTCAAAAGGAATTATTTTATTACTCTATAGTTCGAGCCCGCAAAGCTTTATGGGAAGATTTCGCGAGAGGAAAAAAAAAACTTTCCGTTCGATTACAAATTCCGTCTAAATCTGACTACATTTTAAAGTAAACCACGCGCACCCCCATTTATGGGCCAATTCGGAGAGAAAAAATAAATTCGTCCCGGAATAAGTTGACATCTAGGTTTTTAAAAAAAAGGGTAGGCCTCTTCACCGATTCTCCTGCACTGAAACAAGGTCCGCGCATACTCGTAGAATTCTTCGTCTTCTGCGAGTATAAACGTTGACGAAAGCGTGTTGCAGTGAATTTACTATCGACACTCGCAATCTATATAGCCTATTCAGAAATCCTCACGTAAGACTTTTTCTTAACGACATTTCGGAAAAAAGAGCGCGCGTTACACGAGTAATTACGATATGTTCGACAGTTAACAATTCCCTCTAAATTTCTCCATTCTCCGACCAACTGATTAAAGTAAGCAAAGTATTATAAGCACATCACCAAAGTCGCACTTTTGTTTGAATCGCGGTAACGTTCGGCTAATTCCTTTCGTGGGCAGCGGGAAATCCTTACTGCCAAGCAACTCATTTAATTAAATCCGTAGGAATCGAGCATCAGAAATATTCAGATTGTACTCCTCAACTGCGTCCGAGGGAATTGAACTGCTACTTGATTTCATAATTTTCATACTAAAAAAGATAGGGTCACTTGTGCACGTTAAAGCAAAACACGAATCCAGTCTAAGAGAGGCGTATTTTATAATTGATATTTCTTAATAAGCATTAAAAAAACCAAACATTTGGTTGCAATGGAATGTGTTCCAAATTCAATTATTTATATTTTTTAAGTAATTCTTCACTTGAAAACAAAAGGAATTTGACTGTCTGTATCACTAACATCATCATATTGAAAGATGATTTAAAATGTCACCGAACATTTCAGACTACTCAAGTCAGAATCTGTTACTACTTGGAACTTAATCCACCTCGCGAGCAGCATCGAAGTATCTCGCGGGCAACATGTTGTCCGCGAGTTATCAGTTGGACAGGCCTACAATAGGGGATACTTTCCCTAAAAAGGTTTATATACATGAGCAGGTACATTAAGACGTTCGTAGGCAGTTTGCAGTATAATTTTTCGACTTTTTCGCAACAGAAGAACTTGCACTCGGAAAAAAACATTACTTGCGAGGAAAATGTAAAATTATGAATCGTTAATTTCTGAAAATAATAATACTGCCAGTGCCGAGGAGACATAGAAATGTAATTTAAATTTAAAAAGTAACGCAAGTAAAAATTGCATAGCAATTGAAAATTCTCGATACAATGAACGTCTTAGTTTCCCAACTAATATTAAATTATTCTGAACGTTCTTATTTTGAAATACATCTTAATGTCTATGACGTATCAATTGGAAGATTAAAAGAGAAAATATACACAACAGCTGATAGTGTATTACCCCACTAATTTTCGATCTGTATTCTGAAAGTAATAAAATGATAAAACTTCGAGTTTCTACGAATTAATTTATGACGCATTGATTTTGGTGTATTTTAAAGCCCTCTTTTTACCTTTCGGGAGACAGAATTTCCATTCTTACCGGCAAGATCCCATTATCGTAATGTGTTAAGTTTACAAAATAAAAGCAAAAAAGTGTTGAACCGCATAAGCGCCGGATAAAAACAAAGAGAGGTCATTTTTTTTAAGAGGCGTAAAAAATTAAATTCTACGCTCAACTAAACTCCTGCACAAATATTCTTTCCTACCGACTGTGAAATTCGCAAAATTTATCCCCCTCCGCGGCAATCTCATATAAATCCGGAGGGCATGATTTTTTCAAGGGAATTACCGCCCACTAATTTTCAAAAACATCTCCTATTTATGACGTGAACGGCTTTTTCCCCAGGAAATAGCCTCGCAAAAACTTTCGCTCCAAAAGTCGCCTTAAAATATAGCGAGTCCGTAAAACCACTTAACAAACTACAGCAATCACATTACATTTTCAGTTTCACTCGCTCCGAACACGGACCGAATTGCTTCCTTCCTTCCTTTTGCTCCGAGTTGAACGTTCAAAAAGCATTTTCAACCCCGCGGCAGGAGAGCCTTCTCAACAACCGCATATGGGCGTTAAACTGAGGGAGACCTTTCGTAAATGATTCACATTTAATTTCCAGGGCAGGGGGGGAAGGGACCGCTTGCAATTTCGGGAGCGAAGCGAAGGCTGGCTGAATCTACGTCGACGCACCTGGGGTGGAGAAGGTGAGGGGTGGAGAAGGTAAAGGGGGAGCATCGGAATTGGGTTTGGTATTCCCACCGAC
Source organism: Tanypteryx hageni (assembly GCA_028673005.1). Classification (NCBI taxonomy): domain Eukaryota; kingdom Metazoa; phylum Arthropoda; class Insecta; order Odonata; family Petaluridae; genus Tanypteryx; species Tanypteryx hageni. Next base: position 61,196,263 of record CM054114.1, on the reverse strand, counting down.
TATCCACGCCATTCCTTCCGGCGAAATTCCGCTTCCCCTTCTCCTCTATACTTTCTCTCTTTTTCTCCTTCATTCCTCTTCTATCTCTCCTCCGACTACATTCTCCTCGGTTTCACCTTCCTAGTTGTTCTCCCTCCCTTTTCGCCTCCCTCCTCCGTCCCTTTTCCTCTCTCCCTTTTCCTCTCCCTTTACCTCCGTCTCCCCCACCTTCCCCGAAATCTCGTCTCCCTTTCATTCCTTTCTCCTAATTTTCTCTGCTATCTCTCCTCTCAACCATTTCTTGGCCATTCACCTTCACTTTTCATCCTTCTTCCTCTACCTTTCACCTCGTTTCTTTCGTTAACATTTACTTCGTCAGCCAGCATTTTTTCTCTCTACATAATTTCGCTCTCATATTTAACGTTGTCCGACAAAAATGTGAAGATTTCGTGTGAAATTCTTTCCGTGAATTTCTTTTAAGATACAATCAAGACGTATATTTTCCCAAAGCTAATTTGAGTGGACCTCAAACACTATTTTATCCAGTATCGCACTGATTTTGAGGTTGTTGTAGCGATTAACTTCCTAGATTGATTTTTGTACTGATTTACTAATGTTGTGATTTCTTATTTCATAATATGCCTTATTGCAGTCACTTTAACCCATTTCCTGGCATTTCTCCAGTTCCCCCTTATTTGAAACAATTTCCGTACTTATTAAGTAGTCTAAAATGTTTCTATATGACAACTTCATTCACGGAATATTAGTAAAACTAATACAAACATTTTTGGTTCACAGTCGAATATTTTCAATTTGTATTGATTATTCTCGTTTATATAGCCATCATCTCCATTTTTTTTTGTTTCTAAGTTCCCTTATACTGATTGCATAAGGTATCTATTATAAGTGAAGAGTGGTACAAAAAGCTCTAACAATAAGCTCAACTGTTTTCCCATCCAGTTCATGGCTATCTACATATTTAAGGGGTAGCCACAATATCTTTCTCCCGTCTATTCGTCGAATAATTGTATACAATCAAGTTTATTTTGTATATCAGGGGTGTACGTCCTTTTTACTTGAGGGATCGCATTCGTATAAGAAGTAACGATTGCCTCGGCGGAACGGATGAAAGTTTACATCGGAACTTATTCAAGAGAACATAAGTAATTTTACAAATGAAAATCTAGCCTAAACCGTTTATTAGCATTAAAAATTCAACAGGCAAGGTTTATGGCAACAACTATAATTTTAAAAAACATCTATATTGAATACAACAGACCGCATCTTCATCAAAGCTTCGTGAGCTCCATAAAGCGCTCTTGCAGGCCGCAGCTTGCACTCCACTGATTTAATTCGTAAGAAATTAGTTTTATTTAAAACAAGCCCAAAGTAACCCACAGATCGTCATATTGATCACGGGGAATTAAAATAGCAATGGAAATAATATTCCCACTGAGCGCGGCCATATTGTAGGTGAAATGCGCATCTGGCTTACTTAACCGTCTTATTGCTGAAGAAGCCATACTCTTCAACAACTACTTAATGATGCAGTAATTACGTAATTGCTGAATATCACATACTTCCTAATAATTATAGACCAAACAAAACATGGACGCTGGCATGATATCTAAGAAGTATGTGGCACGTTAAATTGTGGGATTGATCGATTCAGATTTCCTTCATTCATATGACGCTTAGGCAAAAAAATTGGAAAGTTAATCGCGTCACCAACATAGGTTATATAGTATAAAGTGATAACCTAAAGCGGTATTTGTGATCCATATGCGCATTTCAACTGCATACATACATACTAAGCGACCGTAACTCCTGGTAATTTATCTATGCAGCAAACAATAGGTTCTCATTAGAATATATAATCGAAAAATCTTCTCCGCTTTATGGATGAAATCCGCTCAGGAATTGCTCAACCTTTTTGGCTACAGAAAACTATTCTTTTTCATTTGTTAGCGGCCAATATCCATAGTTCGTTCACTCAACTATGAATGGAATGATTACGTGATTGAAGGATCCTGCATATCTATGTGAATTCTTTTTTTTATATACTATAGTACCTACCCATATAATCTTTCCAGGTATAACTGTATGCTTCTGGCATTCTCTTATTAATGTTATAAATGCGTATTACACTATAATCATTCAAGATATTTTACAAATATTTTCATTCTCGTTATCAGAACAATTCAAGTCCGCTTTACTGTTGATTCGTTTTTAAAAAAGCGGGAAACTCTCACTTTGGCGATTAAATATATATGTATTCGAATAAAACCACCAATGAAACAACTTTTGATAATCAAAATTTGTGAGTTACGTCGTATTCCAGCCATGAAAAAAACATTTCAAAAACGCGTAAAAGAAAACACTATAAATTTAATAAAAGTGTCGAAATCATACAGATAATGAAATTAAACTCACATTTTTCATAAACCCTCCAATGCCTTTGTCCCGCAGCAAATTCAAATAAATACATGAAATATTATTTCCCGCCTTTAGCGAACCACGCAAAGATTTTCGATTGGTAACATGCGATCGAGGATCTGGAGGTTGGGCAAGCCTGACACACATGTAAATGCATAAACTGCACGCATTCATCCTTTGCGGAAAAACAGATCAGATCCGATTGAAGTGATTTAATATTTGACACTACTTAGTCTCCTGCCTCGTTTTGGTGCGCACTGAACTTCGCAGCTATTTTCCATAATGTCTCCGCATTTACTTTCCCTTTCACAGCGGCAGAGGACACCATCGGTCGCTATACTATGCACGTCACTCTCCCTGGCTCGCTCCAACCTATACGGAGACTTTCCCTTTCTCTTCCCCAAAATGCGTCAATGCCTTTCACCTCCGCCTTCCTCTTTCTATGCCTCTTTATCCTCCTTTCCACTCTCTCTCTCTCTCTCTCACTTTCCTCTCAGCCGTACTCCAAACGCCGTGAAGCCAAGCCGCCATCCTCTCTTTCACGATCTCGCGCCGTGTCCTACCTACTCCTAACCCCGCAACGATGAACCTCGAGCCCTTTCTCTCGTTCTCTCCCTTTCCCTATCTCTCCTGCCGTTTTCTCGCATTCTCATGCTTATCCGTGCTCTCAATCTTTATCAGGCGCTTCTATCTCTCTCTCTCTCTCTCACGCATACACGCTCTGCCTTTCACTTTCCTTTTGTACCGCGGCGTTATCGCGCTTCTCTTTCGACTTTTTCATCGTGATTCCTCTTTTTTAGCTTTCTCTCGCGCCCTGGGTCATTTTCTATTCGGGACGTTTCCTGCGAAGAAAGAGTCGTCACTATTTCTGTTTTCTGGTCTTTTGATATTTGTGTATTTTTATCTGCCGTTGCCATTCTACTGGCTTATTTTTTCAGTCATCGAAAAAAGGGGAATCCTCCAGGGACCAATGGCTGAGGAGGATGAGGTGGCTAGACACTGGCTAAAAGTACGTGGCCAAAAATCAGACAATTCACTTCGCTCTGAAGAAGCAACCTGCAACGGTTTTCGAAACGTCGGTAACATCATGTTCCGTACGCAGCTGGCACCAAAAGCCGATTAAAATTCATCGAAAATGACTTTATTTTATTACCCTGCAGAAAAAATGATGTTTTCAGCAAGTGAAGATTCCCGTTTGTTTGTTAATATTACTTTCCTGCAAAAAATGCTAATTTTTGGAAATTTTGCTTTGATAGCGGAAATACTGTCGAAACATATAATAAGATTGTCTCAAAATTTTAAATGCATGACTAGCTTTAACAGCTGGATTGAGAGATTTGTCGTAATTTTTATGAAAGAGATTTTTTCTTGCTAAAAATTTCGCGTGAATTCTTTTTTGATCCATCCGTTTCATAAGAATACCCATTTCCGCGAATTAAAAGTCATCTATTCTCGCATTTCTTCCGTAAAGGATATACTACTTGTTTTTCACTACTTTCCTTCTCTCCTTTTCATGTGCGTTTTCGTCTTTCATTCTCTATCAGATTCTATCGATAATATTCCCCCTCCATTAATACCTTATTACCTTCCGTTTACAGGTTTCCCTCTCTTTATGCGGGGGTTGCGTTCCAGAAAAGTGACGCATAAAGCGAATTCGCATAAACAGAACCCATATTTACATGTAAAAGATAGGGATACGATCCACAAGCAATCCTAACTCCCCGCCAAGACGCTCTTCTTTCGCTCTATAACGATTTCTTATGAGCTAAATACAAACTTAAAACAATTAACACTAAATTATACTCCCCAATAAAAGGAAGCGGACGAGCACAAGTGGTGGCTGTTGTGAGTGACATAATAGTGGAGGTTTAAAGTGCTGGAGGGGTCTTGGCCTAACGCAAGTTCCGCGGGCAAGGAGGCAAAACTTCTCAAGTGTGTTCAAACTATCACACGAAATCTCCGTCTCATCTCCACTCTACAATATCCACTCCACTCTCATCACTTTTACTGTAGTACTAATACGCAAAGACAATGAGAGACTGAATGGTCGCCTTGTGGTGTAGTGGAGAACTTTCTTTCATTTGCATTGCACTGGTCGCGCAACCGCATAAGAGCGAATCAAAGACTCAAAAAAAGAAATGCCGGTAGCAATGCGTTTGTCGCATAATAGCGAATTCGCATAAAACGAACCCGCATAAAGAGAGGGAAATCAGTACGACATTTCCTCTCTTTTAAGTCGAGTTTTTTCTCCCTCACGCATTTATGTGTCAATTTCGTTTTTTTCCACTCCCCTATGTTAGAGCCCACCCTACCTCTCTCTCCCTCTAAAAATCCATTGAATTCTCCCTAACTATATTTATCTACCTATTAATTTGTTCGTTCGAAGATTTAATTCATATCGTTAAACTGAATATATGCTGCAAATGTGTGATGAAACTAAATTTCGAAAGTCCTTGTTCATTGTGCATTTTAATTTCCGTGCACTCTAAGTTCTTCTGACAAAAAATACACAGAAACAATACCATTCTACCATAAACGAAAAGTAAAAAATCCGAACATGAACATATAATCACACTCAACCGCTTAAATCTATGTGATGCCCATTTGTTTTCGTCCTCCATTTTTCATTCTTTTCACCCAATCTATTTTCGTTCTTTCTTCCATTCTCGTCTCTATCTGCCTCTACCCTTTCGTTCCGCCGTTCCCCTCTTTCCTATCTCTCCCCCTCGTCCCTTCGATACTGAACCCGTTGTCACAAACACCCTTTCGCTATCTCACACACGTATTACTCCCCTCTTATCCCTTAACCTTTTTCCTGCATGGCGCGCTCTCTATAGGAACACTTCAAACTAATCTCCTCTCTTCCCCCTCCCTCCTTCTTCCCCACACACGCTCTCCACTCAATCCCTTACCCACTTCGTCCCGACCTCTCTCTCTAAACCTCCCAACTGGAATACGGCTCAATGATGAGGCAAGCCCCTCGATGCCGCCAATTATTTGCCGTACACTTTAGATTGTGCGTTAGATTTTATCGGATGGGGGACTAATTCAGCGTAAATGAAAGCATCACGGGATGGTGTTTGTTCTACTTACCAGATAGAGCCGGAAAACACGTCCTATTTCCTTAACAAGAGATGAAAAGAGTGGGATTTTAGTACCTCGCCCGTTCTGAATGCGAAACCCTCGACTGATTCCGCGCATACATTTCGCTAAACAAAGGGTTTTAGCTGAATCTGTTTTTCCATTATCTGTATAGATATTTTCAAAGGGATGTTAACATATCTTCTCAACAACTCGATGCGAATTTGCCCATACTTCCAAGCATCTTTCGTGTGATAAAGGAACATTAAATTTTATGACAGAATTGGTGCAAGTTGATTCAATTAGTAACATATTTCTATAAAGTCGTCCGAGAGGAAATGAGCCATCTTCCTATGTTATAAGTGTAAAAACTCAGGCAGTATGTTTAATATATTACGGATTTAGCAGTCATCTATATTGTTTCGTAGCTTTTAATTAAAGATTTGAGCATTTAGAGAAAATATTTTAAAAATTAATTTTAATACTGCCTAAAAGGGTATTCGTTGCGCAATCGAGCGTCCAAAATCCTGAACTTTCAAATCTGGATTTCGATCTTTCGTGTTTCCTAAGGCCTTTGCTCTAGTTTTGTTTTCGCTTCGTTTTCCGTTGTTCACCATTTATTTCTACATAAGGTATACGGCACATAAATGTTAATATGAACAGTATATTTACTATTGATGGTTTTTTAGTTTGGGTATCACAGCTCAGCTAATCCTCAACTATTTAATAAATTAGTCTTTAACCTTCAATTATTGGGCTTTTCTCAGAATTTACGCTGTGCAGCCGTGTGAATGTGCTCTAACACAGTGGTTCTCAACCTTTTGCATCTTGCTTCCCACCAAAAACTTGGTCAAAAACTCTTGGTCCTACCATGATAAAAACAAACTCCACCTTTTCCAAGAAGTGGTTTTCTAAGTAAGTTATATATTAACCATTAATGCAAATTTTTAAGGACCGTAAATATTGCATTAATTTTGTTGAGAAAAAGTTTTATAATAACAATCATCGAAACTTAGCGTCCCACATTGACAACCTTTGCGTCCCGCCAGTTGAGAAACACTGTTCTAACAGACAAATCTCTAAACTATCACGATTTTTTACTATAAGAAATTTATTTTAGAACTATACATTGAATTACTTTTTATTGGTTTCTTAACATTTTCGCACCCTTGAAGCACTTGAAAATAACGAACATGCACTTGCTCAGTTCTAATATTTTACTATTATTCATTTTAGATTTCGCATAACAAAATGTGTGAAACTAGGAAATTCCGAAATTCATACTGTTTCGGTCTCGTTGTTTCCTAAGCTCAACTATATTTGGATTTTTTTGTCGTATAGATACAGTATGTTTATGTACATATCCTTTGATTTTAATCACCTTTACGAAGGCAATTAATGTATCCAGTCTGCTTTATCTTCGTCATTACATTTAACATTGCTTGAAAGATATTACCGCCATCGTTCTTTTAAGGATTTCATGATCTTTCTGCACCGCCATATCTCTCCTCTCTTCTTCAAAGGGCCCCTCTATTCCCTCCCTCTCCCTCCGCTTCCTCTAACCTCTCTTCCTTCTTACCATTCCACGTACCCTTGAAACCGCACTGGGCGGTCACTCAAGACAGCCACGGTCTCCGGTTTACTTATTTATTCAGAATAGGCCGCTATCCTCCTTCAATCATCCCCACCCTCCCTTCTTTCTCACTTTCTTTCTCCTCCCTCACAAATATCCCTCTCTCTTTCATCCGCTGCGTCTCCTTGATCCCACGCCGAACCAGTTCCTTGCACACAAGAGCGACCAAGGAAACCCTCTAATCCAACCCCTTTCTCTTTTTCTCTCCACACACGCACGCCCATACATGTATGCGAATGTATGCATACACCTACACGTACGTACATACACTATATACATATATAAACACATACGCATATGTACAAATGTACATATGTATAAACATATGCACAGCGAATGTATGCATACACCTACACGAACGTACATACACTATCTATACATATATAAACACATACGCATATGTACAAACATACATATGTATAAACATATATACATGCACACATGGATTGAATAATACATATATATGCGTATACAGCCTGCTTTTATCCTAACACGACCCACCTCGTTTCGGCTCCACCTCCCCAACAACCACTTAACCTCTTCCATCGACCTCTCTTGCCTCTATCGCCTTACCTCTAACCCTCGCACATGACCGTGCATATCCCTTTCGCAAACCTCAACTTCGCATTTTTCCCGTGACCTCGGATCAAAGGCCGGAATCTTGTGTGGCACTCGTTGATTCGTTTCTTTTACATCAGAATCGATCAAATGTCGTTAATCTCACGGTTGCGCATTCACCTTTCTCCGAATAAATTTTTTCTCGAGTGTTTATATTCAAATGCGATTGTGGTTTCCCTTTTATAAAATCAGTTTAACCCAATTATTTATCATGCGTCACGTCTTAACTCAAAAACAATCGGTTAAAAAGATTTGTTTGCTGTAAATTTACTATTGTGAGGTTATACGAGACTGAAAAATTATAACCTTCATCATAATGGCTGACATCGAAAATGGATCATAAATTTAATGGAAGAACTTAATTTAAAAATATATAATGCATTTATATCTTTCCTATTCAATCGCTCCTCGTTGTTCGACCATCAATCTTGTATGGATATTACGAGATAAGACAAGAGTATCATCGTAATCTACTTATGGAACACTATCAATGATATTGCCCAATAATAATTGACGATATTCTGTTTTATGGAAAACTAAGCGATAATTATTTTGGAAATATTCAACTATGCATAGAGATAGCTCTTTGTGAGCATTTACATTAAATTACCGTAAAGGTTGGTGGCTTGGTTAACTTATGGGCGAAATGCATCGGGTTTTTAGTAAATTTTTATGGCTGAAGGAGTTGTCTCACTGATGATTAAATTACCGTGTTATATTAACAGTAAAACTCCTAAGAGAGAGAGAGAGACATGGACGATATTTTTTGCTTTAAAGAATCTGAAATCCATTACGAATTGTTAAATCTTGAAAATGTATATTAGTGCCCAATTGTGTGTATTGTTTGTTTAAATAAACAACTCCTAGTAAATCGGTTCGAACCGTTAACCGAAGCTATAATATACAGTTTTTAAAGGAAATGAACTGGAACAAAACCAGAACATCATAATATTTTTAATGCAATGACAGCAAGATACGCGTCGAAATATCATATTTTTAAAACTTTCCTAACTAGCATGTATATTAGTCAGAACTCACAAGGATTTCTACTTCTGGGGGAATTATAGACTTAACATTTATACCGTAATTTGTAAAAATTAATTCAAAGAGTTTCATCAAAGAATTTAGCATCGCTGAGATGCTTTACGAATAAAACCCTACGGTCGGTATGATTCTCCTTTGTTCCGTTCACACGTATCCAAGGATTAACCTCTTTAGCATATCTCAAGCCCCGTCTCACCCTCTATTTTACCCGTTTTATCTCCTTGCGCTCCAGAACTTTCATCTATCTCCGTTTCCGTGCCAACGGTTGCTGGCGGGGTGAGGGGGGAAGACGGAGAGAACGGAAAGGATATGAAGGGCCAAACGAGGCGGAGAAGGAAAGGAAGGATGCGTCAATTTGAGGTTACGGATATTTAACCACGGCTAAAAAGCCCGGAATGCCTATCGCTATCCGGAGAATGTTTGAAATCTGTCCTACTACCGACTTTGAAGAAATATGTTCCGTTCCTAAGCGAAGCAACTTTTAGCCTAGCAGAGCGTTAAGTTTGTTGTAAATCCAAGCTTTATATTTTGTGTGAATTAGTAGTTGTGGTATGACGGAACGAACGGAAATAGGTATTTGGTTATTTTCAAACCTTGCTGATAGATGCAAGAAAATAGAGGCAGATAACAATTTACTTTCAAGAGCTGTTCATATCAAGTAATAGTGGCAACTATCACATTGTTATTTCATACAGCCGTTAAATTTTCGGTACTTACGTATTAACGGTACTACTGAACTATAACTACTACCTCCAACTACAGGATATTCAGAATATAAGAACGGGGGTTTAAGGGGGCGAACGCCCCCTTTCAAAAAATGTCGTTGTTATCCTCGGTAATATAGAATAACGAAGTTAAAATCTAATTAACTTTCTGCGGTAAATAACGATTTTTTTAAACCCCCGAAAGAGATTCTTATATTCGTATCAAGTATCTATAAACAAAGCAACAATACAGACTCAAGTTTCTATTTGTTGGGTTGGGTTGACTCAAGTATCTATTGGTTGGGTTGGGTATTTTCAAACCAATTTCCAGTCCGTATATTTACTCTCTCCTGACAATTCTTCACGTTGCATTTCCAGTAGATTCGATTGCCAAAATATAGTACCGCTAAATGCCTTTCGAACATTTTCTTTCATTCGGTAATACACCATGATGTTGAAGGAATTTTACTGCTACCTTCTCGGAGATTGGTATATCACATATTTTCATTTTTTTCTCACGTTGAATAGACATAAGAATTGAACACATGAAAGAAGGGTTTCTTCCAAAAATGAATAAATCATCTGGATAAATAAATTGTTTATTTACGCAGGTCGTTAGGTAAATGCGTAAGGTAGTTCCGTTAATACGTAAGTGCTCCTAAGGTAGCACCGTTAATACGCGAGTACCAAATTTTCAATCGTATGTTATTAAGTATGATAGAATTTCCGTTTTTATTAATAGATTCTAAGGTCTCAAAACTTCGTAAGTCATTCACAAATTTTAACTATGCAAATACGAATGTCGCATCCTAGGTTACGAGATAAAATTACCAATGACAAAATCATATGAACGAATTCCGGAAACAGCGCACTATGTGTCAACACGCCGATGAATCTGAGTATCCCCACCCACGAGGCCGGTGACGCAGAAAAATCTCGCAATTTTCCACGAGCGCCACTTAAAATTTTTTTTAAAATTTCCCCATACAGTCAATCCCCAGAAAACTATTCTTCTCATCGGCATATCACTCGATAGTAATCGCGTTATATCGGCCGTTCCCTCGGAAACCCAATGACCTCACATCATTTTTATAAGTAATGGACATAAACGACCATAACTTTTCTCCCCATATACTACCCCCCCACCCCCCACCCCCCGCCTATAGACATATATCTATATTTCCAACCACTTATATATTTATTCCTTAACGCCCCGACCAATAAAACGAAATACGCTCCCTATAGTGGCCTTATAAACCACCAATAAGCACACCTAAAGTCCGAACTTCATCATAACTTTGTCAACGTCATTTACGACTCTTCTCCACCCATGCTTCACCTCCCCCTTCCTCTCTCCTCCCCTTCCTACCTCTCTCTTACGTCTCATCTTCTTCCCAGACGCCTTCTTTAACCCTCCCTCCCTCCCTCATCCCTATCTCACTCCCTTTTTTCCCACTCCTGAACCCCCTTCCCACACTCTCCTCACGTCTTGTTTTCTTCTCGGAGACCCGTAACCCCCTCAACAGTACGAGGGGGAGAGAGATGGGGGAAAGAGCGCGGTGGACACGTCCCAGCATCAAAATTGGCTTTCGCTCCTTTGAGGAAGGCTGTGCCGGGAGAGTTTTGTTAGGGGAGGAAATAAGGGGGGTGGGAGAGATCGGGAAAGTCGAAGGGACGAAGATGGGGTGTAAGGAAAGGGGGTTAAGGGAGTTAAGGAAGGAGGATGGTAAAGGGAGAAAAAGAGAGCGTGAGGAGGGACAGAGTTCATGGGATAGAGAGAGAGAGAGATAGGGAACAAGGAAGAAAAAGTGAGAGAAAGGTAAGTTAGCTAACTAAAGGGAAGGATGAGAGACAAGGGTAGATTAGGCGAGGAGTTGTTGAGTGCGAGGAATAGCTGAAGAGACGGAGAAGGAGCGATAGAGAGAAAATATCAAGAGAGCATGTGTTGTAACTGAGGTGCATCGGATAGGAGATGTTTCTTGACTAATACGTTCAAAAGAATGAGGCATTTTGAAGAGATAACACGCGTTAGGCAGAAAGTATGCATCCAAGAAGGAAGATGTATGACGTGACTAGAATATTTTCTGACTCGCTAAATAATAACGAAATACAATTAGGGCAAAAGTGAGTGTTAAGAAGACGGAACAAATATTATAAACTCTCAGCACTTATAGCTTATTCCCTCCCTTCTTCCAAATAACCTGATAAAAATGACTTTATATCTATAATTTGAAATCCAAAACTAGTTTCAATCTTATAGCTTGACCAAGTTATTGAAATGAGTACATATGAAAGATGTAAGTGTAAATGCGTATCAGGAAAAATAAATGCAGGAAAGCTCCGAAAATATAATAACGCAAAACTCTAGTTCAAGAATATAACGACAAAAATAAAATTAATTGAAGACAATGTGTAGGTTGTCTCTTTATATACTAGATATGAAAAGTAGAATGAGAATAAAGTGTATTGGTGCCAATATTGAAGAAAAATCTTTTTAATAATAAGCCTTTCTTAAACCTTAAATACATTACTCGCATCAATATGCTTAGGCCATTACAAATAAGATCGTCACATATTAGTTTTTGATTAAAACAACTTATATGATGGCCGATAAAAATCTATCAGAAATAAATGCGCATACGATCGACACGTAAATAGCGTATTAAGTCTTATACGCCACTTTACAATAAACTTGGAAAACTTATGTAACATCTACATCACATGTTGGGCTAGTAACAGCACAGGAATTTGCTTTAAAAAAAATATTTTTTCAGAGGTTAAAGTTGAATTCATTTACAAAAGTCAACATATATATATATATATATATATATATATATATATATATATATATATATATATATATATATATATATATATATATATATATATATATAGAGTTCTCTCTCTGTAGCTGAAGAAGGAGTAGTTCCGAAAGCTTTACGTTTGTGATGTTTCTGTGTTTTTGTGTTATTTTACGTGTGTCGCTTCGACATCCCCGGGGCCTCGCCAACCTGAAGTCGTCTGATTGGTGAGTGCTCACTGGGTTTCCTCATCCCAACACCTTGTTGACATCCATATATTCATTTTATCTTTCCTTTTCCGTAAGTTGTTATATATATATATATATATATATATATATATATATACACATATATAGTGTCGTTGTGAGGGACAGATAGAAGGAGGATGCGAGATATAAAATGGCAAGAATTATAAGAAAAGAGATGAGTTAGATTAAGAGACTTGGATAAGGGTGGCGACCTAAGAATGAGTACAACACGCTTTGGAGCAATAGAGAAAAGAGAGAGAGGTTAAGAAAGATGGCAGGAGCACGAAGGTTGGAGCGAGAAAGATGAGGACCTGAGGCGTATGAGGAAGGTGCGTGAAAGAAGGAGAAAGAAGTGTTTCCATAGAACCCCGGTACGCAGGGGATTGGGAGTCGAGTTATATGAAGAGTGAGTGGAACAAATAAGAAGAAACAGATGGGATTGATAAATTGGGTAAGACTGACGTTTTTTTTCCTCGAGATCTTATGACGATAATTCTTTTGACTTGGATAGGTGGAAGTTGCCACAGAGATGTAAATTATAGGTGTTCGAGTAGCTTATCCTCATGAGAATCTCTTGAGTTGAACTTAACTTTTCCATTCTCATGCATATATTAATGTTATTTTTTATACATTTATGGTATATTTAAAAAAAAACGAATATTTTGGGTTGGTGCAAGGCACCTTTATGCTAAACTTACAATCTTCATAAATGTAAAACGATAACTTTAGATAACAGGAGAGTTTGCGATCCACATATCCGATAAAATTCGCAAATCATCCACCAGTGACTACGAAGTTTATGCCGACTCAAGGTCAAAGTCATCTCAGTAAAACATCTTGAATGCAATCAATCGAAGACAGCCGTTGGATTTATAAAAAAAAAACTAACAAAACCATAGCAATTTTCATCGAAACTCCGAAATACCCCAACCGAAAACAAAAAAAAACTCGCCGAACCTTATTAATCCTAAGTGAAATAAAACAGATTTTTTGAGAGGGGGAAGTGGGGGAGGAAGGAAACACGCGATGCGAAAGCAAAAAGTTAATTTCGTGAGTTGGCTCCCCATCGAGACACGTCCACCTAGCGACGTATCTTAAAATTAAAGAACCGAAAGGTTGGCTTGGGCGGAGGAGGGCATTTAGACGGGAGGAGCGGAAATCTTATTTTCCCGCAGAAAAAAAACTTGTTTCCGGGAAATGTCCTGACAGGAGAGAAAAAAAGGGAAAGGGATCCTTCCGCAGAAGCTAATGGATCCTTTGAAGGGACACAGTGGTCAAAATGAATAAAACATCCGTTCTTGGGATGAAAAAGAGAGGAGAGAATCAGAAAATAGCAAAATACACGCAGGTGTGAGATACTGCTGCAAAGTGTTTTCGAAGAGAAAGGGAGAAAGAAAGAAAGAGGTTTAAAAGATGTAAGGCTCGTGCTGAAATATTTGCCTTGCATAACGCTGTTTAAAAGCTAGTAGGGATGTACACGAGTTTCCCATGGCACAGAAGTGCTTTCCGCCAAATTTGCCGTAGAATAATCGTATACTAATGTATTTATTTTGAAATCAGAAAATTATATTTCCTTATTTTGTGGTAGCCTTGCTTTTTAGATCCGTTCTAAACATGTTCATTTCGTTTTGCGATTCTATACTCGCTCTACAAACCTTCCAAATTCATAGTTACAGAAAAATTCTAACCTTGATATTGTGGTAGCCCTATTTTGTCTACCCGCTTGAAATATATGTTGGTTATTTATTTGTATGAAGATTATAAACACCATATTTGGTGAAAATCCATGCGGTCAGTCCTCTAGAAATACGTGTAAAAGAAATATTATTTTACGTTTACTGTGGTAGCCATGTTCTCTAGCTCCGCTTTAAACATCTTGATTTCATTATAGTACGCTGTGCAAATCTTATGTACAAAATTTATTTGAAATCCGTTCTACCAATTCCTTCCAACTTCATAATTAGTGAATGTTTAATTCGTAATTTTTGCACTTCTGTTTGGCTGATCCAATCTAAATACACATGCTATTATGGTTATGGTTTTGTATATATGTGTACATTATGAATATTAAATTTGGTTAAAATTGCTGCGGACAGTTAACAAATATGTACGGGTAAAATGATTTTTTTATTCCTTGAATTGTGGCAGCCCTGCTTTCCGTATCTATACTAAATATCTTGATTTTGTTTTTCACGTTGCACACTTCCTTTATATAAAACTTCGTTGAAATCGGTTCGGCTAATTCCTTCCCAATTCATAATTACGGAAAAGTTTATTTTGCCATTGTGGTACTCCTGCTTAGTCGATCCGGTCCAAATATGCTATTTTAGTCAGGTATTTATGTGAAGATTTTATGTATTAAATTTGGTTTAAATCAGTTCAGCCAATTCTTTCTTCCCTGATGTATACGTACCGACGGACATCACGAAGATAATAGTGGTTTTCAGCAATGACGAAAAGCACTACACAACTAGGGATGTTCACGGGTTTCCAGAAGTGCTTTTCGTCAAATTCGCTGTAGTGTAACCGCATACTAATCTATTTGCTTTGAAATCAGAAAACTATTTTTCCATATATTGTGGTAGCCATACTTTTTAGATCCATTATAGACGTGTTCGTTTCGTTTTTCCGTTCTATACTCACTCTACGAACGAAATTTCTTTTTTAAATCAGTTCGGCTAATACCTTCGAAAATCATAGTAACAGAAAAAATCTAACCCTGATATTGTGGTAATCCTGTTTAGTCGACCTGGTTGAAATATGCTATTTTGGTTATTTATTTGTATGACAATTAAATATGCCACATTGGGTTAAAATCCATGCGATCAACTCTCTAGAAATAAGTGTAAAAGAAATATCATTTTCCTTTTTATTGTGGTAGCCATGTTCTCTAGCTCCGCTTTAAACATCTTGATTTCATTATGGTATGCTGCACAAATCTTTTATACAAAATTTAGTTGAAATCCGTTCAGCCAATTCCTTCCAAATCTTTACCTACTGAAAGAGTGATTTGTAATTGTGGCACCCCTGTTTGACTGATCCAATCCAGATATACTATTATGGCATTTTATATATGTGTACGTTATAAATCTTAAATTTGGTTAAAATTGAAGGGGATAGTTCAACACAAAAACTTGTAAAAGAAATCTTTTTATTACTTTTATTTTGGCAGCCCTGCTTTCCGTATCCATACTAAAGATTTTTGTTTTTTATGTTGCACACCTCCATACAAATTTTCGTTGAAATCGGTTCAGCCAATTCCTTCCAAATCCATAATTACGGAAAAGCTTTCTTTCGCAATTGTGGCATCCCTGCCTAGCCGATCCGGTCGAAATATATCATTTTGGTCATGTATTTATGTGAAGATTGTATGTATCAAATTTGGTTGAAATTGGTTAAGCCAATTCTTCCCTGATATATGCGTACGGACGGACGGACATCACGAAGATAGGTAATATGCTTTTCAGCAATGACGAAAAGCACTAAAAAGACATTCTGTGTCTAACGCATATATGGGCTGGGAATCTAACTGAACACGATCAAAAATATTGTCATTCTCGCGGAACGTGGAGATGATTTCAAGTTTTGAAATTAATTTTAGTAATCGCGGAAAGTTACTGACCGTCAACTAATTTTGTATTACGAAAAATATTTTGATCTGGGTCTGTAAAAACGTTTTCTTGGTTCAAACACTCATTTTTCCTCTACGATAATGTTTTAATGAGTGCTGGTAATTTTTGTTGCGGAGCCCATGTAAACACATAAGTGACCCGCCAGTGTTCCCTCTAACTTTTTCAAGTCCTGCGCGCCCGACCTAACTTCGTGAGCAGCAGTGGTAAGCCGGTGTTGGAAGAAGAATTTTCTGTCTATGAGTGACGTCACGGAAACAATAAATATTCTTCTTTTTAGAAAAGGAATGCCTGTGTAATGTTCTCTGAGATTTTTAATGTGATATTCTCTTACTTGTGCGCGGAAAAAAGTGGCTGTGCGCGGAAAAAAGTTGCTGTGGGCGGAAAAAAAGTGGCTGTGGGCGGAAAAAAGTGGCTGTGCGCGGCAAAAAAAATGTGGCTGTGCGCGGCAAAAAAATGTGGCTGTGCGCGGAGGGAAAATAACCGTGCGCGGCCGCGAACCCGCGCAGCTTAGAGGGAACACTGCGGATAACTCTTTCTTCCCTACAGCTAAGAAAAGGTTTTAGCTACAAATAAGCTGTCACCAGTGGTGATTCTCCCATGTCAGATTCGAAATTTTTGTGGATGGACTGAGTTCGTCAATTCTACGTGGGTCGATTAAATAACTTAAGATTTCCATGATAAGGAGCATTATAATTTTTCTATTAAAGATGCCAGAAATATTTCTACCCGAACTCTTGATTTCCGAAGTTGAAAATCTCGAACAATTCCGCAGATAAATAGGGAAAAATCACAATTGAATATTTTCGAAGGAATGGATCCCAGAATAAATAAATTATACAAATATAACTATCTCATTTGGACACTGATAATTCCTGAGATAAACTCGACCGTGGATAATTCTTCCATATTTCCCTAACTCCAAGTCACCATCAAAGTTTGCTTCTACTGACTATTCGTAATCCGTTTCCGATGCGTGTATTCTGAACGCGATATGGTCATGCATGTTATTAGTAAAAGAATCCAAAAACTGAAAATTTGAAAACTTGATTAACGCATTGGGGCTCTTAGGTTTTTTTACAGATTGCGAAACACCTGATGAAATAAAATAAATAAAAACAGGTTTTGCAATAGCACACACTTTTATGATATACTCAAAAGTAGAAAATAAATTTTGATTGCCTCAAATTTTTCATCGAAATTTTCATTTAGTAAATTTGATGTGATGTGATTTGGGTGGCCAAGAAGAAAATCGTGTATTCAAACTACTTATATGTAAAGGCCACCCACTTTTATTCTTCACACCAAATTTACAAAATGAAAATTTCGATGAAAATTTTGGGGCAATAAAAAATTATTTTCTACTTTTGAGTGCATCATAAAAGTGTGTGCTATTGAAAAACCTGTTTTTTATTCATTTTATTATCTACTTTTGAGTCTTCAAGCTTTTTAAATTTTTCCAAGTTAATTCTTCATTTACAGTCCATATTTATTTATATGTATTCTCGAATGCAATTGTTGAAACGCGTACCAAAACTCGATAGATTAAAATATACTACGACTGTGGATTATGTGCAAAATTTCAACTCTGTAGCGTTCGTGGATCCAGAGATATAACGCATCAACGATGTTGAACGATGACAACGCTCAAGCCAACTTCAATAAAAGTCGGAATCGGAAGGCCCGATGCGTACCAAAACTTGAAAGGTTAAAACGTACAGCAAATGTGGATTAAGTGCAAAATTTCAGCTCTGTAGTTCTCGTGGATTCCGAGATATAACGCATCAACGATGTTGAACGACGCTCAAGCCAACTTCAATAAAAGTGTGTAATGAAAAAAACTTACAAAAAATAACTGAACGCGAGGCCTCGAGAGGCGAATGAATTGAGGTAAAGAAAAGGAACGGACCCATGCGAAGAATAAATTGGCTATAAGAAGATCAGAAAAGAGAAAGTGTGACATACGACGCGATAGACAGACAATACAGATAGAGAGAGATAAGAGAAACAGCCCTTAAGATCTTCAGGAGAAAAGGGAAGATGAAGGCGGAAGAGACGACGGGAGGGTGACATGTAGTGAGGGAAAAGGCGGGCTCCGAACGTAAGGGAAGTTTTCCCACTTAGAGACTAATAAACGCGGCGAGTTCCTGAAAGGAGGAGAATGGTATGAGTTGGGGAAAGGCAAAGGGAAGGAGAGGACGATGGGGTGTGGAAGTCGAAGGATAAAGAAGGCGGGAGGAGACGCGTAAATAGAGAGGGGAAGATTTCGCCAGCGAAACACGTGACGTGGCACTCTTGAAGGCTTCAAAGGCGCCAAAAGCTGTCTACGGAGTAACTGAGGCCTTAACCAACCATCTATCTTTTACCCCGCATCTCTCATCCTTCCCAACCCACTCTTTTCTTTCACTCTCTTCCCTGTTCTCTCTCTCTCTCTCTCTCCCGCTCCACTCCCTAAAATTCGCGCTACTTCCCTTTCCTCCTTCCCATTACCTGCCTCCATCTCTCAGCTGTATTCTCTTTGATTTTGAAATGCGCCGATTATGTGTCAGGAATACTTGCGACATGTATTACACGTATAGGATATTTTTTATCCTTGTTACTTAACGTCAGTTCGATTCATTTCATATGGCGGTATGTATGCTTTTTCTTATTCCTCCTAAATGTAAATTTGGTAAGCATCTGCCTTATTCCATTATCTTGACGGATTTTTAAAAATGCATGTGAGTCATGACAAAACTCTAAAAAGATGTAAATATTAAATTCATGATGTGGTTACAAAAATGCAATATCTGAATATCCGTTACCATCTAACGTATGCGTTATTATAAAATACGCAATAAATTTTAATCCCATCCACGGTCAAAAAACATTTTCAATGACATTATTTTAGGTCACTTTCATTTATTGAGTTATAGATTTATCGGAATTTACAGGGTCAAAATAAATGCATCTCATACAGTTTATTATTTTTTGTCTACAAAATTTCAAGATAATTATAAAAAACTTTTGAAAATTATACCTGAAATTTAAATATTCCTATGTTACGATATGTAGTCCAACCGCTCAGCATCTCGATTATAATGTTAACAAATTGAGTTTAAAAATGCGTTTTTAAAGGAAATTTTTAAGAAATGCCATTTCTCAAACAAATAACTGCATCACTGATTGAAAGTTCATGTTTCATTTATAAAGTAATAGCTCGCAATACGAAAAATGTTAAAATTCAATATTCCAGTCGTCAATTTTTATTAAATCGTAGCATTTATCAGCATTATTTTATGCTACTGAATCCAAAACTACAGCGCGCCCTGATTACCTTTCCCCGCATTGATTTTTTTAAAATATGAAATAAATTTTTATGAGCCATTAAAGAAGTATAGACACACAAATATCAGTCCGTTGAAAAAAAAACCATCGCATAGACGAGGAAAAGTGAATTCAGACCATTTTTACGGAGGAATAATTGGTAAAATAGGCCGCCGCAGTGCATTAAATTTAAATAACATGGCTGATGTTTGATGGCGCAGTAGATTTTTGTTTTGGCACTTGAGAAAAATTCTTGCTCTCGAAAATGAATGGTAACGACTAGGGTAATGAAAAAGCATGTTTAGAGATGTTTTATGAAAAACCACCTAGAAATAAATTACCGGAAAACGTTTTAACAATCAGGTATTTTCATTTTTGAAACAACCACTTTTCAACGCTTTTGGAAAATGAATATCAAAATAAATTAAAGGTTACACGCGACAAGGATGAAAGAAAGGTGGACAGCGAAACGATAAAGCGACATTTTAAATTTTTTTCTAGCAAAAATTGCCATAAAAAATCTTAGACGAAGGCGTTACAGACGTTCGCCTCGTTTCGGAAATAATAATCATTGCTTGATCTTAACCGGTTATCCAAGAACAATTTCCCAGAGTACGTATGATTGAGGTGAAAGGCTCGTCTCCTCCTCTTCTCCTAGTAACGCGGTCTCGTTTGATCCTGCTAGGAGAAGAGGAGGCGACGGAGTCGCACGTCGCTATGCCGTGACTGAAATACCTCGAACACATCACTCCTCCGTTCTCCGCTGCTTACCGCATATCATCAGCAAAAAAACCGTATCACGTTGCGTTAAAAAATCCACTAATAAATCCGGAAGGAGTTAGTTAACTAAACCGCCAGATACATAAGAGGGAAATTCTGTTTTGCATAAGACCCTTTCTCCTTAAATTGAGTCAACAAAAAGGACTGACAAAATGTGATTTCGAGAAGGATTTCAAGATTTTAAAAAAACCTATTCCTCCAAGTTTGATTTGTAAGAGAAACAATATGTATTTTACTCCAATACCTATATAGCATACTTATATCCATGCTGCATCTTTATAAACTTTGACATATATTTTAAATTTCTTAATTTATTCACATAGCCGATTACAAACAGCATTTTTATGATAATGTGAGTAACAAAATAAAACAGTAGGCTTGAATTTGACTGAATAGCAATATCAAATACGTTTGCTGATAAGAAAATCAAAGAATATTAGCATCAGAAAGAAAGGTTCATGATTCATATTGAACTTTAGGTTGAATTTATTATTATTAATTAATTTATTATTGTTAATTAAAAATACATTAACATATCATATGGATAAAATTATTCTTCAACAGCTATCCTATTGCAAATATACCGAGAGCGATTTCCAAAGTAGAAATAATTCATTGTCCTCGAATATTAATTACGTAAGTTTTAATAATAATCGAACAATGATTTTAATATCGAGCAAAATGCATGCTAAAAAATATAACGATTGTAATCGGAATTTCTCTAACAATGAGTAGATACAAACAAAACATTTACATCAACAGCAACAACAGGATGATATACTAAATTAAAGAAAGAATGTATCAACTACTTACATTTCAAGCACAATGATGAAAACATAAATGAAGTTTTTTTTGGTAACAGCTAAGCCATAATGGTTTGTCAGCAGGTGCCATGGTTTACATTTGTGGTGATGTTGCTATCAGAGCAGATGGAATGGCGTCCCGCCGAAGGAGCTGGTTTAACAATGTATGGTCAAAAGAATTAATAAAGAATATAAATAAAAAGTCAGATTAAAAAAATATATGCATACGGTGTTTTTTGCTCTTAAATTCAGACAAATTTAAATAGCAAACACGCATTTCTAGGTAATGTAATAAAAACAATCTAAACGAAGGTCTTTTAAAGAATAGCAATCAACCACATTACTTGAAACAAGTTCTAAGTTAGTGAGTTTCACATATATGTGTGGATAATTCGTGTATAATGCATTTTGAATATCCGTAATATAAAAATATAACTTCGCCTACAAGCTGCGCGATGAATTTCAATTTTTAAAGCAGTTTGAAGTTAGCTAGCAATTTTTTGCAGTGAATCATTTTCGCGTACTTGAGATGAATAATTAATACTCCAGGTGTAGCAGAAGCCGCCACGCAAACTACAAAGCTCTACAAGCCCAAAACTAATATTTGCCGACATTTTTTTTTACGGTTTATGGCTTTGAATTGCTACCGTATCCTCTGTGCGACGAAGAAGCGGATTCCAAATCGGATAATAGGATTTTGTGTCGAGTTGTGGCATGTATGAAAGGGCGAGACACGTGACAGGGTGATAAACAGATTCCACGCAGTTATATCGAGGCTATTCAGAACAGAGCAGCATCCAAAAGCGCGGCACGCAAAATATTGCTGCAACAATATTAGAGTGACGTAACCTAGTTACATGGATCGATAATGATTGCCATAAATTCGGCTAAACGAAGCTTAACTTCTCGTAACTCCAAATCAGACGAAAAAATACAAAAAATTTACCTGTGACAAATTCCATTTTTTTACGTACAATAAAAAACAAAGGCGACCGGGGTTACGACGCAAAATGTCATCTTCGAGTACTTGCGTTGTACTAAGAGATAAAGGTCACGTTTTATTTCTGATAAACTGAAAATCTTATGTTTCTGCCTTCGATATGTTTACTTAGTTAACCCCTCAAGCGCAATATTTCATAAACTTCTGGTTATAAACATAAGACGCATTTTCCAAAAATCCACTTTTTAGGTAGAATACACTTCTAAAAGAATATCGCCTTTCATGAAAATATTTAAAACATAGGAGAACTGTATAACTATTTTATGTTTAAAAGCAATGATTATCATTTCAACGTATCAAATAACTCAAACGTGTGTTGTTTGGCTCATTAAGTCATACGCATTTTCTAATTTTAATCCGTTCATAAAAATACACCGAAAATTTATTATGTACATATTTCTTTTTTATAAATGATGAGTAATGATGCCTTGTTCCGCACGAACTTATATGTAGGCTCGGTAGGATTCAATTTAAATCGATAAATGTCGATAAACATCGAATTTGTAAAAATTTCAAATTCGACGAAAACGAATTATCGTCGATAAGTATCGATTTTTCACCACTAATTTTTCCATGAAATTACGCGAAATGATTGTTAAACTTGATTTACTACATTCACACAATGTATTTTAGCTCCAAAGATCCAAAACGGATAAGAAAATCGGCATTTGCCATATCAGATGGCAACACTTCATTCGGTATTCCTTATTCACTCTATATACATGTATATGACAAATTCAAATACAAGTATGAGACTTGTCCTAGATTTGTATACGATTTAGTATATACAAATCTAATACAAGTATAAAAATTTTTAAGCGTTCACATTTGGTTGGACAAGTCAGTAGACAATATGTCTTCGAATGAGGAATATCTGTTCATTTATGCTGCTGCAAATTATGAAATTAACAACAAAGTAGAAAAAAGAAGAAACGTCGGTGGTGGATAGGAAATTTTTTGTGCAAAAGTAGTCACGGTGCATATAAATCAATAATGAATTGCTTAAAAATCGAAGACACACGAACTCAACACTACCGCACGTAAATAATGTAGTGACAATGACAGATGATTTAGATCCTACAGCGCATGCGCGAGTTGGTGGATAAATACAAGTTTCCCATTCGGTGCGTAGTACTTGTCTCATGCAGTATAAAATCTTAGACTTGTCTTATACATATCCTATACTTTTATTTCCATTTATACATGTATATTTATTCTATTCTATTCTATATTTATCTATTCTATTCTATATTATTCTATTTATTCTATTCTATATCTATGTATATTCTATTTATGCATGCTGAAAGTACCCGGCGTTGCTCGGGTTTTTAAGTCAAGACAAAAATAGTGAGGAAGATATGAGAATAAGACCGAGTAATGAAAACAGGTTAATTTTTATTAAGGGCTTAATGGTGTGCAATCCTTGTCTTCCCATCTTTTACCCAAATAAATAAATTTTCCCGCATCCATTATCGACAATTTTGGCGACTGTGTTTTTTATCACATAATCATAATAAACAATCGATGGAATAACTTTTAAAATATAGTTATTTCACTCGAATTGATTTCCAGTGGAAGAAACTGCATCGTATTATGTGTTCATGAATCTGAAAAAATGAAAACCTTTGGCAGGAATTGCAAGCTCTAGGGATGCAACCGGTGGTAACACTTTTGAAGATATATTCAAATTTAGCTTAACAAGACGCTATTCCATGCAAAGGCTGAGTCTGTGGGTATAATTTATCAGGTGAATATTTTAAAGCGAAACCTACAAAACAAAATGAATTCTCGGACTTTGAAATAGATTGCGGCGATAAAAAGTTTGTTAGTATGATATGGAAAGTGTTGTTATAATAAAATAATTATAATTGGCTCAATTGATGCATACAAATGTTCAGCTGAAGAGAAAGCAAAACGGACATATAGGTATTTAAAGGAGGAAGAATTTAACGATTATATTTTGGTCGAAATTAAAGAATTGCTATAGAAGATTTCTTATTGTACCTTCTGTGATGTTTTACTTTCTTAATTTCCAATGTAAATGAAAAAACAAATTTCGCTGTCAATTATCGGAAACGAATGCATACATTCCTATCAAATAAAATATTGCAGGCGATGGAAATCGCCGATTCCATGGGAAATCGTTGGTATTATATTGGTAAAACTAATTGATGCTTTTGTTCCGAGTAAATTATTCGAGTGTATACTATACTAAAATTACAATTTGGAAATAACGATTCAAATATGACGCCATTAATTCCCATTAAAAGCATTAAATCAATTCTATCGTAACACATAAGATATCAGTTCCCATTTAAAAGCATTGAACTTGTTAACATGGTTAATAGCATTTGGAATTGTTGAAAAGAAGAATAAAAAGCCTATTTATGTGATTAAAATCAGTTATTTAAGCTAATTCGGCATGGATTTTAATTGTGCTTTCAAAAATAAGCAACTCCATTCTTTTTTCTATATAACAGTTTTTGTCCCGAGTTCGAATCTTAATTTTAAGTAATTTAAAAAAGCATTTTTGTACCCGTTCGCACAGAAACTCATGGTACACTTATGGCCTACTATTGAAATTGAACAATGGGGTAAAAAATAACTCCATAAAAAACGTTATGTTGACCAAACTCTGACCATTCACTAAGTTAAGATGTAAGGAAAAATCGTACCAAATTTGGTTGTTACAGCTTTTATCGTTTAGGAAACAAACAAACAAACAAACTCTTCAAAATATACACTCGTAATAGATAAGATTTGTATACGTACATGTATATAGTGTGAACGCACCTTTATACTTGGCTTTCTAGGGTCGTTTATTTCATTGTTTTAAGGACCCATGCTTGAAACTCGAAAAATCCATACCCTACTTATATGTACGACCTTCGTGTGCCACCAAATAAATCTGCTTATATCTGCTGCGGATTATATGTTACAAGTCACGTTACTGTATCTAAAAGCGCGCAAGATAATTTCCCGACCGATTGACCTAATTGAGTTTTGCATCAACCTTTGAACGGAGTCATGAAAAATAGAGATAACTCTAGTCATAGAAAAAAATTTTCCACATACATTTTGCTCCAGATAAATGATCTTAATTAAAAGAAAAAATATAAAATACGACGTTTACCTTTATATAATCACCCATCGCTTTATCGCCATTGAGGCCGGCTACTTTGTAGTCGAAAAGCACGTCTGGTTTTCCCAATTGTATTGTAGGTATCAGAGTTTTCATCGACAATCCATCCATCGAATGTCTAGGTAGATATTATCATTAGCGGTTTTTTAATTCCGCTAATGTAATCGTTCTGTTCATCAGTCTGTCCGTCCGTCACACTTCTGTGTCCGGTGAACTACTTCTACACCGGTCAAATTAGAGCAACCATATTTCCAGGATAGTCTTGGCTGATGAAAAATGGAGAAACCTCGAATTACCATAAAAATATTTTATGATTATTAGGTTTCTCCATTTGTCATTATTTCTAACCATAGGGTTCTGTTATTCTCTTTATTTTTGGCTGATGACAGTCATGAACCCTACTGATTTCGGGGTCCGTTTGTCTATCCTTTTGTCTTTTAGCAAGATTTTAAAAACTCCTTATTAACTATCTACACGGGTTCGCTACCACGGTAAATTTTCGTTTTGTTTACGTTGCTATAACAATAAAAGCGAAGCGTTAAAATGTTCAATTTATTTTCGAAGAAGGATAAATATAACATTACAAACTGCGGTGTTTTAAATAACTTTTGATTATAACGTACACCTATACATATTTTATATTTAAAAGAACGCCCTCACACGTGGGTATGTCAACGTAAATAAAACGGCGCAGGCCTGATTCCTCCGCGGCGAAAAGGATCTGATTGTTTCTCACATTGAATTCTGGAGGATGGAGGCGATTTACGCCTTCCTTGTAGTTCTGCCATGTATCTCGCTCTTCCTATCGGCAGACGATGACCGACGATTCGAAATATATGTAGTAGTTATCTGACGCATATCGCCGTAGACGAGAGCGACTCCCCTGCCGAAAGACTCATACGACACGGAAGCACTACTATCTCACTGTAATCCAAAAGCGACGGCTAACACCGTAATATTTTCGCAACAAGGAATCGACAGCGTGTGGTAAGTCAATATCACAGAAATACTCACGTGAATCAAATTATCGCTATAATTTAAGAATATCGATGAGTATCAAGTTACTTATTGACTGATATTCAAAGGCATTCGCATCGAATCGCCTGTTTAAATGGCGAAGAAATAAATGGTTCATAAGTCACTTCTGGCCTACGCGCAATGGGTATCAGAGAGGTAGTGCTATGAATATCGACTGAATTAAAAATTTTACGGAGAAAGATGACTGCCCAATTTATAATATGAATTATGAACATAAGCGTTTAAAAGATATTTTTCCGAATGTGTATATATCTTTAACGTGGAGGTCTTTACCAATACTGAGCAATCCCATCTTGTTTCAGCTGTTTGCAATACAAAAATTGAATGACCATGTGTTTTTACATAGATGATTTTTCAGTCTTACTTTAAACAGGTGTTTCAGACATAGCCGTCAAACTTATAATGTTAATCTCTCGAGTGTCATTAGGCGTTCTTTACCAGCGAAGCGATAGTAGCGGAACGCCTTATGGCAGTGATGCTCAACCCTTAGGTACCTGTCGTGCGCCATTTTCCTATGGCCGAGTGTGTCACTTCATTTGTGGCGTCCAATAAACGTACGTCTAATACATATATTAAAGAGAATTATGTCCTTCTTTCTGTGTGTTTGCACGTTTGCATAGCTGCAGCACATCTTTCATTTGCATTTTAAAATCACTTAGAATTGCGATATGAATGCGGGACTTGCGCCAAACGACGCCTAAAAGAACGGATGTTCATTTTGCAGCCATAGATTTTTTAATCCGAGTCGAATCGTTCCACAAATTTGTTATTAACACGAAAATTTGGCTAAATTTTAGACAACAAAATTTCGTCGTCAAGGGCGACGGCATTGTTGTTGATCTAGCAAAATTACGTCTATATCTAAAACCAATGACATGAACTTTGAAATCAATTGTGAGAACTTTTCTTATATATTTTGAATACGTTTTAATCGAAAGGGAAATAATGATGGCTTAATTTGAACGATAGGTTTGTCTACTGCAGTGCCATTTCTAGAGCGTGGAAGAAATGCGAACGAACATACGACCGCTAATATTAGCTTTTTGTATTGTTTACCTTGACTATGAAAGAACTTAGTAAGCAGCTCGTTTAATATACACATTTTTTGTAATTACTATAAATGAACCGGCCATGCGTCAAATATCTTGCTTAATAATCGAAATAAATTAATCATAATCATTTTCAATATAGTAATTTGCTTTAAACTGCCCAATAAAATTTGCAAACGAAAAGATATTTTCAATGTACGCGTGAAGTATCTTCCTATTTGAAATGTTGAGTTGTCCATCATTACAATGAATTGGAGTCGTTTCTGACTTAAAGTTCTTACGCTAAGTGTTTATTTGTTTTAAATTTACATGAAACTTTTCAAATAAATTTTCAATCGGTTTTTGTCCATGATTCTGTTTCATTGTAAGCTGTGTAAATTCAATTGAAAGCCTGAGTCCAATACTGCAAAAACCCGAGATCAACAATGCCAGCTACCATAGCAACCTCTTTATGAAATATTCGAAAAATCGGGAAAAAAATCGAATATAAACTTAAAATATGAGGGAGGAGAATGGAAGAGAGAAAAGAAGGAAGAACGGGAAGTGCCTTAAATTTAATATTTAATCCACGCATACCCGTCATATTGACGGGCTTTTATACTAGCATATGTAATAATAATAAATCCTAGATTTTTCTCGCAAATAAATCCGATGTAGCGATCTGAACCGTAATGAAATATTGCGATCATCGTTTTCAATCTCAGATATATTTTGCGTAAAAATGAAATGTTTATAAAAATTGTGTATAGAACAATGCACCACGTAGGAGTATCTCATGCGCCATAGGATGAGGAACCCTACCTTATGGGCATGTCTCACTTGTCCGTCCAACTGTCGTGACTTTCATCTCTTGGACTGCTTGACGGATTTTTTATTAACTTAAGTATTATTAAAATTCATCGCGGTATTTTGAATTTGAATTTCATCCGTCAATTAAAACTTCCACCCTACATAAGCACTTAAATAAACTTGTATCTCGTCAAATGGCACCCGTCAAGCAACGATTAAATACTATATTTATATCTCCATAGCTCTTATACGATGCATAAGGTATCGATTAAAAACATTTTTCGGATAGAGGACAACATTAACAACAAAAACGTCCGCGAGACAATATAATTACGACTTATAGTTTCCGAGAGAAAAATTCGAGAACCGCCCAATATTTTGATACCGTTTTGTACGTAAATCGGGAAAATAATTTTTTATGACTTTTTTACAGTGGTAATAAACGAAGAAAGTATGTCAAATAGGGGCATCAATAATCATGAGTGACGCACCAATAGAATAGAGCAATCGATAAAAGCCAGCCACTTGAGAAGATAAATATATTTTAGATGCCATTTGAGTGCCAGAGTCTTTATGCTGTTAAGCATTGTTAATGTCAGTCACTGACTACTTAATATATTAATTATCAAAAAATTATGCTGCTGTCATTGACAGAAAAACTGACTGAAATGCCATGATGCAAAGATAATTTTATCGACTCTTGAGCTTCATCCAGCCGTCATTTTTATGAATCAGTTTTGTAAGGTGCTTTTCTATGTTGATAAAAATGTTCGCTAATAATTTTACATCAAGTTTTATGATACCTGAAAATATTTGCTCTATGTTGGTTACAGTATTTGATGATAAGAACAGATAAACATGAGACCATTTACGGTTTTAAATTCTCAAATGGGTTTACATAAAAATCAAAAAGATTTTTGAGAAAATTCTAAAATTCAAATTCGGCGACTTTTTCAAGAAAAAACATGATCGTTTTCGTTATGTACTACAAAGATTACAATGTCTACTTTTCAATACTATTTGAACAGGTGTGGACTAGATTTACCAAACTGATGAATTTAACAACCAAGGTTTCCGAGTATCATCCTCAATTCAAGAACATCGTACAACATTTTTGCCATTGATCTAGACGAAAAATCTCGAATAAAAGTATGCTACTGACAACGCAATTCTTTCATAACTTGTTTACCCTTTATGTCGGCAAAGCACAAATTTTCTAAGCATCTTTTTTTATCTTTTCTTGTTTCAGGGAATTTTAAAAGCTCTCTACGCTTGTACTGGAGCGCAGTACGAACCCGGCATTGCCAAAAAAACCTCTTCCTTTAATTAAAGACGGAAACGCTCTAATCACCCCATCAGCTTAATCAAAACAACCCAGTCCAAAAAGTTAAAAGCACCGACGCATCCGCAGATGGACGAAATGTCCATCTCAGCGCATTAAGCTCCGAAACACACACGAGAGAATCATTTAGGGAGACACCAACGGAAAAGGTTAATCGAACCGGGGACCGTTACTCAGAAATCATATACCATAATAGTTCTATTAGGAGGCTCAGCATGCGGTTCCAAATGACGTTATCCTCAAAACCCGCGGATGGCCATGAAAGGGAATAGGGTGAAAGGTGTGAAGAAGAGGGTTGATGCCGGCAAAAGATGAAAAGGCATGAGAAATGGAGAGTGGCGAATTGAATTATGGTAGATGCACTCAGGAGTCCTGACGCTCTCATCTGCTAAAGTCTTTGCCCCCCCCCCCCCTCAAGGTCCGCCTGTCTACATTAGTTTTTCTCACTCCCTCCATTCGCCTACATTTATCTCCCTTCCCTTCGTCTCCTTTTTCTTCTACCCTCATATCTGCCCTTCCATAAGGGTTGTTTGGATGATGCCAGGTTACAATCTTTTCCTACCTCACGCCATTGTCTTGCATTCCATCTATCTCTTTCCTCCGTCCTCCTCCGCCAAAAACAAATCTCTTAAATGTATTTTATTTCCTATCTCTCAACTTCTATAATTCTTCCACCGTCTCTCTCATAACAAACCTTACTTTCTCCTATCCACTCTGCACTCTTTCTCTTCTTTTTGGCTTCCTTTTTCACTTCTCCAAATCCATCTCCACCATTTTATTTCCTTACTTTCTCCCTTACCAATCGCGCATTTTCTCCACCATTCACCTTCTTCCCAGACACCAACGTCATTTCATGCCATCTACCCTTCTTTTTAAGCCATTTTCAATCAAAATCGTTCTCCTTCTACTACGCTTACCTTTTCCACAGGGCCGGCCCGAGCTACGGGCGAGCAGGGCGGCTGCCCGGGGCGCCAAAGGTTTGGGGGCGCTATCTATCTATGCATTACTTGCAAGTGAATAAATATTGGATATCAATTTAACTCGAGAAACAGGCTGGAATACTGATGGCATTCCTTTTAATTTTTCATCATCAATAATATCTACAGAGCGATGAATAAATTAACACGTACTTTGTAAATATCTAAAACAAACATTAACGGAGGGGGGCGCTGGAATGCTATCTCGCCCAGGGAGGCAAAATTCCTCGGACCGCTCCTGTTTTTCCAATCTCTTGATTACTCATTGCTTCCTTCCTCTCCCTCCTATTGCATTTCTTCTTGCCTCTTTTTCCTCACCCTTCTTCATTCATCACCTTTCTTTCCCTTCTTTTTTCTCTCTCTCCTTTAGCCTAATATTCCAGTCTTTGCAGCCCTATGTAACACCTCCGTCTTCATACTTTTCGTTTCGTTTTTGCTTTCTTACAAAATATTGTTCCATTCGACGTTCACATAAAACAAGGCTTCTCTTTCGCCTTTATGCAACTCATAATTTATCACATCTGCACGGAATCTGTTATTCTGCGAATTCGGGAGAAAAACCGCGTTCGTCGATGTTTATTTATAAGGAAGACGATGAATTTCTAATGGATTTATAAATTGTTGATTCCTATTATTATCAAGACTTTTTCACTAATTATTTCAAGATAAAATTTTCCGGCCTAGTGGAGACATTATTAAAGATATTTTTGCATTGAAACCATCTCGAGCAAACTAAATTTTAGCAGCGTTTCTGAAAATCAAGTTTTCCCTACTTCAACCGTTCATCTCTAGATCCAGTTTTTAATTACATTGTTGTTAGTTCGTTCCTTATTAATATTTTCTACAAAAAAGGCATTCTCAGAAAAGACGATAACGACAGATATTACAATTCTACCCGGCATTCAGCACATTTATTCACTGTTTTATCTCATTACTATGCAAAATAATTGGTCTCCTATGGGAAATATATATTTTTTCTTAAACGACGAAAGCTTTTGTGAAGGTTCTGAGTAGGTTTTATACTGAAAATGTTTTTTTTTTACTCGGAGAGACGCAAAATTTTCCCTCCTCCCACGCCGATTTCTCGGATAAAACAAGGCGATCCCGCCTCTTGTTCTTCGATCGCCTTCCCCACCCAACCTGCTCGCTCGACTCGCTTCTTTTGTTATTTCTCCCTCCTCCTCCTCCTCTCTTCCCTCCCGCAACACTTCCTTATTTGTCCCTTCGCTTGCACCCTTAAGCCCTCACCCACCGCATACATCACTCTTCCTCCTCTCCCTCTCCCTACCCTTGCCTTGCTCCCTAATCGCTTACCTTCTCTCTCCTCACACATCCTCTCACCACTCTTTCTCTTCTACTCTTGTCCCTTTTACGTCTTTCCCTTTCTCCTCTCCTGCTCTTTTCGGCACCCTTTTCGCCTTCTCTCTCTATCCCTCCCCATAGCAACAGCTCTTCCATTTCCCCTGGTCCCCCCCCCCCATCCCCCCGACACTCACACAACCGTACGCTTTTCTCTTTGCCACCTCTTTTCTAGTTACTCGCTCGAGCATTTTCAACGCCTCCTTAGCAGCCAAGTACGAAAAAAGGAGTTTTTTCTTTTTTTAGATTTATTTCGTACGATGCTCTCATAGCGTAGCGTAGTTCACCATGGCTCGTGATTTTGTTGAAAAGATGATTCTTAAAAAATAAGCTTTAGGAATATTTATTTTTGTACAGGATCTAATGAAATATTGTGCGCAATAAACTGGTTCATTTTGAAATGCTTGCTTTATACCCTTAATTAGCTCGTTTGAGTAACTTATAATATATACATAATGTAATTTACAAATATGCTACAAAAACAGCTTCGTCTAGCAGCCTACTATAAGAAATAACACATTCCATGCGAATCAGATCATTTCGTGTCTAAAGATGAGAAATTATTTCATTTATGAATGTTCCCCATGCATGCGAATCAAGACGGGCGTAAATTCTAAATATGAATGTTTTCAAAAATATTAAACGTTATGATTATAATAGCGCAAAGGCAAAATTAAACATTTAAGATATACCGGATAGGGAGGATATTCGATATGAATATAGACAATGCTTTAATAAATTTTTAAAATATCACTGTTTGACGTAAATTAATTAAAATGTAACTCGAAATCGTTAAAAAATACATCCCAAAAAACGCCATAAGTGTAAAAGAATGCCGCTCGTGTGCAAAAGAAACAAAATTGTGTAAAAAACACGTTTTTCCGTACAACGATCAAAATTCACGGCCAAGATAAATACAATTGTTTTCTTAAAGACTTAGTAAGTTTATTTATTCCATAATTTCAGCGGAGTGGTCTCAAGTCAGAGCGCTTTTAAATAAATGCTTTTTCCACGAAAGTTCGAAACTCGGCAGAGAAAACGGTACGTTATTTTTAAATTGGGTGGCACTCAAGTCCTTACTGCTAATTATCACGAAGTTATCGTTCCTAAAATACCCTCTCCTGAGCTTTTCCGCCATGAGCGTAAAGTACAATTAAACAACATAGAACACTTCCTTTCGCATCCCAAAAACTGTTCCCGCGACAAAACGGGGCCTTTTTTACGCATTTCTTCCTTTTTTCATCGTAAGTTACGCTTTTTCTGTTCTCTGTACTCCAAAAAAAACCTTTCATCCCCCGTAACTCTCTCTCTCTCTCTCTCTCTCTCTCTCTCTCTCTCTCTCTCTCTCTCTCTCTCTCTCTCTCTCACTCTCTCTCTCACTCTCTCTCGAACACTTTTTCCATCATTCTTTTTCCTTCATTCTTACACCTGTGTCACCTTTCTCCCTTCGCTCTTTATACTTTCTCTTTTTTCCAGTATTTCTTATCGGCCTACCACTAATTCAAATCCTCTCCATCTATCTTTCTTTCCCTTGCATCCCCACTTATCTTTCCATACTTCTCTTCCCATCCACTGATTATTTCTTCCTCCTTTCTCTCCACCGATTCCTGTATCTCTTCCCTTTCACTACCATTTTCTTGCATTTCTCTTCCCACTACTTTCTCCACTCATCCTCTCCTTCATTCCACTTTCCTCATCTCTCATCCTTTCTCCCTATCCCGATTCTTTCCCCCACCATATTCCCCTCCAATTCTATCTCCGCTGCACCCTTCCCCCCCCCCCCTACCTCCCACCCCATGCATACACCTCCCTTCTCGCTTGTTACCTAAACCAACTCTCTCTCACATGCCCCGCCTCCCATCCTCTCCGTGTTTCCTCAGAGGTCGTTCATATTTTCGCCGGGACGCGGCGCCCCTGCTGCTTCTCGGAGACTTTTATGGCCAATAAACACGATCCCAGCGTAATGAGTTGTTTTTCCTCCTGCCCACCTCCGCTCCCTTTTCTCCTCCCCTCCTTTTCTCCTCTCCTCCTTTTCTCCTCCCCTCCTTTTCTCCCCCCCTCATTTTCTCCTCCCCTCCTTTTCTCCTCCCCCTCCTTTTCTCCTCCCCTCCTTTTCTCCTCCCCTCCTTTTCCCTCCCTGTAATCCTCCCTTGTTCTCTCCGTTTTCCTAAACCTCCTCTACATCGCCTCGCCAAAAACCCCACCATCTTGGCCTCTTTTTCCTTTTCTCCCTCTTTTTCTCTCTTTCGCTCCTTCGTCGTCATCTGCTATCGCTCCATTCATATGTTTTAACTTGTCTCTTTTTCCCATTTCCTCCAAAGCGACCTTCTTTCTCGCCTCATTTCCATCTCCTATACCTTCATTCACTTCCTTCTATTATTCTTCGTGTTTATCTTATTATTGTCTGGTTCCTGATGTCTTTCTATTTTCCTTTTGTCCGCAATTTTCCTCCCTACCTACCCTTTTTTACTCATAAAGTCTTTGATCTGAAAGGTAGAGTCGAGATCTTAGGTATTGCTTTCGACTCCTCATCCATGTGATCAGAGGACCATTTCCAATTTACCTTCAAGCCCAGCAAACAAAAGATCAATTTCCTCACATTTTTACCCCCGCCTATTCATCCTATCCCTTCTAATACAGTCGAATCTCTATGGATTAAACTTTAAAAAATTCCAATTCCAATACTAGGCACACGAAATTTTTATCAATATTTGTAAGTCGACTTGAACTGCCATAGCTAGAAATATTTTGTTTTCGAGTAACAGAGTTGTTTTAACTTTACTTATTTCCCTTCAGTTTCCTGCGCAAGTTTCCATCTCAAATACTTTCCTAAAATACTACCTTAATTTAAAAACCTGTAATCACAGAATCCGAAGTTGCAACGTTTTCTGTGAGCAACACTGAGCATTTACATGTGTTGAAATACATAATTGCATGTATTTTTATTTTTAAACACTTTTAAAAGTTATTCGTGACAGATAAATTATATGCCTCTCTAATCTCACAAAAGTGAATAATAATATACAGAACCGCTACGCCTAATATAAAAGACAATTTTTCACTAGATAAGTATATAGGTATTGATACTATGTAACTAAATCTGAGATATTTACATTTCAAGTATAGTATTTATACATAAAAATGCATACAACTATTCCTGCACCATTTTTGAACGCCTTTAGTAATACAATGTTCTCGCTAATAAAGGTCGGCACGAGAGTTAATGAATGACTTTCGACAGCGTAACAACTGAAAGGAATACGGAATTTACAAAAGTTATTTACAATAAATATTCGTGAAAAATAACTTGAATAGTTCATCATTAACTTAGTTTTCCATGTGAGAAGATTTTCTACATTTAGCACGTTAAACTACAGTGCACATTGACTTACTCCCAATGAAATATATATATATATATATATATATATATATATATATATATATATATATATATATATATATATATATATATATATATATATAAAGAAAACCTCACAGCACAATGAATATCTTGCACTCTATTAAGTTTAACTGCAGAAGTAGTAAATTTTCTTGATAAAACGAGCATAAAAGAAACAAATAAAATAAAAGAAGAGTTGCCCAACTTAAGGCGGTTATCAAGCAGTGATTTGCCAATAGCGTATTTTAAGAAAGACCTTTCGATTTTTAGAACACTATAGGTGAAACGCCACCGAGGATGGCAGCTTTGCAAGTGAAACCGGTTTCTGGTTTTTCTAACGTTTTTTGGGCTGATGAAACCATCTAAATTATTAATCAGAAATTCCTACCTAATCGCGAATAAAAAGTCGAGTTTATTATAATCACTACGATAACGGAGAGATTCACTCGTGCTCGACTCAACTAGCAAATAATGAAACGCATCATTCGAACTCCCTAATACTAATTTCGTATATCATCCACTTCACCCTTTCACGCATTCCTGTTTCCTCTGCATCTTCTTTATACCCGCCTCATCTCTCCATGTCTACGTCTTTTGTTTCCATCTCGGTTTATAACCTCCTACCGGTCATCTCCCGGTCGTCAATTGTACGCCCTCTTTCCAGGAAATCTTGACTTTTTCATCTTAAGGCATTTTTTCCATCGTTAATTTTTCAGAGGGGTTTTCATTGGACCTTTTACATTTTGGTAGGATTATAGAATGAAGACAGCGTATGAATACAGAAGCCGTTAAAATTTAACCACACAAGATAATGCGACTAGTGGATATTTTTTTCTTATCTTTCATGCAGGAGAAGATTTGAACTTCCAATAAGTTTACCAATTTTTCTCGCAAAGTGCAGATAACAAAAATAGTTAAATATATGCATATAGAATTAACCTGATTATGATTATTTGAAAATTAAATTACTCTCAATATTATATAGATAATTCATGAGATAACACAAAAATGCTCTTGCATTACAAATGATTACAAATTATTTGTTAGGCTGGTTTCCAAGGGAAACTTAGCCTTATGAAATGGTCCTGTGTGTGTGTGTCCCCTACTAACAACTTTTGCACCAATGGACCGATTTTCATGAAACTTGGTATGAGGCTCGTGCTGCCAGGACCCACCTCCGGGCTATATTTTATTTGGCGAAGATTGAAGTCCCGGGTTCGATTCCAGGATCGTTTTTCCCTATTTGTTTTACATAGGGAATCTCAAACCCATGGTGCAGAGATGTCTTCTTTAATACATTAAAATAACTTAAAATTGTGATATCGGAGCGAGGTTTGTAGTTTTCTAAGTGGAAAAGAATGTAGATTTTAATCCTTACCACTAAATTTTGATAATTGATCGTATTTTCTTGAATTTCTATAAAAACAGCGCTTTTGCGTTTTAAATCGCATTTTATCGGATTTTTGCCATGGAGACGATTATTTCCGAACTCAGATTGAGCATAGACGAGTGAACAAATGGTTTATTATGCGTTCTTTGCACGAAGTGAACACATATAGGGGAGGACGTTTCCGTCCGTCCGCAAGTTAAAACTTTGGACATATTATGATGAAATTTGGTATTGGGGAGTTTTGCTACAATAATGGGGATTTCGAGTTCAACAATCTGGTCTGTCGTCATGGGAACTTTTCACAAAAAAACGCAACATTTTCATGAAATTTTGAATTTCTATGCAAAGCTCAAGCGATTTTGAACCGAAAGCAAAAATCGACGATAAGAATAAGAATTTTTGTTTATTTTTCTTTCAAATGGCATTTATCCGAAGATTGTAGGTTAATTACTCTTAATTTAATTTTGCAAAAGAAAAAAGCCTGCAGGTCAAAAAATCGATTTCTACGGGTTATGTTATGGGGAATGTATCACCAGCTATGGACTGGAAATCGGGACATTTTTCGTAAATTTTTCTTCGTCAGAGCATTTTTACTTATGAACAGACCATTTCCGCCAAATTTTATTGTTATAAGTACGTATTTGATGAAATTATTCGTCTTGTAATGTATTTTTATCACCAGTTACGCACGAACAAACGAACCTGGGATTTTATTATATTTGGATAATTCTGTTTTCGTGTCTGCTATCGATGAATAACCAACTATTGTAGGCTCTAATTATTTTAACTCTTTGTTCGACTCTACTTACGGTGAATCGCCATTTATAACGGCTTCTTTACAGCGGCAATGCTCTTCTGATAGTCAACATTTCCGTTGTCGCTGAATCCATACATAGGTGTTGAATTTATAGTAATAATACTCATCACTGTCATTTCAATTTGTACACTTTGCATGGAATATGAGTCAATTCCTTGGATGCTGAATCGCACTTACTTCAAAGAAGAAAATGGAGATGTTTGTGTCTGTGTATAGTAGTAATGAAGCTCCAATTGCGATTTTTACGTTCAAAGTAGCTTCTGCGTTGAACTTCCCGTTATTTTACCCTAACATCAATGTTTCCAAAAGCAGCGGTTATGCGGGGAAAATCTATTGCAGATCGAATCGCAAATAAAACATACTACAGGAGGCCTTATATGTGTATAAAAAAACACCATGTAACGTCGATGACTACCTTGCTCAACACAGCTTCCCCCTTCTTTTGTATATGTTCTGGTTCAGCCTCTCCGGTGAGCAGTTAACATTAATTTCCTGCCTCCTACGCTCCCTCCACCCCATCCCCACCTCCTGCCTACGTCACGGTCCTACAATTGCCCCATACTTCTCCCTGGCTACCTCACCTCCCAACTTCCCTCTCCGGAAACAACCGAGATCGCTTGTACAACATACTAAAGCTCTTGTTGCGCGTTTTTTATGTACCCCAATTTCCTAAAACGTGTGTTGCCTTGTTTTGATTTTTCCCTCTTTCTCCCCGATCCCTTTCGGTCGTCCATTTTGTTTTCGGTAAACAGAGAGCAATTTCCTTCGTGCCTCTTTACTCATCTTACACGTCTTATACATATACTACGCTACCTTTTTTGTCTTGTAAACCGATCGGGGGGAAAATGTGCTTCGGAGGATTTTTTTCTTCGTATATTTTCGTTATCCTCGCGCAATTGCTGAGGAAATGAACCCTGCCGAAATTTTTTCCTTTAATAATTTGATATAACCTCTTCGATTCGTTCCATATTTTGTTCCAGTAACGAACGAATGGGTCGCACCTATCATCTGGAAATAAATATATGAGAATAATCCAAAAATCGATATTATTTTACCAAAAGTGTGCATGTTGAAAAATCGCTAAGCAACACGGGCGCAAAAAAAGTAGCGATATAATGACATGATATAAGTGAAAACGGGATATTTACTTACAGGAATCATATTATCACACTTAAAGTGATTATTTTCTTAAGGTTGTTTTCTACAATAAAGCCTAATTTTAATAGTAAAAAGATTGCACGGTAATTGCCAATCGTCACTTGATGGATGGATGGATGGATGAAAATTTTGAGATAAAATTTCCAACAAATTTTGTGGAGATATGTAGTCGTCCGAGAGTTTTTCGAATTGAGGATATATTAGCAACATATAAAAAAAAAATTTCTAAGCGTTTTCCCAGCCATACAAATATAAAATAACGATGACGACCACTTATTATAAATAGACCATTCGTCAGTTTTTCTCAAAAGCGAATAAATGGCCTTGAGATATCAGGAAAAAAATAGATCCTGCATTATAGTTAGTCAATACATTCCTACAAAACTTATAAATGATTGTTGAGTTTCCATCCAAGTAGATTGTTTAAGCGTATTCCTGCCTTGAAATGCCAATTATGAAAGAAAATAATTACGCTTTTTCTCCATTTATATTTGTTAGCGTACCTATATTCAAACCCTCCACAAATGATTTTTTACGAAAGGATTTCCAATTATTCGATGAAGCCATTTTTGTGTCATCATTCATACTATCTAGAATTAAGGTTCTATAGACAGAATCAATTGCAACTTGACTTCGATGATTTTTCTTTAAGGTTTCATATATGACGATTCGACTGTTAGTTCCGTATGAAAAGACCACATCTTGTTTTTTAACAAGCTTTGAAAAAGTATTCAGCCTCTGACGGTGAACATTCTATCCACTTATTGTCGCTTGCAATTACTGGTATTTTCCACATTAGAGCTTATTTTTTGTGAAAAACATTTTTAAGGATAACACATACACACACATTCACGACATTACGCATACAAGACACAAATAAACAAAACATCATAATTTTCTATTTAAAAACTACACGGAGGAAATTTAAAAATAGTTATGATGAATTCCTGGCGTTTTTATGAACTTACCACTAATATTTTACTATAGTTATCGGATCATTTTCTCAGCTACTTTCAACATACCCTTCTATCGACTGACTACCGTCAGCAGCGAAGCTGAAACCTGTTGTAGTTCGCCGAAGCCGAGCAAGTAACATGGAGTTCGAGAGAGAATATTTTCATGCGATGATGCTCTACGACTTTAAAAACGGTTTACACGAGACGTTTAAACGTTTTAGACAGGCTTTAGGGGCCATTTATCCGTTTCGTGCCACAGCATTCCATTGGATTTCGAAATTTAAGAGAAGAAAATCTCTCAATGATGAAGAGAGAAGTGGATGACCAACCACAGCGGTGACTGAGAAAAACATTGTGCCTTTGGAAACCACGATCAAAGAGGATCCACGATCGGCTTACAGAGATATTGAGGGATTATTATTGAGGACATTATTTCGCCAATTGTTCATGCTATATGATCAACCACGTTTGGTTTCGTGTCGATGGGTGCCTCACTATTTTACAGAAGCCCAAAAACAAATATGAGTGGAATGATGCCGTGAGATGCTTGAACACTATGACAATGGTGACTCTCGCAGAGTCTCTGACAATGTCACAGTGATGAGACATTGATCTACCAATTTAATCCTGAAACCAAACGCCAGTCATCCATTTGGATCTTCCCCGACGATAATCTTCAGGTGAAGGTGAAAAGGCCAAGAAGTGTTGGAAAGAAGATGTAAACAAAACAAACGCCCTGCCACTGCACAGTGATACACAGCAGTTTGCCTGCCCAAAGTGTTCCAGAATCTTCATAACAGGCGACCAAGAACTGGTTTGAGGGGCATCCTCTTGAATCATGGCAATGCCTCTTCACACACTGCAAACATCATAATCACTTTTCGGCAGAACACTCCAGTTAAACTACTCACCAGAAAATTAGTGGCGCCATTGCTGCAAGAGTTGGTTCAAGAAAATTGAACCCAGGGTGGATATTTTGAAAAACTTTAAGTTAAAATAAAGGTATAATTGTTCATTCGTCTGTGTCTAAAAACTTTTCCAGCAACCTACGTAGATGTTTCTGCTTCAGTCTCGCCCGAATAATTTTCACAACTATATAAATATCTATGCTTATATCTAGACATGCGTCATAATAATTAATGGATACATCTCTACTTTTCTTTAAAAATATTGTCCACAGATTACGTTGTCTTATTTTTTAGTTTCTGAAACAGTCGATTTATATGATCTATTTTGCTCCATTTCCATGAAAACTATCTTTTAAAGTACAGTAAACTCCCGATTATCCGAGTCTCGATTATCCGAGGTTCCGTATTATCCGAGGCGCATGAGAAAAACTAGCCAAAGTATCCTATTGAAAATTTGAAATTGAAAAGTACCATATTTGATCCAATTGTACATCGGGAAAATATGCGACGGCTTTCGTTCATGATATATCGCACGGAAGTTTTCACGTACGTTCCCAATATGGGCGACGTTCTTTATTATCCGAGTTCGGTGCGGTCCCGTCGACCACGGATAATTGAGACTACTGAATCTCAAAAGTTACATCATCAGCCATAAACATTTTAATTAAAATCCCTCTTTCGAATCCTATTACGACATGGATTAATTCATCGCATCTTGTCATAGCCTATCGATTCGCTGGAAATTTCCCATAAAAATAGCTGCGCAGTCAGTCCATCATTTTCGACCAACATCTTTTTTTGACCACAAAATCAAATCCGCCTTACAAAAAGACGCCTGACCTTATGGAACCCGTTTTAAAAAAAGCCTTGTTACTCCGGACGATGTAGACGTTTCGTCCACTGAGTCAGCGTCTGAGAGGAGGATAGAGGTGAGAGGAAGGAGGTAAGGGGGGAGAGAGGAGTGGGAAATAGATTGACCTTTGCACCCTCAACGTTGTTACGATCTCCACCCCCTTCTCCGACTCCCCTTCATTCCTCCCCCCAGTTCTCCCTTAAGTTCCAGAGCTCCTCAGCCGCTATATTCGACCATGTCCATCTCCTACCGCAGGCGTGTCGGGAAGGAGGAAGGAGTGAGAGAGAGAGAGATAGAGAGGAAGACGGGGGAGGAGGAGGAGGCGGGAGAAAAACAAAACAGAAACACACCCAAGGAAGTTTTACGTATGGGCGCCTTTTTTTACGACTGTCGTGAAAATTCTCCGCGGATAAAAAATGGAGGCAGGGACGAAGGAAAAAAAGAATTACCAGTTTCAGACTTGCGACGCGCCGCTAACTGCGAGACGCAATAAAACAAAATAATGACGCGTTCCGTGGGTACGGAGGAGGTAGTCGAGGGGTGGGAGAAAGAGGGGTAAGGTGAGAGAAGCCTTGGGTTTCCCATTTGGTCTACGGAAAAAGTGAGTTTGAAGGAAAATATACGTGCAAGATGGTGGGGGAGGGGGAGAAGAGAATTTTTTTAGTTCCGAAACGGATGGCATAGATGGCGGCAGCGTTCCCACAGGTGAAACTTCGGCAAGTGCCTCAGGCGACTGTCATAAAAGCCCTTTCGTATGAGGCAGTCTAACTTGTATAAAGGTGACTTAGAGCCTTAACAACCAGAGCGTGGTGGTTTTTGCGGGAGGGTATTTGGCAAGAGGGGGAGAAAGGAAGGTGAGGATACTGGAGGGTGGGAGCTAAGGAGGGTGGATCCGTTGGTGTCAGTCTTTGGTGATACCCTGGTCCCCAGAAGGACGCAAATGCACACACACGCACGTTCCCTCACTCCTCCATTTCCATCCATCCCTCCTCCCAATACCTCTAAGACTGCCTGTCCCGCCCAGACGACATTACCTACGATGAACATGGTGTAACGCGTGAGGCTTAAGTGCCATTACTCCCCCTGGGGTCATGTTTCCGCGAGATATTGCCAAGGAGATCGGTAAACGTTACGGTATCGTAACTGCTCCTATAGCACGAGGTTCGCATTTCGTCGGCATTTGAACGTTACGGGTGCTTTGATGGGCTTAAAGGTTTCCCGTCAGACCGAATATACAACTTATATCGCTTCTTACGCATTTAATGATTGAATTTTTTCTGGTTAATGTCTTCGCTTCGGCATAAAATACTGATAAATATATTTATTGCCGGTTAATGTTGGCGAACACTAGATAAAATTTCTTGGGCCCAAAAAAAACCACACCTACGCATTACATTATACCAAAAGTATCCTGGTCTTAGCATAATAATAAATTATAAAGTCAAAGATTAATGCATGATCTAAATGTTACTGTATTTCAATGAAATCACCTGATACAAATATTTTTAAATAGAACGCTTTATTAAATTAAAACTACATTTATTCGGTTTATTTTCATTTGCTAATAATGAAATGCTGAATGGGCCTGATTAATAGCGCGTTTGATTCTCGCGAAAATTTCAAATGCGTGAGTCAAACATTGAAATTTACGGAAATCTCATTCAGGCAATTTTCGTTTAAATTCAACAGCGTTAAATTCCCCATGTAATTCCTTAAACCTCCACTTCTTAATTATGCGCCATCAAGGTAACTAAAATGTTATTGATTCATTGGGTTCATGAGAAAACTGTCAAGTGAAATAAAAATTGCATTACTTTTTCAACATAGACTGACAAAGACACAAAATAGAATTTAAATAGGTTTTCTACTTCTCTCACAAAGTTCTTCGGCCTAAATAATTTGCTATGTCACAGATAACTTAGGCTGACCACTATATGAAAATCTATCTACCATTACAAAGGAAATAAGCATATATTATTGGAATTATGCAACAAAAAATCTTAATATTTTAGAATAAAAGGTGAATTCGCGTTAATTCAGTATAAAAATTATAATGGCATTGAGGAATATAGTTTGACAACCGTTTTTTGGTCAAGTTTTTCTTTTATATATCAGTGGTCTTTCAAACACGTGGCCCGCCAGTTAAAATGTGCGGTCCTCTCAATACTTTGATCCTTCTCTAGGGATTTTAGACAGAAAACGTAGAAGAGACAATGA
Source organism: Tanypteryx hageni (assembly GCA_028673005.1). Taxonomy (NCBI): domain Eukaryota; kingdom Metazoa; phylum Arthropoda; class Insecta; order Odonata; family Petaluridae; genus Tanypteryx; species Tanypteryx hageni. The sequence goes on along the minus strand of CM054114.1, from coordinate 61,152,806 downwards.
TGGAGCAACAAAGAGATACGAAACTAGGTATGTTCAGTAATTAAAAACCGTATGACAATTTGCTCTTAATTGAAATATATACGACTTGCAGTAAGTTGTTTTAAGTATAAGCAAAATGCTCGTCATTTTGAAATACGGCCCTCCATAAATACATATATTGAAATTATCATATGCGACCCTCAAGTTATTTCAAAATTATATTTTGGCCTCCATGCAATCTGAGTTTGAGACTCCTGTCCTAGATGTCTTTTTTAATCGTCTCGCTCCAACAAAAAAACCGTGACAAAACATTCGACGCGAACGAAACTTGACATCGCTACACAGGTTAAATGCCAGTATCAATCTTCTCCCTCCGCCCGCCAATCCCCCGCTATCTTTCTTCCTCGCACGTACCCTCCTCTTCCCCCCTTTCCCCCTAACATTCGAGAAAGACCAAAATCCTCCCATACATCTTGCGACCTCCCATTAAAACCTTGTCCAATTCCTTAACCTAACACCGCAACTCGAAAATCCAATCCGTCCCTCATCCAGCCTCAAAATTCCATCCGAAAGGTTTTCTCTGGCTTTGCACCAAATATCTTATCCCTCTTCTCCTCTCCCCGAAGCCGACCTTCCCAACACTCCGGCCCGCACACACTTTCCCCAGCTCTCTCTCCATCTCCCGCTCTCCCCTCTTCCTCCTATACTCGGTACCCCTCGCCAAACGCACCCTTAATCAGCCGCACGCCTTCCCCGAACCATACTCTTTCCCCATTCTCCCGACGAAGAGGCAGAAACAAGCGCGCATAACCCCACTGGGGGAAAACGATTAAAAACCCCTGCCAACCCTCCTGAAAACCTCCCTGCACCTCTAGTTGTGAGAGAATAAAGGAGAGGTTATATTAGTCCTGTCCGAATGTTGGAGGGATGGATCTAATAAAATCCGAAAAGACCAATTCCCTTTCGCTCTCCATTTTTCCCTCTCTCTTCTTTCTCTCTCTCTCTCTCTCTCTCTCTCTCTCTCTCTCTCTCTCTCTCCGTTTTTCCACTCCCCAAAAATCACCCCACACACTAATTCTGAAGCCATTTAAAGGTGTGAATTCGGATTAATGGTTTTCTGGCCCTCCTCTCTTCTCCCCTTCTTACTGCATATACTTGCATTAGCTCAGCGGTTGAGATGCAAAGAAGGGAGCCAGGAGGTGGTGGTTAAGGACGTGTGGAGAATAAGAAGAGTGTCTCAAACTAATTCGAGTAAAATAATCAAATTAGTTCGGGTGCAGGGCATGAGAAAGTGGAAATGAACGAATTTTCAAATGAAGACACAACCGTGTGCATCCATCCCATATTTAAGTTCACACGAATACTAAGGATAGACTAAAAGTGCCCAAAAGTCAATTGATGCTCTTTTTACATTTTTCGACTTTCTAATTACTTTGTTAACAGTTACGAATCTTTACTCACCTATTAGAAGAGATTATACTATTTTATATATTATATATATATATATATATTAAACATAAAAAGTATATCTACATGAAAATTATAACCCATCTTATTAAGTTCACGAGTCGAACTGAAAAAAATATGCCTTAAGCTGAATTTGATGAGCAAGCCCACACTCCAGTTTCTACCTTTCTGCTAATTTCCTGTAAGCTTGAACTGCCAGATAATTTCTAATCGCCCGAAGCTCCTCCCATTCAAAAAGTAAAATCTCCAGCCTCTTAAATGAGAAAATAATATCTCAATGAATTTTCATTCCACCTTGTTGAATTATAAGTTTTAGTCTTGGTATTTTTTTCTATACTGTATATCTCCGTACAACTGTTACGAGGATTAAAGGGCTACATATCATCAACCCCACTAATAAGTACAGATAAAACATTTGCTTAACTTACATTTTCATTGATGTTGGTAACAGCCCCCACATGAACAATGCTAATTTTAATTTAAGAATCTCATATTATCCGCGTAGTTTCGCTGTTAAATATTATTCACAATATCAAATTAAAATCTTTAAATATTTTAAATAGAAAAAGTTATTTAGTGGAATATTACAGACCTCTTTATCTAAAAAACGAAGTTTTAATCTAGTACCTTACCATATGAAAAAATTTACCAATGTTTTTTTTTAACCCTAAAGATATATTTTCACGTTCTCCGCAAAAACTTTCACCTGTAAAAACATTCTCTCGAATTATTACAGTGCTCAGTTTTCGTGTTTCGTTTTATTTAAACCCTCGTAAAAATGCAACTTTTATCATTTACGGCAAACAAAAAGTTACACCAATGAAACCGTATGCAACCATTTTTTTCATCTCTACCCTCACCAAACCTCTCTCTTTCTCTCTCTCTTGCGAGTTATTCCGTTCTTGTTCCCAAAGATGATTCCGCCTTTCATTTCCCGCAAGAGTACCTCTTCCTCCGTCTCCATTCTTTGATCCTCACTCTTGTCTCTATCGATCAATTGTATTGTATTCTCTCAATATTTCAAATCGCTTCTTCGTTTGTTTTCTCTTTTGGCTTTCGCTCAATATTCATCCATTATTTTTTCCTTTTCGCATCGAAAGCGGGAGTTTACTTTCTAACCTATCTTACTTTTTCTGCATTTCTTTATAGTTTCCTGAGTATTCACATTCGTCCTTCCTCTTTTACCTTATCTTTGCTATCTTACTTGGTTTTGTCTATTTCTTTCTATTTTTTCCATTTCGCATCGAAAGCGGGAGTATACTTTCTAACCTTTCTTTTTCTGCATTTCTTCGTAGTTTCCTGAGTATTCACATTCGTCCTTTCTCTTCTACCTTATCTTTGCTCTCTTACTTCGTTTTGTCTATTTCTTTTCTTCCTCTTTTTTCTTATTTCGCTGCGCAATACCTTTATTTCTTCTCTAATTCCCACACAGGTTATTTCATAAGTCCTCCCCTTATTCCCTTCCCTTCTCTTTTCCCTTCCACTCTTGTCTATAACCTTTGTCTTTCCTTTTCTTCCTGCACTTTTTTTAATCGCGTATTTTCCTCCTCCACTTCTTTCTCCCTCGTCTCAGATATTTCTCCCCGATTCTTTTCCTCTTTCCACTATTTTATCCTTCTCTTTTCCTCCCATAATTTCCAACAACCGACCTTTTTTTCATCGCCACCTGCACGGACATCTCTCGCTTCCTCCTTTCTTTCTCCTTTTTCCTTTCCTATTCTCGCCCCCTCTCTCCCGCCTACTTTTTTCCCCTCCCGTTTTCGCTCCCCATCTCTTTTTTCCCCTCCTCAGGGCATTCATAAACTCCGTTCCACCCCACCCGTGAGGAAGTTCTTTATTTCAAGAAATCTCACCTTCGCGTAGACCCTCGAGCAACTTAACCCCGCATCTCTCCCTCCTACTTCGAAGCCGTCTGCTCTCCCGCCTTCCTCCTTCCCCTCGCACTACTCTTCCGCCTCTCTTTCTTCCCTCTCCATTTCACCCTCGCCTCCACCTGGTTCCCATAGGAACGAGAGGCGCATCCCCTCCCGTTAAAATATAAAAAAACAGAATCGCAATCTTCTCAAGCGAAGCAATTAAGAGGGTACATTTTTTTGGTCCGTGTAAACAATCCCTTCTGCTTCGTCAGAACTGCGTGAGTTGTGATTTCGTCGGCATCACAAATAGGATCATACGATCAAGCAAACTAGTTTAAGAACTCAAAGTGGTATATTTATTAATCCGCTGGTTTAAGGCGTAAAATTTTGTATTCTTTCTCTTCGCGTGTTTTGTCACCACCTTAATCGGGTAAATTAAATAACATTTAAAATTACATTTTCTCTAAGATGTTGATAGGCAAAAATGTTTCGTTTCTCAAACTTAGACTCATATAAAATTGCTTAAGAGTGATACTGACATCTTTCTATGGTTTTATTATTCTAAATCTTTATGTCGTAGAAATGTTTCTTGATTAGATGATAATATTTGCCAAATATATGACCTAGCGGTTTTCGTAGAGCCACGAAAAAAACTAAATCAATTTAGATCGTAAATAATATATAAACTGTCCTATTTTTTGGCTTAATTCGTTCCATTTGATGGATTAAGTTTTGTACTAAACAATACGAAAACAATCTTACACAAGTAAAGAATATTTTGAGAAAAAGATCAAGAATGCTGTCAAGTTTGTAACAGGAAATTTTTATGCTAAGGCACTAGCTATTTCTGGCACGTCAAAACATTTACGCGGTATCTTAGTATAAGGAAAAAATAACTTAAAAACTCTATTACAAAATAGAAACAAAGAGCCCGAACCACGCTTAGGCGGATTCTTTATTTGATTTTATAATATTAGCTAAAGCTGAATAACTTCATCTCTGCCAATATACCGTCTATACAGGTTATAATAAATTATTAGGAACTAATGTTACATTCTTTATCCAACTATTGCAATTTAAAAGATGCTGACACAATTGAAAAACGGTGCCAACCCTCGTGCTACAGTATACTCTGTACCAAGGAGACGTATAAGATTACGGGGAAGTCTTTGTTGGAAAGTATAACTTCACGGGGCGAAATATTTTGAAGGTACGGTTGAACTGTTTAATTCAGTGGTACCCAAATGATTTTTACTGGCGGGCCGCATCGGTGGTTGCAATTCCTTTGGTGGGCCGAATTGGCAGTTGCCAGTTCTTCGGCGGGCCGAATTAGAGATTAAATCGGAAGTTATCTATATGTTCTAAGGAGCCATATAAGTGAAAATCAAGTCTAAATAAAGTTCTTATTTCAGTATTAAAAATTTTATTATAAAAATTTTCATAAAATGTATGAATTTGTGTGTTAAATTTTTCGGATAGATTCACCATACCCTCGCGGGCCGCACAAAAACCCTTCGCGAGCTGCATCCGGTCCGCGGACCGTACTTCGGGCACCCCTAGTTTAAATCACCTGCATATATTTTCTACCATTCGGTAGGTTTTTCTCTCATCCGTTCTTCCTTATTTTGTTCGAAATTATCTTACCTATCGTTTTATTCGCGCTTTCTCTGATATAATTTTCATAACCTAGCAGTTGGTCTCAACAAAACTTTGCCTATCAGCATTTTCTAAAGCTTGCTTCCTGATAATTTTTTCTCTTTCTTCCTTTCAGCACTTATAAAGTCCATTTTGATACTCGATTGCTATTTTAAACAATTCATGCACCTCCTCCTCGCTGTAGCCTCTCGCGGGCAAATACCCTTGTGTAATCACTAAGTTTACCTGTCCTGTCTTAACCACCACTAACGTCAAACGGTCGTTTACCTGCTGAGTGTAAATAACTCTTTGATCGGCGTTCTTATCTAAAACTGATGCCACTCGCCTTTAGCTCTCATTTTCCCCACATTTCCTCCTGAAATTATCGCTCCAAAAATCTATTGGCTTTACTGGCATGGAGCAGGAGCAGGTGATCCAGGCAATGTACCACTACAAGGTTGTAGTTCAAAGAAGAAAAATGTTTAAATAGACAGAGAAAATATATAATCATTACATTCTGACTATTCTATTTAATTACTAAAAAAAGTTCTACCATTAACTTCTGACAGCACGAAAACTATTTTTTATAATAATAACCTTGAAAGATTTTATTTCTTGGCAAGATAAAGTTATTTACCATAATATATGGACAATTTTGAAACTCTTAGAACATCCATGAATAAAATCAATTAAGGAAATATTCCTTAAATCAAACAAATGCTCTTATTACTATTATGATACCAAGTAATTCATGAATTTTGAACATAACAGCCATTTAGATTTGGGGGTAACATTAATTCCGTCCGTAATATTATATAAGCTACTGAGTAGCCTAGGAGCCTGACAATGAATTGATCCTAAAGGAAAACTTCGGAGATGCTACGGTAGTATTTTAATAAGCAGTCTGTGGAGATTCTTTCCTCCTCTACTACGGTAAAGCTGAAAACATCCATTCTATTTGATCTTTCCCTAAAAGTGGATGTCACGAAATACAATTTCAAATTTCGTATTTCTTCCGATGGCAACATTTCGTCAGGTAGAGTTACACTAAGATTTTGAATTCTAAGTGACTGGCATCACCACACTATTTGCGCATCTGAGAGAGAGAGAGAGAGAGAGAGACAAAGAGAGAATTTTGAATGATGTTGGAGCAGCAACTTAATAGCCCTTCCTAATTGCATTATATCAATCGATCCTGACCCTAAATAAATTAAGCAAAGCAAAACTAAGGGTAATTGACTAAATCAGTCGCATATATCATGCGTAAATTATCATTTTTTTGTAATGAAATAAGGGAAATTCAAATGTGAAGCCTCGAACGTTTATTAAATAAAACCCATGCTGAATATTTAAGTTAATTAACCAGTAAATAAATACCGTGGTGCTGTCATTCTTATCATGTTCATCATATTCTGTCCTTTATATTACCTAATCTTTGTAACTATTTAAGTTCGCTATGAAAATAAAAACATTTTGATTATTGTAAAATGTTTACCGCCCGACTTAAATAATACCTTCTACGAGGTCTGTGCTGCTCAAAAAATAGCAAAAGGCCTTCTCCTTGACGGTAAAAGTTCCAGCCTTAATATCACATAAAACCACGAATTGATGGATGCCGTTATGGTATTCAATCGTTCTTTTATCATCCGCTGGCGATTTTCTCTCTCCCCCTCTGTTTCGCCCTCTCCATTCCCTCATAAATCATCTCAGGCTATTTTTCTGAAACCTTTATCACGAGCCCTCGTCGCTCTCCCTCTCTCTTGCCCTCTTTTCACCAATGTTCTTGTTTTCCCACTCAGTTAATTTTTACGACAGAGAGCATCATCTCCATCGAATAGAGCCATCTTCTTTTTCCTCCTCTTCTCCCCACCACCCACGAAACCCTCGCACACACACTCTGCGACTGTCTGCTCCCTCTCAAATCCTCTTCCATCTGTCCATTTTTGTTTCCGCAACTATCTTTCTCGCTCACTGCCCTTGTCATTTTTCCTTCTTTTTTCGTTTCTTAGCCTCGGACAAATCTCTTTTATTCTCGCAAACTCCTTCTGCACCGATCAACTGCATGAATCGATGTTGATGCCGCTCAGTTGAGTGTTCATGCGCGTGCGACTTCCTACACGTGTGAGCGATTACGTTTTTTGCGTTCGCGCGTGTCTATGGGTCCGTGCGACTGCATATGTGGGCATGTGCTTGCGCGCTTATCTAAGTGTGCGCTTGTATTATTAATTTTTTCCGTTTCTCATTAACCAATAACACTCCGCAAAGCTCCGGCGCCACAAAAGCAGCCTATCAAAAATAATCGCTGCTAAAAAAGAAACCGCTGGCCTAATGTTGCTCCGTTTAGCTATAAAACTGAGTGAATTCTGCCGAAATCATATCCTTCGACAAACTTTCTGACCACTTAGTGGCTGTAAATTTTATAGAAAAACTATTTTTTATTGTCAACAAGGATAAAAATTGTAAACTTCCCATTATTTTAACTCTGCCACGATTTCGCCTTGTTTAAAAAAATATGCAAAACTGAAGACAAATTTTATATTTTTGCAGCTTCGGGAGAATGGTTTGGTTAGCGGCAATTGTGGTGGCGTGTACCTCAAACGAGTAAGATACCCTTGCTAAGACAAGAGGTGGAGGCACGTTTTCTTAAATATTTTCAGAGTTCTGGCAGTCAATAGATAGCATTAGAGTCTGAAGCGTATGTAATGTTCCTAACATAGAACTCAGTGTTTGCTAAGCGAGTATTTAGAGAAGAATTTCCTTTTTATTTGTATAACTTGGATAAAAATGACGGTTATGCACGAATTATTACATTAAGATTTAAAAAATTACGAAACCAACTTTTATATGCACTAAAAGGTGTCCAATAAATAGAAAATTCACATACATCATTTAATGTTCCAGAAATTAAAATTAGTTTCATAACATATAATGAAACTAGGATAATCTATTTATTCTTCATTAATTGGGAAGTCCCCTTTCTTCCTAAAATTTTAACTGACCAGTTATTCATTGCACTACCTCTCAGATACCATTGCGCGTAGGCCAGAGGGAATCAGCAGGTCGTAAAAAAAAGTTTAGGATAAAAATAATTTTGGCAAAGAAATATTAATTTGCGCTACTTGCATATAAAACGTGATTTCGTTGAAATACATAATATACAATTTATTTTTCTGTTTTTAGTGAAAAGATTAAGAAATTAGACAGCTTTCGAAGAAAACTTCCTCGAAGGTCTAAAAAATTAATGCAAAAATAAATTTTTGTCTACCCCTTTGGGGAACAATCCCTTGGAATGTAAATTCTCACTAGACCTTCCCATCTTTGAAATCTCAACTCCTCTATCTTCAGTAGTTTGACTACAATAACAATTCAAATTTTTAATTTTCAAATTTTGAAGCCACCTGACGGAAGATATATGAACTACTGGGAAAACCCTATAGGTAAAAAATTCATGGATTGAAAAGCCAATTTAAAAAGAAATTTCCAAATATCTCTTAAAAAAAAAACCTGATTGTTGTCAGACGGACGGACATACTGATGGACAGCCTGACGTGCACGCTTATGCTTTTTAAAAACGTGCCAAGCTCCGCAATTTATATCCTATCACTTTTCCACCTAAAATTATTTACTTCGCAATGCCTATTTTTCGCCATCAATTGCAATATTTTTCTCACCCATATAATCGCATATATATTTCTTCACTCTGTATCCTTTACTTATCTACCTTTGTTTCTCCCTTCAATCCCTTCTCTTCGTCTTTTACCGCCCACTTCACTATCTCTAATTTCCTTTCTTTATCGAATTTTTACGCATTTCTTTCTTTTTGTTCTCGATGTCTCTCCAAATCCCTCTTTTTATCCTTACGGCATTCCTTTACCATTCAGCAAAACCTCCTCGTTCAGGAATCCAATAAAAAAACATGAAAGGAATCGGAAAAATACGAGGAAAAGACGATGAAAAGAAGGGTGTGAGATCGCCATAGCTATTTGCGGTGGAGAGAATCCAGCGAGGAAGAAAGAGTGTGCGTGTGCAACTGATACAGGGGGAGAAGGAAAGAAATGGAGTTTTATACGTTTTAAAAGTACTTCTAAGAACGTCGAGAATTGAAGGGGTTGTAAGAATCACGAGGAAACGGATAAAAGGAGAAGAGGTGCTAGCGTTCTAAAAGGAAATTGAGGTAGGAACACCGGGTATTTGTCAAAAAAAATACCTCTCTGAAAAATAAAAATTACGAGAGCGAGTATTCTTTTTGAACTAAGAAATTTTCGGCGCGTTCCTCCGGATTGGTGTGTGACGTTACGTGATTGTTTTAAAAGATTTCCAAGGAAGGATTACCGAACCCCGTCTCGAACGGGGCCTTTCTTGACGTTGAGGAGAGAGGGCGACAGTTTTTGAGGGGAAAAATCATTATTTCGGCGGCTTGGTGACACGGCAAGTGGATTTCCTCAGAGCATCTCCGTGTCTTTGTTCATATAAGCTACGTTACAGATCAAATCGCCGTAATTCAACTTCAAACATAAGGTGACCTCTAATTACTGGAAGAATGCAAGATTTAAAAAAAATGAAAGGTTGGTTTTCAATGTATACGGAAAGTTAAAATACTACTCTTAAATTTAGGAAAATATGTAACGTTTAACATTTAACAAATTTGTGTTATCAGTCAACGTCAGTAATACGGAAGAAATCTCCGTCCGCGATTACAAAACGAGTAGGATTTTTTAGCATGCATAAAATAAGCATCGGCCCAAGACGATAACTTTTTCCTGGGAAACTTAAAAGTTTTTTGCGAGAGCTTTTATCTTTTGAGAAAGGAAAAGGCTTCACTTGATCTCATTCCTATTTTTTATTTTGAATCAAAAACTTAAAAATAAATGTCATCAAGACTCTACATTTCTAAAACATACAAATTATAATTTACAATGCAAAAATGAAAACGAAAAATTGCGTATAATATTCAGATATTTGCGCTGTATTTACCTTTTTAACCATCCAAAATCCCTTTTCCTTCCCCCTTCCCTCTACCTAAGCATTCACCCTTCCACCTAGTTTTATATCTCTGCCTAATTACTCCAATTAAGCACCTCTCTTCTTCCGCCATGTTTAACTCTTTACATTCGATTTTTTGTACACCTACAAACACAATGGACGATGTTTCTAATTTACAGAAATTGTTGATAAAGAAAACCGTTCGATTCTCTAGCGAATAGTTTAATTTTCAGTTTCTCAGCCTTGGGATGAGGATAAGAAATTTCAACGGGTGCAATCAATTTCCAACGCATTAAGAAAGAGATGAAATTATTCAAAATCGATGTAACGAACTCAGATAAAGCATTTTTCCTCAGTATTCCATATTAAGGTATTGAGCGGAAACCTCCGAAAGCTAATCAAAGCGCGATGGATAAAACGGAAGGGGAGGGTGGGAGAGGTCTTGGAAGCTGTTAAGAAAGGAAAGGGAAGGAAGTGAGCAGAGCTGAAGCTTTAGGACAGTGGTACCCAAACTACGGCCCGCGGGCCAAATGCGACCCGCGAAGGGTTTTTGTAAGGCCCGCGAAGCTATGGCGAAAATGCAATTCGAAATATTTAACACAAAAACTCATAATTTCTTGAATTTTTTTATAATAAAACTTTAAATATTGAAATGTCAGCCATGAAAACCTTATTTAGACTTGATTTTTGCTTACATGGCACCTCAGGATATACAGAAAACTTCCGATTTCAACTCTAATCCGGCCCATCGAAGAATTGGCAACTTCCATTGCGGCCCGCCAAGGCATTCGCAACCACTAATGTGGCCCGCCATTAGAAATATTTGGGCAGCACTGCTTTAGGAAACAAATGAGGATTGAGAAGATAAGGAAAGATACGAATAAGGGAAGAAAAGAGAGGGAGTAAAAGTGTAATGGGAGGGAAATACAGGAGGGGACCAAGAGAGACAGAGAAATGGAGCAAGAGTGGGATTGTGAATAAAGAGAAATGGAGCGAGAGATGTAGAGAGAAATGGAGAAAAGGATGTAGAGGAGAGAGAAATGAAGAAAGGAATGTAGAGAGGGGAAGTTGGATCGAGTTAGAGAGATAGAAGGCTTAAGAGTGGCGGGAAGACAAAGAGAAAATTTGAACTAGAGAGAGGTTAGGAATAGAGAGAGAAAAGACGAGGTAATACCAGTAATGGAAGAAAAGAGAGGTCGGAAAGGTGCGTGTTGTACATGTGCGTATGTGAGAGAGAGCGTGATAGAAAATTTGTAATGGGTGTGAAAGTTCAAAAGGGATGATGATGAGGTTAAGGCGCGATAGGGGAGAGAGATCGGTCTAGTGAAGCGAGGGATGGGAAAGAGAAGAGGAAGAGCAAAAACAAACAAACGGGGATTTTACGAATGGGGATGGTAGGTAAATACAATAAGTGACAAAATGAACAGGAATGAATGGAAAATGGTGGGAGGAACAAAGGAGGGTAAAAAACTGCGAAAGATAGGAGAGGAAGACAGAAAGGAAATGAGGTGTCTAAAAAGTAGTGAGGAAGATTAAGGATTAAAATGGAATCGTAAAAAGCAGAAAAATCTTTTTTAAATGACGAAATAAAGATGACTAATGAATGAATGGATAACGTTGCTAAAGGGGAACGGAAGAGTATTGATTAAATTGGAAGTAATATTATACATAACAGAACAATAACGGTGAAATGTCATCAGAAAGACGTCCAAATGAGAAATGAACTAAAAATAAACCCGAGAGAAAAATAGAAGAGCTAAGGTCGTCTATAAATAAATTACTATAAATTTGACTTTAAACATGCTCGTTTTTGCATCTGTTTGTTCATGCGTGCGTGTGTGGCTGTGTTTATACCTGCATCCATACATAGATAAAGAGAATATTATTACGCTGTTAACAATAAAATAGAAGAATGAATTTAAAAGAGAAGTCATCAAAACACAAAATGGCAGGAAACATCAAAATGCTGAAGCAGTTTTATAAGAGAAGAGAGAGGAAAAAAACAAAGTTGAGATGAGGCAGAATGAGTAAAACAAAATGGGCAATAGGCAATTGGAGAGAAAATAGAAAATAAGGTTGAGCAAGAAGGAAGGGGATAAATGATATGGGGCAAAAGAGAGAGAGAGAGGAGTGGGGGGAGGGAGAGAGAGAGAGAGAGAGAGAATAAAAAGGTAATAGAGATCCATTGTGCGTTTTCGGGGCCATTTCGCAGGGCGGAGGTCGACACTCCTTTGTTCGTGGGAGACCTTTTAAAATGAAGGAAGCAGGAATGTACGGAGTGGTTGAGGAATTTTTAGTCCCTTTTTCCCTCGTTATTTTGAGGTTTTGCTGTCCTCTTCCTCTCCCTCCACATTTCTCCCACAGAATCCTCCGCATCTCCTCCATCCACCTCCTCTTCTTTTTCTCCTTCTCTGTCCGAAATGTGCACACGGTGAGGAATGTGACTTTGATGTTCACCGAGGACGTGGATTTGAAAGGGAAAATGACTCGCACACTCGTTCGGTACAAAAATAACCGTCACATTGAGCGGAATTAACCGGAAAGAGTAGGCCATTTTCGGTTTGCGGCGGAGCGATCGTTCGCTAAGAGTCATCTCTTCCTTCCCCCTTTCCCCGGTGCGTGCGAGCGTGAATGCGTGTGCGTGTTTGTTTTTTATTCGGCAAATTACGTCGGAGACCCATTAAGGAAGACTTTCTTCCTTTTATAAAGTGAACCCGATAACATCTGCGCTGGAATAATTTTCCTTTAAGGTAATCAAGTTCTAATTCCATTGTTGGCTTTAATGACGTTTTGGAATATTTCGATCCATCTGATATGTAAATCAGACGCTCTTCGGATTAATTTTTTGTCTTGTTCACGAAGGTTGGTAATCGCTTAAGTTACCGCCATTAAATGACGCAATTACGCTTTTAAAAGAACGTTATCTGGAATTTGTTATGAGCGACAGTATTTGCAACGTTTCCTTGAATTCAACTTGTCTACATTTTGATAAATCATGACGAGAATCGGTCAAATACAATTCCAAAGAACAGTGAATCAAATATAGAATAAAAATGCTAAATCGGTACAAACCAAAAAGAATTCCTACCGTACTCGAACATTTTTTCTACCATGCAAACATTGAGAAAAAATTTTGTATCGTGAGTTCCAAACTTGTTTACATCGTTCAACGGACTTAAATAAAATTCAATATAAAATAAATAAAGGTCGCACCTTGATGAGGTCCACGCAGGAGGTTACTAACAATACCGCGGTTGATATCAATTAAGAATTTTAGGATAGCCTAATTTATACTTGCATTAAAAAGAGGCGTTAAATGCGTGCATTTAAAATAAGATGAGAGGATAATACCGTGATTAACTTCTCCCCATCTTTCATTTATAAGCACGGCAATATAAACGTAAACAAAAATTTCCGCCCGGGAGGTTAAATAAAAAAGTCAAACACAGCTAGTGAAGCAAAAGTTCTAAGAGCCTTCATTAAGAAAAAAAATTCGGGCCATGACGGGAACCGGGTTATTTTTTCGAGACGATGGTCGAATGGGAATCAAACTTTGAAACACGTAATTAAGTCTCCCTTTAAAGACGGCCATTGGAGTTATGTTCTCGGCCATTGGGATAAGGTAACGCGTTCTTCTGGGAGGGCCGAGGGGGGGGGGGAGGAGAGAGGACGGAATTTGGAAGAGACAGAACGGAGAAGAAATAAGAAAAGTTCGATGTGGGGCGGATGGATCATTGATGAAGAAAATAAAGGAGGCAATAATAAGAAAAAAACGTGGATAGAACGAAGAATGCAAATGAGGCGCGGTGAAAACGGAAAAAATTTCGAATTAAAGCAAGAAAGGAAAGAAGAACTATGTGGGATGGTACGGAAGAGATGGAGGAAATGGAAAAAAGGAAAATGGCAGAAAAACGGAAATAATGGAGAAGCGAACGTCAGAGGGAATCGTGTATGAAACGAAGCAACCCAAAAGGGAGCGGTTGAGGAGAGGATAATGATAATGCAGGAGGGAGATGAAATATAAGTAAACGGTGAACGGAGCGAGCGATGAAAACGCAGAAAATATGAAGCGCGGATAAATGATGCAGGAACTTGAGGGAAGGCTAAAAAAACACGGATAGAGAGAGTGCGCCCCGCTTTATTCAAGGGAATGAACTGGCTCGAATTTAATCTCGGATGTCAGTAGATCGGATGAGGTTAAAAGGACCCTGGGGAGACTATAGGATGTAGAAAGGAAGCATTGTCCCTAAGGAAGGAGGAGGTGACGTTCAGGGGGAGAAGGGAGGGACCAGTTGAAAGGAGCGGGAGATGGAAAAAGAGCGGAAGAGAAGGGAAAAAGAGGGAGAGGAATAAAACGAAGAGAGAAGGGATAAGCAAGGTTTCGAGCGGGAATAAATTAAGAGGTTGGAAAAAGTTGAAGATAAAAGAAACGAGAGGAAAAGACGTTGAAAAATGAATGAAGGAAAGGAAGAGGAGAGAGTTTGAGGGATGGAATCGAGGAGAATTGACCAGAAAGGGATTGAAATAAAAGAGAGAAATAAAACATCAATGAAAGTTAAAGATAAATTATCGTAAAGAGGAAAGAAAGGGGAAAGAATGTATGTTCGTCTTTATTAGCGAGAGACTGAGGCTAGACGGTCGCCTTCCATCCAACCAGCACGATATGAAGGGAAGAACAAGGATAACAAAAACCGAGGAGAAATGAATCGAGCACAATGGAAAGAATGGAAAAAGGTCAAGAGAGGAAAATGGAGGAAATAGAAAGGGATATAGATATACGTATAGATAGACATACGTCTTTATTTGGGCTATATTGAGACTAGAGAGTCTCTTCTTCCACCTAACCCCTAGAGGAAGACGAAAATGAGATGATAGCAAAGCTGAATATTAAGAGAAGAGGGAAGATAGAAAGATCAAAGAGGTAAGAGACTAATAAGAATGGAAAGATAGTGAATGGTAGAAGGAAAAGGCCGAATATGAAAGTTAGACATAACGAGTGAAAGTGAGCCAGAAGGAAAGCAGAATTTTATGAGAGAGAGAGAGAGAGAGAGATGGAGAGGAAAAGAGGTCAGAAAAAAGGACAGGAGGAATGAGGGGTTTGAAGTTGGATTAAAAGAGTGAGAGAGAGAGAGAAAGGTCGGTTTGAGGGGCAGGATGTGAGAGCACTGAATGTGAAGTGCAGCGGTGGGAGTACTTGCGCCATTCTTTAATCGGTTGGATGAAGGAGGCGAAAGGGGTTGTATTCCCAGATGGAAGAGCTGAGAGCGAGGGGTGAGAGGGGAAGGTGGGTGAAAATGAGAGAGGGAATTGGACGGAGGCGTTAGAGAAAATAGAGGCGGGGATAAAGGGTTGAGAATTTTGGGAGCTTCCGAGAGATGGAGAAAAATATGTAAAAACATACTTGGTTTACGGCGGAATATACTCCCCACGTACTTCGATCTTTCATTAAGAAACATACGGGAGTGTTTCTTCTTTTCATTAGCAATCTTTAATTTATTTCGTGAAGATCAAGCCTATCAAGATATCCGCCGGTAAAATTCAGAGATATCAAGCAAAAAGAATTTTTTCTTGCGATTCTATTCCAATGCAGTTTGAGTATCGGTATGAGAAAAAGAATATATTTAAACAAGAGAGAGATTTCTGGTTATGTAGCATTCAGTTGGTTGATTTTTTACTCTATTTACATTAAAATGTGACTAAACTAAAACTGTATAAAATGTGTCAAAATCAGAGTAACGGTTAAGGGGAGTTAATAAAAACAGCACTTCGCCAAAAAATAAATACTACCTCCGCTTAAATGATCTTTAAAAAATAACTACTTATTGATTAGCTGCAATCGATTATTTGAGCTTAGCTCACTGTATCAAAACGGTTAATTGGTTTGATATACACTCCTACAAGCGACTTAAATGTAAACACTTAATATGCAATAAGTTTTACCTAAAAGTGTTTTCTTTTTTTCAAATAAGAAGCATTAGCAGCGTAGCCCTGAATTTAGAACGGGAATGTCGAAACTCTGACTGAGTATTAAAAACGAAAATGGAACTTTTGGAAGCGAAACGAAATAAGAAATGATAAGGAGACGGAAAGGAAGGCAGAGAGCAGTTTTTTCTTCTTTTTTTGTCGGACCGAAACTCAGCTGCTTCTGCCACGCATGCCAAATTTCCGAGTGATTTACGGTCCCGCATATGAAAAATCGCCCCTCCCTGAAGAGAAGGGGCGGGAGAAAGAGGGCGTAAGAGGGAAATAAAACAGGACGAGGAAGCTTTAAGTCGCAGTGAGGTTAAGGAGGGCGACTGGTTGCACTCACTCACTGAGATCTTTGGTATTTACGGGACGAGTTTTTATTTTTCAAATATGGGGGCGTCATATTGGTGAAAAGGACTAATTGAAGTTGCCGTATGTCTTTAAAAGTTTAGTTTTAATGGAGACGGCTATAATTAATTTCCAAATACACAAACACTCAAACGTATATACACACATATGCACAAACAACAGTCAGAACCTGCAGAGAAACGTCTAACAATAATAAAAGGCTACTTCTGTCCCTTTGTGGCTCCCTCTGTCACGCTATAAAAATAAAAATATAAAAATGGAACGAGATACATTTTTGATATTTTGCAGGAATGATCGACTCACATGTTGTAAGATGATGACGAAATGTAATCTCGAAAAAAGTCCCAGATTATACTCAAAGGTAGGCATTTCCATTTTCCATATGATAACGCGTAAAAATCGACTTTTTGACTTGCAGGCTTTTATTCTTTATGAGATCTAAATTAGAACGAATTAACCTAGATTCTTCAAATCTAGCCCATTTTAAAGAAAATACTATGACTTTTCTTATTCTGTTCATCTTACCCCGCCTACAGTTCGAAATTTCTCATGTTAAAAGCTTAATTCACATATTTTGAGGAAATCTTGGCATTTAATTGGGATGTCGCCTTGCCAAACAATTATATTGTTAAGCCTCGAAATCCTATTATTATTCAATCCTTATGGGTGAAGGCGTGCTTTGAATGCTCTTACAATTAGTACGAGAGAGATTCTTTTCATAGCAACAAATGTAAACAACATTCGTTGCGTTATTTATGAGAAGGAATACGTTAATCATTCGCATATTAAAATTAGGTACTTAGTATCATCGTAAGAGTTCACAACTTTAATCAACGAACGCCTAAAAGAACGAAGGTTTGTATTCTTGCCATCTAAAGAAAGTCAAGGTATATTTGTTCATTTTTACTTCACAAAAACATTCCCGTTGAATTTCAACGGGCATCTCCCTAGTTGGCAAATAAATACGCATCTTTCATGCATGTATGCATATATATATTTGCGTTTTTGGGCATGTGTTTACTTCCCATAAACCCTCTAATATTCGCTAAAAACTAATTGTTTATTCTCTCACGATATTATCGAATTATTTCGCCATATTTTTTTGTTTTTCTCTACGCAAGCAATGCGTTATTATAATTGCAACTTCAAGAACAATTTAAAAAATATACTTGCCTCAGCTATCTCCAATAACCACATCAAGGTTAAAAAAACCATATGCGTGAATTACCACCTAAGACGGCTGCTTTGTAGCAGAAATGCACGTTTTTTAACATTTTTGCGGCTATCGGAGACACCTGCGGCAAGTATATTTTTTTCAATGCTTGTTCTTGAATTTATTTCAGCCATAAGACGAGCTCTATAGCTCCCTGTTGAACAATTGCAACTTTAGAAGAATTTCTTAGAATATTTAACTTTCAAAAATCTAGCGAAACTTGGGTTGCTTTGGCGATTCACTATAGATTCCACGATATGGAGTAGCTATATTTCTCTGACAATTATAAAAACTAACCCGGCGTTGAAAAATGTATTGGTTGTTAGTAGAATATGCTAGTTTACTCAAAGAATTTGTAACTATTAAATAACGAAAAGTTAAATAAAAGAAATAATAGAAGTACCGGCAATATGTATCCTGAAACTATCAAGCTCCAAATGCTTTTATAGAGGAATACCGCCGCACCCATATCACGTGGTTATGGAGCGAAAGTTTTCAAATCTCCTTCAAGACGGTCTCTATTCCCTTCCATATTTCGCAAGAATCCGCATTTTTCAAGATACCCCCGAGTGAAACGACTCGGTGTTGCCATCGATCGCCGCCGCCACGTCGAGGCGCTCGCGTAGGCCCAGACGAGGTAAGGAAAATGTGAAAACAGAGGTGCGTGAAATGGGAAGGAAGAAAAAATTGAGGGCGTAGGAGAGAGAGGGAGGGGCAGGGAGGGGCGTGTGTGGTGGAATCCACCAGGGTAAAAAAGAAGGGGGGGGAAAACGATTTTATTTAGAGTGAGCGACACCGGAACCTAGCCTTCACCTCTTCGGGAGCTGTTTCTTTTTCGAGACACGGAGATAGAGGGAGAGAGGATGGAGAGGGAAAGAGGCGTGGCGCTTTTAAGATTGAGATGGAATGAAGAGGTGATCAAGTTCGATAAGACGTTGAGTAAGTGAGTTCAAACGACTACGCAGGAACTGTTATAAGGAAGGGCCCGAATATGGTGCGTTTTTTCCTCCCGAGCATCGGAGGAAGTTCCGGATAAAGGTCGATGGCGCTAGCGAGCAACGTGATGTTATTGTTGCGTTGTCACAGAAACGTATTCAACTGGCAGATCGAGCCAGAATAGAATGCTGGTAGACGGAGAAGAAAACGTCTTTGAGAATCAGACCAAAATTCAAATGAGAAAATAATGTAAGGTTCTGACTAAAATAATTTGCTCATCGAGGCACGTTGAATTTTCAGCTGTAATCACTTAGCGATGTCCTTTTTCATTTTTCCCTTCTTTTAAAAACGCGTAAATCTCTTGCAAGAGCACCCCGATGAAACCAGTTGAGATCTGGAAAATGCATTTCCATATATCGATACTAATTTCGTAGTCAGAAAAATTGCCAAGCCTGATATTTCCCAAGGCCAACGAACACTGCTCTCCTTAAAAATGCAACTGAAAAAATACCGGCTTATTCCAACTAAGAGACAAATTTGACCATAGCATGAAAATTTCATATCATTCAAAATTTTGAGTGGAAAACTTCGAGCACATGTCATTTTACTTAAAGCATATTCGCGAATTCCCGTTAATTTTAATGGCTTAGTACAGGAAAATTACAAATTATAAACCAGGCACTTATCGTAGGAAGGAAGTAATTTTTAATACATACATTTTCCATTCCTTTGAGATGATTAATTAATGTCGCATATTTTTTAATATTTATGACTTATATATATATATATATATATATATATATATATATATATATATATATATATATATTCTCTCTCTGTAGCTGAAGAAGGAGTAGTTCCGAAAGCTTTACGTTTGTGATGTTTCTGTGTTTTTGTGTTATTTTACGTGTGTCGCTTCGACATCCCCGGGGCCTCGCCAACCTGAAGTCGTCTGATTGGTGAGTGCTCACTGGGTTTCCTCATCCCAACACCTTGTTGACATCCATATATCTATTTTACCTTTCCTTTTCCGTAAGTTGTTATATATATATATATATATATATATATATATATATATAATCTTATAATCTTTAATTTGTGGACTAAATCTATACCACAAAAGTAGAAAGCGGAGTTTTAACATCAGTATGCTTTTTCTACCTTTATTTTTAGAATGGAATGTGAAGTTTAAAAAAGTAAACTAATTTCTACCAAAAACGGTATTATAATAATGTATATAAGAGAGAGATTCGCCAATACCAATCTCCGACGTTGATAACCCGTTACTTCACCTCATAACCGCTACGAAAAATACCACAACCTAAAATAAAGTCCGCTTTAGTAGCAAATGTTTAAATGCATGTGCTTTTCCTCGTGCGGTAATTTACATAAAAAAGTAAAAACTAAATAATTAGCACGTAATTCGCGTTACGCTACCGTATCCTTTCGCATTCCCCCTCTTTCTCTCTCCCTATCTCTCTCCTCCCCAGCTAAATCACACTCCATCCCTCCTTCCCCTAACTCCCTCCCTCCATTCTGCCCTCTCTCCTATTCCTATTCTTCCTCCGCCGTCAAGCGAATCATATTGGCAGCGACCATGTACAACGACCCGTAGAATAAGGAACCAGGACCCGCAGAGGAATATAGAATGGTATAAAGGAGGATGGAAGGGAGGCAGAGAGAGAGAGGAGAGGGACTGGAAAAAGACAAAAGAAGTCCGTCGGATTTGACGGAGAAAAAGAGGAAACAATAGTGGAAAGTTGTATCACATGTCCGAGTGCACGGTTTCCAAATGTGCTATTGGTGACTTGAAAAGTAATACAAAAATTATTGGATTACTACAGTACAATTTAATTCTATTTAAAGAATTCTTCGGATGACTGTCATAATTTATGGTCAAAACTTGGTTACATAGGCAAACTACTGGAAATAAAATATCCTTGGCAAAACTTGTATGTAAAGGTGTTCTAGGTTAATTGATAGTAACTCAATAACTTTGGCCAAAACTAACAAAGGTAAATACTCCTTTAGCCAAAACAATTTTGGCTAAAGGAGTATTTACCTTTGTTGTGTTCTAGGTTATCAATATTGACCAAGCTTAATTTTGCTCGATAACGTTTCGTATAAATCCCTCATGCAAACTCTCATAAATATAAGTCTAATGGCTTAAGAGAAGGATTGCCCCTCCATAGGTTCGGATTCGAAGTCTTCGGGCTTCGGCTTTAATTCGGAAACTCTTCAAGTTTATAAAAATGAACAAATGCATATGCCATTATATATGTTGTGATGGACAACGTTCGGACGGGTTAAACTAATCTATGAGGAATATACTTTATGAGATCAGCTCTTCATTATTATGAATTTTAAAACGAGTTGTTCTCATTTCGCGAAATGATATCCTAGCAGGAATAATTATACTGAAACTTCCGAAAAGAAAAAGAAAAACATTCGTGAGAGTTTTATTTTAATCATACTGAATTCAATAGTGACCTTGAATTACACGTTCCATAATACGAAAGACGACGCACCATTTTCTTAATTTATTTTTTTTTTCGAGTTAAGATTTAGTACGAGATGGCGACCCTATCTACGAGATAACGGATGCATTTAAAATAACAGAAGGAAATTCTTTGGCCGAAAATGGGATAAAACGATTTAGAAGCGATTATGCTTGCTGAAGCAAATGAAGGGAAGATGGTGAAAAAGAGTCCGAGTTTGGACAGAAAAAGGGATGAGAAGGGAATAGCAGTAATAGGTGACTGTGAAAAGGAAATTAAAGTGAAACGGGGAGAGAGAGAGAGAGAGAGAGAGAAAATGAGGAAAATAAAGAGCCGGGTAGAAAAATTTGGAGGGAATGTAATATCGGCGAGATGAAATGTTTATAAAAACTTGCTTTCACGAGACGGAAAGAGAGAAAAATAGGGAAGGCGAGGAAGGGAAAATATGTGCTAAGAGTATCTGTGGGAAATTCGCGGAAAGAGGAATGGGGAAACTACAGAATACAGTGAAAATATTCTTATGAAATTGAGTGCCGTTTGAATAAAAAAAATCAGACCTAAGATGGTGGAAGTTAGGATGGCCATAAGAATTAAATATAATTATAAGAACAGAAATTGTGGCAGTAATATATTTTACGATGTTTTACACTCGGAAAACTGATTGAGTTAAAACGTTGATATACATTTAATAAAGTAGTCCCTCGAGAAATACGGGGATTGCATTCTTGGAAAAGGACGCGTTAGACAAAATCGCGGAGCGAAAATTTAATGGAAAAAATCACATTACATACATACGTAAATGCAAAACTCGCTCAATTAAATTTTATACGTATAGGGTAAATCAGTGTCCAATCTATTTAGCCGTGTGTAATGAAAGGGGCGTTAGGGAACTCAGGCTTGGACAAGGGTTTCCCAGATATCTGCCGAACAGTGACACAACAAACAGACATGCACGTAATGCAGTTGCATGGAGACCAGGGACCGCTGATGGCCTGGATTTAATGGGAGGGGGGCCAGAGCGAGCAAACCTGCGAAGGGGTCCGGTGGTTCTAGTAATACGTCTCGGAATTATGCAAATTTGATTGTGTCAGCGCGGGGGCTAAAAAATTGCTATGTCACTCAAGCCAAAAAAAACATATTCGCTTAGATTATGTCAAATTAGAACGTCCATTTATTAAATTAACCAAAACAAAATTTTCTCGCTTTAAGTTAGTATGTAAATAAAATAAAGTAGTTTAATGCTAAGCCTAGGTTGGCAGTTAAGTTAGAATCCCAGTTTATTTTAAACATACGATAGGAATATACGTACATATACTAAAAAATAATGGTTCCTATATATGGTAAAAA
This sequence comes from Tanypteryx hageni, assembly GCA_028673005.1. Lineage (NCBI taxonomy): Eukaryota > Metazoa > Arthropoda > Insecta > Odonata > Petaluridae > Tanypteryx > Tanypteryx hageni. The sequence goes on along the minus strand of CM054114.1, from coordinate 61,130,556 downwards.
TTGAGCTTTATGTATGTGACGCAACACGTCTCTTCGCTTCAGGATACAACCACGGGCACAAATATATAAATATCGAGAAAGGTTCACACTAAATTTGATTTAAATATATTAGCGTCGGACGAATTAAGATGATTTAAGATTAGTTTAAGGATAATTTCACGAGTAAGTGGCTTCTCAAGAAATGAAAAGATGCAAATCGGAGAAGGGATAGTCAGCAAGTGCGAAAGGGTAATCCCAAAGAAAGGCCAAAGAATAAAAGTGAGGTTGGGGATAAAGGAAGAGGGAATTAAGGAGGAAGAAAGGTGAGAAGATGGGGGAAAAGAAGTGAGGGAGAAAAGGATTGGGAAGGATTTCTACGTGGGTCGCCTGAGAATGCTTGAATTGAGAGGGTCCAGTGGATGTGCGAGGGTGAGGCTTTCCGAAGGAGTTATTGGGATCTCTCTCGAGAAGGGGTTATCTTGATCCCCGCCCGCAATTTGCATTTTTAGATTATATCGAGAGGGCGTTCATTTTTTCCCTAACACCTTCCTTCCTGCATCGAGGAAAATAACGCCATTCCTCCGGATGGGTTTTTCTCCACAACTTAATTCACTTGTTTTGTTCCTTTTTTTCATAGAAAGGTAAGGAACATCGTGCCCTCTAAGCTTTAGTGTTTGATATTAGACTTTTTTTTTACTTTTAAAACGAAGGTGACGAGTCGCGTAAAATTTTTCCTATGGATGAAGCAATAAATGGGAACTAATTTAAACGACTTACAGTACACGTTGTGTGTGCAATTGGATTACAACGTTCGCAAAATTTGGGGGGATCTGTAGATCAAATTTAGCTGCTAATATATTCGCAAAATAATAAAAAATATAGGCGATAGTTTTCACTTCGTAACCCCTAAAATCTAGGCCAAAGTCAAAACAAGATTTACATTAGAATACAAATGTATATTTCGTAAAATATCGTACATTGTTTAAATATCTAACACGATTTTAAACCTAAACAGTTGTATAGCTGATGAAAAGAACTAATTCCTCGCATGCGTCGAGTGACGAACGCGTTGCACAACTAGCGAACGATCGATTTCTTATGCCGAGTCGTTACTCACATTTCTTTTATTTAAATTATTTTATGACATCAGAAATTATATTGCAAAAATGCTTCTCAAATGACAGTGTATAACAATCATGTAAGTGAGGTATCAAAAAATTTAGTTGTTAATGAAAAAGATATATGTCAATTCCATTTTCTCAAGATGAACGCTTGTTACATCCATCTACCACTACCATTCATAATATTATAAGATACAGTAAAATGTCAGGGTGTCACTTTGAATATCTACATTTATTTTAACTGTAAGATTTTTGACCGTTCTAAAAAACTTAATGTGTACTAAGTGGTTTTCTTAATATCTTTATTAACAAAGTAGGCATAGCTTTCACGTATTAACTTTTGTTGTATCGTTTTAAGTTTGACTATTGGCAAAAAAGTATTAAATCTGCAATAGGCTAATAAATAAAATACGTTAATCTTTTATATAACTGATTACTGTCATCAATTTAAATACAAATAGATTGTGAAGACCAGAGGTGGCAGATGTTAAGTACACAAACTAAATCTATTATATCAAGCAATTTAATCGACAGGATTGCCGAAAGAAATTCAATTTATAGACGTTCAATGCAACATAAAATAAGGGTAAAAAATATTCTATTAGAGGAATACATATTTCAATTAAATACGCTTCAGCTATAGAGGTTCCAATTCATATATGACATTAGACTTTCAATACTCTTCCATATGAAATTTATACTATCGGAAGCATCTTTGAAAGACCCTTTCGTCGTCACACAACGTGCAGTGATAAAGTAACCGGTTTCTTATAATAATTTAAAAGTAGAACAAAACGTGAAGACTTTTTCCATCCGTGAATTTTTGCAGCGCGACACGAAAAGGACACGTCAAAATTCGGGAGGAGAAACAATTGAGCGTGCTTAGTCGAAACATATAACGCGTTCCTGTATTTTCCCACGGCGCGTTTAACGCCTGAATGCTTAAAACAATCCTCTCCTCTGCTCAGCCTCACCAACTCGGTGTGACTTCATTGTAACAGATTGGATTCGGTGCAAAACTCCTTGTTTCTCCGACTTGGTTATGCATGGCAGAAAGGATGAGGATAGCGCTCGCGGATGGAGAGAAAGGGAGTCGGGAGGCGGAAGGTAGGAGGCGGAGAAAGAGGTCCTCTCGCAGAGAGAGGGAGCAAGTTAGTATTCCGGAAATAAGGATTTCTGAGTTCTCTCACGTTGGTTAATATGGTCGGAGCATGATGTCATTTCCGAGTCCGAAGGAAAACTTGGTAAACTAAGACTCGCGGGTGAGGAAAGAGTCGAGCTGAGGTAGGGAAAAGAGGGTAGGGAGACAGGTGGGAAGGAAGAAGGGCGCCAGCCAGCTGATAGTCATTTCGCGGTGATGAGAGGGAGGATGAAGGGAGGCATGGGGAGGGAGAGGGGTTGTGAGGATATGAATTGGGGTTGGCGGGGGAAGATGAGATGCGACGGGGAAATGGACGTTCGCTCGCGTCCAAAAGAGGGGTAAAGAGAGCGAGAGATTATGCGTCAAGTTGTCGCGCAAGGTGATGTGAGAGATGGGAAGTAAGAGTAGCGGAAAATTTCACGGTTTCAAGTTACTGGAGGATATATCAAAACAAATTGGGTCATATCGTCAATCCTTTCGTTGTTTACGCAAGAATAATAACAATAACAATAACCGTTATCTGCCGGGTGTACAAAAAGTTTACCATATAATCAATTATTGTGACGCAATTACGGCCACAAGCACTTGCTTGTGTCCATCTATATGTGTGTATGCGCGCTCATATATAGTGACTTTCTGTAAAGTATCACTCAAAATCATCCAATGGAATATAAATGGCAGTGAAATGAATGTTGACTGAATCGGATGTCGTATTTTCGCGAACGCAATATTTCCCACATTATGGGAATGCCCACGAATTGACTACTTTTAAAAAGTCTTGTTTTGCTTTAGCATAAAGGAACCAAGACATACCCAATGACTTCTATAAATGTAAAAATATTAATGGTGGTGACCAAGACAAGAAGGAATCCATTACGTCTCCATTGGTGAGCAACTTTCAGCGAACGGGAAAATCGTAGGATAAGTGAAGAGGGTAAATTACGCATTTGGAAGAAGCAATGAGATCCTAGCAGGAAATCTACCCTTTTCTCTAAAAAGGAATGTCTCAAGCCAATGAATTTAGCCACTTCTTAGAACAAAGAGTGCAAGAATAATGCGAAATTTGCGATAGGCCCAAAAAAGGTGCGGATAGATGTGAGCTGGAAATAGTTCAATCACGTAACAAACGGATAGCATCAAAAACAAGAATTTTAAAGGAGTTGAAACTTTTAGAATAACAATAGACGGCAGATTTTCAGAAGAGATATTAACTGACGAAGAAAGAGAATGGTTTATTAGATAACAACGGGCAGGAAGAGACTGCAAAGGAAGTCAAGTGAATAAAAAAGAAAAATAGGAGATTTTACATCAAAGCAAGGAAAAGACGCGATATAGGTGCGCTTGAAAGGCTAATGCAGACGCGTTCATCCAAAATTGTATTGAGAAAGCTGATATATTAATGTGGGAAAAATTGAGTCATGTATATCACCAAAGGCGCATACATATGGTAAAATCTCCTGAATCCGGAATCTTTGGATCTGGAAGTCGCCGATTTTCGATAAATCTCGCGTTTCAGAAATCCAAGCTGACCCAATAGGCTAGTCTTGGAGAACCGAGAACCGCTCATTAAGTATAAAATACCTTACTTTTAAAACTAAATACTAGCTAATAAAATGTAAAGTATCGAATAGTAAATAAATAACAACGTATATTTAGTACTTACTGCACATAACAAATCATCTTTTCCTTTTTCAAAATGAGAAGAGTAGGGGAAGCAGGAATCTTCAACTTAGCGTTGGCGGAATGGAGAAAGGTTACCTGGGTAGAAGGAGAGAGAAGGATTTTTAGAACATGTTTCTGGTATTAATTTCAAAAGAGGCGGTTCTCGAGAGAAGTCAGTTTTTTTAATTTCGGATTTGAAAAGTTATTCTACATTTAATAATTGATCGTTCGATTTTTTAAAAAATATCATCTCAATAGTACGTACTAACGTCATAACAAATTACGTTTTTAGACCTCTCCCTAGTACTGTTAAAATAACCATCTTTAACATTAGCAATAAATGATTAATCACCCGCTAATAAAGAGAAACTTATTTTTGCATGACTTTTTGACTTTATGAAATATTTCATTGAAAGTTTCATTTTTCATATTAAAACACGACTCAATTAATATTGTTATTTTTCCTATATGAGCAAATTTGGCATAAATTTCGTTGTATGGAAAACTTTCAAGACCATTTTGGAATGAGTTTAAACTTAAATATTACCATCAATAAAACCAGTACCTACTAGTATCATTCTCGGAATCTATTCCTCCATTCGGTATAAATTTTTAACCGTAAAGATTTATAGTTTAGATTCCATAACATTCCGAGGTAAATTCACGCAGATTTGAATGACGTCAAAAAAATTCATATGAATTACAAATAGTTGAATGTTTGTGACAGATTTTATTCTACGCTTAATTTGTTGGCAATGGTGGTAAAATAAAAAAATATAACATGCTCTTCATTGCGCCGTTTTTCCTTCTGTTCTATCTACCTCCACTGTACCGATTGCTATATAACTTTGTACGTTCCTTACAAAATTTACTAATAAAACCTAGACTATAAGATTTCTGGGGTAAGAAGATACAGCGAGGTTCAAGCGCAATATAGTTCTCGTTCGGGAAACTGAAGAAAATTGCCGCTCCCGTATTGTTTACGGCTCAGCGGCGAAGCAATAACAAACTCCCTATACAACAGTCGTTCGCATGCCGGAATACAACCATGAGCGTATACCTCCGTGTTAATACATTTTATTTCCGAGACTCTCGATGTTATTTGGCAGAATGCAGCTATCTGCATCTGGCAAATAAACAAATAACAAATAAATTTGCCACGTAACGCTGGCAACCCTGTTCGATTTTTAAACTAATTTGAACCGATATATCAGAAAAATATTTAAAAAATAAATAATCCCTTAAACTGGCATTACTAAAAGCTTTTAAAATTATTAAAACTTCCATGCTGTTGCACACAAAAATTGCGAGAGAAATGTGACATTTTCTGTCATAATTCCAATTAATTACTATCCAGTAAGTAAGGTTTTCATAAAATAGAGGAAAGGCGGCGACAAATTTTAGAGGTGAAACTAGGTCGCGGAGAAACGAGATAACAACGAAATGCGAGGAACCAATCTATAGTCCACCGAGATCAAAAAAAGAGAAAAGAGATATAAGGAAGAAAAATCTTTGATATAGGGAAAGAAAAAGAAAAAATAACGAAACGAAATGAGGAATGGAATCTGGGAAGATGATAGGATGGGGGATGGAAGAGGTGAACCCACTAAGGAGAAAGGGGGTGGGTGGGAGGACAAGGGGAAGGGTATTGTAGCGATACAAGAGAGAGAGTGGAAGAAAATAGAATGTAGAGAGAGGGGGGGGGGCAGAGACCGGGGGGAAACCTCCGAAAGTATTCCGGTCACGATTCTAACCTCCTGTCCCTTATTATCGATAAAAATCGATTCCTATCCCCTTCTCCCATCTCCTCCCTCTTCGCATCTCACCCCTCGATTCGACCTTTAGTCCTATGAAAAGGAGGGAAGAAGGGAAAAACCGTATCCCGACTGCCTCGCCGCCGTCCTGAGGGAATTCGATCCTAAGGGGATGGGGGAAGGGGATTCTTGGGACAGGAGGAAGAATGGGAAGAATATTCCAGGGGGAGAGAGAGAGAGAGAGGAAAAGGTAGAGTTGAAGACAAGCAAAGGAAAAGGTAGAAAGAGGAGATGGGAATAAAAGGAAGAGGAAAGGAGAGGGTGGGAGTTGGGGGAGGTGAAGGAGGAGCGGAAAAGCTATTTAACTTTGACACCCTTCTCCTTCATCTCTTGATGAAAAGGGCGGGCCCCTTACACGCGGAGGCCGTAAAAGATCCTATCGCTTAACTAAAAGCGCCGCTGAGAAAAAGATCACACGAAAAAGATGCGGTTTTGTCCGATTTTTCGAAGTATCGAGAATGCGAAGATGAGGAAGGGAGAGGGAGAGAAATGGGATTTTTTTCTCTCCTTTAATCGATCGCTTTATTGGAGAGAAAGGGAGAATCTTAAAACGACGGCGTTAAATCGTGAAAACTTAAGAGGGAAATGAACTTGACGTTCAGTCCCACTATTCGTTTCCTTATTAAATATAAATACGGTCTATAAATTGCTATAACCTTTCCTTGCGACCAAAAGGTCAGACTCACATTGAGGCTGGGGGGTGCGAATGACGCTGTGGGTATGACCGTTGGTACTAGTCATTGTTTAAGCTGAATAGAGCCTTTGGACTTGGGAAGGCGTCATCTCAGTGAGGAAGAAACGGCTTCAAGCCACGCCTACATATGCACACGCGCACACAAATACACACCCGCATGCATACACGTACACTTATAAATACGCATAGTTTTACCCCGATAATTTTAAATTTTATAACTCGAATTTCTGCTCCTATCGTACAGGGACATAACTAGGTTCCCACCTGTGATGGGGGGATAGCATGACGTAGGGGGGCAGCATGGCTGTCAAAATATTTGGAGGGGCACACAAAAATCTTTAAAATACAATAAAAATAAACTAACGCGGGCAACACATGACTTTCTCCATATTTATATGGCAAATTACATGTTGATAGCTCTGGGATAGTTGTCAATATTTACTTCAGGTTGACAATTAAGAAAAGAAAAAGGAGCGTTACTAAGACGTAACTAAGCGTCAATTGTTAACAGTAGTCTTCGGTCGGTGGCGTGGTGGTGGCAGATAAAAATATAAGATATCTCTAAAACAATGCATTATATGAAAAAATGTTTCAAACAAAGGTTGTAGAAAATAAAATTTCCTACAACTTTTATTCCAATACATGTTTACATTTATCAAATATTAAAGCAAATATTTCAAAATAACGGATAAGTGACAAGAGTAAACACCCACTTCCGGTAGACCGATTTTTACCAAAACCTAATCAGATCTTCTAACTTTTATAAAAATGTTAAATATAAAATCTTGCGTTGACCTGATTAATAGTTTTTGACTTAGAGCGCCCACAAAAATCTATCACATACAGACAGACAGACGTCATTGAGAAAATAGTCAAAAAGTGTTCACGGGACCTTAAAACATGTATTTCCGTTGAAATCTCGAATTCGATTTTTTTCATGAAAACAGTACTTTCTCTATACTTCGTATATGGAGAAAGTAATAATAATATGAAAGCAAATGTTTTAACTAATTTTTACTGCACTTTTCATGTAAATGAAAGGTAATTTTTTATTAAGAACGAAAACATAAAATACTTCTTTAATCATTTTTACTTTCTCCATATATTTGTATTGTATTGTTTTCATGAAAAAAATCGATTTCGAGATTTCATCGGAAATACACGTTTTGAGGTCCCCTGAACAAGTGTGTGTATGTGACAGGTTTTTTGTGGGTGCTCTAACTCAAAAATTATTAATCAGGTCAACGCGAAATATTATATTTAACATTTTTATGAAAGTAACAAAAACTGATTAGTTTTTGGTGAAAATCAGTCAGCCGGAAGTGGGTGTTTACTCTTGCCACATCCGTTATTTTGCAATATTTGCTTTAATATTTGATACATGTAAAAATGTATTGGAATAAAGTTGTAGGAAATTTTATTTTCTACAACCTTTGTTTGAAACATTTTCCCATATAATGTATTGTTTAAGAGATATTTTAAAAACTAAATATTTTAGCCACCTGCCGACGACTATTGTTAACATTTGACGCTTAGTTACGTTTTAGTAACGCTCCTTCATAGTTTCTTAACTGTTGGAGCTTTGTGGCTATATCCAATATCAGAAGGCTATGGTTTGATTTTATTTGTTCCTTTTAATCTTTAAATTTTTCTCTCATTGTCAGTTCCTTAAAATATTTATTATTATGTAACCTATTTGGAGCTTTTAGAAATAATACAGGTATGGAGAAAGTCATGTGTTGGCCACATCAGATTTTTAAAATATAGTATTCAGCATGGCCAAGGGGAGGGAGAGTCGAGGATTTACAAAGGAGGGGCAGGGCCTCCCCAGTCCCTCTCCTAGTTACGTCACTGTTATCGTATTCAATATTTACAATATGTACACCGAGTATATATTTGAAATAATACATTACGTACGCCATGTTAACATGAGATCTACCTTTAGAATGCTACAGTAATATGAGATAAAAATCCTATTGTTACAAAACGAATATCTATTTTTGCAAGGCAACTACACAATCTATAATTTCAATGGTCGGGAGAATAATCAGATTCGAATTCTGTCGTTAAATGACAAAAGAGGAAGCAGTAATTTTTCGAACAATCGACTTTGGCGAACGCAATGACTGCGATAAAAACTTCCAACGCATAAATGAACCTATTTTTCTATATCTCCATAGGCCATAACTATCTCAATCAAGCGGTCGTAAAAATTAAGAAAGCACTTTACGTGCAAAATTAACGAATGGAACCGAACTGCTTCTTTTTTCTACGACGCCGTGCGATCTAAATTGCTCTAAACCGTCACTTTTTCCACGAACTAATTGGTCGAAATGTAAAATTTTCGAAGCGGACCGTGTTTTCGCCGTGGTTTGGCAGCGAATTTTATTATGACGGACGCCACTCGCGGCAGCACTCATATTACACTTCGATTTGATAACCGAAGGTCGTTATTGTCGAGAGCGCGAAAGGTCGCGAGTCCACGCCTTCGAATCAAGCGCCGCCCATTGGAATGATCGAGAGCCATCGACTAGAGATATAAAAATATAGACGATGCACGATTTCAAGCGGACAGACAAAAAATGGTAGCTTTTAAATAGTATTTCGAGATTTTTCTTAATTCTGATTATCATAAATACATATTTGTGTAGGGGGTCTCCAAAGATTTTTATAACTTAAGAAAAAAATTAATGTTTCGAGTTCAAACCCATACGTGATTATGATAAGGACGCTATGCGTGGAGGTAAAAGAGGAAGTTCTTCTAGAGCTGCATATTCCCCGCAGCGGAATCAGGCTCAAATATCCAATATTCATTCAATTTTCGACCCTTCCCTGCCCAGAAGTTCAAATGCTTATCTAGAGAAATGTGGCCAATAACCTCAGGTAACATTATGCTCTGGTGAATTCTCCTTTGAGCGAAGTAAAAAAGGTAAGCAAAGGATGTTTGTGGACAAAGGAAAGATTCCTCTCCAGTCCGACGAGTAACATACACGAGATTTAGGTTTGCAAAAAGATTTTAGCAGATATATATTAAAATAAACGGTTCAACATTTCTCAACTACTTTGAAATGTACTTTTCTCGACTAAGTAGACTCTGATTCATCATCATCACGAATACATGCAGAAGATATATTTCCATCGAAAAAACGGCTAAAGCTTACAACCGAATATATCCCAAAAATAAAAATAATACTATCTTCTACCTACTGAAGATACTATATCGTGACGTAACTTTGGCATACAAACTTTAAAGTCTGCGTTACATAGACTGCCATTTAGTATTTTTACCGGACTTATTTTCCACAATTTTTTTCTTTCATTCCTCTTATATTTATGCAATTAGCCAAGGATTGAATAAAAGAATCAACTGTCTACAAAAATAACCTGATAATATCAACTTAAATTTAATAATTTATTCTTTGGGAATTTTCCTTTCCAAAAAGGTCTTTTTAATTCACGTTACTAAATCACGACGCTGAAATGATGCACATAAGAATGGGAGTATTTCAATGCATGAAACTGCATCAATCACGCTGCATAATAAGAACTAGTGTAGCATAGAAGGGAAAATCCAGCAAATTATTCCGGTAACAGTTTTACCACCAGTAGCAAATTATCAAGAAAGTATTGATGAAGGAAATGGTTGTTTTTGAATCCAATTAAACACTAGAATACCGAAGGGAGTATACAAAGGTACACACCCTGAGCAGTATTTAGTGAAGCGATCTAGATTATCGGCCGATAATACTGGATCACGTACTAGGTATAAACTATACGGAGACAAATATTTTTAGACGTTATTACCGCCTTCCAAACCTTGATTGTATAGAGCACTGGTTATCATTCTGATAGTTATTAATGATTTCGAGTATTCATGGCAGTGTATCAACGTTATCAATAAATGTGTGACGTTTTATAGCTTGATAATATAAATAAACTTCCTGCTAAGAATGTGTTATTCTACTGGCGACGACAGCTAATGAAAAACCGTGCCAGAAAAAAGCGATTCTGTCCAAAAATGGAACCTCAGGACCACAAAAAAGCCCCTGGTGGTAAAAAAAATTGCATTAATTCCACCATAAAACTCGGTAAACAAAAAATAGTAGGTTCTCTCCACCCCATCGATTTTTACTGTTTTTTTTATCGACATCCTCCATATAACTCCCTCTTCATTAACTAACTCACTCCTTCATTTGTCATCCATCGCTTTTTATCCCGCGCACTTTCTCAAACCGCTGGTATACTTTTTCCTGACCCTCACAACCTCCCGCAGGGTATTATTTATTTTCTCTCTTTCATTCACTTATTCTTCCTCTATCCTCGCTTCAATCTTTTTATACCACCTCCTTTCAGCCCATTTTGTCTCCTTCTAACTCCATTGCCTCCCTCTCTTCTTCCTTCCCACCTTTCCTCTCACTCTCTCATTCTTCCTTTTACTACTCGCCCCTTCCTTTTGCTTTCTCCCATCCCTCCTCTTCTGCTTTCATATCCCGCTCACCCTCTCTCCCCCTCATCTCACTCCCATCCCTCTTCCACTCTTCCCTCTCCTCTCACCCAACCCTCAACACCAAATCTTTATCTCCTTTTCTCATTGGAGCAAAAGAAATAAACTTCTGACAGATAAGTTTATCCTTTTTTGGACCCAACTTTTTGGCTCTTTTTTTTCCTCCCTCCTCGTTCGCTCCCTCTCGCTAGGGTGTGGGGAAAGAAAAAGGTTTCACCTTTGTTCTTTTTTTTCAGAGAGAGAGCGGAGCGGCGGTATGAGAGCGGAACTAATAAATGTATTATTTTCCTCTGCTGTGAAGACAGATTGGCGTTAGGATGCTTGCAAGTTGTCGGATGACGTGAGGAGCGGGTGTACCCGGAATATCCTCGCACCTCACGCCCGGGTGTTATTCTCTTTCCGCCGAATTCTTTTCTTTTATCATTTCCTTTCCTACCTCGCTCGCTGCACAACTTATATTACTTTCTTTTCCTTTTTAAAAAAGTTTTCGAGTTCTAAAAAAATAAATCTATTCTCGCTCGACGTTCAGCATACCTATTATGATGGGATTCATCTTCCTCCGACGTTAAGACATTTTTGGCGTAAAATTTTGAAGAATTTTTTCATGTGTTGTTTCGTTCCGCTGTATTTTTCCACAACTTTAAAAGTATTTGGTTCGGCGGCGAACTGAATTAATAAGTTAATGTAAAACATTCCTTCCTGGATACGGATGAAGGCGATTTTACGGTGTGCCGAATGAGTCGATAGAGATAAGACAGAATTCATCGCATTCGTATTAGACGCATACTATTATTCTAAGAGGTCTGTATTTGTATTTATTTTGGAGAATATTATGGAATACGAAGGAAAATAATTCTAATACAATTTATGACATGATTAAAGCGGATCATCAGGCTTGCGTGCATAGCAGTGGCACATAAAAATTCATAAATTTCCATCCTACTCTGTGATGTTCACATTTATATTTAAATGTATTTTTGGACGTTGTTATTTAATAACAGGTACAAACCAGGACAGATGCAGGCTGGTTTCCCAATGTTAACGTAGCGAATTGATGTTTCATTATGTGTTAGTCATTCCAAGGAACTCTTACACTATAAATACCATCTGTAATTCATAGTTTATCAATGATAGAGAAAATTGGAAGACAAATTAATAGAGCGTTATCAGGTTTAAAATACTAAAAGCAATGTCAAAATCTCTTTCCGACATTATAATTTGCATGTATTTTTTTAAATAAACGAATTTAATAAATTTTACTGTTTATACGCTAATGTCTGGATCAACTGTCCATTGCTGAAGAGTAGTGGAACGGAAAAGAAAATAACCCATTTGTTCACTCGTCTATGCACAAGCCGAGTTCGGTAATAATTGTCTCCATGGCCACAATCCGATAAAATGCGATTTTAAACGCTGTTTTAGTATAAATTCAAGAAAATACAACCAAATTATCAAAATTTGGTGCTAAGAATTAGAATCTCCATTCTTTTCACCTTATAACAGTATGTAGAAACCTCGCTCCGATATCAGAATTTTAAGATATTTTAATGTATTAAAGAAAACATCTCTGCATGATGGAATTGAGATTTCCATTGTAAAACAAATAGGACAAAAACGTTCCTGGAATCGAACCCGGGACTTCAATCTTCGCCAAATAAAATATAGTCCGGAAGTGGGCCCTGACAGCACGAGCCTCATACCAAGTTTCATGAAAATCGTTCCATTTGTGCAAACGTTGTTAGTAGGGGACACACACAGACAGGACCATTTCATAAGGCCTAAAAACGCTGTTTTAGTAGAAATTCAAGAAAATACGATCAATTATCAAAAATCGGCGATAAGAATTAGAATCTGCAATCTTTTCCACTTATAACACTACAAACTCCTTCCGATATCACAATTTTAACATAGATAGATAGATAAATATACTTATTATCCTAGGCCAGTGGCCTTTAAGGACACACAGCAGTTGAAAAAAAAAGGTTTACATACTGACAAAAATAAAGTTAATATATTGAATCGAGGAGCGGTTCGATAACATAAAAGTATATATGTACTCTTAAGTTGGTACAATGATTACTGATTTTATATAACATGTTCACATAATCAAATAAATAGTATGTACATAAATAGTACATGAATCACATATCACATGACAGCGGTATAATTATATATTTCCATAGCGCACAAAGGCGAAGAGCGAAATTTAAAACGTAGAAAGCTATCAATGCATCTATACATATTTTAATGTATTAAAGAAAACATCTCTGCACGATGGATTTGAGTTTTCCTATGTAAAACAAATAGGACAAAAACGTTCCTGGACTTCAACATTCGCCAAATAAAATATAGCCCGGAGGTGGGTCCTGACAGCACGAGCCTCATACCACGTTTCATGAAAATCGGTCCATTGGTGCAAATCTTGTTAGTAGGGGACACACACACAGACAGGACCATTTCATAAGGCTGTTTCCTTTGGAAACCAGCCTAAAAAAGATTGCTTCCGTGACAATTTTGCGTGTAAATTCCCGTCGAAATATGACAGGAAAAAATATATATATTTAGACGTATGCTTTTTTTTGGAAATTCGATAAATCCTTCATATTTTACAAATTTATTTGTTTAAGTTACTTATTTATTTCGACTCAAAAAGTTTCAGAATAACGCCTAAATGTAAACGCAAACTTTTATACAAACATAACCAGTAATAAATCATCCTAGATGAGCGCTAAAAGATCGATTGATGTCAAAGCAGCCGTTCTTAAATTAGCCACAATGCCACTATATTATCATTTAGCTGAATTGAATAACAAAATATGGATTTCTTTTATACCGGTCACACATATTGCTCTGCTTTGCTAAATCCGCTACGATAGGCGCAAGTTGAGAGCGTTTGAGACAAATACTGCTTGTTATCATATTAGAGGATAAGGTTACCCCGGCTTCCTGCAGTAATTTTAGTATTTAGAATAGAATGTATCTGATTTTTTACGGAAATAATTGACAAAATCAATTACTGAAGGTAAATTAGCAATTTCACGAATAACTGGCTTCATAATGATGACATATGACGATAATGTTCGAATGCAACCTAAAATCCTTTGTGCTAACAGGAATTCGTGTATTTGGAGAGAAAATATTCGGATGGAATAGAGCCTTGTTCGGTAGAGTGCGAGGGCGGAGGCTGGCAATAGAGAGAAAATGAGGATCGTGGAATGAGGGGCGGGTCAGAGTGCGTGAAAAAGAGAGAGAGAGAAAAGTGAATGGGGAGAGGTTAAATGGATGAGGGAAGTGGGAGGCTAACACTTGGCGTTGAGTATTGAAGTGGAATCTCTTGTCAGCTTCAGTCATGGGTGTGTCGAGATGTGTGAGCATGTGCGCGCAAGAGCCTGTGTGTGCAGCGCGAACAGTGGCAGGATCTAGAAAATGAGGTGGGAAAAGAGGATTGATTGAACGAGGATGAAGAGAGAGCGAGAAAGGAAAGGTAGGGAAGAATATTGACGGTGGACGAAGATTTTGATTGCCCGAGTACGAAGCGGAGCAGCTGCGTTTTGTTTCTCATTTATACAAACGTTCGAAGAGACCAAAGGCGTCGAACGTATAGCTCAGAAGGTTTACCTTCTGGGTACAAAGGTCAAAGGAGTGAGTTATCACGAAATTAGCACATTTATTTAATTTCTTTTATATTTTTAAGAGTAAGTAATTCACTAAAAGCATTCCCTAATTCTCCAAATTAAATATAAAATGATAAATCTAGCACAAGAATGCATGCAACAATAAAAATTTAATGAAACAATATATATTTACTTTTAACTCGCCTCAGCGCTAAACAAGTCAGTTACGAGTGCGTGTGTAGCTATGTCGGTTTCAGAGAAAAAAATTTAAAACCATACAAGACCTTTAAATCTATTTCGCATTTGCGGCGGAGAAACTAAGAATCCAAAATCCTACGGTAAAAATGCCTGAAAAAATCAACGAGAACGGAGGAATCAAGACAGTTGAAGGACCATGTTCGTGAGCGAGATGCTACGGGAAGATCGTGGGAAGACAAAGTGGAAAAATAGAAACGAGAGAATGAAAGAAATAATGGGTCAAGAGAAAGAAAAATTATAACATATACGTGAACAAGATAAGAGAAAGAAGAGACAAGAGAAAGATAGAGATAAAAGAGAAAAGAAATAGGATAGAAAGAAAATAAAGTGAGAATAGAGAGAAAGAAAACGGGATACCTAAAGGGTTAAAGACAAAGAATGGAGATGAGAAAGTTGAAATTATGGGCGAATAGAGACGAAATACAAGTTATAAGAGAAGTCACCGTGAAAAGGAGAAAATATGGAAGATAATGGGGATACAATTAAGAATATGAAACAAGGTGAAAGGATAATAATTGATGAGAGGAGAAATGAAGAGACAATGGAGAAAGTGAAAAAAGGAGTTATTTGGAAAATATACGAGAAGAATGTGAATAAAGGAATGAAGAATGGCAGAAAACTAATTAACGAAAGAAAACCAAGAAAGCGAATGAAAGGTGGAATGAAGGGACGATAAGTGAGAAAGGGTAGAGAGAGAAGGAACGCGAAGAAAGAGCGGAATGGGAGGAGAGAAAGGGAGATAGTCGGAGAGAGACGAGAGCGGGAACTTAGGAGAAACTGTTACATATTCATGTATGACGAGGACGCTGTTTAATCTCTCTTTCCTGCATCTTAGTCCATGAATGCTCCTCCGATCTTCCTCTCTTGTGGCTGGGGCCTACATAGCACGCAACGCGTTTTGCCTCAAAATCACCATGAAGCTCCATTCTCTGGAAACCCATCAACCAACACATCAGCCTCGCTCTCTCTCTCTCTATCCAACCGCACACACAACTATACCGCCACCCTTTCTACTCCATCTCTTCCCTCGCCCTTTTTACCGCACAGGTAGATCCAGTGAACTAAATCTCGCCTGGTATCTTGCGGTCAGGATTATAGCGGACTTGAAAGCCTACGTACGTCTTATCTTGCTTCCTTATAAATTCGTTAAGACAAACGAAATTCCTAAATTCACTTTCTGCGTACGTGTTTCTAGATAAATTCCCACTTAAATGCAAACGAATAATAGAACAGATAAAGCTTGAGGTAATATTTCCATGCCCATTTCGATGGATATTCTCTGAAAATTATGGCTATCTTGAAATGACATATTTTGCAATTGAATATTGTTGAGTGTTCATATTCCTACGGCAATACATCCGATGGTGACCGATTGCTAAAGGTCTTTTTCGTCATGAAAATTTTTAAAGGTTTTTGTTTTGATTAATATTTTTACCATAGACATAAACTATGGACAAACTCATTCTTTAGTGATGCTTTAATTGCTTATCTAAATCAAATTCTTTATTCATTTATGAGGCAATAACCTCGCATGCGCTTTAAGTGAAGGATTCAATGTTTCTCCCATTATCCAGTTAGATTTGATGTATTCGGCTGAGGACTACAAGTAATAGGTATGGGACGTGTCCTAATGATATTGACTGTTGTAGAAGTGATCGACGCAAACGTCACTTGGCCTGACTGAATGCCGTGATTTGAGGTCCCGAAGAGGGCTGATGAATGTCCTAGCAGAGGTTAAATTACGTTCGTATGCAAATGGTTTCCGCTAACCTCTCGCACCCGCATCCTCATCCTACGGCAACCCCCAAATACATCTCGCCGTCGAAGGGGATAGCAAAGCACATCCACTCATTATCGCTGAATTGACAGCCATGTCCGCTAATGAACGGAGGACTGACGTTAAACTGTTGGTTCACTTTAAGATGACTGCCAGCTAAGTAAGCAACATAGAACGACGGATCTCTCTAACCTCTACCATTGAACAGAATCTAAATAATAAAAACGAACGTAAAGTTCACCACATCACATTACTCTCATTTCTCACAATCACACTGTGCGTATAAAGTATTCATTCAATAAACTTTCCAATAAAAAATAAAAAAGTTAAAAATGGAAAATAATTTCGCACTCTCTACCAACATTTCATAACATCAAGTACGTGATGCCATTTTCAATTTTTCAAAATTTAGAAGTTTATTCACTTACATAATCATAATGAAAAGATTCAATTTTGCTATATGCTAATAAAGTAGATTTTATTCCTTCCTAATCCCTGCTTCGACTTCTGCCTTTCGCCGTGCACTTACAAATAGGCAATTTTTTAAATTCTATGAATGAAATACGAAGTAAAAATACCAAATAAACGAGAATGGCTTTCATACATTTTACTTCGATTGTTATTTGTTTACTTTCAATGATAATGACAACAAATTGTTGCACTTTCGTGAAATTTCCAGTACAATAATATTTGCGTAAACCCTTAAATTGGTGAAAATGCAGCATCTAAACTCGTACGAACCCTTTTTTGACCTCGATCCGGAAAACAGGGAATTTTTGTATAACCTCATTCCAGGTCAGCCAACAGATCTAGAGGAAGAATTCGATTTTCTCATAGATATAGCAAAACCTATGGTTGGAGATCTTCCAAGCGCCCCAGGTATACGTTTGAAGTAATTTTAATGTATTTAAATTCATTGGTATTGCGTTTAACTGACTTCTTAATGTCAATGAATATAGAGAGGGCAAGAGCAAAAGAATGGCTTCGCAAGTTACAATCAGTAAAAGAACCATCTGCTTGGCGCCGAAGAAACGACTACACCATGCTACTCATACTAGCCCTTCAGCGCCAAAGATTAAACGGACCATTTCTTGCTTATCCAGCTGGGGAAGAAGGACTGCCTCCATTTCCTAAAAATCTCACCGTAAAGATTGGCTTACTTAATTACTTTCTCATAAATTATCGAAAATTTATAATCTTCTCGGTAAATATCCTTAGAAGTATTTATTTTTCCATTGAACATATCATCAGTCTTCGTAGAAATGTCCATTTAATGTAACTAACTCTTTAAGCATATTCATATAATTTGGTGGCCTTGATCTCTGTGGAATTGAGATGAAAGTGATACCTTATGCTAAAGTACGAGAACCTGCATGTAATGCAATATATTCTCCATAATGACAGCATCTGAGATCATTTTGTAATTTGCTAACTTAAAATGTTTCATTATATCCTACTTTTGCATTTCATTTTGAATGTTCACCTCAGTGGTTCAAAAAAGAGCTATGGAACTTGCGCATGGATTACAGTCAAATTATCCTTTTCATGGTCAATGAAGCCACGTAATTTACCAATCAAAATCTCTATTAATTTCATTGAAAAAATCCAAATCTCATTCCCATAAGATTAAATAATGGCCTATGGTAATTAACAAAATAGCAACAATAAACTTATGTAAATGCAACATGATCACGATCTCAAAAACTTTTAAGAAGAGGAGCTGTAATAACCAAATAAATGTATCTAAGATTTTTTTTAAATATTACTTAGTGGTATAAATATTTTGATAATATAAAAATATACTTTCTAGGAAAAAAAATACAAAAGTCTACTGAAAATAAATGGTAGAATAGTTCTACACACTCAAAAACACAAAATATATATTTTTGTAAGGAATGGTCAACAAGTCATACCTCATTAGAAACAAAAAGATTTCATTACTAATTTAAGGAATTCTTATAGCATAACCTTTTATTCTTTGACACTTTCGGTAACAAGTTGAAGTGAATGAATATGAGTAATTGGCATTACTGGGATCTTAACATTTTGCAACATCATACAAAGATCATGCCTATGAAGTAGGACTTTTGTATCAAACTGTATACATGCGTGTATATATTCAATAACATTTTATAACTACAAATTTAAATAATACATATTGTAGGAATGACCAACTAGTTGATCACAATACTGACTGAATAATTTGACTTAAATAATTACTGATGCAAAAGTCCGTCAATATGATGGAAAGAAATATATTACTTGTTATTTTAATTATATTTTTGCATTTATTATTTTGTATATCATTTATCATATCTTTAAAAATTAAAAATTTGATTCCAAATAGAAACATCAAGTAATTATATCCTTATTTATTTTCCAAAGAAAACAATAGTCAATAACGTTTTATATCAGAACCAACTTGATCATTAAAAATCTATATATTTAAACGCCGATATGCGAGCGTTATCCGCAGAACTCCTCCTAGGGTTCTCAACGGATCGGGTCGGTTCAGGTGTCATTCGACGCCTATTCAGTAA